>CM074120.1:38577464-39827464 GCA_037177725.1 Cyamopsis tetragonoloba | reverse complement strand
CAAGTACATTTCCAATATGTTCAATTTAAGATAATCAATATATGCATAAATTATAGTTTACTTTAGATCATAAAAAAATGAATGGATTTAGAATATTTCGTTTTTTAATATTTAATATATTTTAAGAGGGAAATATTTCTAGTCAATTTTTGAATACTATATACATGTTCATTCCCAATGTGCCTCCAATTTTAGACAATAAATATATGCAAATTATAACCTACTTTAATTTAAATAGTCAAAAATTGTTTTATAATGACCTATAATAAAGATAGAAATGCTTTCATCACTAAATTATATTGTTAAATTAATTTTTTTGGTAATAACATTGAATGAGATTTTTTTTCTTAATTGAAAGTTTCACATTTCTTTCCTTTATCATATAACCGTTTTTTATTACTTAAAAATAATTGAATTTTAAGGTAAGTAGAGAATTAAATATTTTTTAATTGATTAAGATGAAATAAAAAACTATTTATGTTTGGCTGAATTACAAAGATAACATCACTTTGTTAATCTTCTCTCTTCTATGATTATTATATGAAGTAGCTCAAAATAGCTTCTAAAGAAACAAAAAATTGATTATTTTCTATTTTTGATTATTATTAAAAGCACAAACAAACATATTTAAAAATTTTAAAAATTGTTTTTCTTAAAAAGATAATTATTTTATAAACTAAAAAATAACAAACGGGTTCTATATTATTTTTATAAAAATCAGATTGTAAATTTAACTTTTTGATAAAAACAAGATTGTTTTATTACATTAAAAAATGCCACAACTAATTATGCTTTAAATCTGTCTCGTTGCTGTTGAATAAAAATAAAAATAAAAAATGTTAATACAAGCACATGTTTTATTTCTAATTAGCATTGTATTTTATATTTAATATGTGTTAGCTTTTTTTTTGTAAGTGTTTCCTAACTCGTTACAAGTATAGGGAGAAAGGTTTGTCGTCCTCAGGGAGCACAAAATAAGCACACTAATTTGCTCAAATTCACAACTAAGGAAATTATTTGAAATTGGTTTTAATGTTTACTAAAAACAGAGCAATATTTGAAATGGCAATAATAAGTGTAAAAAGAGATAAATTCTTGAACTAAAGCTTAGATGGAGGTCGATTGAATTTTACCATTCACTCATTTGCATTCTCTTAACTTAGAGGCTAATTAACTAAGTTATTTACACTACTTGATGCATACACAAAAGTGCTTTGTCCCAATTCCTTGATGACAAACCCCAAAACATAAATCACAAACTCCAATCCCTTGGAAGCTCAAAGGAAGATGTCTTGCATTAAGAACAAGTATAAAAAGCATTCAATGTCATGAAACCTATCCCTAGAGCATCATTTCATTGAGTATTTTCACTTATGCCAAAATCCAAATATTTTCTTTCGGATAAAACTTAGATTTCAAAAACAAGAAGTTAGAGGCCAACTAGAATCAAGCATTAAAAGCAAAGGAAAATACCAAGCATTCATAAATAACTCAAAAGTTTAAAAGCATAAGTTAGAGTTTGCAAAGTAGAGAAGGTTACATTCAAATCCCACTCCAATGGAAGAACTAGCCACATATGGTGGTTACAAACATCCTGAAATGCAAGAAAATCCAAAGCAAGCTCCAAAGGTGAAGTTTCCTCCTTCTTCTTCACTTTCTCCTTTGTTTTTCGTGTTTTAGATGCTAAGGTTCAAGAGAAGATGCCCAAAATTCGTGAAATAAAGTCTTAAATACCCTCTTTGCGGCCGCGAAAAGATTCGCTGCCGCGAATTTAATGTGAAAAATTTGGGTTGTTCTACCTTGAATTCGCAGCTGCAAAAAGACTCGTGGTAGCGAATTTGATTTAGCTTCCAAACTTGATTTTCTTCATTCTTATATCCATGCCAAGCCTTTCCAACCCTTGCCTCATCTCTTAGCTCTTTCTTAACCTACAACAAATGGAGAAAAAAGGAATTAATGCACTTGATTTTAAAATTCAATCAAGTAACCTTCCAAAAAATGGAAAAGTTCCAATTTCAAGGTCCTTAAGAAAAGTACTTGAGTCCAACAAAACAACAGTCAGTCAATCAACAAGGTAAACAAGAATCACTAGAACTTTGTCGAGCACCAAGAGCATTCAAGAATTACAACATGCACCTTTGATCATGATTCGAAATTGGTAACTTCACAACCAAATGAAGGTGAGACAACATGGCATTCTAAGAAAAGAGACATGCAAACTAGAGAGAGAAAAACATGAAAATAGAGAGAGAAGTGTAGAACTTACCACAATGTGATGAATGAGAGAGAAGCTTAGTGATTGAGTGAGTTTTTGCAAGATTTGGTGAGGGAATGTGGTTTTGGGGTGAAGAACTCGAAGAAGAGAAGAGGAAAACTAAGTTGGAGTGAGAAGGAGAGTGTGTTCGTGTATTTTTAAAAACTGTCCCCAAGAAAATTGGCTGCCACGAGTTTATTCGCGGTCGAGAATTTGACCCAGAATTGTTCCCCTGTTTTCGCTGCCAGATTCGCCGTGGCGAATTTATTCGTGGCCGCGAATTCAAGACAGAGAGTTAAGTTGCTCATGGCAACCGTACAACATTACAAACCTTTGAAAATAAGCTCCAAAGAGGATTCCTTACTCTTCTTCACTCTCTTCTCTTTCTCACTCTTATGTACTATTAAATTAAACCAAGATATCTAAACTACACGACCTAAGTCCCCTTTTATAGAGTTATGAGGTTGGCTATTTTTGTTGTAGCAAAAAAAGTCTTGCTATAGTGAAACCTTACTTCATTAGGAAGCAAGCTCATTTGATTGTAGCAAAATTTGGCGACAAAGCTTTGAAATCCAATTAGGGGAAGTTTCGCTACATTGAAAGTCCTTCACTGTAGTGAATTCAAGACAGTTTTGCTTTTCCTTTAAGTATCTCGCTACAACGAAAGTTTCTTCGCTGTAACAAAAAAGACCTTACTTCACCCTTAAGTTTGAGCCATTTTCGTTGTAGTGAGGATGTTTTGGCTGTAGCGAAAATGCCCCGTTTCCATATTTCTTTATCTTTTGGACTTGCTTTTGGACTTCTCTTTTGCTTGTTTTCTCCTTTCTTTCAACCTTTAAAATCACCATAAAAAGGATCAAAGTACTTGTAATTTATAACTAAAACATATATATTTACAAAGTAAGCTAGGATTGATGTTTTGGAGGGATTTATATGCTTTTTCAACACAAATTCTCAAAAAGTGCCTTGATTTGGACTATGAAAATTACTAAAATTTGGCAATTATCAAGGGATAAAGTCTTTCACGGGATGCAGGGGAAGTCAGTCAAAGTATACATTAACGACATGATCGTCAAAACCCAAGATGGTGAGGATCCAATTCAAGATTTGGAAAAAGTCTTTCAACGAATACAACCGTTCGAGTTGAGGGTAAACCTGGTAAAGTGCCCATTCGGCATGGAAGCTAGGTAGTTCCTTGGATTCGTGCTGACTAGTAGAGGCATCAAAGTAAACCCAGAAAAATGTAAAAAGATTTTGGACATGGTTAGTTCGAGGTCTATCAAGGAAGTAAAACAACTCACTGGGAGGTTGCAGCTCTATCCCATTTCCTACCTGCCTTGGCTAGGCATTGCTTACCTATGTTCAAATTCTCAAATTCTTAAAAAATCAAAGTGATTTCACGTGGACTCCCAATTGTGAATAGGAATTCTAAGAGCTTAAGCAATCTTTATCCTCTCCTCCAGTGCTGACGAGGCCAATCCCGGGAGAAGATTTGATTATCTATCTGGCAATTCCAGATGAAGCCATAAGTGCAGTCTTGATTCGAGAAGAAGGTAAGTCTCAATTTCCTATCTATTTTGTATCTCATGCCTTGCAGGGCACATAATTAAATTACCAGAAGATGGAAAAAGTTGCTTATGCTCTATTGATGGCTTCAAGAAGGCTGCGCCCCTACTTTCAATGTCACCCCATTACAGTACATACTAATAAACCCATGCATCAGATCCTACATGAACCAGACTTAGCCGGACGAATGATGTCATGGGTAGTAGAACTATCCCAATACAAGATTCAATATGAGCTAAAACCTGCGATAAAGGCACAACTGTTAGCTGACTTTCTTGCAGAAATGGCTCATCTTATGTAGAGTTGGCAATATGGGCCGGCCCGGGAAAACGTAGGGCTTGGGCTTCAAAAAATACCAAGAAAATGAAATCCGGGCTTTTTAGCCCAACCAGATTGGGCTTTCAAATAAACCAGGCTTGACTCGACCAGGCCCAGGCTTGGCTTGACCCGGTTATAAAACTAACATATTTATGAAAAAAAAAAGTTATATATAAATGTTAAAATTAATAATATGAAAGTTATATATAAAAAAAAGGTGTTCATTAGGAGTAGAAGACCTTATTGTTGTGAAAAAAAGAAGTGATGATTTAGTTTGTCCAAAAAAATTACAAGTTTTATTAAAAAAAAGGCTAATGCTAGTTTTCCAAAAAAAGTTTTTTTCCAAAACCAGCCCGTTAGCCCAGAGCCCGGTTGTAACCGGGTCTGGGCTTTGAAAATTATCACAAATGTTAAAACTGGGCTTTTGAGCCCGGCCTAGATGGGCCGACCGGCGACCATATTGCCAACTCTAATCCCATGGATGTTAATCTAAAAAATGGACAATTTATGTAGATGGCTCTTCGAATGCTAAAGGCTGGGGAGAAAAGTTGATCATAGAGAATAGTGAAGGTGTACCGATAGAGTATTCGCTAAAATTCGAGTTTCAAACCTCGAATAATCATGCGGAATATGAGGCTTGTTTGGATGGGATAAGGGTAGCAAAGGAATTGGGGGCTTCGGTTATCACCATTTATTCAGATACACATTTGGTAGTTTCTTAAAATCGAGATTACCAAGCTAAGGAACCAATGTTGCAAAAATATTTGGCAAAGGTGAAGGACTCCTTGATTGGCCTGTCAAATTTTAAATAAAACACATGTCGAGGGAAGAGAATAGCAGGGTGGGCCTCTTGTCAGAACTAGACAGCACGAAGAAGGCCTCTAATTATCATTCCGTGGTTAAAGATGCTAGTCCTGTCCCAAGTCAAACTATGCAGGTGGAATCAGCTGAATGGAGGACACCCTTGATAGAATACATTAGTAATCGAATAGTCCCAGAGTACGAGAAAGAGGCAAATAAATTGTGGAAAAAGGTCACTAGGTACATGGTAGTTGAAGGACATCTTTTTAGAAGAGGAATTTCAACACTGCTACTAAAGTGCATAGGGTCATCTGAGGTGTGGTACATACTCATAGAAATTCATGAAGGCAAATGTGGTTACATGTTGGGACCAAATCTTTAGCAAGAAAAGCGCTAAGGGCAGGATATTTCTGCCCCACAGGAAGATGCAAAATATCATGTCAAGAAATGAGAGCGATGTCAAGAACATGCACTAATCCCTCACATCCCTCCAGAAGAGTTGCACAGTATAACTGCTCCATGGCCATTAATCTTGATTATTATCCAGATTTGTTTAGCTATGAATGTATTATTTTGTGTTTCAATTTTTTTTTCAACATTTATTCATCTTCTTTTATTTATGTTCACATTCTTTTTTCTTTTTTAGTTTAATTTATTCCAAAGTGGTAGTACTATTAGAATTTTCGCCATTTTCTGCGGATTTTTCTGCCAATTTCATCTAAAAATTTGCAGGAAACGAATTTCCTATGAATTTTCCTACAAATATCTGTTCCCAGCTAAAACCTTCGTGGATAATTAGTTTCCAGGGAATGACAATTCGCAGCAAATACCTGCGGATTTTCATGGGAAATTATCTGCAAAAGAAAAATCTCCAAGAAAATCCTCTCGAAGTGTCCATAGGAAAATCCGCAAAAAAATTAATTTGCACGAAAATTCCTATGAAACTTTCGCAGTAAAATCCCTATGAAACTTTCACAGGAGAATCCCCCAGAGGTTTTGGCAGGAAAATCCCCAGGAAAGTTTGGCAGAAAAATCCCCAGGAAACTTTGGCAGGAAAATCCAAAGGAAAACTCCGCAGAAAAATCCCCAGGGAATTTTCGCAGGCTAAGCCCTATGAAACTTTCGTAGCAAAATCCCTAAGAAACTTTGGCAGGAGAATCCCCAAGAAAGTTTGGTAGGAAAATTCCTAGGAAAGTTTGGCAGAAAAATTCCCAAGAAACTTTGGCAGAAAACTCCCCAATACAGATCGTTAGCTCATGGAACTTGTGAAGTTAAATGGCTTCTGAAACCTTTTAAAGATTTCCACATAAAACCTAATCTCCCTATTCCTCTTTACTATGACAACCACTGTTCCATGAAAAGACTAAACATATAGAATTAGGCTGTCATATTATAAGAGATGTTGTTGAGAAAGGCATAGTGCCGCTTTTGGCCATCAAAAGTGAACTTCAAGTTACGGATATCTTTACCAAGGGACTTGCTCGAGGACTTTTTGAGAGTGCTGAAGACAACCTTAGAATGAAGAATATCTACACTCCAACTTGTGGGGGCATGTTGGAAGGCCAGAATCATGATCCCCATGACCATGGAAGCTCGCTGAAGACATCAAAAACACCTCATGAAGAACAAACATCAAAGAAGACAAGGACCTATTTGAAATATTCGAAGCTGACTTAAGTGAACTTAAAGCCTCATCAAGTTTGAAGTTTTGCTAAGAAGTCCCTCATGTGTTTTTCTTTTTACAGTTTTCTGTTAATCGTTTTTTTTATGTTTTTCTTTTTGCCTCTTATCTGTTTTTACCATATATCATTCTCTTGTATATAAAATCTTGTAACAAACTCTTTTCAAGTCAATGCAATAATGAATATTCAGTTAATCATTCGTGTTCATATCGTCTTTTCTGTTTCTCTGTGTTTTCTGCAAAATTCATCTTCTTCCCAATTGCATGCTTCCGCAATCATATGTTGAAATGCAACATGGTATCTCGAGCCCTGGTTCATAAACGATCCTACTCGTGCTGATTTCTCAGTTTTGTTTTCTCATTTCCCTTCTTTTTCTTTTTTGATCTCTTTTGCTTCTTTTCTTCTTTCGGTTCTTGTTGTTTTGTTCTTGTTTTTTCCTTGATATGGCGAAAATTACCATGGATGCCTCCAACCCCTTGTTCATTCATCCGAATGAGAACCCTAGAACTCCTCTCATCCCTGTAACTTTGAATGGAACCAACTACCATTCTTGGTCAAGAGCTATGTGCGTCGCCCTCAAGATCAAGAACAAGCTGTAGTTTATCAATGGAGGTTTGCCCAAACCCGATGCTACTGATCCAAACTTTGAAGCATGGGATAGGTGTAATTCTTTGGTAATGGCTTGGATTAACCAGACCTTGAACCCATCCATCTCAGAGAGTGTAATTCTTTCGCCAATATTAGATCACAGATCATGATGATGACGCCTATGCCTGATGTTGAGAAGGTCTTTAATTTTTTAACTCAGCAAGAAAGGCAAATGAGCCAAGATCTTGAAGAATCAAGAGTTTTTGTCAATAACAGTGTTAGTGATAAGAAGAAATACAAGAACAGGTACAAGGGACAACCCTCAGGTGGTTCCAAAGGTCAGAAAAATAAAGGGGTCCAGCAAGATCTGCACTCATTGTCATCGAAGTGGACACACTATTGATACCTGCTTCAAAATTCATGGGTTCCCTGCTCACTTCAAAAAGGTAAATGCCGCTAAATATTGTGTTGCAGGTAAAGAACAGTCCTTGATCAGTGATGATGATTCTGATTCTCAAGGAAGTGGGCAAGGAACAAATATGGAGGAACCAAGTTTGGACTTCACACTAGAACAGAAGAAGACCATTCTTGCCATCCTTCAGCAGTCCAACAGTTCTGATTCTCATCATGTTAATCATGTGAGGACTAAAGTGAACCACAACAAACAGACTGCCCCTAAATCTGACAAATCCAACAAAGAAGAACAAGGTACTCATGGTACTTTGTCATCTAATTATAGAAAATCAAGATGGATCATAGATACAGGAGCAACAGACCATGTATGTCATTCCTTCAAAGACTTCCAATCCATCAAGAAAATAAGACCTTTATCTGTCAAGCTACCTAATGGAGATTACATAGATGCTACCATGGCTAGAACTGTGATCTTCTCTCAGGATTTCTACTTGATAGATGTCTTACTTATCCCCTCTTTTCAATTTAATCTTATTGTTGTATCCAAAATAACTGCAGATTTATTGTGTCAGCTATTATTCAACAAAACTTTGTGCCTTGTGCAGGACGAAGTTACCCTGAAGAAGATTGGTACTGCTAGAATAAAGGGTGGCTTATATGCTTTGAGTGGACCCATTAATACTGTGAAAACATCCTTTGTAAATTATGTTTCTGTTAATAAGAAAACTGTTTGGCATGCTAGATTAGCTCATCCTCCTTTTAAGAGAATGAACAACATTAAGAAATATTACAATTACATTGATGTTACTAGAAATTCCATGCCTTGTGATGTTTGCCACAGTTCTAGACAAAGAAAGATTCCATATAATGATAGTATGACTGTTGCTTCTGCTATTTTTAATTTAATTCATGTTGATATATGGGGACCCATTTCAATTCCTTCCATACAGGGTCATAAATTCTTTCTTACTATAGTAGATTATCATTGTAGACATACATGGCTGTTTTTTATGAAATCTAAGACTGAAACATCTAACCTTGTTAAGTGTTTTGTTGCCATGATCCAAACTCAGTCCAAAACTACTATAAAATGCATTAGGAGTGACAATGGTCCAGAATTCAGCATGAAGAATTTCTTTGCTGAAAAGGGCATATTACATCAGGTTTCATGTGTAGAGTCACCAGATCATAATGGAAGGGTAGAAAGAAAGCACCAACACATTCTTTCGGTTGCAAGGGCTCTCATGCATCAGTCCAATGCTCCCAAGGTTTTTTGGACATATGCAGTGGCTCATGCCATCTTCATCATAAACAGGTTACCTAGTAAAAGAACAAGAAATTTATCTCCTTATCACATTCTAAATAACAAAATGGCTGACATAAGAAATCTAAATTTTTTTGGTTGTTTATCCTATGCTTCTACCTTGTGTAATAACAAAAAGAAACTTGACAGTAGAGCTAGGAAATGTATGTTTCTCGGATACAAGAATGGTGTCAAAGGTTCTATATTGTTTGATCTGCATAATAAGGAGATTTTCCTTAGTAGAAATGTCTATCTTTATGAAAATACTTTCCATTTTGAGAGTAAACAGGACAGTCAGAACCTGGACATGCCTCAGATATTCAATGCAGATCCCTTGATTGATCTCAGCAACAGATATCTTGGAACTGAAGAGGAAGAACTTCTTGGGAACAAAGATGTCATTGAAGAAGATAGACCTCAAAACCTGAGAAGATCCTCAAGACAAAGAAGACCACCAGAAAATCTTGCAGATTATGAATGCAGTGTTGATTCTGATGATGAAGGAGCTTTGGCAAACACCTTTTCCAAGGAAGAAGAACCTAGTGCAACATCTTTCAGTAATCAGGACAACACAGCCAATGACACCACAGAGCAGCTTAAAGTTGACAAAATCAAGTATCCTTTAACTAATTATATATCATATGACAATGTGTCTTCTATCATAAAATTCTGTGTCTAGTTATTTCTTCAGATACTGAGCCTTCAAGCTATGAAGCAGCTATCAAAGAACCATGCTGGAAGCAAGCCATCGGTCTGAATTAGATGCTCATCAGAAGAATCAAACTTGGGAAATTGCCAAGCTTCCTCATGGAAAGAAAGTTGTTACATGGAAATGGATCTTAAAGATAAAAACAAAGGCTGATAGAACTATTGAAAGGCACAAGGCCCACCTCGTTGCAAGAAGATTTACTCAAACACAAGGGCTTGATTACATGGAATCCTTTAGCCCTGTTGTAAGAATGTCCATTGTGAGGATATTCATGACCCTTGTTGCCTGGAAAGGATGGAATTTGCAACAATTAGATGTGAATACATCTTTTTTGCATGGGACTCTCAAGGAAGAAGTGTACATGAAAGTTCTACAAGGCTTACTCATTGAAGATCCTTCCCTTGTCTGCAAATTGAAGAAATCTCTATATGGCTTGAAACAAGCCAGCAGAGAATAGAATCACAGGCTCACATCCTTTCTCATTCAACTTGGATTCAAGCAATCCAAGTCTGATTATTCCCTCTTTTCAAAACAAGCATCTAATAAACTAACTTTTATCCTTATTTATGTAGATGATCTACTACTAGTTGGAGATGACAATGAAGAAATACATGACATAAAGCAGCAACTGGACCAGGAATTAAGCGTCAAGGATTTAGGCAATGCGAAATACTTTCTCGGTATGGAATTGGAAAGGACCAGCAAAGGAATTCTCCTAAATCAGAAGAAGTATGCGATGGACATTGTCAAAGATGCAAAATTGATGGATGCAAAACCCTGCAACACTCCAATAGAAAACAAGATGAAGTATCATAAGGATATGGGAAAGCTGCTACATGATCCAGAAAGATATAGAAGGCTGTTGGGAAGACTCTTGTACCTTACTCATAGCAGGCCAGACATTTGCTGTGCAGTAAATCACCTCAGCCAATTCATTCAACAACCGACAGACATACACCTCCAAGGAGCTATTAAGATTGTCAGATACGTGAAGAAGGAACCAGGCAAAGGAATATTCTTCCCCGCAGACTAAAACATGTCCTTACGAGGATTTACTGATGCTGATTGGGGAGGATGTATTGAAACCAGAAAATCCACAATCGACTACTGTTTTTTCATTCGTACATCTTTGGTATCATGGAAGAGCAAAAAACAAAACACTCCCTCAAAATCCTCTGCAGAAGTTGAGTGCAAATCGTTAGCTCATGGAACATGTGAAGTTAAATGCCTTCTGAAACATTTTAAAGATTTCCACATAAAACCTAATCTCCCTATTCCTCTTTACTATGACAACCAATCAGAAGTGTATATAGGGAACAATTCAGTGTTTCATGAAAGGACTAAACATATAGAATTAGACTGCCATATTGTAAGAGATGCTGTTGAGAAAGGCATAGTGCCGCTTTTGGCCATCAAAAGTGACCTTCAAGTTGCGGATATCTTTACCAAGGGACTTGCTCGAGGACCTTTTGAGAGTGCTGAAGACAAGCTTGGAATGAAGAACATCTACACTCCAGCTTGTGGGGGCATGTTGGAAGGACAGAATCATGATCCCCATGACCATGGAAGCTTGCTGAAGACATCAAAAACACCTCATGAAGAATAAACATCAAAGAAGACAAGGACCTGTTTGCAATATTGCAAAAACGCCTCTTAGCAAAAACGCCTCGTCAAGTTTGAAGTTTTGCTTAGAAGTCCCTCACGTGTTTTTCTTTTTTACGGTTTTCTGTTAACCGTTTTTTCTGTTTTTCTTTTCCCCTCTTATCTGTTTTTACCATATATCATTCTCTTGTATATAAAACCTTGTAACTCACTCTTTTCAATTCGATGCAATAATGAATATTTAGTTAATCATTCATGTTCATATCGTCTTTTCTGTTTCTCTGAGTTTTTAACTCCGCAAAATTCATCTTCTTACCAATTGCATGCTTCCGCAATCATATGTTGAAATGCAACATTTATTTAAAAATATTGCATCATCTAATTAATATACATAAAACTTATTATAAAAAATCCATAGTTTATAGAAACACAATCTAAAAATATTGCATCATCTAATTAATATCATAAAATGTATCACTAATAATCCATAATCCATAGAAAACATAATTAAAAAAGTTTTATCCATAATTTATTAAATTAGAGCATTACTTACATCACAAAAAGTGTTTAAACATCATGAAAAGTTTATAGCCCTATGCAATATTGTCATCGTTGCCACCACCACTAACAGAATGGTGCATGCATAAATATGAAATTGTTGAAATGGAATGGAATTTAATACACAGGTTCAATAAGGTAGCCAATGAAGAATATTGTGAGGTAAAACAACTAAGCTATCAGTATAATAACCGAAGTATGCATAGGTAAAGTTTTTCTATCTAATTAATTAAGGAGATAAAAAGAAATGACATGATAAATATTTGAAGCAGTATATAAATAGTATGAGGATGATATATCTGCCAATAATTACATGAAGTGATGAACTAGGCATGTGTACAAAAAAGGGATAATTAATCATCACAATTGCAGATGCAGGCGCAAGCGTATAGTATAGCATAGATCTATTTTTGTGTGACTCTCGATCAGTAGCATCAGTGTATGTGATTTTAGAAAAGAAAACTTATTAAGATAATGAGAATACTTAATTAATTACTTAGAAGAATGGAAAAAGCACATAAAGTAAGAGTAGTATGCACCCAATAATAAGCTCTTAATACTATTAAGTAGTATATCTCCAGACTCCAGCTAGCTAACTAACACAGTGACACCACATAACAAACTAGCTTAACTAACTAGTATATATACACATAATATGTTAGAAGTTCCATATCAATAAGTGATATGACCATTGTTGAGTTTATAAAGGTGTGACAATCCTTCTCCTACAAGCTAGTTTTTGGGAGTGAGTTAGGCCCAAACCCAAATTGTAAGATGGTATCAGAGCCTATCCTAGCTCCGTTTATTGGGCCCATGTTTGTTGCTGGGTGTTTGTTAGTCCCGTGTTATTGGGCCACCCGTTTGTTTGTCAACTCGTATTTGTCCACGCTCCAACTGTGTAGTTCTGGGCACGACTAGTGATATGACCATTGTTGAGTTTATAAGGGTGTGACAATCCTCCTCCTACAAACTAACTTGTGAGAGTGAGTTAGGCCTAAACCCAAATTGTAATATGAAATTCCTGTGTTTAGTAACATGTTTTCAAATAAGATTTATATCTGCTAAAAGATGCGAACCTTCAATTTTTCTAAATTGAATGCAAGGTTGATTATCCTTCCGTGCTTGCTCCACTTTTCTCCCTCGAGGCTCACAAGACCAGTGAATATATCTTTGGGAAGTCATAAGTCTTGTTGAGTATATCTTTCATTAGCTCTGGATCCCTCACTGTCAAACCAGATGAAAGAATTATTGCATGCATACAATCACCAACTTTATTAGAAAATTTAAAAGGGAGTGTATAGTCTTTATATTTATATTTATATCTACCTAATAAACAGGTGCTCTTGGTTATTCCTTCATGTGTCGAAAAGAAATTCATATGAAGTGGACAGTATAAATTTGAAGGCATGTTTGTGTTCCATAAAAGTCATTGGGACAGTGTTTCGTGAATGCAAATGGCTCTGAGATTGAACTTGGGGATAGTTTGTTTATTTTATTTTATTCTGCATAAACTTTTAGACTAAAGATTTTCTTGTCTGCAAATACTTTCATTGCTCTATCTGTAGCTAAAGATTTCTTTTTTTTTTTGTCTTAATAGAATGTTCACCCTGGCACTGGTTGATTTGTGCATTTGCTACCTGCTAAGAGAATCGATTCATTAATGGTAACTTATTATGTGCATTCTTCAGGTTGAAGCTCTGGCCATTCAGTTGACTCAAAGTGAAGGAGAACTCATACAAGAGAAGGCAAAGGTAAAGAAGATGGCAAAGTTTCTTAAGCAGGTGATGTTAACTTCTTTTACCTGATGATGGATTGAAGAAGTTTTATTTGAAATATGAATCTCTATCAGCATCAAAACAAAAAACTATGGCATCAAAAATAACTTCAATCCCTACACATATATCTACTAAATAAAGAAACCGTTTGTTGAACCCTTTCTTGCTCCAAATAACCAAATCCTAAACTAAAGGGTCATCCTTCCCGTTACATTGATAACAAACAGCAAAAAACCATTCAGATAAATAAAAAATTAAACAAGCACAAAAAACAAAAAGGAGATGAGATATATGCGCAAAACAGATCAAGGCTTCCTAAAACAGTAGTGCTTCCAATATCATCTACCATGTATAATCAATAAATGCATGAAAATATCTCCAAGCAAATCTGAAACTTTTATTTGTGCTATCACAAAGAATGTGTTTTAACATAACATAAAATCTTGCCTAGCTTAAAAACCAGCTCATGCTCAAACTAGATATACCATATATACTCAAAATAACTCCTAATATTTATATAATAATATATATTTTCTCTTAATGCTACTCAGTTGGTGGTTATAAACGCACGTATGGGAGTGAGTAACAATATGAGTTACAGATTCAGTGTGATTGGCCTCAACAAAAATAATATGACAGTTTTATGCTCCATTTTTTCGGTAGACATAAGACTTATTCTTATATCAGACAAGCTAGCTGAAAATTCAACAAAGTCAACTATATATATGTCCCTCTGATCTCTTTACATCTGTGTTAACTTTAGCTTCACCTTTGTTGCACGAGATGAAAATGAAGTCAGATCTCTTGCTAGCAAGCTAGCTAACTCCATTAACTTTAAAAACTAAGGATTAATTTTGATGAAGAAAGAAATAGCTAGCTAGCTAGCAAACAGCAACAACAATGTTGCAAAAGTTGCAAGGGATGTAACATATAGATGAGGAAATTTCTGGAGACGCTACAAGATAAACGATGCTAAAATGCAGATAAATACATCTAAAGCATTCAATTTATTAGGTAACTTAAATCTCCTACTAATCACTTCAAAATTTTCACAAAGAATGGAAGCTTCAAGGATTCTAACAAAGAAAAAGTTACAACAACAAAACAACAAAGATTCACCTAAACTGGAATTGGAAGAAACTCACTTGCCAGGGAGAACTGCGATTGGTGCCGGAAACGTGTGAATGGCGTCGGAGAAGTGTGATTGGCGAGCTTCATTGTGCCAGAGAACTGCGGGATTGAGCTGCTTTGTGAAAGAGAACTGCGAGATTTGAGGGTTATCATAAGAGAGATAGATGAGCGAGATGTGCTTCACAGCACCTGAGAGCTAAGCGAGATGTGCCAGTAGATTTCTTTTTGTTTTTTATTCATTTCGGTAATACCTGTTCCCATCTACGGTAGTTATAAAATTACAAATTTTAACACCCCATTTTTCACACCAAAATATTGATGTTAAAGCCGAAGTTGAACCAGTGTCAAAAGCACATTTTGTATTAGTACGTTTGACCAAATGTTGGTGTAAGTTTTACATACATTTAATTTGGAAAGATTTAAATCATCCGAGTGTTGCTTTCGCAAGACTTAGTGGGTTGCGTGTTGCATGTCACTTTGGTTTCATGTGTTTGAACCATGTTAGCTGCAATCTTGAATTATAACTTTTTGGTTAAATTAACTATTTGGTCTCTTTACATGTTCCTCAGTTTCCTTTTAATCCCCATACCTGTTTATTTTATTATTGATTATTGTCATCCATTTTTTAGCTAAGAGGTTAGTTCTCGTCCTAAGTGGCTAGCAGTACTTCTACTAAGCATAAAATGGTAGATACATAGAGTGTTTATGTTGCTCATTTTATGACTATAAATGTACTAATTAATAATTAGTTTTAGTCCATATACGTACGTACATTTATTTTTCGTTTTAGTCCTTGTATATATATTTATTTTACAAATTAGTCACATTAAAATCTATTCCTGACATGCCATGTCAGCAGGGACGAAACGATGAGAATATAAAGAGACTAAAAGTACAAACAAGGACACATGTAATAAAGACTATAAGCCAAGCTTTTTACCTAAAATGACTAAAATGAAAATTTGAGAAACTGTAGGGACTACACAGTTAATTAGGCCTAATTTTTAAAAGTAGCCATAGATGTGCTTGTAGCCGATAAAAAAATAGATGCGTGTAGGGGTAAAAGTGGTTCATCCGAGTCAACGTCGGTTTGATTG
This sequence comes from Cyamopsis tetragonoloba, assembly GCA_037177725.1. Lineage (NCBI taxonomy): Eukaryota > Viridiplantae > Streptophyta > Magnoliopsida > Fabales > Fabaceae > Cyamopsis > Cyamopsis tetragonoloba. The sequence continues at coordinate 39,811,666 of CM074120.1, read as the reverse complement.
TATAAATGATCCGATCTAGTTCTCGAACGGATCGAATCATCCAGTCCGTCCAATCCTCTGGTCTAGTTTTGATAACATTGGGTTTGAATGGAAAACTCCACAAATGTGACTCTTTAATGTGGTGTGGAGGACTATGTGTTAAAGAGAGTGACCGTGTGTTCATTTGAGTGAGGAAGTTAAAATGAGTGGTACTACATTCGAGAATGAGTGATCTTAAATATTTTTGGTTGGGTTAAAAGGAAGGATACCAAATTAAATGCATAAAATAAATTATAGATATACTCCTAATAACTTTATGATAAAAATTGAAATGCATTAATTAGAATAATTAAATGTATGAAATAGGTCTTATAATTTAAATTAAATAGAATTTTTAGTTCCATACAAAGAAATAGAACTTTATGACGTTATTTGTTATACATTATTTTGTATACTATATCATTGAATTAATCATATTTTTATTTGCAACGGTCATCATTTTAATTTCATATCGCTTTAAGAATTCAAAATGCATATTATAATGGGGTTCGTGAACTGTGACTAAACTTAGCTTCCAAGTCATCCGATGAATCTTCAAGAGATCTTATTAGCATCTTTGACAATGAAAAAGAACAAGTCATATTAGGTATCTGGGGTGTCAAGAAATAAATGTGTAGGACTATAATTTTAATTTTGTATTTGAAGTAGTAGTTGAATTCAAAAAGTCACTTATAGAAAACGATTTCTCACTTTTTGGTTTATAGGAAATTATAATAACCGGAAAAAAATAAATAGATTTAATATGTATTATATGGGGAGAAGGGATTTGTTCAATTGCGAATTGCAGAGTTAGAAGTAAACTTGTTTTAAAAAATTATTTAAAATTGATTTTCGCTGGAAATGAAACATTTTTGGTACACAGTTTTAAGTGCGGTTCTAATTTAGTGTGAAGAGTTGTACCAAGTGTACATGTCATCTATTGATCACATTATAAGCTGATCGATGAGCTAAAGGAAGGGCGTCTTAAGACCCCTAAGCCCAATATGCACAAAGGCCCACAGATATTTGTAATAACTAATTGTCTTAATCTAACTAGAAGATTCATGCATGTTGCTAAATGAATTAATAACTACTATGAATATCTATGGAAATTTGTACATAATCGAGGAGAGGGCCAAAGAGTGTGTAGAACAAGGCTTGCTATGATTGGTTCTTTTCACAACTTAATTGTTAGGTTGTGGTTTGATTTTAAAGAGTTGACTATTCTGCGTTTTCGGTTTAAGATTAGAGTGCACTTATTCCCTTTATTAATAAAATATATTATTACAGTTAAAAAAAATATTTGGTTCATTCTAACCAATCAGCAACACCAAGCCAGCTGAATTTATTAACAAACTATCCAAGACTTTTTAACTTAGAAATATATGCTAAAATTGAAAAAGTAAGGGACGTGCATAATATTTTTTCATAGAAAAGGTATAAAATAGCTAATAATATATAATATAGCTAAAAGAGATGAATGACATACATCCTCTACAAATTATAATATATTTATATTAAGATGTGTGATATAAAAAGATATAGGTAGATATATAGAAAAGGAAATGAGATGCGATAAATGTTTTGGTGTGAAAAGGAAGAGATTAAGGTAGTATAAAACAAACTAAAGGTGCAAAGTACTTAAACAGTTACGAGTAATTGTTTATGACTTATACAAAAGAAAGCTATAAGGTAGCAAATAAAAATTTCAAGCCAGAGGTGGTAGCTCAATACCCTCTGCATTCCGGGCACCTTCCCCATTTCTGACAACAGCAACATCCTTACCATCAGTAACGGTAGCACCTTCCTCATTTCTTTGAGTTTCAGCTCCACCTTCATCTATTGCATCAGCCCCCTCGGTGAAGCATTTAATAAGAAGTGAAAGGGTCAAAGGCAGGCAGTTCATCACCCTAGACATTTATTGGGATATAGTTGTCCATATCACTAACATTGATTAAGACGTTGTCAAGCACAAGATGATCTAGACTAACTCCCTTGAGATTCAAATCTAGTCCAGGATTGAGGTGTAGAACCTGCTGGTTACATAAGGCATCATGACTCAGCCCGCCAAATTCATCTCGGACTAAATCAACTTCCTTCATGTAAGACTCAGCTTCCCGAGATTGCTTCCTCAGATCATCCTTAAGCTTGTTGCATTCTTGTTTAGCCATCGGTTCTCTTGAGAAAGCTCTTTCCTCTCATGGATTAGAGTTGCATTGTCTTTCTCTAGCTTAATCTTGGTTGATTTGAGGGTGTTAACAGCATCCACATAACTCTTAGCACTTTCAAGTTGCTCTCTATTAGCCTCCATCCTTTGTTGCATGAGATGATCCTTTAAATTTTCCACCCCGGTCTGCCATCTGTTTTTCTCAAGTGCAAAGACAGTTTGATCCTTTTCACGGTTAACTTTCAGAGATTGAATCTCAGCCTCCATCTCGAAAATCCGGCCATTCAGAATTTCATTGTCTTTCTGAACAACACCGGTCATCTAGAACAACCCAGCCAACATGTAGGTGCCCATCATTCGTTTACATGGTTCCTGTAGGGCCCAGATTTGTTGGGAAGCTGACGTAAAAATGATGATAAATTCTAAAAGGAAAAATCATATACCTTAGTGACAGCGGAATCAGCATTAAGAAAGTATGTCGGAGGGTGTTTGAACTCCATGTAAGCTAAGGAGTAGTGAACCCATCGAAAGGTTGGGATTGATGATCTTTGTGATTAATAACTCGTGCCGGGAAGGATCGAACTTCCTTTCTTTCCCTTTCTTTTTGGTCCACGAGATCTGGCCCAAAAGGCTCCGTGATAGGACCTACATTTGTGATAAAAAAGTTTAATATCGAAAGTTTAAGCGGTAAACATTGAGTTATAGAATCAAACAATATACCTTTGCCTTTATGGACCCGTTTAGCTTGGGCAGTTTCTTCAACTGTATCAACACTTTTGACTGTCCTTTTTCTCTGTCTCTCTTGTTGGATGCCATCTAGTCAGAAAACCTAGCACAAAAGTATTAGAAGTAAACACCATGGCTGAGATGGAAAAAAGTTGGGCAAAACCAATCATTGAATATATAAGGGGTGTAATTCCAGTAAGGAAAGCAAATGCTAGGAAACTTGTGAGACAAGCTTCTAAGTACACTATAATTGTTGAAGATTTATAAAGAAGGTGTTTTTCCAGCCATTACTTAGATGTATTACAACTGATCAAGCAGAATTCGTCAGGCAGGAAAGTCACCATGGCCTGTGTAGTAGCCACATTAGAGGGCGATCTCTAGTAACAAAGGTACTCTGAGCAGGGTATTACTGGCTCACTTTGCTGGACGATTCCATACACTTTGTTAAGTTATGCAAAAAATGTTAACACTTTGTTAGTTTTCATCATGCTCCAACAGAGGCATTGGCAGGAATCACATTACCCTGGCCTTTCTTCATGTGGAGATTTGACCTCCTCGGCCCATTTCCCCAGCAACAACCCAAAAGAAGTTTTTGATTGCAGTGGATTACTTCACACAATGGATAGAAGCGGCACCAATCACGATACAAAACGTGGAAAAATTCTTGTGGAAGGATATAGTATGTCGCCATGGGTTACCTTCAATTATGTCACACAATGGAACACAATTTTTGAGCAAGCGTTTGTCCAAATTATGTAACAACTTTGGGATAAAACAAATCTTTGCCTCTATCGAAGAACCCGCAGACAAACAAACAGGCTGAAGTTGCAAATAAGATATTATTACATGGATTGTGGAAAATGTTGGAAGATTCAAAAGGGAGGTGGGTTGACGAGAGACCAGTAGTGCTATGGTTGTACCACACCACTATTCAAACGTCAACTCTAAAAACTCCTTTCCGTTTGACTTAAGAATTTGATACTATGATCCCTATAAAAATTTCTGAACCAAGCGCACGAATCTAAAACTTCAATCCGGAAAGAAATGAGGGCAGTGTTGGATTCATTAGATGAAGTTCGAGAAGTAACCAGGATTTGGCAAACATTTGCAAAAATTAGTGCGGCCAGGAGATATAACATTTTTTTGGTTCCACGGGCTTTCAAGGTAGGCAACCTAGTACTTCGTAAGACAGATGGCCCAAGGAAAGTTGTTGAACATGGCAAGCTAGTAGTAAACTGGAAGAACCTTTTTGGGTTTTTGATGAAGTTGGAAAAGGGGAGTAGAGACTGCAAGAACTCGGAGGTAGAAAGATCAGAAACACCTAGAATTCTTCGCATTTGCCACTTTTCTAAGATTAATATTAATTAAATGATGTATTCAATCGTTCTGCGTACTCTTTTTCCTACCATAAGACTTTTTGCCAAGGGGGTTTTGTCTTAAAGAAGTTTTAACGAGGCATAGCTTTCACATCAATTAAAGGACAAGTTTTGTTATATTTTGTTTCACAATTTTGTCATTATCAAACAAAAAAAAAAGTCTTGCTCACCCCGGCTAATTAAATCCCTGATGAGACTTAGGCACCTAATCAAGAAAAATTCATACTCAGTCCAGCTAATTAAATCCCTGGCTGAGGCTTAACCATTTAATCAAGAAAAAGTCCTACTCATCTAGCTAATTAAATCCCTAGCTGAGACTAAGGCACATAAACTGGAAAAAGTACTACTTGGTCCGGCTAATTAAATTTTTGATTGAGACTTAGGCACCTATTCAAGAAAAAGTTTTACCCATAAGGCTAATTAAATCCCTTCCTAAGATTTAGGCAACTAATCAGAAAAAAAGACCTACCTATAAGGCTAATTAAATCCCTGGTAGAAACCTAGGCACCTAATCAAGAAAAATTCATACTCAACATGGCTAATTAAATCCTTGACTGAGACTTAGGCACCTAATCAAGAAATACTTGGCTAAGACTTAGGCACATAATCCTAAAATGAAGTCCTCTCTGGCCTGGGATGTGGCCACAACAAAAAGCATCATTTAGCATAGAGAGAAGCTCAAAATTATATAAAATAGTGGAGAAACAAAATGTCATACATGCACAAAATGAAATCCAAAACCCTAAAGTTTTACTCATTATAAAAGGCGACCTTAAAGTTCTACTATTTGGGTAAGCAAAAAAGAATGCATCTCTAATAGGAGCATTCCCCTGGGCAGTGTTCTCCTTAGCAGCGTCTGTGCTCATTTCACCAATTGTAGGGACGAGCTCTCCATCCTTCACCACCAACCGAGATGATAATCTTGTTACATCCAAGTCAGGCGCAATGACCTTTATCTGTTGGAGGGCAAGGGAAAAACCTTTATCATATTTATCAACAAGCTGGCCCTGCAAATTGGTGACCTCAGGCTGAAGCTTTTTCACCTTAACTTCCAATTTTTTGGCATGACGTTTCCAAATATTGATGGCAGATACAAGGCTGGATTTCTTGGTACCATTGCGAGAACTAGAAGGACCGGAAGAAGCAAGTAGTCGTACTTTTCTGTTCAATTCACGTGTAGGGGTGACTTCATTTTCACTGCTTGAGTTTTGGTTAAATTGACTCATATTACACCTGTAAGTTGTCACCATATCAATATTATACACATAAAACATGTATTGTTTGTAAGGATGTTATAATCTTACACCTAGTGAAAGTAATGGAAAAAATATCCCTATTTTGAAACATGTTATAAAATAATGAGGTAAGTGGCAAGATTTAAAGATGCAAACTTTGATTTTTTTTACTAAAAGGAACATGAGGTAAAGTAAAGTAAAAAGGGCTAAATTATAAATAACTATTTGTTGAAACATGTTAAAAATTAATGAAGTGATATTCTCACATAGGGCTGAATCTAAACCGAGTCAATCGTGTTAAGTTTGGCACTTGTTAATTTGTTCGTTGAGTTTAGTTCATGAATCTCCTTAAATAAATGAGTTGAGATTAAGTTGTATATAAATCGATTTGGTTGGTTCACGAACTTATTCGATAAATAAGTAAATATATAATTTTAAATAAAATTTTATTTTAAATTTTAAGTTCATATAAAATTTTAAAAATAATTCATTTCCATAATTTCAAATTTATTTTTTTTACTTTTATTTTATAGCAGAGATAAAGTAATTAATTGCAATTTTGAAAACTCATAATGAACTTTAGCTCATGAGTTCATAAATTAAATCAAATAATTCATGAATTTCAAACAAGCTAAGCCGAACTTGAACGGAAAAAGTTGTCCCTTCATAAAAAATCTCAACTCAAAATCGTCTCAAGTTCATGTAATCAATGGAAACAAAGATAAGTTTGACTCGACTCGACTTATTTGTAACCCTATTTTTGCAAAAGAGGTGTGAGAAGAAAGAAAGAAAGGAAAATATAAGATAAATAATGAGATAGATGAGACAAACAGAGATGAAAGATAAAGGAAGAGTGTAATGGTGATTAACGGCCTGGAGATCAATATCTTAGATATAGTCATACAAGTATATTGCCATATAATATATCTCATATTTAGTTTACATTTTTTATATTTTCATATAAAAAACTGTTTCCGGACCAAAAACAATATATAAAAAAATATTTGTATTTGTTTTATAAACTTTCTTCTATTAGTGTTTAGTGGGCATCTAACAAAAATAAAAAATTAAGAAATTTAAAACTTAAGAATATTGAAGTTTAGAAAACTATCTAATAGAAATTTGTAAAAATAATATTCAAATATCAGTTGTATGTTTTAAAGACTAAAATCAATTTTGAGGTTTTTAAAAATCAAATTTTGAACACTAACCGTACCGTATGATTGGTATATAAGAATACAAAAGAGGATATCAACTTATTATATTTTATTTTATTATTGCTCAAATTTTATTTTCTTTACTTTTAAAATTAATATCTATTCTTAACGTTTCTTAGTTCAAAAAGGAGATTAAGCTTCAAAGGTTGAGGGAATCTCCTTTTTTATCATAGAATCGTTAAATGTAGATAGATTATTTAATTTTAAAAGTAAAGCAAATAAACTTTGTGTATTAATAAAATTATATATACATATGAGAACATATTAAATAAGAGCATTTGTTATTGTGAGGGGTGAGAGCGGTGAATCTCAATATTGAGATTGAATATTAAAAAGTCATATGACATTTTAAAAAGCTATATCACTTTTTTAAAAATACTTTGATTTTAATCTCTACCATTTATAAAATGATCCCATGGTGAACATTCACTCCTCTCTCCTCTCACAATATATATATAAATATAAAGGAGTGATCATCTTGTACCGGTGTAATTTGACACTTATTCTTATATTGGTAATTAATAACTCTTTATTGAATAATTTTTTTACAAAATCTTCAATATTAAAAGTTGTTATCCTATAAATCATATATACAAAGTTTCGCGTCGATCCGAGATCATTTAGGGCTCTCTATAAAGAACTTCACCAATCTAACTATTGAATCATAAGATATTATCATGATGATTATGTATACCAAATTTTAAAAAAATCAAACGTCTCTAGGTACGTATTCTTGTAAATGTCATTTATGTATGTTTTAAAAAGTCTTTTATTGGTTAATTTGAAGTGGATAGATAAAATATGAACAACTTTTCAAATCATAAAAATTTTGTATAGTTAATCTATATACTATGACAACGTTCATTTCAACGGTGGAGTAGTCAAATTCGATATTCATGTAAAGTTCTAAAGCGGAGTAAGTATGCAACAACAATTATTCCTAAACTTAATGAATCAATCATATACATACAGACAAAAATAAAAAAAATTTATGAAGTCGATCTGTGTAAATATAAGAAAAAAGACATGCATAAATTGTTTACAACAGATAAAAGATCCAATTCCAAGCGCCAAAATTACATGCACATGATAACAATTTGTAAAAATTTAAACATGTATCATGCATTGAGCAAGATTCTCATAAACTTTAGCATATAAATTAAATGAAAAGTATATTCAAAGGTGAAAAATATACTTTGGCAACAAAAAAAATAAAGACAGAGGTTGAAATATGATTCTAGTGCTGTAAAATTCATCATTTTGGTTTTGATCCCTACAATTTGTTTTAGTTTTGTCCCTGTGGTTCTCTTTTATTTGATTTTAGTCTTTTTGTGAAAATTAGAGACTAAAATACATAGGAATTAAGAAAATTAGTGATGAAGAATGAAATAAAAAAAATTATATAAGGATTAAAACAATAATTTCACAAAAACTAAAATCAAACAAAAATTGTGTAACAACTAAAACTGCAAATCATATATCCTACAAGGACTAAAAATAATTTAAGCTAAAAGAATAATAGAGAATGAAGATATGTACCTCATATATTGATTAGTAGAGAGAGGAGAAAAAAATATAATATCCTTCACTTGTAACTCTAACACTCTTTTGAATTTGTTTAAGTGTGAGTGAAATTAAACCAGTAGGAGCTAAAATTTATAGAATGAATTCAGGGGTAAAATCGTCAAGATATATAGGCTCAAATATGGAATTATATACTAAAATAGTTCATGACTTTGTATTTTATCAGTCAGTTTAGTCCCTTACGAAATCAGTCATTTTAGTCCATGACTTTCACTATTATTGGTCATTTTAGTCCTTCACTTTCACTACATGCATTCATTTTAGTCCTTGACTTTCAAGGACTAAAATGAATGATCATATAATTCAAGGACTAAAGTGACATGTAAAATATAAAGTCAGGGACTAAAGTGACTTATCTGCACAAAGTCATGGACTAAAATGAATTACTCTTGCAAAGTTAGAGACTGAAACGGTATATCACTCCTCAGATATGGAATTATATTATATTCCAAAATTTTCCAAATTTTTTCCTTTTTGTGGAGTTGATGTTAATTGTTTGAAAAGTTTTTGACTTACCTATCTAGGTTAATTATTAGGGTGAAGTTATTGCCACTCTAAAAATATCTATTATCTTACCTTTAAAAATATTTTTAAATTTAAAATATATACTCACTAACAAATGAAATTAAAGAATTAATATATAAACTTATCAAAATAAGTTAAAAAGAATTACAATAGACATTTCATAATGACAAATAAACAATATAATATCATACTTCCTAATTTGAATCTATGTATATAGAAGGTGAAAATGAAATAATTTAATATATAGTTTTAATCTATAATATTATTAATTTTAGGCATTCAAATTCATTAGTCAATTTTTTTTCCAAAGCTGCATACATGTACCTTTCCAGTTTGTCCAATTTTAGAAAATCAGTAAATTAAATTATATTTCATCTTAAATAATATAATATGTCTTTATATTCACCTATAACAAAGATAGAATTGTTTAAAATATTTTCCTAATTTTTTTTTTGGTAAGATCATTGAATGAGATTTCTGTAATTAATTCAAAATTTGAAAATTGTTTTTTTTTTTTTATCTTTTACTTTTCTTCACACAAACAAGACTATTTTTTAATTTGCATAAAAAATGTTGCAATTCATTATGCTTTTTGTTTGGCTTCTCAAGTATTCTTTCACGTCGTCATAAGAATAAAAGATTTTTTTATAGATAAATACTCACAGACACATCTTAAGCAAAATTTTCAATATCTACATTAAATCTTTCATGCCAAAGTATGAACCAATCCTTGGATCTCTGATCTCCCAAACCTTCAAAGACTTGGTATATGACCAAGTGAGATAATGCACAAGGTCTATAAAGATAAAAGAGATTAATTTTTTACTTAGATAGATTGGTCATCACAACTAGTGTTCTTTTAGGAATTCGAACAATAGTTCTACCACTAAACTAACACTCTAGTTGGTAACTCATCACAATCATAACTAATAAGAAAAAAAGGAGTTGCTTTGCCAGCAAGTCAATTTGTGGGACACATGAATTTTATTTCCCTCTCATTTTTCTCTATTTGATCTAAGATCTGAAAAACCGGTGGCTGGGTCATAGTTATACCTGAACAAACAATGGCTAGGTTGAAGTCAAACATCACAATCTAAACATATAGTGGATAGTTTTTTTTGGTAAATATACGGTGGCTAGTTTGAAGCCGACCATCTTAGATCAAACCACACTACTGTGGATGGGTCGAACGTTTTTGTCTGAATCGCACTATTGGCCACATTTTTGTATTTTTTCAATTTGTTTATTTATATTTCTTAAATTTGATTGTTATCCAGATTTGTTTAGCTATGAATATATTATTTTGTGTTTCAATTTTTTTTCAACATTTATTCATCTTCTTTTATTTCTGTTCACCTTCTTTTTTCTTTTTTAGTCGTTTGATTTGTTCCAAAGTGGCAGTGAATTATGGCAGAATGAAAAGTGAGGGCTGAGTAGTGGCGGTGACTACAGGTGGTGTGGTGGGACAGTAAGAGAAAAAGTGTGGATATATCATATTTGGCGGTGTTGAGGTCATTATTTCCAGTAGATTTCTTTTGTTTTTTTATTCATTTCAGTAATGCATGTTCCTATCTACTGTAGTAATAAAATTACAAATTTTAACACCCCATTTTTCACACCAAAAAATTGATGTTAAAGCCGAAGTCAAACCAGTGTCAAAAGCACATTTTGTATTAGTACTTTTGACCATATGTTGGTGTAATTTTCACTTACATTTAATTTAGAGAGATTTAAATCACTTGAGTGCTGCTTTCGCAAGCCTTAGTGGGTTGCGAGTTGCATGCCACATTGGTTTCTTGTGTTTGATTCATGTTAGGTGTAATATTTAATTATAACTTTTTGGCTAAATTAACTATTTGGTCTCTTTACATATTCCTCAGTTAATCCCCTCACCGGTCTATTTTACTATTGATCAGTGTCATTCATTTTCTAGCTAAGGGGGTTAGTCCTCGCCCTAAGTGGCTAGCAGTGCTTCTACTAAACATAAAATGGTAGATACATAGAGTGTTGATATTGCCAATTTTATGAGTATACATGTACTAATTAATAATTATTTTTAGTCCCTATGCGTACTTACATTAATTTTTCGTTTTAGTCCTTGTATATATATTTACTTTTCAAATTAGTCACCATAAAATCTATTCCCAACATGCCGCGTCAGCAGGGACGAACCGATGAGAAGATAGAGAGACTAAAAGTACAAACAGGGACACATGTAATAAAGACTATAAGCTAAGTTTTTTTTACTTAAAATGACTAAAATGAAAATTTGAGACAGTATAGAGACTACATAATTAATTAGGCCTAATTTTTAAAAGTAGCCATAGATCTGCGTGCAGCCAATAAAAAAATAGATGTCTGGTTCATCATAGTCAGAGTCGGTTTAATTGTATAAATGATCCGATCTAGTTCTCGAACTAATCAAATCATTCGATCCGTCCAATCCTCCAGTCTAGTTTTGATAACATTGGGTTTGAATGGAAAACCCCACAAATTTGACTCTTTTATGTGGTGTGGAGGACTATGTGTTAAAAGAGAGTGACCGTGTGTTCATTTGAGTGAGGAAGTTAGAATGAGTGGTACTACATGAGAATGAGTGATCTTAAATATTTGTGTTGGGTTAAAAGGAAGGACACCAAATTAAATGCATAAAATAAATTATAGATATACTCCTAATAAATTTATGATAAAAATTGAAATGCAATAATTAGAATAATTATGGGAGACATTGCTCTCGCAATTTTGGGGGATAAAGCATTATGGTTACTCCCCCTCCCAACAAGTGGGCTTCCCGGGATTTGAATTTGTGTCCTCATCCTTAGAGGAGACCAAGTTGCTTACCACTTGTCCAACACCTTGTTGGTACATTAATTAGAATAATTAAATGTATGAAACAGGTCTTCTAATTTAAATTAAATAAAATTTTTATTTCCATAAAAAAAAATAGATTTATTAGTTGTTTCATCTTAATTAGTATATCTTGACGTTTTTTGTTATACATTATTATTGTTTACTACTCTCTCAGTTCCAAAATGTAAGACCCTGTAGATTAATATTGCGGGAATTAAAAAAAGTGGTTAATTTAGTTAAATACATTAAATTTGTTTAACAAAAAGTATTAGTTTCCAAATTTACCATTTCAATCTCTTTCTATTACCACACTCTTTCTTAATTAATGTTCATCAAAATTAGTTGAGTAGTAAGGGTATAATGGTAAAAAAAAATTAAATATGCACAAAAATTCTCAAAGGGTCCTATAAAATGGGACAAACAAAAACTCTCTAAAGGGTCTTACATTTTGGGACGGAAGGAGTATATCCTTGAATTAATCACATTTTTATTTACAATGGTCATCATTTTAATTTCACAGCGCTTTAAGAATTCAAAATGCATATTATAATAGGGTCAGTGAACTGTGACTAAACTTAGCTTCCAAGCCATCAGATGGATCTTCAAGAGATCTTATTAGCATCTTGGACAATGAAAAAGAACAAGTCACATTAGGTATATGGGGTGTCAAGAAAAAAATGTGTAGGACTATAATTTTAATTTTGTATTTGAAGTAGGAGTTGAATTCAAAAAGTCACTTATAGAAAACGATTTCTCACTTTTTGGTTCATAGGAAATTATAATAATCAGGAAAAAACTAAATAAATTTAATATGTATTATACGGGAAGAAGGGATTTGTTCAATTGGGAATTGCAAAGGGTCTAAGAGAGTGTGTAGAACAAGGCTTGCTATGATTGGTTCTTTTTACAACTTAATTGTTAGGGTGTGGTTTGATTTTAAAGAGTTGGCTATTCTCCGTTTCCTGTTTAAGATTAGAGTGCACTTATTCCCTTTATTAATAAAATATATTATTACAGTTAAAAAAATATTCGGTTCATTCTAACCAATCAGCAACACCAAGCGAGATGAATTAATAACAAACTACCCAAGACATTTTAACTTAGAAGTATATGCTAAAAATGAAAAAGTAAAGGACATGCATACTATTTTTTCATAACAAAAGGTATAAAATAGCTAATAATATATAATATAGCTAAAGTGGATGAATGACATACATCCTCTACAAATTATAATATATTTATATTAAGATGTGTGATATAAAAAGATATAGGTAGATATATAGAAAAAGAAATGAGATGCGATAAATGTTTTGGTTTGAAAAGGAAGAGAGTAACATAGTAAAAAAAAAAACTAAAGGTGCATAATGCTTAAAAAATTATGTGTAATTGTTTATGACTTGTACAAAAGAAAGCTATAAGGTAGCAAATAAAAATTTCAAGCCAGAGGTGGTAGCTCAACACCCTCTGCATTCTCGGCACCTTCCCCATTTTCGACAACAGCAACATCCTCAAATGGTAGCACCTTCCTCATTTCTTTGAGTTTCAGCTCCACCTTCATCTATTGCATCATCCCATGGAGTGAAGCATTTAATAAGAAGTGAAAGGGTGGAAAGGGGGCAGTTCATCACCCTTGACATTTATTGGGATATAGTTGTCCAGATCACTAACATTGATTAAGATGTTGTCAAGCGCAAGATGATTTGGACTAACTCCCTTGAGATTCAAATCGAGTACAAGATTGTGGTGCAGAACCTGGAGAATGTTACATAAGCTAAGGTATCATGGTTCACCCCGTCAAATTCATCTCAAACTGAATTAACTTCCTTTATGTAAGACTCAGCTTCTCGAGATTGCTTCCTCACATCATCCTTAAGCTTGTTGCATTCCTGTTTAAGTCGTCGGTTCTCTTGAGAAAGCTCTTTCCTCTCATGGATTAAAGTGGCATTCTCTTTCTCTTGCATAATCTTTATGTTGATTTGAGGGCGTTAACATCCTCCACATAACCCTTAGCACTTTCAAGTTTCTCTCTTTTAGCCTCCATCCTTTGCTGCATGAGATGATCCTTTAAATTTTCCACCCCGGTCTGTAATCTTTTCATCTCCAGTGCAACGACGGTTTGATCCTTTTCACGGTTAACTTTGAGAGATTGAATCTAAGCCTCCATCTCGAAACTCCGGTCGCTCAGAATTTCGTTTTCTTTCTGAACAACATCGGCCTTCTGGAACAACCCAGCCGACATGTGGGTGCCCATCCACCCCATCATTCGTTTACATGGTTCCTGCCGGGCTCAGATTAGCTGGGAAGCCAACGTAAAAATGATGATAAATTCTGAAAGGAAAAGTCATATACCTTAGTGACGGACCTTAGTGACGGCCGGATCAGCATTGAGAAAATATGTTGGAGGGTGTTTGAACTCCATGTAAGGAGTAGTGAACCCATTGAAAGGTTGGGAATGATGACCTTTGTGATTAATAACTCGTGCCCGGAAAGATCGAATTTCCTTTCTTTCCCTTTCTTTTTGGTCCACGGGATCTGGCCCAGAAGGCTCCATTCGTGATAAAAAGTTCAATATCGAAAGTTTAAGCAGTAAACATTGAGTTATAGAATCAAACAAGATACCTTTGCCTTTATGGACCCGTTTAGCTTGGGCGGTTTCTTCAACTGTATCGACACTTTTGACCGTCCTTTTGTTAGAAAAAAAAACGTTGCGCCGTGGGAACAACCACGACCTTGAAAGCAAGATTTCCGGTAGACCTCTGGTGCACCAATTCCAGTCTTGCTTCCCAAGGTTAACACAGCGACGCGTTAACCTTGTGCACTCAAGGACACAACACGTTGGAGTCTCCAAAACACCTTGCTCAAAACACAAGACAAAGAAGGACAAAACACTAGATAAAACAGTAAGGAATATTTTTTTAACAACTTTTTGTCGTGTCCCTTAGCTTGTGAAAACCCCTCTTTATATATATGACAAAGGTTAAGAATATATTTTGCAATTTCCTGAAGCCTAACGTTCTCGACATAAAAAACATTCAAATAGCTTTTAATTGAAACGTATACAAGATGCAGCAAATCAAATTAATTAAATTGCAATCAAACCTTGTAACGGACAAGGCTGAATCAAATAATTAATTGGATATAAAAGCTTCTAACGGACAAGAATTAAAACAAATTATATTTTAATATAATTTAAGATAAAAAGGAATAATTTGTAATAAAGGAAATAAAGACGATCAATTGGGTGCCATTTATCTTACACCTTTTTCTTCAGCTCTCTTGTTAGATGCCACCTAGGTCCACGGTGACATCCGCAAAAATTGTGTTGTCAACATTTATGACCAGGGAAGTTGGTGGAGGTCTAGAAACCCGAACTGGGTGAGTTACCCCTACAACAGGGTCTCTAGGTACTTTGTTTTGTAGTTGTCATTTATGTATGCTTTAAAAACTCTTTTATTCATTATATTGAAGTGGATAGATAAAATATGAACAAGTTTTCTTTCCTATAGCTAATCTATATACTATGACAACTTTCAATTCAATTGTTGGAGTAGCGAAATTCAATATCCATGTAGAGTTATAAAGCGGAGTAAGTCTAGCAACACTACTTACTCTTAGACTAGATGAATCTCGCTCTAATATATATACAGACACAAATAAAGTTTTTGATATAAGGTTGATCAGTGTGAAAATAAGAAAAATAGAAAACATTAGTTGTTTTCAATAGATAAAAGATCCAATTTGAAGCACCAAAATTGCATGCTCATAACAAGAATTTGTAAAAAGAAAAGATAAATAGCTGGTAAGATTGTGGCCAACAAAAATTCAAACATGTATCATGCATTGACCATGATTCTCATCATAAACTTTTGCATATAAATTAAATGAAAAGTATATTCCAAAGAGAAAAATATACATTGATACCAAAAAAATAAAAAAGAAAATTCTCCTGTTTAAAAGAAAATTCTCCTCCTTCATCTCAACCCCAATTCCTCTTATCAAGTTCTTGCTTCCCTTTTCAATAATGGCTAGGTATGTCTTCCTCTTCTCTCCTACTTCAAATCGTTGATGTTTTGTTTTGGGTTTTTCATATCTCCACTTCTCATGGTGCTTTGGAACTAGAATTTCTGAGTAAAAAAGAGGAAACTCATGCCTAATTTGGGGATTTTATGTGTTTGAAATGCATGTTCATGTCTTGTTAGTGGAGTCCTTGTGGTCTATTGTGTTTCTATGTTCATGCTCCGTTTTTTTGTGAAAAACTCAACCCACAGTTGTTTCTCAAAGTTTGTATTTTCCTACTAATGGGTGTTTGTTCTTTGAAAAAATTGATGGTTGGACTTATTCTCTGTCTTGTTGGATGTTGTTAGAGACTAACCATTTAATGTTCTGTTTTGCCTATGTTGGGTTTTATTTGTGATTATTTAAGAACCCTGATAAGGCACCCATGGAGCAAGAATCCCCTAAGCGAAAAGAGCCCTCAAAGAAGCAAAAGAGGGTTGGAGAAAGCTCAAGTGGTTCCGGGGCTCCAAAGCTTTTCGACGATAAAAAGGCAAACCGCTATGCGCTGATCAAGACTTGGGAGTTTACATTGGAGAGGCGGGTAGAACTTGTGGAAGGTGATTTTGATGATTTTACTTCTATCTTGCATCATTGCAATTGGTGGGTTCTAGCCACTCCGCCTCACAAGTTTGATCCTTAAGTTGTTAGAAAGTTTTATGCCAATGCATACCCAAGGGATGATGATGATGCCCAATCCAAAAAGGGAAGTTATGTGAGGGGTATCGCTATCCCTTAAGATAGAGATACTATTGAAAAGCTTATTGGAGACCTGTTTCCCACTTTCGTTCCGCATTTCGACTCATATAACTTTATCTAAAAATGGGGATTTTCATGGAGGGAGTTGGAACAATATTGCTGCTTGCCGAATATGAGAGCTGAATGTAATCAAGGGGCTCCAATAAAGTTCTTGATGAAGAAGATGAACCCAGTGACTAAGGTTATGATGCAATTCATGTTAGCTAACTTGGCACCAAACACTCATAATAGTGATCTGCCTAAGGAAGCTGTTGAGTTTTTATACTGCTATGTTCGGAGGGACTATAGAGTGGATGGGCGACCAAGATTTTTGATGAAAATTGGAAGGATGCCATAAAAACAATGTTTGATATTGATAAGAAGAAGAACGATGTGAAGTAGCAATTGGGGTTCCCTTCCTTCATTACTTTGCTTTGTGAGCAATTCGGAGTTGAAGTCAACTGCACCAAAAAGATTAGGCCTGCTATCGACAAGAAGTATGTCTATGAATGGTGCTTGAGGGATGAAGATCAAGAAGAATAAGAGGAAGAGGTGCATCAGCCTTTTGCTAATGATAAGCCTCAAACTATTGGGGAGCTTTGGGACCGATTGAGTATTCGGGATGCTAGGAGAGATGCTAAGGCTATCCACACTAAGAACATGCTTGAGTCCGTACATTGCGGGCTCAATTTCTTTTATCAGGATTAGTATGATTTGGCACAATAGCATATGGGTGATCTGAACCTCTATCCTCTTCCTGACAGGCTAGCAGATGCGATGCAGTGGCCCGTGGGCGGGCCTAATTACCAGGGGGAGGTAACTGGTCATGATCAGGATGACGAAGGAGTTGATGAGCAGGACATGTAGGATAATGCAACCCATGCACCCATGGGTTGAGGGGAGTGTTCTTAATCCTTTCTTTTTATTTTTTTTCCATTTCATTTTCATTTGTTTTAGAGTCTAGTA
This sequence comes from Cyamopsis tetragonoloba, assembly GCA_037177725.1. Lineage (NCBI taxonomy): Eukaryota > Viridiplantae > Streptophyta > Magnoliopsida > Fabales > Fabaceae > Cyamopsis > Cyamopsis tetragonoloba. The sequence continues at coordinate 39,794,211 of CM074120.1, read as the reverse complement.
GTCCTAGTGTTTTTTGTTGTGTTAATAAATGCTTGTATGAGTTGATTGTGTGTGATTCTGTTTGTGTTATTTGAAGTATTATTGGATTGAGGATTCTTTTTTTGAAAATTGTGAACTCGGTGTATATTTGCATGACTTTATTGAGCTTTGATTTGAGATTGAAAGATTTTAATCAAAGAGGATCATCGGCCTTGTAGCCAAATGAGTTGTATGAATCCTAAACACTTTTTGAGAGTCCTCTTTGGTTTGATTGATGAGTGTTGCTTGATTTTGTAATTGTTGTTACACGCATGAGAGTACAAGCATGATAGAGGCATAGTTTTATGAATTGTTCACAACTAGAGCCAAATAGCTATTCGGTATGTGTGATTGATTATTTCCAATTTTTGATAGCCAAGTTGAGCCTAAATGATGCATCTTTTTGTTGGCACTATGGATCCGGATCTGAAATTGCTATTCCCACCTTTAATTGAGTTGGATTTGATGTGTGCATGTTTTGCTTGAAATTTACTGGATTGCTTGTTTAAGTTGTATACTAGCTTCTTGAGAATAAAATGGAATGCCTTTAGTCTTACTCTGGTAAAGAAGAAAAAGTGAAAATTTAAAGAAGTGTGTTCAGGTGGTTCTATTGAGTCGAGTAGCTAAGGGGTTGAAGTTAGTAGCTTTAGCCCTTTGCGCGAAAGAACAGTATCCTCGGTATATTGAGTAGCCAGGGGGTTGAAGTTAGCAAGCACGTAAGAGTATCGAGGGAAGCATAAAGTTAAGTTGGGAAGAGAAACACATAAGAGTTTGACTTAAGAGGTCCTTAAAAGTGAAGCCAGGGGTTGTAAAATTAATTGGAAAATGCAATTCAGTTGGTGTGTTAAGAATGTTTCCAACTTTTTTCAACTCGTTTTGCTATCTAAAAGAACAAAGTTCCTTTGTAGTCCAGCCCCATTGTAACCCCTAATTGAAGTCCTCTTGGTTGTACTTAATGTGTGATGTGATTTGATGGTAAATGAAAAGCAAGGCTAAGTTGATTGACCATTGAGGAAAATGAGAGAAACACTTACCAAGGTGAGTATGTTAAAGAGAGTTCCCTCTTAGTTTTTATTGAGTAATTCTCTTGTCAAGATTTGATAGATGATTGTGATTTGTACTCCAAGTGTTTTTGTGTGTTCTAATTGTTTCTCAAGTTGCACGTTTGGAAATTAATTGTTTGAGTTGCACACTTTAGAATCAATTGTTGAAAGAGGCAAAGCAATTATTGAAAAAGGTCGCGAGGTACATGATGGTAGAAGGACATCTTTTTAGAAGAGGAATTTCAACTCCGCTACAAAAGTGCATAGGGCCATCTGAGGTGTGGTACATGCTCATAGAAATTCATGAAGGCAATTGTGGTCACCATGTTGGGACCAAATCTTTAGCAAGAAAAGCACTAAGGGTGGGATATTTCTGCCTCACTATGTAGGAAGATGCAAAATATCATGTCAAAAAATGCGAGCTATGTAAAGAACATGCACTGATCCCTCACGTCCCACCAGAAGAGATGCACACTATAATTGCTCCATGACCATTCCACACCTGGGGCATGGATTTGTTTGGACCCTTTCTGCGGGCCCCGGGTCAGCTTAGGATCTTGCTGGTGGCCATCAATTATTTTACTAAATGGATAAAAGCAGAGTTGATGGCGATAATCACGTCGGCAAGGGTCCAGGCGGTATACTTGCTGAAATCGTTACCGACAATAGAACCCATATCCGTAATAAACATTTCAGGGAACTGGTGAAGGGCTTAGGGATTAGACATCATTTTATCCAGTGTGAAACATCTTCCAATGAACAGGTGTATTTTATGACATATTCTATAAAATAAATTGGTTGGTATTGAAATTTCACTATATATAAGTAATATATTGACGGTCACACACTAATTCTTTTTACGAACCGCTTAAACACACTAATTTTAGGCCGCTTTGTCTCTAAGCTAATTCCTTCCTCTCATTATTGCTAAGAACTGCATTGAAGTCACCAAGTAAACACAAAAGATTAACATTTGAACTCTTGTTTACTACTAATAGGTCCTCCCACTATTTTCTCTTTCCTTGAAATTAACATGGAGAGCAAATATTCACTATCACACATTCCACCTTCCAAGCTTTTCATAAGAGCTATACTCTTAAAATAACATCCCACTGAGAACAAGTCATAAGAGAGAAAGCCATAGAATTTCATATGCATAATAAACCTCCAGAATTTTCAGAACCATCCTTACAAGTGAAATCATAATCAGTAGAACCTCATATTCTCTCACAGTTTAAAATCTATCCCCCTCAAATTTGTTCATAAACTGCCACCAAATCTAGTGTATACATCCTAATTAAAGAGCACACCTTATTTTGCTTCACCGACCCATAAAGACCCCGAATATTGGAAGATAATATTTTCATTTATTACACGATGTTATAAGTAGAAATAAGGAAGGGCTAGTTTGCAATAATATGTGAAATTGGCAAGTGTTTAATATTGCAGAATAGTCCTTAGTTTGCAATTAAATCCTTGTATCTAGGCGCGAAGGCTAGTTATATTCTGTTATGAAAATGTATATATGTGAATTCTGTAATTCAATTGATCATCATCCAATAATAACATTGTTTCATTCTTCGGAATTGGCACAACTGTGTTGTGTGTGTAGCCCACTTTAGTGGTGTGATTGCAGAGATTATCCGATGGAGACAGCGGAATCCGGTGACCAGAGAAACTATCCTAACACACGAGAAACCACCATTAGCATCAAAGGCAGCTTGGCCCCTCTCATTTAGTGTTGCAAGATGCTCAATCATCACCTTATCATTTTCCTTAGAAAATATCCCCAATTCTGCACAAATCCCCCAAATTGATTTTGGGTCAAACCCTTCCTCCTGGGCCATACATACATACATATAAAAACACACACACATTAATATTAATAATACTTATAATATTAATCATAATAAAGTTATTTTTTTATTCTAATGCTCTAATTTTATATACGCGCGTTCCTTTTCTTCCTTCATTCCTATATTCTCTGTTTTCATTTGATGACTTAACTTCATCTCCCTCCTTGAGAAACCCTTGATCTTCTGATTCAAAATTATCTAGAGAATGCTCTTCATCTTCGTTTTTCAAAATCTGATTTTGGAACTAAAAAGCCCCAGTCCGAATCTTTAAAGCAGAAACAATCCCATAAAGACAATTCCATCTTTCTGAATTTTTTTGGTACACAAAGATTATTACCACCAAAAGTGATCATTTATTTTCACAGACATTACAATTAAAGGACTTTGCATAGTTTTTTTCATTAAAATTCTAGCAACATCAAACCTCTTGCTTTACTGAGTGTTTTCATCAAGATCAACAAAATACCCCTTTCCAAAGACAAGGATCCTAAAATATTTCTTTCTAAAAGCATGAAGAAGGACTCCATCTATCTATATGACAGAATATTGACTACCATTTTACTTTAGTTCCCTCCAATAGTTCTTGCAACGCTTTAGGAGTTGTCATTTTTACAAATCTAACAAACCCAAATATCTTATCATACTTGTCTCTTTTGTTTGGTATGAAAACCTAATTAACATTCCCCTATTTTTAAAATACAAATCACATCTCCTTTGAACCACAGCTGTAAAAAATAGATTCTTGTAAATTGGAAACATATCAGTATCATATATGTATCTGATATCGATAGTCTTCATACGCCTTCAACGCTGAGACTCTCCTATAAGCTTTCGATACGTAGCCAAGAGGTACCTATGACATTAATAGAAAAATGAAAAAATAACAAGTAGATTCTTTCCGGATTTGTTCTGATACTTCAAACAAGGAAGTATTGGAAGAAAATTTTCCAAAATTAAAATATTACGTACCGATATTAATGGAAAATTAAATTATATAAATAAATGAAATCTTAGAAGCAAAAACGCATAAGAAGATATGCATATTTCTATTTAGAAAAAAGCAAATCGAAATTAAATCAGTTGTCCTATTTATTGATGCTAGTCAAGGATTAGGCGAAATTGATATTATTCATGTTTGTAGCCTACCATAAATAATTTGTAATTTATATTTTATAGTTATTTATAACAATATTTTTTGTTACAATTTAAATAATTAAAATAAAATTTTAGGATTTATATATGTGTATCTTAAATATATTGCATCTTATATTTTTTAAGAATAGATATATCACGGTATGTGATACGCACTCTAAGAGTCCCGTTATTATTATACTTATTTTCATTGGCATGTTTAGGTCTTAGGTTTTTCTTTAGTTTGATAATTATATAATTTTTATATTTTCATTTGCATGTTTAGGGTTTACCTTTTATTATAAATACTCATGTAACACTCTTTAGAGGCAAGTTTGGATTTGGAATTCTAATAAAATTGAAAGTTTTCAATGGGAGATCACCGATGTGTCTCTTAGGGCTCTTTAGCCTATAAAGAAAAGATATGATCCCAACCAAGTTCATCATTTTCGATCTACCAAGATAAGGTTTTACACAAATTCATAACGAAATTAAAAATTAAAGAAAATAAATAAAAAAGAATAATATAAATATCACAATACAGAATTGAGGAAGAAATTGAGAGTGATAAGAGCTAACAACAACAGTGCAATGATTTAGGAGCATGCCATCCAACTAGATGAGAAACTTCAAAGACTTGGCTAACAAGTTTTAGATGCACTTTGCTACTAATAAGCCACATAAGAAGACTTCCCATGCCCTTATGATGATGAGGCAAAGATAGGATGGATCCCTATGAGACTTTGTGACTCGTTTCAACATAGAAGTCATATAAATCTCAAATCTCATTTTGGAGGTAGGGGTGATGGTCATCATAGTTGTTGCATTCAAACCGAGGATGTTTGTTATGATATATGTTTATGATATCAGGTCTATGAGCTAAGGGAACGAGTTGCAAAATAATACTTGATCATGGAGGAGGTCACTGAGAATGCATACTGGCCAAAGAGGCTACCTCTCTTTTTGTAGTATCTTTTTGAGATAATTACATTAATTTTTGCTTGGATTTGTATTTATTATACTTACTCTCCTTAGTTTTTAAAATTACATAAATCTCTTTAAGGTTTGAAATTTATTATACTTACTCCCTCTAAAGAAATATAAGTATAATTTTAAAAATTAAAAGGAATAAATGTAATAAACACAAATTTAAAAAGAGGTTAATGTATTTATCCCTATCTTTTTACATATGAAAATATGAAAATATAGGTTTAATACGTTGCTGGTCTATATTCCTGACGCTTTGTTTTCTTTTTCAATTTGATCTCCGTCTATATCAAAAACTTTTTTCAATTTGATCCTTACATAGAAAGCCATTTTCTTATAAGACCCTGTTGTTATGTACCATATTTAACATCAGAAATGGTCCTACTTGTGGGCCTTAGTGCCCTGTCAACTAGTAAAATAAGAAATAATCCTACTTGTCAAAAAGGGATCAAATGTGGCATTCCAACTGCTCTTTCACGTGACATGTAGGATTGCTCCTAATAAATGTCCTAAAATATAGGGTAAGACGTCAATTTAATTCTCAAAAAATTTGTTCTTCACCATTTTGAGGAGTTATCTTTTGTTTGGAAGGGTACAAAATGAGAAGAGAGAAGAACATGAAGGAGGGGAGAATAGAAAGAAAAGTGTACATTTTCTTCTTTGATGCATCAAAGAAAATAGAGAAGAGAGAAAGAAATGATTTAGGACATGTTTGATTTCTCTTTTTAAAAATAGTTTTATGTTTTTAAAAATAAAAAATCAAAATATCCGTTTGATAGTTGAGTTTCCAAAAATAGTTTTTGCGAACAGTTTTTGTTTTTTAGTACTTAAAAACTAAAATATAAAAACATCTAAAACATGTTTTAATTTTTAGTTTTCAGTTTTCTAAATTTACATACAAATTTGTATTGAAAATTCCTCTCACTTTTTTAAAAACTGTTTCTGAAAATTGTTTTATAATATAATTTTTAAAAACTAAAAACAAAAACGGTTTCAAACAAGCCTTTAGTTCTTCTAAAGTAAGAATATTTGTAAAGGAAGAAAGTAAGGATATATCAACCCTTGTTTTAAATTACATATCTCATAACTATGACTCATAGTAAATAAGGGGTGAATTTACCCTTACTTTTTTCATTTATACATTCACTCACTTTAGATAAATGGAATTCAAAAAAAAATAAATGTGAGTTCTACTTAAATTTTTTCTCTCCACAAGAAAGGAAACAATAGATAGAGAACACCAACTAATGACAGCTTTTTGCCTTTCACATAAAAACAATGTTCTTGACCAATAAGATATTGAAAAAGTGGTAAGTTTGATTCTCGTAAGGATAAGAACACTAGTTTGAATTTGGGAAAACGCACGTGTTGGAAGAAGGAGTAACCATAATGTTACATTCCTCGGAATTGTAAGAGTAACGTCCCACAATTTTAATAAAAAAAAAACAATGCTTTTGATATTAATATGGGTAAAGTAGACATTTAACATTATTATATTTTCTTTCTCCTTTCTTTTCACTCAAAACAAACTATAGTATTAATCTACTCATTTTCTCTTTATTTTCTCTCTTTTCCTTCTTTCTTTCCTCACACTTTCTTTCTTTTCAGTTTCTTCTTTCATTCAAAGAGAGGGTTAAAGTTTTTTATCTACAATTTAAAAGACTAATTGACGATAACTTAATCTTTAAGAGATTAACTTAATAGTATATTAAATCTTAGAAGGATTAGTTAGTATAAAAAAAATCTTTAATTTAAAAGAGTAAAGATCTGTTTGTTTTAAATTTTACTTTGGTTTCTTTTGTTAAAAGTTAGAAATAATTATTTCTATCGGATAATTTTAGTTTTTGTATATTAATAATTTCAAACATCAATTAAATCTCAATTGGTCTTGTTTTCAAGTCCGGATTTCACTCTTATCTAATCTAAACCCACACTAAATTAACGTTCTACTGTAAAATTACATTTTTTTCTTTAAATTTAAAAGTATAATATATCTCCAAATCTAACAAGGATCAAGTTAAAAAATTAGTTAAATTACACTTTTTGATCAGCCGTAAAAGTGTTTCATTTTAGTTTTGTATGTTTATTTTAATTTATTTTTGTCCTTTATACTATATTTTATGGACCAATTTTTATTTTCGTTATTTTTATCTAATAGAGTTATCATAAAAGCCAAAATAACATTATTTTGCGTTTTCATATTGGTTCAAAAATATAACTATGAGGGACCTAATTAATAAAAAAAATACAACACGAAGAATCAAAATGTTTCAAAAAAATACAACAATAAAACACTAAAGAAAATAAAAATAATTTAAATAAACGTAAAAAATTAAATTAATTTAAAAAATATAAATAAAGGACCAGGTGAATTAAAATATGAGTAAATTCTCAATTTGATCTCTGAGATTGTAGGGGTCATGCAGATTAATCCCTGAGATTATAAAAATCTCAAATAAGTCCCTGACTTTGCAAAAAATCATTCATTTTAGTTCTTTTGTATTTAGTTTTTTAAAGTCGTTTAATAGATAAAAGGACTAAAGTGCAGAACCGTTTTATGAAGTCAGAGAGTAATTTGAGATTTTCATAATCTCAAAAATTAATATGCATAACTCATAAATTTCATGGACCAATTTGAGAATTTACTAATTAAAATAATGTAGAAGACCCAGGCGAAAGTTTCTTACAACAAAAGTATAATTTAAACTACTTTTTTTAAAAAAAGGACCGGATTAGATCGTTCGTATCGTTTTGTTGAAACCTCAACAGTGGAAAAACCTATATAACAATCCGATTTGGGTGTAGAAGACGAGAGAAAACGCAAAAGAGGAGACTATGGTGGCCATTTCGCTTTACAGAGGGAATCTTCACCGTGTACCGGACGTACCTCGTCGATGGCTAATGCCAAATCGGAAAATCTCTCTCAAAGACTTCAAATCCCTTCTAGCTCGTCGTTCCAAGGCACTTTCTTCCCTTCACGCCACCACTTCCTCCAATCTCAATTCCAATCGCAACCCTAACCCTAACCATCTCTCCAACTCCCAAACCGATTCCCAACTCCGACAACCGCTGTTCACCAGCGGCAATCACGGCGAAGGCCCTTCCATTAAGCGCGAACCAGTAGAATTCAAAGAAGAAGAAGCAGAACCCTATGCTGGTGATTTGGTGAAGAAACCAGTTGGTGGATCTGATTCGATCATCGATTCGAAGAATGCTGCTTTGGAAAAAGCATCTGACGGTGGTGCCGCATCGACGGAAAAGCAGACTGAGCCTGTAAGCTTCCGATTCAGCTATCAAGTTATTCTATTAGTTTTCTATTTTTTCTTTTCTGTCAATTTAAGCGATTCTTCCGTTAATTGTTTTCAATTGCCTTGTGTAATTGTGCTAGACTGCTGACAATGTGGATGTGAGTGACGACAAGGAGAAAAGGAAAAAGGAAGTTGAGGACAAGTTACAGGTTTTGAATGCGAAGAAACACAACCTGGTATTGGTGTTAAAGCAGGTAAATTATGGATTGCAATCGGATTTTCTCTGTGTCCTTGAATTTTGCAAATGAGAGTATAAGGAACCAGGGAACTGGTTAGGACAGTTATTGTAGTTAGGTAGTTAGAATGGATTTGTGAGATAAAAAAATAATAATAAGAGGAGGATGTAAAAGAAAGAGACATCATATTATATTTTGGGGACTAGAATAAATAGAGCAATTTCTAGTAGGAGTCTTCAACTCTGAGAAGGGAGGGTCTTTCTGTCTTTGTATCTGTTATGTGTTGAATGAATAAATTTGGTTTTTGATTTTTTTTCTCCTAGTCTTGTTATTGAATCCCTGTTCTCCTAAGTCCTAACACATAGGCTGGCTATGTTAATTGGCAGATCCTGAATGCAGAGGAGGAGTTAAAGAGACGAAGTAGTCTGCAAGGGGTTGCAGTGCGCAGCGCTTCGGTTCCTCTTCAAGGGGAAGGAACCATTGATACTGGTTTAACCAGGCATATGACTCCAGCTCCGAAGTTGGGTTCTGAGGGAAATCCTGTTGGTGACGTGGATGGTGGTGAAGCTGATGAATTTGCTAACCATACGATGCATTCTCGCCACACTCTTCGGACAAGTAGCATGTCGCCTTCTGCGGAGTCCCCTTTTAGGAAGACCCCCAGCATTTCACAGAATGCGGTAATGTATATTGCCTGTTTCAACGTGTTTCAGTTTATCTAATTGTCTTTTGAGTTTTTATTCTTTATTAAATAAGACTTGGTCTTCCCATGGGTAATGTTAGCACCAGTGTTACATGGTTCACTATACCCTGCAAACCACATTTTAGAACATTCGTTCCAAAACGTTGATCGTTTGCTACCCAAAACTCTTAAAGTATCATTCCCAATCTTCATTGTCCCTTCGTCCTCTCACCCTCTGCAGTCTCCATTACGCTGCTGCTGTGAGCTTCCGAGCACTTCTATCTCCGTGGTTCTGCCTCGTGTCTTCTTCCATGGTTGCTGCGACAAGAGATTTTTAGGGCAGACTGAAGCTCTGTTTCCTTATCCTAGGGCTGGCTAGAGGTTTCTTTTATCCATTCTGTTTTCGGTTCTTCTGCGACACGAGAGAAGAGATTTTGTTTTTTATTCTTTTTTTATTGTTTTTGAAGCACACAAATCAGGCTTTATTTTTTGGTGGGGTTGGGCTTTGATTCAAAATGATGTGTTTTTGGAGAGAATTTCCATTCATGTGTTTTTTCTACTTTATCTTTCAATTATATATTAACAAATACGTAAAAATATATTGATATATTAATTAACATTTTAATCGTTATAAAATACTAATATATTCTCAGTTCAGTTATAGTGGAATTAATACTTGTATTAGTAAATATATTATTACTATTATTACTATAATAAAATAAAAATATATTTTCAGTTGAAGTTAATCTTAGCGAACCAGTCATTAGCAAATTTCGATCCAAAAAAACGAACTGAACAAGTATACCCCTCCTTCACACGTACCTAGAAAAGTTACGTACCACATACCTGTACTGCGTACCAAATCGTATCACGTACCATGTAACACTGGATAGCACCAAAGTATGAATTTGTGAATTATAAGCAGCATCAGCATGTTTGAGGATCAACTATAGCAGGCTAGTTAAGATTTATTTTATGCATGCCAGTAAAAAGGCTAGTAAACTAGATTTATTTTATTTTATGCTTGCTAAATTGAATTTGTGGTCATGTCTCATGTACTGTTATCTCATACTTTTGATTGTTATGAAGGTTAAAGCTAGCTTTGTATTTGTAGAATTGGAAGGAAAACTGTTTTGTATTATTGTCTAAATGCCTCTCAGATTAACTTTAGGGTGTATTTGGTTTTGAGAAATATCTTCTTTTTTTGTTTAATACTTTCACTATTATTACAAAAATGACAAATGGTTTAGTATTTTCACTCTTTTTGAAATAAGATACAAAATGAAACAAGGTAGCATTTATTAAATGAAAATAGAAAATGCTTCTCAATACCAAATTGTCCCTTGGGGTTTTTATTATCTTTCTCCTTTTTTATCTGGTCACTGAGTCTAGTAGCTGTCACCTGTGATTTCAGATCTCGCTACAAACAATTTAGTTTACATTTGAGTGAGTAGATTATGTCATGTTTTACTGAATACTATATGGAAAGTTAAAAACCATAAATAAAATTTTACCTGTATTTTCCTTCTTGTCAGATTTTATGTATGAAATATAATTAATGCTAGTTGTTACATTTTCTATGAAGGTTTCACACCCTTCTCGATCAAGTTTGGGAGCTACCGGTAGTCCATCGCGCTTTGCTCTTTCAGGACATCAGGGGAATCCCATGAACCTGCCTTCGGTATCTGTATCAGGAACTGGTTACATTGCATCATCCCCTTCCCCAGCAGCATCTGGTGGCACTTCTTATTTTAGAGATGCTCGCCAGCCAAGTCCATGGAAGTAGAACCTTACTTTTCTTCCTTTGGACAATATTGACGTTTTATCATATAAATCTCAATTTCTGAACTCTGTTGTTGTATGTTAGAATATATGATACTATCAAAATATCTTATCATATCTTTAGATAATCCTTTGAGATTACTTGCTTTAATTTATTGGTATCTCTTAGGATTAGTTTTCCTATTTACTTGATTTGTTTATTTCTATCATATTTGATTTGTTACTTTATTTAGTTTAGAATTATTAGTATTAGTATAAATAGGGGATAATATTTGGTGATAATAGATTTCATTGTAACTTACCTTTTGTACAACTCTATTTTATTTTCTGTTATCTTTCTTCTTTTCTCCATAATACCCAAATTCCCCATTATTCCAAGATTGTTTATAATTTTGATTGAGCAATGCTAGGAAGTCCTCGTCTTGGTAAACTGAGAATTCTTCAAAAAAATATTTGTTTCTTCAACTTGGGGGAAAATTTTTTTGAAGAACTTCCTAGCATGATACCATGTTGTCAAATCCAAGGTAGACTGTTTGCGTGTTTGGCTGTTTGGCTGATTGCTCTGTTCTGCGTGTTTGGCTGTTTGCTCTGTTCTGTTCTGCATTTCTGCTCGGCAATCTGTGTGTGTTGTTCTACTAAAAAATGGCATCTAAGGCTGGAGCTAGTGGTGAAACAGCTCCTCCTAATGCTCTTCAGGAGGTTCAAAGAGTGAAGTTCCAAAAAATGCAACATTAACCATATTCTAGATGACTAGATCATTAGAGTTGTAGTTGTAGTTTGTTGTTTTATTAAGTGTCAGTTTTATGTGATAGACTATTATGACTTTGTTGTTATCTTTTAAATTTATGTCATTTTGTTGTGATTTTTGTTCTCATGTCTCGTTATATGCATGTCTATGTGTTTAAAATTAAATTTGTATTTTTTTTGGAGTCTTACGAATCGTTTTACGTTTCCACGAATCATGTCTTCGTTTTTGACTTACGAACCTGCGTAGAATCTAGAGTCTAACTACCTTGGTCAAATCCTTTAGAACATTGCAACATGAATGTTTTAGACTTTTAGTGGATATATCAGCAGGTTTAAACTATGATTAGGAACATTATTAAAAGAACTAATATATCCAGATCTTTACCTTTTAGCGAGTTCTTATATTTCATACATTATTCTTTGCATCTGAGGTACATGTTCTATTTCTTCAGTTTTGGGCCTTTCTTGCACCAAATGCTCTCGTAGAACCGGTTATAGTTACAAACTGGATCTGTCCAGCTTGTTAATGATTCCATCAAACTGCAGCTTATAGAGTTCCTCAAATTTGATTGTATTATCTAATGGTTTCAGATATTTAAGTGAATTTTGAATCATAATTCAGTTTCCTTTATCAAATAAAAATCTCAAATTAATAGAAACTCAATGTTTCGTATTTCGGTTTCTCATCTTCGTTGTGAAGATGTTTCTGTAGATTTTGCTAGTTGATCAAAGAAACTTCTGAAGGTGTAAATGCAGATTTTTGAATCATAAAATCTGCTACTTGATATTTCTTCTGCTGAAGTGTATGCAAATCTTCAAACAAGCCATTATTAGCATCAATGGAGAATGTGAAATCAAAATTTAAAGAGGGTTTTGAGATTATCCATATGTTCCCATATGCCCAGACATATACAGGGGAAGAGAGGGGTGCAACTGGGACATGAACTCCTGTGAAATGAAATTTGATCTTGTGCTCTTATTATGCCCTCTTTATTGGGTACTGCTATTTGTTCCGCTTTTATTTTCTACATGCTCTAGCTTTTTTATCTTGCTTCTTGAAAGATTTTTTGGAGTATTTTTTTAACCACTTATTTAATTTACTTGCGGAAAATGATTTTTCAGATCAATTCAAAAAACTCTTTTCTGGAAGTCGTATTTTATAAGTAGATAAAAATTCGTGGTGCAAAAAGCAACCACCTGTTTATTGTAAGCTTTTGGGTTTTTGTAGTCCAGTGCATCATTGTTTAACAAAAATAAAAAGTGATTGACTGTTTTGGTCCCTCATTTTGTAGTCACGGAGTGTTTTAATCCCTAATTTTTTAAAATATCTTAATTAGTTTCCAATTTAGCATTCTGTACGTCACTATAATTTTTGACGTTAAGTGATATTGGCAAAATACATATGTGCAATGTTAAGTACTTGTATGACATGTTATTTGTCACACGAGTTCATACCAATGATCAAACAATGTTATTTTGTTCAACCTCCAAAGTTGCGCGGTGTTTTAGTGTATAAAATTGAGTTATGTTATAAGTGGTTTGAGAGATTAATTAAGTTATCTATTTTGAGATTAAGCAAAACGATATCATGTTATTTACGTGGACTTCTAATATAGACACTTCATGTGCCATGTAGGTATTTTGTCAGTGTCATTTAATACCAAGGACTAAAGTGACATGCTAATGTCACTTAACACTAAAAACTAAAATGACATATCATATATAAAATCAAAGACTAATTTAAACATTTTAAAAAGTTAGGAACTAAAATACCCTAAGTCTCGTGTCCGATATGCATACTATATTGTCTATCTCCCACTATTAAGAAACTTCTTTTATTTAAAATACTTTGCTTTAAAATATTGAAATACAAACTAATTATTGCCAATTAATAACGAACATGAATTTATGTGCTATCTTTAGTTTTAAGTTATCCGCGTAAGAAAGTCTACGGAGAATAGAAATGCAAATCTTCTATAACTATATGTATTTTTGACTTGAATCATAGTATTTAATGCAATAAAAAATAATAAATAAAATATTTACTTGAATATTTATGCGGTTTTTTTCTTGAAAAAAATAATAAAATAGCTATATAATTGATCATGTTTTAGAGTTTTCTTTTATAAAAAAAAAATAATTATATCAATTTCATATTTCAAAATTTTCTTGAAGAAATAATTAATATCATGATGGTGCTACTTCTATAATATTTTATTTATTTTATATGGCTTTAAATATATAATTAGATAAAAAATAATAATTAAAGAAAGAAAGTATCATAGAAAATAGAAGCTTAAATTATGGTAAGTTGTAAGTTAAAAAAATATAGGTGAAAGTGCTATTAAAATTTAAAAGATGTGAGGTATAAATTTATATTTTAAAATTTGTAGAAGAAAAAATCAATATGATGACACTCCTACTTTTAATGTAATAGTTAAGTGCTATTAAAATTTAAAAGATGTGAGGTATAAATTTATATTTTAAATTGTAGAAGAAAAAATTAATATGATGACACTATTACTTTTAATGTAATAATTAATTTTATTTTTTATTCGTTTCAACTTTCAAAAACATAATTATATAAAAAAATTAAATAATTAAAATACTGTAAATAGAATACTTATTTGAACATTTATAAAAGTTTTTTTAAAACAAAAACTTGAATAAAATAAATATACTTGATCATGCACTACACTCTTCTTTTTGAAAAAAATATATAAATTCTATATTTCAAATTTAATTAAGAAAAGGTTAATAAGACAATGCCGTTACTTTAAATGTGATGCTTTAGTTTTACTTTTGACATGGTTTCAAAATCATAATTATATAATCAAAATTTAATTTAAAAAGAAGGCATCATGAAAAAAAATAAATAAAAAGACAAGACTAAAATATAATCAAATGCAAGTTGCATCAAACATAATATAGTTGGTAAAGAAAAAAGTTAACATGATAAAAATGTAATTATAAAATGCATCGTATAAATAAGTATTTTAAAAATTGCTAACAAAATTAAATATGATAACAATGTTTTTTCTAATGTGACATTTTTTAATTTATTTTTGATTGATTTTAGATAAAAAAAAATATACAAAAATGTCTATTAAATGTAATAGTATAATAGTGAATACTATAGGTACTTAAACATTTTTGCTAGCCTTTTCTAAAAAATCAAAAACAAAAACCCAATATGATTAGAATAGTTATACTTGATCACGTGTTAGAAAAAGTTAATATATATGATGAAAATATCCCATATTTTTTATTTTTGGTAAAGTGATCACAATTTTAAGGGTGGTCTTAAGGTCACTTCACTAAAAATAGAAAGTATGAAGTATTTTTAGAAAGAGTAAATTTTTTTAGAATTATTTTATACTTTCAAAAAATACCCCATATTTTCCCCCAACTTAAAACCATCCATAGTTATAGGTGGTTTTAAGGTGTGGCAGAAAATATTTGAGGTCATGTGATCACTTTCCCAAAAATGGAAAGTTTTAGGAATTTTTTGATAGGGTAAATTTTCTTTGAAATATCTCATATTTTCTTAAAATACCCCATATTTTCCATTTTTTGTAAAGTTATCACAATTTTAAGGTTGGTCTTAAGGTATAGTAGAAAAAATTCGAGATAATTTGGTCACTTTATTAAAAATTGAAAGTATGAGATATTTTTAGAAGAATAATTTCTAATCCTCTTACACCATGTTCCTACAAATCCTTCTACTTACTCATTAAAGAATATTTTCAATGCTTTTTACGATTTCAACATTGAAAGTCCACTTAATTTCATACTTTATATGGTAATAGGAGAATAAGTAGGAGGATTTTTAGGAAGATCTAGCACTACTCTTTTTAGAATGGGTAAATTTTCTTAGAAATATCTCATACTTCTATAAATAGAAATTTCTAAAAATAGAAAGTATGAGGTTTTAGAAAGTATGAGGTAAATTCTCAATTTTTCCCCAACTTACAACTACCCAATTTTTATTAGTAATTTTAAGGTGGGCCACGAAAAATTTGAGCTCATGTGGTCACTTTACCAAAAATGAAAATTTTGAGAAATTTTTAGAAAAGGTAAATTTTCTTAGAAATATTGCATACTTTCTAAAAATAGAAATTTCTAAAAATAAAAAGTATGACGTTTTAGAAAGTATGAGGTAAATTCTCAATTTTTTCCCCAAACATAGAACCACCAAATTTTTATGGGTAGTTTTAAGGTGGGCCAGAAAAAATGAGGTCATGTGGTCACTTTACCAAAAATGAAAAGTTTGAGGAATTTTTAGAAAGGGTAAATTTTCTTAGAAATATCTCATACTTTCTAAAAATATAAATTTCTAAAAATAGAAAGTATGAGGTTTTAGAAGCATGAGGTAACTTCTAAAATTTTTCCCCTAACTTAAAACCACCCAATTTTTATGGATGGTTTTAAGGTGGGCCTGAAAAAATTTAAGGTCATGTGGTCATTTTACCAAAAATGAAAAGTTTGAGGAATTTTTAGAAAAGGTAAAATTTCTTAGAAATAACTCATACTTTGTTAAAATTCCTTATATTTTTCATTTTTGGTAAAGTGATCACAATTTTAAGGGTGGTCTTAAGGTATGGCAGAAAAAATTTGAGATAATAAGGTCATTTCTCTAAAAATAGAAAGTATGAGGTATTTTTAAAAATGGTAAATATTTTTAGAATTATTTTATACTTTCAAAAAATATCTCATATTTTTCCCTCCACCTTAAAACCACTTATAACCACCCATAACTATGGTTGGTTTTAAGATGCAACAGAAAAAATTTGAGGTCATGTGTTCACATTACCAAAAATGGAAAGTTTGAGGAAGTTTTTGAAATGGTAAAGTGATCACAATTTAAGGTTGGTCTTAAGGTATGGTAGAAAAATTTGAGATAATGTGGTCACTTTACTAAAAATAGAAAGTATAAAGTATTTTTAGAAGAGTAATTTCTAATCCTCCTATTCCAAGCTCAATTTTTTTATAGCTCACCTTAAAATCACCCATAAAATCTGAGTAGTTCTAAGTTGGGGGAAAAAATTGAGAGTTTACCTTGTACTTTCTAAAACTTCATATTTCTATTTTTAAAAATTTTTATTTTTAAAAGAATGAAATATTTCTAAAAAATTTATTCTTTCTAAAAAGGGTAATGCTAGATGTTCATAAAAATCCTCTTACTTATCCTCCTATTACCAAATAAAGTATGAATATAAATGGATTTTCAATCTTGAAACCATAAAAAGCATTGAAAATATTCTTTAATGAGTAAGTAGAAAGATTTGTAAGAACATAGAGTATGATGATTAGGAATTACTCTTCTAAAAATACCTCATACTTTCTATTTTTTGTAAAGTGACCACATTATCTCAAATTTTTTCTACCATACCTTAAGATCACACTTAAAATCATCATCACTTTATCAAAAATAGAAAATATGGGGTATTTTAAAAAAGTATGATATATTTCTAAGAAAATTTACCCTTTCAAAAAATTCTTCAAACTTTCCGTTTTTGGTAAAGTGAACACATGACCTCAAATTTTTTCTGCCGCACCTTAAAACCACCCATAACTTTATGGGTGTAACTTTATGGGTGGTTTTAAGGTGGGAAAAAATATGGGGTGTTTTTTGAAATTATAAAATAATTCTAAAAAAATTTACCCTTTCTAAAAATACCTCATACTTTCTATGTTTAGTGAAGTGACTTTATTATATCAAATTTTTTCTGCCATACCTTAAGATCACCCTTAAAATTGTGATCACTTTATCAAAAATGAAAAATATGAGGTATTTTAAAAAAGTATGAGATATTTCTAAGAAAATTTACTCTTTCAAAAAATTCCTCAAACTTTCCATTTTTGGTAAAGTGAACACATAACTTAAAGTTTTTTCTGCCGCACCTTAAAACCATCCATAACTATTGGTGGTTTTAAGGTGGGGAAAAATATGACATATTTTTTGAAAGTATAAAATATTTCTAAAATTTTTTTTACCTTTTCTAAAAACTATTCAAACTTTCCATTTTTGGTAAAGTGACCACGTGACCTCAATTTTTTTTCTGGCCCACCTTAAAATTACTCATAAAAATTGAGTGGTTCTAAGTTGGGAGAAAAAAAATTTAGAATTGACCTCATACTTTCTAAAACCTCATACTTTCTATTTTTAGAAGTTTCTTTTTTTAGAAAGTATGAGATATTTCTAAGAAAATTTACCACTTCTAAAAAATCGCCAAAGTTTCCATTTTTGGTAAAGTGACCACATGACCTCATTTTTTCAGACCCACCTTAAAACCACCCATAAAAATTGGGTGGTTCTAAGTTGGGGAAAAAATTTAGCCTCATACTTCTAAAACCTCATACTTTCTATTTTTAAAAATTTCTATTTTTAGAAAGTATAAGATATTTCTAAGAAAATTTATCATTTCTAAAATTTCATCAAGGTTTTCATTTTTGGTAAAGTGACCACATAGCCTCATTTTTTTTGGCCCACCTTAAAACCATCCATAAAAATTTGGTGGTTCTATGTTAGAGGAAAATTGAGAATTTACCTTTTACTTTTTAAAACGTCATATTTTCTATTTTTAGAAATTACTATTTTAAGAAAATATGAGATATTTCTCATAAAAATTACCTTTTCTAAAAATCCCTCAAACTTTCCATTTTTTGTAAAGTGACCACACGACTTCAATTTTTTTCTTGCCCACCTAAAAACCACCGATAAAAATTGGGTGGTTCTAAGTTGGGGAAAAATTGAGAATTTATCTCTACTTTCGAAAACGTCATACTTTCTAATTTTTGAAATTTCTATTTTTAGAAAATATGAGATATTTTTAAAAAGTTTACCCTTTTTAAAAATTGCTCAAACTTTCTATTTTCGATAAAATGACCACATGACCTCATTTTTTCCGGCCCACCTTAAAACCACCCATAAAATTTTGGTAGTTTTAAGGTTGGGGAAAAATATGGCATATTTTTGGATAGTATAAAATATTTTTAAAAAAATTTACCTTTTCTAAAAATTCCTCAAACTTTCCATTTTTGGTAAAGTAATCACATGGCCTCAAATTTTTTCTGTCCCACCTTAAAATCACCCATACAAATTGGGTAGTTCTAAGTTGGGAGAAAAAAATTTAGAATTTAACTCATGCTTTCTAAAACCTCATACTTTCTATTTTTAGAAATTTCTATTTTTAAAATTTTCTATTTTTAAAAAGTATGAAATATTTCTTAAAAAATTTATCTTTTCTAAAAATTCATCAAACTTTATATTATTTAACGTAATACAATATTTTTAAACTAAATATTATACGTTAAAAATAACCCGTGCATCACACGGGTATAATCACTAGTGAAAAAGTATTGAGGTGTTGTAAAGAAACTTAAATGGTATGAAAACTCAATTGGAGTTATCTAAAATAATTAAAAAAAATCACTTATGGGTAAATCAGCGAAACACAGGAAGACAATTTATATACCTAGTCAAATTAAAAATATTCACCCGTAATGTGATGTCTTTGGAGAATGGATTGTGTCATCCAAAATTCTAGAGAATTTAAAATTTTACAAAATTAAATAGCTTCAATTGAATTTCTGCGTTTCACAAACAATGTCATTTTAATTAACAAAATCGCTCAATTAAATTCTTCGGGATTTTTTGAA
Organism: Cyamopsis tetragonoloba; assembly: GCA_037177725.1. Classification (NCBI taxonomy): domain Eukaryota; kingdom Viridiplantae; phylum Streptophyta; class Magnoliopsida; order Fabales; family Fabaceae; genus Cyamopsis; species Cyamopsis tetragonoloba. The sequence continues at coordinate 39,774,819 of CM074120.1, read as the reverse complement.
TTATTGTTTCACTTATCAAAATAAGTTTTTTTTTTATCCTTAGAAAAATTACATTTTCTTTTTAAAGTCCCTTATGCATTGCAAAAAAAATATGTTGTTGCTCCTTTTTTTTGTGTATCGTCAATCATTTATTACTATTTTAATTAAAAATATTTTAAAAAAAGTCATTAAGAATGAAAGATAATAGACAAAGAAAGAAAAAGTTCAATAAACTCTCCATAAAATTAAAAAATCAAATAACTCTGGTTAGACCTTTTCTTTTTACGCAATTATACGGATACCAAAGAAGTCATCAAACAAGTTTTACACGATTCCGAATTAGTTAGTCATTCTACACATCAAAACGCGTAATAAATAATTACAATATTGTTTTTCCAAAAGTAAAATTTTTAATAGGAATTGAAAATATTTATCATTAAATGCATATTTTTTAAAATAAAATATATTTATTATATCTTAATCAGTACTACCTCCATTCGTTTTTATTTCTTTACATTTAGAAAAAAAAATTTGTTCATTTTTATCTGTTCACGAGTTTCAAAATGATATTAAATATATTTTTATCAATTATACTCTTTATTTTATTAGAGCGCTAATTAATATTCTACTTTTGAACCAATTAAAGAAAAAGATAAAAAATATTATAAGGAGTTTAAATATTATTTTTCGTGAAAACAACAATAATAATTATATTTTTTAATATGCATATTTTAGTCTAAAGTAAATAGATAAATAAAAACAAAAATAATAAGTACTTTTACAACATCTTATGCTGGTGAACCGACAAAAGTTTCTACCTTTAAATAAATATGAAGTATTTAAGAACGTCCATAATATTATTTATCACGCCTAATTTGTTTTCATCCTTAAAATTAAAAATATAATGTATTTTGATTTTAGTACTTGAAAAGCAATTGGCTAATATAGATATTTTTATTTTGAGTTTAAAAGCAATTATTAAAAAAATTAAAAATATTTTTAAAATAACTTTTGTTAATATAGATATTTTAATCTAACAATTGGCTGATATAATATATGCCAACATGTCATTCCATTTGCTTCCTCCCTATTTAACAGAAAAATTTAACGACAGATATTTAAATTTTTTAACTTTAAAAAATGCTTAATAATAAAAAAATTTCAAAAACTAAAATAAAAAAAGTTATATTTTAAAAGATAAAAAACGCATTTAAACCTTACCATTATTGTTTTTCAATGTTCTGGGGGCATAGTAACATTTTATTTATTTATTGCTCACAGAATATCGTCATCATGTTCAAATTCCTGTTAATATTTAACCATGTATTATTAAAATCAATAAGGTATATTCGAAAATAAAAAAATAATAATAGAATTACAATGCACCAATCAATGGACACAACAAAGGAAAGCATCCAGAATCTGACTCTGAATCTGTATGACCGTAACAACATATTCTAGAATAATTTGTGGGTAAAAATCTGTAAAAGAAACAAACTTTTCAATAAAAGGAAAAAAAAAAGGTAGATAAACACATAAAGTTTAAATGACGTAGAAATTAAAAATAGCGTGAAACGATGACGAAAACATGAGGACACTTTTTCTTTGCCTTATTAAATTATTAATTAAATTATTAAATTATTACATTAAAAGAAGCTAACTTGTTGGAACCAAAAGCCAGAGCCATAGCCAATTCCACAAGGAATTAACAACGAAGAAGAGGTTTTTAAGATTAAAGCTATGGTTTTTCTGTGACCCTTTTGAAAAAGTTGAAAACTGAATCAGTTTTGGGTTTGTGGGTATCTAAATTAAGATCTTTATTTATGGAAGGAATTGAAGCAGAGATTGATCGTTTGCCCATTGACTTATTGGCTCATATTTTCGTTTTCTTCACTTCCTTCACTGATTTGGCCCAGTAAGTTGTTGCTGTTCAAATTCTTGATTTGGTTTCAGTTTCATTATTCTCTGTGATGTCGTTTTATGTTAATTGTGTTGTCGTTTTTGGAAGGTCAAGCAGTGTTTGCAAGAGATGGAAACAGGGTGTGAAGGAATCTTTGGCTCGGAGACAGAATCTTAGCTTTGCTGGTTGGAAAATGGATGATGATTCAACTGCTCGCCTTGTTTTCCATGCCTATAATATCAGAAAACTTGACATGTATGTTTGTTTGCCTTTGCTTTTTCTATCTCTGAATTTTGATTGAGAAAAAAAACATGTGTTTTTAGTTTCAATGCACGTTTAGTAGATAGCTTAATCTCTTAAGCATGTTGAACAAAGTTTCATTCTTTGTTGTGTGTATCAAAAATCAAAGGATTTTAACAGAGATACAGTACTAATTTCAATGATCTCTTCTACCCCATATTTGTTAATTTTTGGCTATCAGCTAGAAATTTCTTAAAATAAAAAAAAAAGCAGCTTTTTATCTTTTGGTTTTTTTTTTTTCCTATTTGTAATTCTTTGCCACTTTATGGTTATTGATAATAAGTTTGGTAGAATGTTCCTGAAATCTTCCCTTCTGATGGTCATTCTCAACCATGAAAGTGATTTTTCAGTGCTGTGGAGAAGAATTATATAATATCTGTTTTATAAATTTTGGTTGAGAAAGGAATTGAATTGGTAATTCAGTGCCAACTGCCTCTGTTATTTGAGGTTCAAGTCTTCAAGAAGAAACTAGTATTTTGAGAAGGTTTATAGCATATTTGTTTAGGGATATAAATTGCTTTGTAAAATACATCAGATAATAATAAGAGAAATGAAATCTGGTGGAGTTTTGAATTGTCTTAAGTAACCTTTTTTTAAGAGAAAAAAATTCATTTAGTCACTGACTTTTTTTTGTTTATATTAGTCCTTGGCATTTATAACAATGAAAATAAGTTTCTGACATTGTATTCCGTGATGCAGTTTTTGTCGTTAATTTACAATCAAAACTAATAAGATCTTATACTAAATTGAACCTTTTAACAAAAATTTAAGACTAAATTAAACTTTTAGTAACAAACACAAGAAACTATATGAACCATTTTTAAAAGTTTTAGAGACTAATGTAAATAAAGTTAATGATGTCAATTATAAACTAATAGCATGGACTAAAATGCATCACAGAAAAATAAATAAGAACCTATTTGCACAATGACGAGCACTAATATAAATAAATCTTAAAAATTTAAGATTAATGTGCCCTTATGGATCTACACAATTTGCATTAGGCATAGCCATTTCTTCAATCTTTTTCTCCTGATGCAGAGGGATGTTTCCTCCAATAACAAGTACTGATTACATAACAGTTTATTTTAACTTATAAACTCGGCCAACAAAGGTGTTAACCTAATGAACAAACCTAAATCAAATTGAAATTACAAGTTTATTTATGTTCGATGAATTAGTCTTTTATCTTAATAATAAGATAACGTTATGTTCGTAAAACAACATATGATACATATAAGAGTGCCATTACCCTTGACAAGTAAAATGTAATAAAATGTACAAGCAGAAACTATATCAGATGCAAATTGCATAATATTTGTTAATTAGTGATTTGTAATTTTCAGACCAAGAAGCTGTTGGGGATGTCAAATAACTGATGCAGGACTTGTTAGAATATCTTTAGCAAAGTGTGTCAGCAATCTCACTTCCATTTCATTGTGGGGTTTAACTGGCATCACTGATGAAGGTGTTGTTCAACTGGTATGTGTAACCCATTCTCAATATTGTTCTGTTTTTCTTAACTTTAGAAATAAGTTCCACATCGTCTATCTCACTTTTTAGGATGCGGTTTAAATATCTATTGAGTTACTATTTATATTGTCAATTAGTTTTGTAATACAACATTAACATGGTATAGAGCCAGACCCTAAAGCTTTGCCTGTTCCGCCAAACTCCTAGTTTGTATGGGTCTCTGATACCCTACGCCTGGCCTGACAGGCTCTGTTGAAGGAGGGGTTTAATTGGTTTTAACAGCTTGAATCACCAAATTGGTCTCTAATTTTGTAGGTGTCTGTCATTATGGTCTCTGACTTAATCAAAATACATTTTTAAGTTCTTGACTTTATAAAATGCCATTCTATTTAGTCCTTCTGTATATCAAAGTGACTGATTTTCATATAAAGTTCGAGACCATTGTGACGGATTTTTCATAATGTCAAGGACCATTGGAACCGATTTAACAAAGTTAAGCACTAAATAGGTATTTCGATAAAGTCAGAGACTATAATGACCTACGCCTACAAAGTCAATGACTTTTTTGGATATTGATTATTTTGTGGAGATATTGCGTGGATCTTCCTTTTTAGTTTTGAATTTTTTTTGGCTCAACTATCAGTAAGATGATATTATTTTGAAGGGATTTTGTTAGACTGTAACAGTTGATATGAAATAAGATGTATCTTTGGAATTTGAGGTTGTGAATATGATTTGTTTTAATTCTAATTACTCTTTTTGCTTTGTGACAACTTCAACAGATATCTAGAACTAGATCTTTACAACATCTGAATGTTGGTGGTACTTTTATCACAGATGAATCTCTCTATGCAATTGCAAAAAGTTGTCCAAATTTGGAGGCAAGTTATATGAAATTGAATCTTATGTTTGGTGTGCAATTATTCTTCTTCTCCCATAACAAGGAAAATAAAGTGAATAATACCTTAGAAAAAGGGTTTTGTTGATGATCATGGTCAAAACAGAAAAATAAAAATAATAACCATTATTCTCATTATCTGGAAATGGTGTATCATTCGTCTAACTAACTGTATTTAATGTGCATTTGCCTGATCATCAATTATATGCGTGTTTGGTTCAGCATATTATGAAGAAAAAATCGTTTAGTTTTATCAGCTTTTTAAAATTTTTGAAACATTAGTGATTATCTCTTAAAAAATAATCTTTTACAAACAAGCATACAAATTTAAGTAATTCTCCTAGACTGTACGAAGAATATGACAAACTTTTGGTATTCTATTCCAGGCGAGCCTAACACCTAAGCTACTAAAACAAGGGTTTTGAGTCTTCAAATATTTAGAAAAAAAAGACTCAAAATCATTTTTTAATTAATGAACATTAATAAAAAAAAATTTTAAAAAAATATTTTTTTCTGTGTAAACAGACTTAGGGTGAGTTTGGGTATACAACTTAATTAAATACTTATGTAATAAGCTTTTTTTAAATTATAGTTTTTTCGTAGAAAAAATTGTAAAACTTACTCGAATAAGTTAAAAACAGCTTATTCTAATAAGCTACTTGAAGAAGCTTATAAAAATAAGCTAAAAACGATTTATAGGAACGCATAAGCTATTTTCATAAGTTGCACATAAACCCTTCCAAATAGGATCATACTCTCCCGGATGGTGTTTGGTGTTCTTTCTTTAATGTTTATAATTCCATTTGTTTTAACAAAAATAAAATTTTCACACCTAAAATCAATATTTGAAATTTTATCTAACGTCATCGTTATATCAACAAAAATTAAATATAATAACTTTATTATAAATTATTTAAATTAAATTTTACATCAATCACAATAGTTTGATGATTAAGCGATTTTACAACTTAAAAAATTAAGAATAGAATTTAATTAAAATGAAATAATTTCTATTGATTATTACCAATTATTTTAAAAGGCCATGTTAAATATTTGTTTTAGGCCCCAAAAATCTATTAGGGCACCTTTCTTTCCATTGCTTGAATCTGTTTTATTTTATATATGATTTAATTTCTTCTTGTTTTTGTTTCAGACCATTGTTCTTTGGAGCTGCCGTCATGTAACAGAGAATGGACTTTTTGCAATTGTTGATAAATGCATAAAACTCAAATCTATGAATGTTTGGGGAACAAGAATTCCTATGGATTCTCTCAACAATTTACTTCTTCTAAATCCATCTCTTCATATAAAAATTTAATTTGAAACAGAGAAACATTATTTATTGCTTGATGTCCAAGGTGTTGATTCTAATTAACACTGGTGTTTTCACTGTTTTTATGTACAGATTTCTTGTATTTTTTATGTTAATCCATTCTTGTATATGAAAAATCCTTTAAAATTTATGCATTGTTCATTTTGCTATTGTTGTAAAGGATCAGTTCAAGAAAAAAATAATGTAATGAGAAATGATTATTCTACTATGAGTCATTTTAGGGTACACTACAAATTTAAATGTACCATACTAATTATTACTATAATTACTATAAGTAGTTAAATATTAAATTAAATTATTTTACTTATTTTATTATGATTAAAATTAAAAATACATTAATTTAACTACTAAAAATAAAAAGGGAGTATGGCACTTCCCAATTTTTGGAGCACCTTATCCTCACCCTTTTACTATATTGGTTTACATTATTTGAATATCACTCACCACTAACCCCTGTGCATATTTATTTTAAATTTTAATAAATTAAAACTGATGTTGAAATAATGTAATTTTGAAAGAATTAAGGTTTAAAATGCTACTTATTATTTTAGAATATTTCAAATTTGCATTGAGAATAATTAATTTTGTTTGAATAATGGTAAAATATCACTGTAGAATGGAAGAGTATATATAAGTATAAGTATGCTTTTAAAAAATTTATAGTCTGACAATAAATTGTTTTACCTTAAATTTTTTCACCTTTTTCATCAATTTTTAAGTTGAATTACATTTTTATTGTTTTATCTTTTTTTAATGATTTTAAGGTGACACAATTTTATAAATATTTGATCATTTTATTTTTAATATTATTTAATCATTTTCTTCACCCTTTTATTCTTGACTATTAATTGGTAAAAAAGAGAGTGAAAAATACTCCCTCCTCCCATATTAAGTGTCATTTAAGATTGTTACACATAATTTAAGAAATGTTATTAATTTTCTTGTTTTTATATAAATAATTGTCTAACTTCTTATTATACCCCTTATCATCACTCTTATTAATTAGTGAATCACATCTCTCAAAACATTTATTTAAAATTTAACTACTCAAAAGTATATTTCATAAAACATAATTAACACTTCATTAAAACTATAATGTGACAAATAAAGTGGAATAAATTTTTATCTCTAAAACAACACTTAATATGGAATGCTCTATGACAATTGTTGTAGTGCTATTTAAAAAAATATTATCAATTTGATTTGCACTAATTATTTCTATCATAATGACATTCATTTTTAATTTGATTTTTATATATAATACTTATTTTTAATTTCACCCTTATATTTGTTTTTAATTCAATTCCTATAGTATTAGCCACATTAATCATATTTAGATGGTGTTACAATTACAATGATAACAAAATGGGAGGACCAAAATAAAAACTTTTTTTAGTATAAAGAATTAATTAAAAAGATTGAAGTATATGAACTAATTTGAAATTTAACATCACTTATAGAGAATATTTTAATTTATATGATAATACATGCATGTTTCCCGATATCATATGATGTCATTATCACATATATATTGCATCTTTGGTTTCTAAGTTTGAGAAAAGAAAGCCTATGATTTCCTTTGTTGGGTTTTTATCTTCCACGCATCCAAGGTGAGTTTCAATTTTATGAGTTTCTTCATTTGGATTTTTATTTTATAGTCCATAGATTGTTTCCAATGCATTGAGGATTGGTTATGTATTTGTTCAATGATACTTTTGTGGGGGTGTGGGTAGGGCTATTGCACAATTGATTGAGGTGATAGTAGCAAACAAGAAAAGAAAGTGAGTTACGTAGATGAGAATATTAAAGATAAATGTGTGGCTACACATAATTAGATAAGATATGCAATGAACATATACGGTGCGATATTGAAGATAAAAATAAGTATATAGGAACAATATTATTTGCTGAGAGTAAAAAAGTTATTTACTGAGAAGGTCATCATCTTGGTGGCCCTGTTCATCAATTTCATGGTGCTGATGAAGAATTTCTGGTGTTACCCCCTGCAAGATGGAGAATGAACATCGATCATACCCATCTTGGAAAGAATTTTGTAGAAGTCTTCACGATGCAAGGGTTTTGTCAATATGTCAGCGAGTTGGTCTTCAGATTTCACTGATAAAAGGTGAATGAGCTTGGTGTTGAGTTTATGACGAACAGTATGGCAATCGAGGTCGATGTGTTTGGTCCTCTCATGGAAGGAATCATTTTTCGCTATGTGTATTGCAGACAAGTTGTCACAAGAGATTGCATGGCTTGCTGTGAGGAAAATCCATAGTCTTGAGAAGATTAGATATCCATTGTATTTCGCACGTGGTAACAGGTAAGGCGCAATATTCTGCCTCAGCAAAAGACCGAGAAGTGCAAGTTTGCTTCTTGGCCTTCCATGAGATCAAAGAAGATCCAAAAAAGAGCAGAACCCAGAGACAAAGCGACGAGAACTTGGACAACAGTCCAATCAGAATCACTGAAGGCTGAGAGGTTGAAATCTGAATCTGCTGGAAAGAAAAGACCCATACCAGGAGAGTTCTTCAAATATCTTACCACACGCATCGCTACTTGATAGTGAACATTTGTGGGGTAATCCATAAATTGACTAAGTTGTTGTACCGGATAGGTGATATGAACACGAGTGGAGGTGAGATAGATCAACCTGCCAACAAGCCTGTGGTATGAAAGTTTGTCAGCAAGAGGTTCTCCCATGTGTTTAGATAGTCTGATAGAGGATTCCATAGGGCTTTTGGCAGCCCTGCAAGCAAGTAATCCAGTATCTGATAGAAGGTCCAAGCAATATTTCCTTTGATTTAAGGAAATTCCCTTCGTTGATCGAGCAAGCTCAATGCCTAAGAAGAATTTTAAATCTCCCATGTCCTTAATGCCAAACCTATCATGAAGAAGATCCTTGGTGGAGTTGATTTCATTAATGTTGTTTCCTGTTAGGACTAAATCATCTACAGGATAGCTGTGAAGCTAGAATCAACGTACTTGGTGAGAAGAGTGTGGTCAGCAACTGAATGAATGAAGTTAAGGGATTCCAAGGTGTCAATTAGAGTCTTGAACCACTGTTTGCTAGCTTGTTTAAGGCCATAGATGGATTTGGTTAAGAGACAAACTTGATTGGGCTTGGGAACTTTGTATCCTTGAGGAGGTTTCATCTAAACAACCTCATCCAAATTTCCATAAAGGAAAGCATTATCTACGTTGAATTGGTGGATGAACCAATCCTTGGTAGCAGCAAGAGCTAGAAGAAGTCTGAGAGTGGTTATTCTGGCAACCGGGGAGAAAGTCTCCAAGTAGTCAATTCCTTCTGCCTGTGTGTAACCCTTGGCAAAACAAGCCTTGCTTTCAGCCTATCAATGCTTCCATCATGTTTTCTTTTGATCTTAAAGACCCATTTGCACCAAATAGGACGTTTTCCTTATGGAAAAAGAAGTATATATGCGACCACCCCCATGGTACCATCGTCCAGCAGACGAAGCTTGTCACCTTCGTAAAGCTCTGTATGGTCTCAAGCAGGCTCCTCAAGCTTGGTTTTCCAAATTCAGCTCTACTATTGGCAAACTTGGTTTCTCTTCAAGTTCCCATGAATCTGCATTCTTTGTTCACCAAACAAAACAAGGTATTGTTCCTTTATTTCTTTATGTTGTTGATATAATCACTACAGGTGATGATACGACGGGGATTTCCAACCTAAGAGACTTCTTGAGCCATAACTTTGAAATGAAGAATCTTGGAACTCTCAACTACTTTCTAGGTCTTAAATTCCTCTCGTCTACAGATGGATTACTCCTATCCCAAGTCAAATATGCTTCTGATCGCATTGCTAAAGCTGATCTTACTCATAATCGCACTGAAGCTACACCTCCTGAGCCTAATATTCACTTTTCTTCCACGGATAGGTTGATAACCCTACATGCTATCGGCAATTGGTGGAAAGTCTAATCTACCTCATTGTAACCCCGCCCATATATCTCATATGTTGTTCAGTCAATTCATGTGTGCTCCACGCTCTAGTCATTATGTTGCAATACATCGTATCATCCGTTACATCAAAGGCACTTTATTTCGAGGACTTCATTTTTCTTCATGCTCTTCTTTGGTTCTCCAGGCCTATTCTGATGCTGACTGGGCGGGAGATCCCGATCATCATCGTTCCACTACTGGTTATTGCATCTTCCTTGGCAACTCCTTCATATCTTGGCGAAGTAAGAAACAAACTTTTCCTTTCTGCTCTAGTACTGAAATTGAATATCGTGATCTTCCTAACGCCACTGTTGAGGTTCTTTGGCTCCTAGCTGATATGGATGCTCCTCAACCTTCTCCTACTGATCTTCATTGTGATAATCAAAGCGCAATTCAAATAGCTCACAAATGATTTCTTCCATGAGCGCACCGAACACATAGAGGTTAATTGTCACTTTACTCGCAAACACCTTGTTCATGGCACTGTTCACCTCCTCTCTATCGAAACTCTTGATCAACCTGTTGACCTGTTCACCTAGTCTCATTCACCTAAACTTTTTATGGCCTTAGTTTCCAAACTCGAGTTGGTCTCTTCCACACCCACTCGAGTTTGAGGGGGGACGTTGATATATTTAATATATACTAATTGATTTGCAATATTTTTATTGATTTGTAATATCTAATTGATTACGAATTTGATATGATATGATTTGATTTTGTAGGATTTGTTGAGATTATTTTATTCATTATTTAAATTATATATTCCTTATTAGTGTAGACTGACTCACATATAAATAGGTAGCTCATTGTATAGATTAGACACACCTCAGAAATATAGAAACAATTCTCATTTTCTCTCTTGTTTTAATATTGCAAAACATATTTTGCACATAAAAATTGCAAACTCTTACTTGACACACTAATTACTCAAGTTCCCAAGAGAATATTGTTATTGTTACGTGATGAGAATACCTAAACTCAAGGTAGTTAAAATCGAGACTTTACTTTCAATCAAAAATGATACCTAAGGTCATAAAACACACACACAAATAGATATATATAGATATCCAAATCTTCACCGTCAACTTTATCCAAATTAACAACTTTCTCATTAGTTTGAAGAAAAAAGAACTTCATCCTCTTCAACTAGGTTTGGTACCAAGCCCTCGCCATTTTCATTTGGATCAACGTTTTCTTATAGAATATTATATTATAGATAAAATGATAAATGATAGATAACAACTTTAATAGATTAATAATTTTGAGATGCTATTACTATCACTCTTTAATCTTTACCATCACTGCACTCATCTATAATTTTATGGGAAAAATCGAATATTTTTAAAGTTGGACCAATCAATTAACTAGTAGATTCACCTATTTAAAGTAAACTAGCTAGTTAGTGGTGAAGGTGTTGTGTTACATAGTCAGGCACCTGGGTTTAAGTCTCTAGAGCATTTTATGTCATTGGGTGTGTATTTATAGGAAATTAAAACATTGAAAATGCACACATAAACTGTTACACATAAACATTCCAATCAAGCTAGAAGGTTTGTCTATGTCTGAGGCAATTAATTTGCTTAAGGATATTCATAATTCGTTTAACGGTTTTTTTATCACATGCAATATTTGTTATTGTATATCATTTATCAAACCCATTGAATATTTGTTATTGTCTATAAAAAGTTTATATTTAAGTCTTTTTAAGATGTGCAACATTACACAAGATAAAAAAACAATTATTTTAATATACTAATACACAAAAACAAAATATAGTACAATCAAATGATAATTATTCATTTGAGGAAAAATCTGGCTTAGTCACAGTACAAATATTCTTTGCCTCAATCTGTACAATCTTACGAGTTTGTCAGTCTAGTAGTAAAAATGAGCTAACTCTCTCTCAATCTTTTTTCGTCGTAGACTCTAACAAACTCTCGTTAAGTCTCAGAATCATGAGTTTACATCCAATTTAACTAGTCTGACTTTTGCATAAAAATTTATACTTTAACTATACCAAATGATTACGTATTGTTGTATATATAAGTAAAATTATAAAGCACGCATCAAAGCCTCATGCATTTGATTTTGCAAATTGTTCCCCAAAAACCAAGAAACATTTTTTTATTTCATATATATATATATATGAGATGTTAGAGACACTAAGGTTTTGTGTGTAGGTTAAACTCGGTAGATAGGTTTGATTTATAGTTATATAACAAGTTAAATGATTGTTGATTGAATATAACTTTTTATTATTTAACATTTTAAATATTGTTATGATAATAAATAAATTTTTATGAGTCTACAAGCTAAATTTATGTGCAGACTCTACAAACACTTCACGAATTTATGTAGACTCTCGAGTTTAACAATTATGCTCACCGGAGATAATTTTATTAGAGTCGAGAATATCTATATTATAGTGAACTAGCTATCTTAATAATCATTTTCATCCACGGACTTAAACTCAAGATCTCTTGCTTGTTTAAAGGGATTTATACATGTATCCCACAATAAATATTAGACTTAAATATATGAGTTGATTAAAATAATTGTGATAAAGAAGTTAAGGTATACATCTAAAGTTACGCAAAAAAAAAAGTTTATAGATAAGTTTATAAGTTAGGTTTTATTGATTTAACTACTTGTATTTTTTATAGGAGGTGATATGTTCGAGTAGAGGATATTCACATTTAAAAATTTTCTCTATCTACTAGAACTCAAACCATCGAAGTCGCACTTTTAGAGAGATTTTGGTGAGCACCTACCATACTTGCCCACATTTGTAAAAGTCATTATTTTCACAATTTAAGTTAGGTTTTATTGAATATCATTTTATGAAATAAATTTACCACAAATTTCCCTTTTGGTTAAAAGTATCTAGTGAAGATGGTATGCGCATGGAATGTCATATCGGTTCAATTATTTTCTACTCTACTTTAGATAACTACTAATATTAATTCTATATCAATTAAAAAAATAGAAAAAAAACATCGGTTCACATCATTCTTGTCATATCATTTCATAATTTTACATCAGCTAAGATCATTTTACACTCCCAAAATATTTTATTGCTGTATAAATTCTTTTGATTAAATATGTTTTTGACCTAAATACAAAAGACTTATCTTAATAAGTGAGTAAAAATTTATTTTTAGTTACTCATTCAAAACACATGCATACCTTTTGTCCCTCACCTTTAAACATGCATGTTTTTAATCCATCAACACTTATATGAAAGACTAAAAGTAAATTTTTACGAAAGATGAGACTAAAATAGTTATAATTAATGACCAAATCAAATATTTCTCCAAACAAGCCACTGAACAAATTTTTGCAAATTATAAACATATTTAAACTCAATGGTCTTTTTTTCATCCACAAACTTAAACTCTGGATCTCTTACTTGTTTATAAGGATAACATTCATCTTATGGTGAGACTATTTTTAATAATAAAAAAAAAAAATCTATTCACAAGGACTCAAATCATAAGAGTCACTTTTATTCTTTATTTATTTGAGATGAAAATAAGAGAAAAGAAAGTGAATAAAAAACAATTTTTTTTTGTTTGATTTGCGAGAAAAAAATGTCAAATCAAACATGAGACCCACCAAAAAACTTTTCTCCAAAATAGAGAGAAAGTTGAAGTTGAAAGAGTAAGTTTTTATTATTTATAGGTCTCACCTATTTTCTCTTATTTTTCTCTCAAACCAAACACACTCATTTTCTTTTATCTTTCTCTCGTCCCTTTCCTCTGGTGGGTACTATTCCCACCTCTTCATTTTATGAGGGCACCACACATTTTTTTCCCAAATTTGCCCTTCGCCCGGTTTTTAAAAACCAGGACCGCCCAGTTTTTAAAAGTTGAGCAAATTTTTTAAAGGAAATCGTAAAACACCTTAACGGTTTCTAAAAACCGTACACGTCCGACAATTAAAAATTGTTTGCCCAAGGGTTCTAAAAACTGGAAGTTGAACTAAACATAAATTTATACAATTGTAACTAACGGTTTTTAAAAACCGTGGGAGAACAAATTTTAATTATCGGGCACAACCAATAATTAAAAACCATCAGTTAATTTTGCGAAAAATTTATTAATTCGCCCAATTTCTAAAACCCGAGCACACCCGGTTTTTAAAAACCGGACAAAGGTTAATTTTGGAAAAATAAAAAATTGGTGTGGTGCCCTCAAAAAATGAAGAGATAAGAATAGTAACCACCCTTTCCGCTACTTTCTTTCTTCACACTTTCTTTTTTTATATTTTCTCTCCTCAAACCAAACAAAGGGTTAGAGAGATTTTGTGATTACCACACTTGGGCCAAACTCGTAAAAGTCATTATTTCAATAATTTTAATTAAGGCCATTTTAACATACATCACTTTTAAATTTTTTTTTACTATAATCAATTAAATAATATCATGACTTGTGTATGGTACACGACTTTAAAAGTGGTGAATGTTAAAATTCACCCCAATTTAAAAGAAAAAAAATAAGAGATATACATACATACAAAATACATAATTTATTATTATTTTAAATATTTTCGGTTGTACTTTGTATACATTTTTTCATGTGATATACCATACACCACTTAAAAAGTAGTGTATGTTAAAACTGTCCTTTTAATTAGGCTTTATTGGAAATCATTTTATAAAATAAAATTATTACAAATTCCCCTTTTGGTTAAAAGTATCTAGCACATATGGTATACGCATGAAACTTCATATGGGTTCATAAACTAAAAGAAATATATACTAAAATAATCCCTCATTTTGCATTTTATAAATCATTTTAGTCCCTCACAAAATCGGTCATTTTAGTCCCTAACTTTCACTATCATCGATCATTTTAGTCCCTGACTTTCACTATTATCAATCCTTTTAGCCCGTGACTATGAATGATTGTATAGTTCAAGGACTAAAGTGACTTGCAAGATGCAAAGTCAGGGACTAAAATAACTTATCCGCACAAATTCATGGACTAAAGTGACTTATCCTCACAAAGTTAGGAACCAAAATGGTACATCACTCCAATCTAAAAGCATATTAAACCATATTACTTACAACTAAATGACCTTTTACAATTTAAAATATTTAAATAGTTGGAAAATTACATAAGGTTTTCAAATAAATGAATTGAAAAAAAAAAATAACAATTAAAATGAAATGAGAATGCAAAGTTGTCGCTCTAATTAGCATTTGCCCATTCCCTTTCATGAAAGGATTACATGGGATTTTGATTTATATTTTCCATCTGGGATAAAGTTAGCTAGTATCAAAATGAATTGTTTAATGTAGCTACCTGTGCAGCAACAAATGCATCATGCACTAGCTATGAACAAAAAAAACCCAAAAAAAACAAAACTATTTCTTTCCGCTATCAATCAGATTGTTTCCTCTAGGTGTGAAAGAATAACTAAAAGAATCGATTATTAACTTCTAATTAACTCTGATTAAGCAAGCTTCTTTGCGCGACCACTTGAAGGAGCACCTTCCTCTTTTTTCGAGCCAGATGACTCCGGCTTCCGAGCCCAAGCCGGAGCTCTATCAGGCTCGTAACGATAATCATAAAACAGTTCCTCCCCAGCATTAATCCGTTCCTTTGCAAAAATGCCTACCCTGTGATCTCCAGCAACCATAATAACCTAAGCAGACAGCATTTGTAAATGTTACTGAGTATGTTTCAAAACAAATCAAGCCAGATCAAACAGAACTTCAAAACGTGGAAACTCCTCGGCGTCTGAATGTGATAAAAGTGGATCTATTTTAACACAACTAAGAGTAGCTTATAGGTTTTGGATCCAAGTTTATCCCATCTAGGTGGGAAACTAAAGACACCCAAAACCTTGAGAATCCTCATAATGCAATGTAAACTCCAATAATAAAAGCATTTAATGAGGCTTGAAATTGAATACCTTTGCATAGCAATTTGGATCAGGGGAATGGTTCGCGAATTTCAATTTATCACCCTTTCGGTAAGCATCAAGAACAAACTGTACACAACAATCTTGTGAATTTCATCCTACATTTGATATATGGGAATATATGTAACATAAAGAAGTTGTCTCCCATAAAAATAGACAGTTAAAGCTTGCCTGATCATTCAGATTAAAGAGAAAAGATGAATTTTCACGGTCATATATCTTTCCTCGCTTATCTGCTTCCCGATGAGAAATTAACTCTCCAGTATACTCCCCAAGGTATTCATGTTTACCAACACTATTCTGGAGGGCGAACAGATTGCGTTAGGAAAGAGAAAAGCAAACATAGCTATAGGATCATCAATTTGGTAATTACCTTTAAGAAGGCTCCCCATCCAGATACATCAGACCTTCCAAGAAGAACCTGTAAGCATATTAGATGTAAGTTGCCATCACTGCAAACATATGCAAAAAAAGGAGCTTCATCTTCCAGGATTTAGAGCCCATTTGGAATTTTGAAAAAGCTTATAGGATTATAATTTATTTATCACATAAAAATAAAATCATAACTGTTTCAAAATAAATTTGAAAGGTCAACTTCTCTAATAATCATTTCTATCTCAACTTTTCCATAAGCTACTTGAGATAGTTTCTGAAAGAAGTTAAAGATTAAAAAAAGTTTTTCGAGAAACTAACTTTTGAAATTTATGCAGACAAAATTCTAATCTTATAAGCACTTCTTCATCAGCTCATCCAATCATGCCTGCCTGCAGAGTCTGCAGTGTATGATTTCAAAGTGAGTTAAGACAGTAAAAGAAGTACCCTTTGCTGCTGTTTGAGAAGAAGCTTCATGTTTCTACACTCATAATTATCCCCTCTTTGACTTGGAGTACCAAGAGTACCATCACCACAACTGCAACAATAATTTGACTCAAATAGCAGAAAGACAATGATTAACAGTGACTAGGGATAGACTAGTAGTAGTTGATGCAAGAACAACAATTGATTAAATTATTCTTTTGATCTCTATACTTGCACCTCATTTTCATTTTAGTTCCTGTACAAAAAAATTTAGACTTTACGCATATTCTTCGTTTTTGTTTTAATACCTGCTGCCATTTTCCATTAGTCCCTGGCATTAAATCTCGCAACTCAACCATAGCCACCACGGCCACCGCCATTGGTGGTTTCTCTAACCATCACCACTTGCATCGGCTGCTTCTCACGAAAATGGGCTTATCCCTGTAGTTTGGCAGCCATCGAGCCAAAGACACGTTGCCAATGTGCCGCGTCGTCCTCGTGGTACTCACCTAGTGCCACAACGGTTTCCGAACCAGGTGAACCCATGATGACGGTTCTTCGGTAGCTCTTGGCGTCGCTGAGGCGGAGTTGCGAGATTTAAAGGGCAGGGACCAGCGATAAATGATGGCATTGATTAAAACGAAAACTAAGAACATGGGTAGAGACTAAAAGGAACTTTTTTTTGTATAGGGACTAAAATGAAAATGAGGTGGAAGTGCAGGGACCAAAAAGTTAATTTAACCATAATGATATATTACAAGCACTTATGTTTCGTTAAAAAGAAAAAAAAAAAGGGAAGAAAGTCCCGTGAAACCATATCCTTTCATAAAAGCCCAATATGTTATTTAGGCAGTGTTATCAAATGGCGGCACCATGGCGGAATGGCGTGGCGGATTTTGGCCTAACCGCCATATGCCATGCTTGAAATGGCGCTTTTGCATTGGCGGCGTAATGGCGTCCGCCTCATGGATGGTGGTTGCGGTTCCATGGCGGCCGCGGCATGAAATGGCAGACAAAATCCCATTTTTTGGCCAAAAAATGTCTTTAGGCCCAAGATCCGACCTGGTTTCATGACCCACTGTCCACAACACTAAAAACCCTAAATGTGGTGTTTATTGCACAGTACACACGCACATTTCTTCAAGTTCCTTTTCTTCTGCTACAACAGTGGTACTGCTTCCTTCTCCATCCTCATTTTTATTTTCTTTTTGATTTCCTTTTCTTTTGTTGGTACTAATCCATCTACTTTTTTTTTTTTTCATTTTTCTATTGAATTTTTCCTCTGTTTTTTCATTTTATTTCGTTGAGACTTTTCTCTGTTTGAGCTCCTCTGTTTTTTCTTCTTATTTTTCATTGAGATTTTCCTTTTTTTCATTTTTTGTATTATTTAGATAGTTTTTTTTGTTCAATTTCCTTTTCTTCTATCTTATGTTTGTCTTGTTTGTTCTATTTTATAACTTATGATTGTCTTGGTTGAACTCATTTAGCTTATGGAGTCATGATTACATTGTCTCGTGAGACTTATATAGTTATTAATTTTTACCTGTATTGTAATTTTTTGTATATTTATTGTTTTTTTAAGGCCGCCATGCTTCCGCCATAATCCGCCACGCCATCCGCCATATTTTTATGGCGGATTTTTGACTTTCCGCCATGGACCGCCATCCCCCATTGATAACATTGTATTTAGGTCCCAGCATTAACAGGGAAAACTGAAAAAATTCAAAGACATCTAGAAACTGAGGAAGTTACAAGGCATTTGCTAAAACATTGGCTGGCCAAACAATAATACAACAGATAAAATTAGGAATAAATTTACAATTATAAGGCAGGTTCAGGAAATGACAATAGAATATGCATATAAAATGCATTCAAGGATCAACTTTGTGCAATTAAAGCAAGGAAGTAAAATGCTAGTATGCCAAGCCCCCTAAAAATGAGAAAGTAAATTATTGCCAACTATAAGCAAAAAGTATGAAACATACCAATGAAACAACTATAAACAAGTAAATCTCACCTGACCCAACAATTCCTACAAACATCTGGATCGCATTCCCTATCTGCAGCAAAGCATGGACATTGACGACTTCGGCATTGACTCTTAGCACAGTGACAGCCACGGAATCGGTTCTTGCAACTCTTGGGGCATCTTGATAGGAAGGGAAAAAAATCATTACATGAATTAAGAGCTATTAGATGCAGATGCGAACAGGTAGGCATGCTACAATCCATGTAAGTATCCATCTAAGCAATAAATATAATATAATCCACAGAATTTCTGAAACCATCAATGCACATGGGAAATCGGCAAAGCACCAGAATTCTGCATGCCTCTCTTTAATCTAGGTTCTATCTGGGTAAGTTAAAAGCTTACCCACAGTACTTCTCACAGCAAGTTCCATTTTGAAGACAAGGACACTGCTTTCCGCAAGCTGATTGGCAACCACATGGGTTGTACTGCCGACAGGGCTGATCCTTTTTATCTGTAATCCGTTTCCTAATTGAATGATAAGCAGCAGATTTCCAGGTATATTTCAAGCGACGGACCCTTCCTCTTCTACGCAAAAATCTTGACCTTCTCACTTCATTATTACCCTTGAATCCAATTGACCAAAACTTGTTTGGTTATGACTATGCAGAGAAGTAACAAAGAGCATAGAGAAAATACCAATAAGTAAAGTTGCAACAAACCAACCTTGGAATAGCCTTCAACAAGAGAATTTGCAGCATCCCCAGCTGGACCAGACATCTTTCCTTCTTCACAATTTATGTATTGGAAAATATCCCAACATGTTTTTAGACCATGTAAGAGATTCCTGGCTATTAAGCAGCTACAGTAAAAAGCATAACTTGTCACTTATTAGGTGGTTGACCAAAAGAGGAAAAATCATTGTCTAAATGTTAGAAGATATTAGGGTGATGTTAGGCATACGCTCATGCCTCTAGCCAATGTATATCAAGGAAAAGGCCTAAGGATAAGATGGGATGATTAGCAAGATAGTCAAAGTAGAGAGAAGTTTGGTGGGTGGGGTGTGTGTAACAGCATGCTGGGGTGGCTAGATAGGTGTATGCTTTGTCTATTTAGGTGGTGAGCTAGGAGAATAGGAGGTAAGGAACTTCTTAGGTATTTTGGGATAGAGCTGCTAGGGTTTATTGCAGTCTCTTGGGTAACAATATCGGTTGTTTTCTCATTTCTGTTATTGCATCTTATTATTCATTGTAAGGAGCTAGCTCCATTTTCTTTCTCTATTAATATACCAGTTTGGTGGTTTCTATCAAGTTAATAATCTTATTCGTAGTGGGCTTGTGCTTATTCTAGTTGCAATAGTACTTTACCTAGTTAGTAATATAAATGGGAGTATTAGGTTGAGGTATTGTATTAGAATCACATCTACCAATATACTTTCAGGTTATTATTTGACCCGTCTTTCTCTTCTTTTTTTTCCTTTTCCTGGTCTAAACCCTATATTACCTAATTAGTATTATGAATAGGAGTATTAGGTTAAGGTATTGTATTAGAATCACATCTACCTATATACTTTCAGGTTATAATTTGAACCGTCTTTCACTTTTTCTTTTCTTTTCCCTGGTCTAAACCCTGTAGTTTCAACACAAAAGTTTACCCAAATTATTATAACAAAGCAGTCGTGACAAGGCAGAAGTGAACAAAGTGTAACACTCAAAACTACACGTGATAAAACTAAAGTTGACCCAAATTGCATCAACAAAATCAATTACCTTAGATAGTCAATAAATAAATAAATTAAATATAGTGCTTATTTCAAGTAGCCAGTAAATGTTATGAAGATTAATTAATTTCGAGATTAAGTTTATTAGATAGTTGATAAATAAAGTTACATATTATAATGCTGCTTGTGCTTATTTCAAGTAGCCAATGAATGTTACGGAGATTAGTTTTGACTCGAGAATATGTTTCTTTTCAACTAATTGCATCCCGATAACCAAGCCAATCTCTGCATTTTGAAACAAACCAACTATGAACAAAATTAATCGAGACTTTCAAATTGTAACCAGAGGTCACAGTCACTCATTCAAGCCTATATCTGTAGTCGGCAATAATTCCAACATTCATGTGATATATTTTAATATACATTATACGAAAAAGACAAATATCTCTAAACCAAACATATGCTGACCTGTTTCTACCAAACATTTCCATTCCTTTCTCTAAAAGCCCCTTTTCAAGAGCTTTCCAAGACTTATTATCTGCGAATTCTTGTTTACAAGCATTCTCATCAACAAAGTCTTCTTTCCCCGTGTTGCCTTCACCACCCATGACATGTGGATCAGTAGTAATATCATTCAATGAACGGTCAAGAGCTTCACTCTGCATTATGTACAAATTATTATGAATCAGCTCCTTCTAGATTTTCCAGTATAAAGAAATCGGATACATTCATGCAATAAAATAATAGTTTCTACATTATCTTGGCAATAATTGAAGCTAAATGCATGTTACTTGATCAAAGGACACTACTTACAACTGAATCAGAATCAGAAGCCACCGTTTTCTTCTGCCGCTTCTGCATGGAAAATAGAACACGTTCAGCCACTCTCTTACTGTTCCTTTTGGCAATTCCACTTTTCCCCGCAGATTTAGTTTTAGGAGGTGATGCTGAATGGGATGCTGATACAGTATCCCGTCCAGGACCATTTTCAGAGTCACTACTCTCGGATATGTTCTTTGCATTAGATGAAGCACTTTCACTTTGACTGCACCCTACCCGCCTTCTACCAGAAGATTTTCTCCTACATAAAGCACTGCCAGAGCCTTTTTCTTGTACAACAGCCTGGGTAGAAGAGGTAGCTTGGGCAAATCTTTCTGATTTAAGTACCTAAAATAGTCAGGTTCAAGCAACTTGAGTACATTTTTACGGAAAAAAAATTAGATACTCATAAAAATAGACTAATGCATACCGATCGGAAACAATTTGGCCCACAGAGTGCTTTTTCAGTATCAGGAGGATTCCACGGAGGTTGCTTCTCCGCCTGTTAATGTACCCAGTCAAGAGATATGCAGAAAACCTCAAAAAATAACCTCTAAATAGGACTTACAGGGAAGACAAGATCTTGTGAACATCCATGTAATCTGCAATCAAAAACCTGCGATGTGAAAGCAGGGCAATCAATGAGATACCAAGATAAATAGATACGGCAAGATATTCAGTGCCTTCACGAAAAAAAATTAAAAAATAAAAAAATAAAAAGATCTTACAAGACATCGTCGGCAGAAGAGGTTGTCAAATGAATCAAGGCCTGCTTCAACATCCTTTTCCAGGAAAGCGTTGCCAGTGCTACTTTGAGAATTCTCTAAAGTACCTCCATTCTTGGAACCCCCACCAGCACTGTCTTCATTACCAAGAGTTTCATATCTTGCCTGTATAAGATGTTTGACGATATTTCATATCTCTGTAAAGCCAGCACAAAGAAAATGGGAAACACAGCTGGACGAAAGCTTACACTACCAGTTTTCATCAGAATAATTGAGATAGACATGGAATAAGTAGAAATTACATAATTTTACAAATCAGAGAATGAGAAAAATGTACCTTAATTTCATTACTGTTTCTAGAAAAACACTGAGCCAGAGATTCCAGAACAATATCAGATAAACCAAATTCTCGGACAGTCATGCTGTAAGCCAGACATTATGAAATCATGAAAACCACCTCTCATGCAACACCATAAAAACAACATGTAATTTAATGCAACTTCTTTGTTAAACATCAGAATATGAAATTCATGAAGCAGCAAACAAACATGACAAAAAAAAAAATCTATTAAACAAAAAACCACACCAGACGGGTACAAAACAACCAGACTTTTATCCCTTGATGGAAGCAACAAGACCAATTGACTGGATGAACAAGCAAATAATTTTTCCGTTAAGATATTTCTTTTTTTGGTACATCCGTTAACATATTTCAATATGAATATAACTAACTATAGGATTTTAGTGTATAAATCATTTTTCTAATAACATAGAGAAACACACATACACAGAGGACATGAATTCCTTATCTTGCCTTAATTTACATGAACATAACACACAATTTTCTCAGTCACATATTGCAATTTTATTTTACATGCAAAAAGATCCAACAAGGTAAAAAAACAGAGAAAGCAATCAATGATAGTTTAATAACTATACCAACCGAAGTATGTAATCTTCTGATTCTACAAATTCTCTTTTTTCCTCTTCATCCTCTACTACTTCCTCCTCACTGTCACTGCAAATAAGTGCCTCGCCACCAGTTTGATCATAATAAATTCGTCTCCGACCTACGACTGACTGATCCTCTGTCATTCTTTGATTTCTGCACCACAGAATGAACACAAGAAGCAAATACCTTCCAAAGATCAAAATTTTATACATAAAATAGAAGGAAACTATAGATCTGGAAATTAATTAATTAATTAATAAATTGAAAATTGAAACTACAATAGAATACTATAAAATGAGAGATCAGGCCATCTGGAAAGGTAAATAAAAAATATGGAAAGAGAAGAGAAAATAAAAAACATGTATAAAATGAAAATTCTGTAAATGTTTTCTCTGCTATTTCTTAGGTTGACAAACAGACGGTGATAAGCCAACATTCTGAGTATCACAGTGTTACTCATTAATTAAGAATTTACATCCAGAAGTTCATGTAGATAATTCCTTACTGATGGTTTCACCCAGATTTTTTCCTTGGTCTCCCCCTATCTCTAGCTATAGGGCTATCCTCCATCTAATATGGACAAAACTCCTCGGCGAAATTCTTTCATTATCACCTCAACAAATGCTACTCTCCTACTTTTTCTTTAGTACATTCATTAACAATATTATCTGATATTACATGTCTACTCATTAACTGCAAGTCTGCAACATCTTCATCTTTTCAGAATAGAACTTCTCATTGTTTTGGCCGTTTAAGTGCCAGCATCGCAAGTCTTATAGCTGAGAAAAATAAATCATACATTATGGAAAACAAACCAACCTGTCCAGAAAAATCCATGTAGTGTAAGGAGGTAATCTTTTCACTTCAGGTAACTTTATAGGACGAACAGCATTCTTAACGGTAACATTAGATCCTAGAAGAACAGCTGTAGAACCATGGCCATCTTCATAATCCTGACAGCCAATGCTCTCCCTATCACCATTACTTGTTTGAACACCATTGTGCATATCAATTGCATCTTTTTGCCTCTTTGTCAGTAGGTCCAGACTTATACTTGTATCAGTTATACTGCAGGTCCTTCTCTCCGTTGATAATTTGCAGAGATGGTTTGTGACACCAACCAGCTTCTGTCTGTTTTCTTCAATTCTTTTCTGATATTCAAATGCATGTGCATTCAACAATCAAATGGTATGAAAAATAAGCAAAAGGTAATAATAGTAGGTTAGCTATAAGACCTTTACAGAAATAATACGGTCACCAGCAACATGTTTCTTAAGAGAATCAATGACATGTAACACGTCTTTAACAGTAGGATTTGCATCCTCCACCCTCTTTCCCTGCATTGAAACAATAACACTGTCATACAGCTACATTATCTATTAAATTATACAATGCTAGAGTCTTCATGATTGCAATTCTTAGTTATGCAATTACTGTTCAAAATGTGAATTTACTTATTTAACCTTATCAGTTTACTTTTTTACTCACATTTCAAAATTCCATTTTCACCATCACCCACTATCTCAAATTACTTTATTCCCTAATTTCTTTTTCTCACCTATCTGCTTAGGCTATGAATAACTTTATGTTCATCTCCTTTTGAATTTCCATTCATCAATTATCAACTTCAATCTCACTCTGTCCTGTACTAAGAGTCTAAGAGAATCTCAAAAAACAGAGAACCGAATATAAGGGGCAATGAAGAGGAGAATGCAGTACCATAAACAATAAAATGTTGTTCGACGTCGACGACTCTGTGAGCGGCGGTGGGAGGAGCTTGCTTCGGATGCAGGATCCGGTTAGAGGGATGACAGTTGGCTCAAGACGGTGGCGAAGATCTGTAGTTACGACGTCGTTTTGGTATGAGGGGCGAAGGAAAGAAGGAAGGAAGCATGAGAAGGGTTTGGGTTTGGGAGATGAGAAAGAAAACCACCAAGGAAGGACAGAAAGCCTAGGGTTTTTTCTTTCTTTTTTGGCAATGGCAATTGAAAGCCTAGTGTTTCAGCATTCTTCTTCCTTCTCCAAAGAAAAAAAAATTAATGGTGAATAGGGCCTTAAGCCCTTAGTTTTTTTTTAAATAAAACAGTAAGAGAAAACTAAAAGCTTGTTTGAAACAATTTTCGTTTTTAGTTTTTAAAAATTTTATTATAAAATAATTTTTAGAAACCGTTTTATAAAAGGAGTTTTCAATACAAATTTGTGTGTAAATTAAAAAAACTGAAAATCAAAACATATTTTTAGATGTTTTTATATTTTAGTTTTTAAATATTAAAAAACAAAAATTGTTACCGAAAACTGTTTTTGAAAACTCTACTGCCAAACAAGTTTTTTAGAGTTAGTTTGATATCTGTTTTTAAAAACTAAAAACTAAAAAAGTCGTTTGGCAGTCGAGTTTTCAAAAATAGTTTTTGGGAACAGTTTTTGTTTTTCAGTATTTAAAAACTAAAATACCAAAACATCTAAAACATGTTTTGGTTTTCAGTTTTCTGAATTTACACACAAACTTGTATTGAAAACTCCTCTCACTTTTTTTAAAAACTGTTTCTAAAATTGTTTTATATTACAATTTTTAAAAACTAAAAATCAAAACTGTTCCAAACACGCCCTTAGTTTTCTGTTTTTAAAAACAGAAAACTCTTCTAAAAAGGAGAAATCAATCGAGCCCTAAGTTATATTAAATGAGTGTTTTGGATTTTTTTTTCTCTTGAAAATTTTTATGGGTCTTTGATATATAGTATCTTTAAGGCAATAGTTAAAGTTGCTAGAAGTAAAAAAAATAATCATATAAGTGCATATTATTCTGTCTCGAGAATATAAAAAAAATTACATATTCTAATATTTTTTAGACTGTTTAAATACTTTAAATATCATTTATCATCATTGTATAGCAAGTAAAAAATAT
This sequence comes from Cyamopsis tetragonoloba, assembly GCA_037177725.1. Taxonomy (NCBI): domain Eukaryota; kingdom Viridiplantae; phylum Streptophyta; class Magnoliopsida; order Fabales; family Fabaceae; genus Cyamopsis; species Cyamopsis tetragonoloba. The sequence continues at coordinate 39,749,160 of CM074120.1, read as the reverse complement.
TATTTTATAATTTAAAAATTATTTTATCATTAAAACTATAATGTAAAAAAAATCAAATATAATTATGAAATAAAATTTAAAGTATTAATTTTAAACTTTTTATGGGAAATTTAGCCCTTATTGTTATTTTTTTTTTATTTTTAATTATTTTATAATTAAAACTATAATGTAAAAATAAAATTCAAAGATAAAAAATGCTTCATTGTGAAGGAAGGCAAGTTCTTCGCTCAATGTTACTAACTAATGCTTCATTGATCATTATAAATAATCATATATATAAAATAATTTTCAAAAATTATAAATTAATTCTCAAAAATAATTTTTAATAAAATTATATTCATAATAAGTTATTTAATTTAAATTTTGATATACTAACCATATAAAAATATTAAATAATACTTTAAATTATAATTATATTTTTATACTATTATAATAATATTTTTATCATTTGTTTATGCATAAAGTTATATTTTAATTATATATACTTATTTCATTGTTTAAGTAATAATTCTACATTAATACTTTTCTTGGTAAATATATACTAATACTCTAATTCTAGAATAATATTGTAAATTTAAAAATAATTAAAAAAGAGTAGAAGTAGACAGAAAGGACTGACAGTAATATCACCCATTTTTTTACTAACTCAATTTTAAATGATGTTTTATCCAACTTAAATATATAGATTATTGGTATACTATTATGATAAACTCTTATAAATTGCAAGTTTGAGTCAACGACTTTGCTTTTGTACCAAAAACTATTTCTATATTACAATAAAATAAAATAATAATGTATTTATTCTACTATTAACTCATATCATTCTATATAAGTGGGAACCCGCAACAAAAATCAAAGCATCATACATTCATTGTGTTCACTCATTTTTTATGTTCTAACAAACTCATTATACCATCAAAACTGCATGCCAATTGTCCATAACAGCTTTGACCGTGTCATTAATTCTTAATTTAGTTGCATTCATTTTTTAAAAAAATCTTTTATGCTCTAAATAATATCTATAAATTATATAACTTACTTTTTATATTATAAATTCGGTCCGAAATTTCATTCAATATTTTTGCTTACATTATTTGAGGGTTATTTAAAGTTATTGAGTTAGTTTTCATATTTATATGAAAATATCAAATATGAAATGGCGAGGAGTTGAGATTTTATATACAAGTTGAAACAAATGAATTATAAAATATTATTTAACACTATTTTTCAAATGTTATTCTTGGTTATCATTTTATTTATGGTATGCATGTCAATTCTACTATTCACTCCTCTTCCTATTTATTATATTATAATAAGTTATGGGTATAGAACACTAGTAAAATAACAATTCGAACAAATTTGTCATTCACACTCAGCAAGCAAGTAGCAAAAGTTTTAGAGAATTCCATTACGACAAAAACTAACATGATGTGTTTGTTTAAACTACACCAAACTGTCATGTGCCAAATTTGGCGTTAGAACGTAGGTTTAATAGAATGAAAATTTTTTGCTTCCATACAATGACATTCGTAGCCCCTAATCAAACACCTAGTAACTCATGTAGTCATCTGCCACAACCAACTCCAAGGCAATACCTATAACTTCTGTCACACTACTAAATGTAATTAAAAATCACCCTGAATTTTCATGGACAAGAGAACCGGCAGGTTATCAACGCAAAATAAATAGTCCTCTGTGTCAGAAAATCAAACCATATCTCAAATAAGCTCCCTATGCACAATGCAGGTACATCTTTAGTTTCAATAGCTAGCATTTACCCAACATAAACTGTAGCAGAATTATTTTACATGGAAGTACTAGATGCGCTGGTTAAAAGCATAGAAATTGATGCAAATAAAAGCCATAATTAAAACCAGATCGAAGTCATAAAAGTAATAAAATAAAATAAAAAATAAAGGTCAGAATTCGGAGCTCAAAGCAAGTTAGGATAAGTTTCGGTGTGGATAAGGCAATACTGAATGAACTGGAGAAGTATACATAGGGCAGAGGGTCTAATCTGACCCGCCATTGACGGCGACAATGTAGGCGAAGCTCCTCAAAATCGAACTGAAAATGGGGAATTGGATCGAAATCTAATTCATGCAGAAGCAATTGAATGTTTGAGTTTGAGGTGACAAAAATGGTGAGGGAGTTGAAATATAAAACCTAAATAGCGTCTCAAATCCTAAAAGAAAAAATTTGGGGAACTCTTTCAAGTTTTCAGCCATTTTTATTTTGACGATACTTTATCGGTTTTTTTATTTTCAGTATTTTATTTGTCGAGGATGTGACTCATTGGAATGGGGAACACAAATTGTTTATCACTCTTCTTATATCTGCATGTTTTTTTCATGGAACTTAGTGTGTTTTGTGAAACAAGTTTTTCTATTTGTAGTAAAAAAATGTTAGCAAATCACCTTACTTCTTCCTTTTAATTTTGGTGATGCACGTCATAAATTTCCTAGCCCTATAGGTTTTGGAGAGCTCTTTTTTTAAAAAATATCGTGATGTTTAGTGGATTAGGTTTTTTCAGTGTCAAATTTTTAATTTCAATGAAAGAGAGATGCAGGTTGTCTCGTTCTCGTTGCTGTATTTTTAAATGGAATTCAAAGTACATGATGATAGTCCGAAATTTTGTGCTAATGCCAAACTCTGGCATACCAAACATGATTATCGGGAAAAAAAAGTTTGTGAAGATACGTGGCTATTGATCTAAGCCTCGAGTAATAAATAAACATAATTTTATTCTCTTTTCGAAATACACATACATATATTATATATCATATATATAGATCGTTAATTTAAAAAGTCTACCATATAATTTAGTTTTCTTCGAATAACTAGTTTGATTCTTGTTCAAAGTAGTATCCTCCACACCTCACTTCAAAGATAAATATCTTGGTCTCAAGTCTTAGAGAATTTCATCAAGCTAAATGTAAAAGGAAGTCTAAGTAGCTTCCAATTACTTGGAGGCTTAAGTGGCCCTCATTCATGATGAGGTAGCCAACTGGATTGTGGCATTCATGGGAAAAAAACGTGATCATGATATTCTCCATGCATCTACGACTTTTGGCTGTTCTTCATGGATTAATATTAGCTTGATAACAAAGTTTTAAGGATGTCTTATGTGAATTTGATTCCATGGATATGTTGAGACTTATCAAAGAACAGTTGGAAGGTCCACTATCAAGAAAATGGAGGTTTTGTATTTTCCATGTACTCTATGATGATATACTTGTTGAACATGGTGCTTTACTAGGAGATGAGCTTACTATTCCCCGATCATCTATCAATTCCTTGCAATTTATCTTCTAGTAAACTAGTTAGAAACAGTGTTTCTCTACTCCCTAGGGAATTCTAAATTTTTTGTTTCTCGCTTTTACTTTGTTTTTGTATACCCTTGTCCACCAAAAACAAACATTAAATAGAGTGATTTTTTACTAGTTGTCGTTAACATAATATTTGTTTAGGGTTATCAAGTTCATAAGCCAAGTTGGTAGGCATAATAAAGGTATACAATGTTACTAATTATCTCTGGTGGTCCCAAGTGACTAGTTATCTTAGGTGATCTCGAGTGGTTAGGTAACTAGACAGATGAGAGTTATTCCAAGTCCCGACTGATTAGAAATATCTCAACAGGTTTAATGTATCTCAGCAGCTTAGACAATATATATTAATAGTGATTAAATTAATTTTCATTTTTGTTAGATTCAAAAGTTGTAAGCATTTGTGTTTTATATATTTTAATTTATTTTAATTCTCAATAAAATCATCATTTACAAGTTAAGTTAATGTTTTCTAAAATATTTTCCTAAAGTATGTTTATTTCACATTTTAGTATCTATTTAGATATATCACCTTAAAAAGAAAAATTTTCCATGGAGGAAGGTGAGGCGAAGTTATATGTAGGAGCATGACTTGCTTTAGCGAAGCAATAAGAAAGTCAAAATAATGAGGGGAAAGGAGATGATTGTTGATGTAGAAATGCCCTCCTTACACCAAGTGCACCACCTAATGGATCTGCTAGCCCAAGCTATAAAGCCTTGCTTTTGAAGCCAATTGGATGACAAGCTTGTGAGAATGACAACATGTTCATGTCTGATGATGTGAAGAATAGATTGTATAGAGATCAATCTGAAGATGGTGGAGGGGATGAAAATTACAACTATTGTCAGGATATTAAAGTTGCCCCGGAGGAATTTGCGAAGTGGTGCAAGCCTTGGAAGGATTCTCTGGTGGTACATCTTATAGGAAAGAAGGTTTCTTTTCATTTCATGGCCATGAAGTTGCAACAAAAATGGGGCGATCAATGTAGTGGATCTACCATTAAATTATTTTGTTGTGAATTTTTCATCTAAAGAGGACTACAAGTTTGCACTCTTTGAGGGTACTTGGATGATAGCAAATCATAATCTCATTGTTGAGAGGTGGCGTCCCTTTTTTCTAGAGAGTGCAACAAGGGTAAAGAACATCGTAGTTTGGATACAATTACCCAACTTGATATGGGAATTGTGCAACAAGTATTTCTTATGGCATAGGCACCATGCTAAAACTTGATAATTTTACGTCCATTCACACATGGTGAAGGTTTGCACGCATTTGTGTCAAGCTCAATTTATCTAAAAAGCTTGTTCTTATTGTTAAGTCATGGGTAAAGTGGTGCAATTGGAGTATGAAGGCCTCCATCAAATATTCTTCGCATGTGGTCATTATGGTCACAAAGCAAAGACTTGCCATAAAAGGCTCTTCATGGAGGAGTTGATGGTTGGAGATACAATGAAGCAACCAGAGGCACTGATGGACTCAGCAACATGGATATGGGTTTTAATGCATATCATGGAATGTCATAGGAAGATGTAACTTCCATGCCTATAAATTCGAACAAGACATTAATTGTTGTAACTGAAATAGAAAGAGAATATAATTTATCTAATCTCAACAAGGCTAAATCATATGGAGATTTGTAAGGGTCCAGGAAGACTATTCGCAAACCTCGGTGTAAGAAAGGAAACCGCTCCCAGCAATCAATACAAATTGTGGGCAATTATTATGTTGCCAAAAATAATGCTGGAGATGTTGTTAAAATTATTCCTAATAACATGCCTACAGATATTCCATGATGTTCTAAGGGTGGGCCCCCACCAAAGTCAACTGGTGCGTCGTCAACGGTGAATCCTCATGCTTCTGGCTCTAGCAGAATGAGTGAGAAACCCAAATGCTAGGAAAAAAATCGAACATTAGACACAAATAGAAGCACGTTGTTGCGAATGATCATGAGAATAGTGTTGTGAGTGCTTCAAAGGTGAAAGCTCCTGCCTCCCAGTGGCTTATGGGGAGATGGAGTATAGATGGATTCATCGGTTAGCGTCTAAGTGAAGTTCCCATATACTAGGAAATGTTGTGTTTTGTGTTGGGCCGACCAGGACAGACTATTACTAATAGGGCTTGTACACCCCTGATTTTTTCTCCAATAGAATGAAACTTGTATTAGAACATGCGTCATGATAGAAATAGAATCTTGCATTATATATTTGGTTATAATTTTGATGAACTTACAACGATGTTAGTTGCTTGTTTAAATTGATTGACAATGTGTGTTAAATTCCCTTATGCTTGAAATCGTAAGTAATGATAATTAGGTTGATTGTGATTATTACTGTGTTTGTAAGTTGGTGGTAATTAACATTACCAACTTATGACCTTAATGAATATTATTATATGTGTATGTTTCATATGTGAAAAATATTTTTGTTTTTGGATTATTTTATTTTATATTAAAAAGCTGTTTTGATTTCTTTAACTCTGAAATCCTAAAATATCATTAGTTATAAATGTGTTAGAAAATTACTGATGATGTGAATTCTAACCCAGTTTCTTTTTATGTTTATTCGTGAAATTTCTAATGGATAACTATTGAAGTAGAAGAATGAAGAACTAAAAATGACAACTATTAGAAATTTACAGATCGACAATTATATGTAAATTAGTTCTTTATAAAAATAAGTTATAAGCTAGTATGATTTCAAGATTTGAAATCATGAATTGTTTATTTTAAGCTTATAGTATTTATATTATCTTTTTTAGAATAAGAAGAAATTATGAATGTATAAATGAAAGTGTTACATTAATGGTATCATAGCAATTTATCTAGCTGTCTGTGGATGGATTAGTTTTAAAATTGAATGTATGTCTATATATATTATGGTTGAATTGGACGTGGATGTTTTTGTTTGTGATTTGCTATTGTTTGTGGATGCATTGAATGTGATGGGATGTGTAATGAGACTAAAGAAAATATTTTATATGTGATTGTTATCAGTTTTGCAAGTTCTAATCAAGGATAATGAGTCTGATCAACTCATTATTTTGTTTAGTATATATGCAAAGAACCGTACACTCACACCATAATCGAAAATTTTATTTTATGGTTGTTATTTAAAGTATATTTTATCAATATAATTTGCTAGTAATTATAAAATATGCTAAACAAGAGTGTAAAAGGAGAATAGACATTTTGCAATTACGATGGTGATATACTAAAGTAGAGTTATAATTCCACAAGGTTTCTACAAAAAATTTTGGGAGTTAAGCCTAGATGTAAGAACTCATTTTTTTAGTTTGACAGTTTGAGAATGATTTTTTTATGTTATATCATGTAAATTGTATGAAGTTTTGTTTGTTAGCTACTACTAACTTTGAGTTACGGTTAATAAAAGCATAATAATGTGAATTAATATTTTGTTGAACTTATGTCAATTGAGATATATTAGTTGACTTAATGTATATATGTATGTTATTTCAATGTGAATTTGTGTATATTTTGGAATTTTATATTTAATATCAATTATAGAAGATAGCATGTCTTACTAACAGGGATTTCTAAACCTAATTGACTTATGTGTATTTAATTATACTGATGACTTTAGATCTGAAACAATTTTTATTCAAGGTATAAATGTGCATGTAGTAGTTGTGAACTCGAAGAGATTAGTACATTTTTGTTAATTTGTAGTTTTTTTTAAACCTCTTTAGTAGTTATGCTAATTGTTTGTTTACTTAGTTAACTTTAAAAAAAAATTATTATTATCATTATTATTTTATGATACTCATTAATATAATTCATATACGCGTGAAGTTATTGGGGGTTAATGTCACTGTGTATTTTAATCTATCATAACTTCAATTAGGTAAGAATTTTGACACCTCTTCAGAAAACTCACCTGGCAATGTCACCGTCCAGATTTTCTCTGCCTCGATTGGCTCTTATGAGATATATTTTCCCTATTTTTATTTGATTTTTCTTTTTCTTCTCCTTTAGATTTATAATCTATCTAATTCTCACAATTTTTCTCTATTATCTTATGATGATAAAATATTTCTTCAAACATTCTCATTTCACCGACTACACTAACCATCTCCGTTTCCAAAGTTTTCCGAAATAATTGTAGTTTTAGATCTTGGAAGAAGATTTTAGATCTTGGTTTAAGAACATCAATCATAAAATATTTTTGTAAAATCCATCTTATTTTCGAGTAGAGCAGCACTATGCTAAGATAAAATTACAACCATTATATTTTTCTTGTTACAACCTTCACCTCCTTTGATTTCGGATCCACCGTTGAAACTACTATTTCAAGCATGTCTTTTGTGTGCCTTTGTTATTAGATTAGTGTTATTCATAGTGGTGATGTCAACCAAACTTGTGTTACGAGTGATGGAAAGAAGAAAAGATGAAAGAGAAGCAAGGTAAAGTTAAGAAAGAGATGAGAATTGAAGAGAGTGAATAAGAGATAGAGAGATCAAAGAGGAGGAGAGGGGAGGCGAAAGAGAAAGAGAGATGTGTTATTTATATTTAGGGTTACAAGAGAAAACCGAATCGGTTGGCTTGGCCGGGTTGATTGTGAACCGCTATAGCGCGCGTCTGGTTCGGTAAGCTAAATAGATTAGTCATGTATCTAAACCAAAATAAATGGTCAAAATAGTGCAATCCAATAATAAGTATATTTAACCTAATGAACCAAAGTATTTAGGTTTCCATTATATTCATTTAGGACACATCTATACTCTAGAATAAAAATACTAATAGAACAAATTGGGGTCATTTGCTGAGTTGATAAAAAAAATTGATTGTGGTTAATCGTGATAAGTGGGTAAAGGGTTTGAATTCTAGATGGAGATTATATATGGTTTTAATTGGTTGTGGTAGCAAGAAAATGTTAGTGTCCCTTCTTAGTTGAAAAAATTTAGAACTTGGGAAGTGAACAAAGATCCCACAACATACTAGAATTTGATTATGAGTTTATGGTCCTATTTTAGAGTAGTATAAGTAACTTGAGTGATCATTTTCTTATTAGAAACATGTAGTGTTTATCTTACCTAGGCGTTGTATAGTTCATTCTCCTTTCATGGATGAATATTTTGTTAGCAACAAATATATGTGGTATGATAATCAAAATCATACGACAAATTTATAAACTATACCAAGTAGTATTTGTTTCATGTATATATGTGTGGTATTGACTAATATGAATTATAATTAGATCTTTATTCTTTTTTAGGAAAAATATTTGTTAAAGATTTATTATTCTCTTATTCGACATAGTATATGACAGGTTGAATATGTAAGTGGTGTATAACATGGTTTGGGATATGTTGTATTTCATTTGAAATAATGTGTCAATCATTTGTTTTCCAAAAATAGTATTAAGAGATTCGATAAAGGAAGGATCAATATTGGCTATATCATTCCATGTTTTGTGATCAAGAATAAGTCATTTATTTAGCTATCAATGATGACATACCCATAGACGCGACTCTCTTTAGTATGAATCTGCACATATTATAGGATTTTTAGGGATAAAATTAATGGGTTATGGTGAATTTTTTCACCGATAAGAGAATATACACCCATTTATGTAGTAGAGTAATTTTTTTTTTAAGTAAGGAAGGAGGATATGTTTAGATATTTCTTTTATAACGAGAAATTGTATGTATGACTTTTAATAAAGGAAAATTGATAAATTATGCATATAAATAGTGTATTATTTAGATTAGTTGAAGAAATATATAATTGGTTTATAATGGTGGTTGTCTAGCATAGAGAAATGTAATTGTTAAAGTGAACTTTTTTTTATGAGTCTATGCATATAATATTTCATTTGATAATTTGAGTATTATAAAATGATGCGAATTTTGAGGACAAAATTTTTAAAAGGAGGGGAGAAATGTAACCTCCTTCCTAATAGCTTTTACAATACATTTTTCTTTAGAAAATATATAGTATTTAATTTTATAGTTGTTTATCAGAAATAGTGTCAATTAGCTAATAATTATTTCAAATAGTTAGATATGAATAAAATTTATAGTATTTTGGTTTTTTGTGACAGAGTATTATAATTAAGCTTTGATCAAAATAGTAGAATTTTTAGAGTTAGTTTGATATGTATACTGGATTTAGTTCAGTTTCTAAGCCTTAGGAAACAAATTATAATAAAATAAAATGGTATAGAGGCAATTAGAAAAAAAATGTGTTAAGGACATTAGAATAAATTATAGCAAATTATAGAATCACGTTTTGTTATTAGAGGATTTCTAACTAGTTAAAAATAATTTTCAAGCTTAGTCTTAGAGTAAATTAATAATTACTCTTAAAAACATATTTATGCCTTAAAAATAGCAATAAGTTTTAAAAAAAGAATTACTATAAGCTAAGAATTATATTTATAATTTATTAGTACAATTAGATTGATTTAGATAGTAACTTGTAGCGAACAAAAATTTATCATATAGAGAAAATTAGAAATAGTACTTTTATTATACTATTTAAATAGGTGAATTAAGTCACCCAAGCTCATTGTTGAACTTCTTCATCTCTAGAGACGGAGAAAGAAAGAAACGGGAGAGAAAGAATACTTCTGGCGGTTGGATGATGACCTTAATGCGATCGGTTCGTGATGGAATAGTTAGGAGAAATATTCTACGCGCAGAGATCTTTAATTCTATCGGTTTAAATTTTTAAATAGACAACTTCAGTATTTACCCTAAGGCAGGGGTTTTATTGTATTTTTTTCTATTATTTTAAAAATAAGATGTATATCTTTAAAACCTACTAGATAAATAGATTCTATTGATAAATTATTTAAGTTAAATGGATAACTTTTATTTTGTTAAGCAGTATAGATTTTTACTATCTATTTAAAATAAAATTTTAAAACTTGTTCTATATTGTTTTTGAACTTATTTAAATGTTCATTATTAGTAACTTAATGAAATTTCGTGTAAGAATGAAAGTTGTAGTTCACTAACACTATTCATACGTGTATTTTACTATTCATACAGTAAATACAGTATTATATTGTGTTGTTACAATTTATTAATTTTTGTTATCTAAGTTGAAAAGTGTAATCACTGGGGACGCCTAGTGAAGAGTTGTTTTTGCTCATTGAGAATGATAATACGTAATATTCAGTCGCAATGATTTGAGAAATGTTGGGGCGAAAATATCACGAGGCTAGAATATAAGATGCCTAATGAAACGAAATGCGCCTGTGCCAACCCCAAGGCTAGCATGTGTTAGTTGCATATAGCTTAGCACATAGCGAGAAAATAGGCCATTATCCAAGTAAATATTCATTTGAGGAGATGGAGTGTAAATGGATTCATCAGTTAGAGTCCGAGTGAAGTCCCCATACACCAGGAACTGTTGTGTTTTGTGTTGAGGAGATGAAGTGTAAATGGATGCATCATGATAGAAATAAAATCAGCATTTAATATTATTATTTATTGGCTTAATTATGTTTTTGGTCCCTCCAAAATAGGAGTCATTTGGTTTTGGTCCCTGTAAATATTTTTTTTTAAGTTTAGTACAATACTTTGAAGAAATTGTTGATTTTAGTCCCTAAACAATATTAATCAATTTTTATCCAAACACACCTTAATGAATAGTAAATATAAAATATTAATTAAATATTAAAAATTTTTAAAAATAGTTTTTTTTTAAAAAAGAAAAGGTTCAGCGAACCTTTCTTCTTCTCCCTCTCCCTGTAACCCTAGCGACACTCATGTTCGCCGCCGCCTCAACTTTGCCACCGTCGCCACTCTGCTGCTACTCCGCTGTCGTATCACAAGTACTTCCTCTTCTTCACCTTCGTTTTCTCCCTTTTGTTATTCTGCTCCTTGTTTTTTTCTCTTCATCTTCTTCTTCTCCTTTTTACCCATTTAGTTTTGATTTATTTGGTTCTTGTGTGGCTTTTCTGTTAAGAGTAGTTTTACTCCGTCAACAATGGAGAAACGAGGATCTGCGGTGGACTCTCACCAGGGAGGGGAAAAAGTGGATTTGCGGGATTTGTGAGGAAATCCAAAACAGCTTCCAGTGAAGTCATGGAAATAGAAAGAAGAAAAACCTAATGGAAATGGAGAAAGAGCGAAAATCGACAGCAAATCGAAGAATGAATAAGTCCAACTTGCCACCTCCTTTTTCTTCTTCCTCCTCTTGTCCTTCTTCTTCTTCCGCCACCTCCGTCTTCTTCTTCCGCCACCTCCTTCTTCTTCAGATTTGGTTCTTTTTTCTCTTTTCATTTTCTTTGATTTAAGAATTTTGGTTGGGATTTTCTTCAGATTTGTTTAACGGTGGTGATGGGTGACGGTGGTGGAGTTCATGGAGTGGGGGGATGGGTGGTGGTGGTGGTGGTTGGGTCTTCAAATGGGTGGTGATGGGTGACGGTGGTGATGGTGGTGACGGTGGTGGTGGTTGGGTTCTTGAACTGGGTGGTGATGGGTGATAGTGGTGGTGGTGGTGACGGTGGTGGTGGTGGTGGTGGGTGGGTGTAGAGAGGGGATGTGATGGAGGGGAGAAGTGAATATTTTTTTAAAAAATTATTTAATTTAATAAATAGCTAATTAATTATTTTTGTAGAGGTGTGTTTGGATGAAATTCATTAATTAGCTTTAGGGACTAAAATCAACAATTTCTTCAAAGTATTGTACTAAACTAAAAAAAAAAATATTTACAGGGACCAAAACCAAAGAACACCTATTTTGCAGGGACCAAAAACATAATTAAGCCTTATTTATTTATTATTATATAAAAACATATTTTATTAGTCAGGGGATATCAAATAATTTCTTCTTTTATAGGGTCACAATACAATTATGAAAAACTGAAACATTACCTCCTATACCAGGTAAATAACTTCTTGTGTATGATACAACAATGTGTAACTAGTGTATGTTAAAATCCACTTAGTTATAAATGTGTTAGAAAATTAATGAGGATGTGAATTCTCACTCTGTTTATTTTTATGTGTATTTGTGGCATTTTAGTTGAATAACTATTGAAGCAGAAGAATGAAGAGCTGGAAATGACTAACTATTACAAATTTACAGAATGAATGTATTATTTAAGCGTTATTTAGTATATCTTTAGTAAGAAATTATGTATTAAATATCGACAATTATATGTAAATTAGTTCTTTATAAAAATAAGTTATAAGTTAGTACGATTTCAACATTTTAAATCATGAATTATTATTTTTTAAACTTATGATATTTGTATTATTTTTTTAATAAGAAGAAATTAAGTACGTATAAATGAAGGTGTTACAGGCGAAGCCATTGGCCACTGGGTTTTTCTTTTCCTTTATTTTTGTGTGGTAACCATTGGTCTGGCATGCGCTTGCCACGTGGCACCCATGCATTGATCAGGTTTCTTTCTTCTTCTTTTTTGTTTCAAAGGCACCCACTAGTAGGTGCTACAAACCCGCGCCTCCCATGTGGTGCCGATGTCTCCCTTTTTTTTGTTATTTTTTTTAAATTTTTGGGACACACATGGTGCTCCCATTGGTTGACACCTTCAACTAGGCGCCACTCAATGACGTGCTGACGTGCTGTCACGTGGTAGCCAGTTATTTTTTTTCTTTTAAAAAAGGGCTGGATGAATAGTACAAAAGACTCAATTGGGTAAATATTTTTTTTTGAGACTCAATTTAGTAAATATCTTTTTAAAAAATATTTATTGGGTATATTTACCTTTTTTTTAGTTAACATTTGTTTACAAAAATAAAAATCAGTTTTTCTTGTTATGAAACTTTAACCTTTCATTTTATGTGGCAACTAGGTAAATCAACGTGTGCAAATGCACGGAGAATTATATAAAAGAACTATTGTCAATAAATTTTACAATTTTTCGTCTCTGATTCAAACTAATTTACAATTTTTCTATGAGTCCCTAGAAACATACTTCATATTAAGAATGGTTTTTAGTTTATAAATTGGCTAAAGTTTTATATACAAACTATATAACTAAATTTTATTTTGTGTATTTGATGGAATTGCCTTTCCAAGAAATCCCTTTGACATATATTCCACATTTTCTCTTATTTTCGCAACAACACCAACAAATATCTATCATTTCTCGACATAGAACATAATCACATCATACTTTGCATGCATAGGTAATGAGGCATGAAAATACAACTAAACAATATACTCTATAAAATTAAACATAAATCACATACATTATTGAATACTATTTGTTTCAAGAAAATATTTTTCGTAGCACTTTTTTGTGGACGACATTTTTGGTGACATGTGAACACTGATGACTATCATCGACAATCAATATCTTCAATCCCTCCTTTGAACTAACTCTAGGAATAGCAATGTATAATTTGACCATGAGAAAAAATAGGCTTCTTAAGTAAATTCCAACTCATCTTAATGTCTGACCTTGACTTTTATTAATTGTCATCGCAAAACTCAAGATTAAAGGAAACTGGAGACTTTGAAATTTGACACCAATAAGAGAGTTGGATGGAATAATATTCATTCAAGGTATAAACACTCTTTCAACAATATTAGTACATGTTACTATTTTTGCCTCTATAATGTTCATACTAAGCTTAATTGTGATTAAGCATGTTCCATTGCAGGATCCTTGTGACTGATCAACATTACGCATTAGCATGACCGGAACTCCCTTCTTCAAGACTAATTGATGGCTCGACAGACCAAAACAATTTATATCATTTAGGAATTCAGTGGTCATCTATTCCATCTTCAATTGACCATCCAAGTCAGACTCACATACTTTATCAGAGCTAAAATAAACTTTTTCTTCACTATCAATCAAGGATAATACGTAGTCATTGACTTCTTCCACGACTTCTAACGTTGGAGCCAAAATAGCCTTGTCCGCAAAGAATGAAATGTCATCCAAATTGTTCAACAGATCTAGATAAGTAAAATTGTTCAACACATCCGCAAAGAATGAAATGTCATCCTCATTTGATCACCACGCAATATCATATTCTTAGTCAACTCTAGGACTTCACAATTATACCACAGTTTTGAAGAATTAATTGTGGCTAGCACAATGTCCGACCTAGATCCCTTCGGAACCATAGGGGGGATTTGATGAAAATCACCTCCAAGCACAACTGTCTTACCACCGAAAGGTTTATAAGCATTCTCGGCGTCAACAATAGACATGATATCCTTTAGACTCCTATCAAGTGCTTCAAACGCTAGTTTATTAACCATAGGAGCTTCATCCCATATAATCAAGGAAACTCTGCGGATAACGTTCGCCTTGAAGCTATTTTTGATCTACGTGACAAGTAGATTCTTCAATCAATACAAGTGGTATAGAGATCATAGAATGAGCAGTCCTACCACCTGGTGATAGTAGTGATGAAATATCACTTGATGCAACATTGATTACAACTATTCCATTTGATCATAGTTTAAAAGACAACACATTCCATAAAAGTTTTTCCAGTATCGCCATATTTGTAGATAGAAAAGAATTAAACTTGTCCTACGTTGCTCACCAGTCAACATAGAATAGTGTTCGGGTTTAGCCAATAGTTCTTTCGTTGAATAGTCAAGTTCTCGTAACAAAAGTGGGTTATCATACACATGTATGTCATCACCAACATAATTTGGCATGTCATCAAAATTTCTTAACAACTTCCCACTAGTAGTGAAAGGTAGCGACAATCATAGTAGTGTTTGATCTCATCAACACATTCAGCCCCATCAAAGGGAACACTTCCAGTCATACGATCAGGTCCCTTGTTAACATATTTAACCAAATACTTAATAGAGTCTAATTTGTTACATATCTCTATGTTAATATGAGCCATGTACTTAATCAACAACTTTGGATTATATGGAACAACAAACCTATTGTCTAAATCCACGCCACTCTTGGTTGCATTAATCCCTGAATCTCTCCTCCTATATATCGAATATCCTTCTTCGTCAAATCTAGTTTTGTTAGCAAAATTATTGGGGTAAAACTTCGAGCAACGATTCAACTTCATACAAGGTGATATAGGGTTTAGCACACCACATGGACCGTGTAACATGTAAGCATATGGCCTTAAATAACTAAGGAAACCGTTGTTTGTTTGGTAGTTTAGCACAAATAACTTGATAAACTTGTTCAACTATATTGTGCTTGTCTTGTTCATGTATCCATAATAGAATATGAGCATGTAGTAGATCTCCTTTTTGAAACTCAATGGTGTACATACCTGTCAACAAAAAGCAACAACTACTGGAATGTAGGTGAAATTGAGCTGAAACAATTTAACTCTAAAAACATAAGAAAATGTATTAACCACACTAATTAAATGCTAGAAATCTTTAAAAATTGTATTAAGGCACAATATAAGACATTCATAACTACAACTATTCTTCCAAAAAAAGGCCTTTTCTAAAATCTTCCAGCATTACATCCAATTTAATGCGAATCACTCGTGAGACAATGTCCGGATGATCAATTGCTTGTAATGATGTTTGATGAAGAAAACGCTGAATTTCTGGCCACTTTGGATTACATGTCACAATCACAAATAGGTCTGAATAACCATATCTTTTACAAATTGTCACTGCTTCTTGAAAATTATTAAACATGTACCGCGAACCACCCACAAATTAACCTGGTAGAACAATTCGAACCCCTTAAGTAGACGGCTCAACATCATGACGTGCAATAGCTTCTTCCAACTCACTAAGAAAGCCAACCCTAATCTTCGTTTGATTTCCTTTAATGTATGATAGTCGTTGAGTCTTTATCATTGAATAGCAGTCAACAATAAATTGCTGAAATAAACGTCGACCCATCAAATAATGCCAAAGTCACTTACTCTTTGTTAAAGCCTATATGCAATAAATTCTCGATGGCTAACTTTATCTCGGTTCTTATTATTATTATTATTGTTATTGTTATTGTTATTCAATCTGTTGAATAATTGATTGATTGGGATGTTTTCTTAGAATCCATCCTCGCCATATGATAACAGAAGAGGGTATTGTAACGACATGTAAGCAACATCTATTTCATAAATTCGTTTCATTTCACCAGCATGAGACCGCATGATTATATCTCGTCCAACATCAGAACTATCTATAACACCAACAACTAAACCTGCAACCTCATCCACGAAAGGTAGATTGTACACTCTAGCATTGTTAGATCTTTTACCAAACAACCTTATAGTTAATGTAATTGAGTGGAGGAAGAACATCTCATGTCCTTCTAAATGATTTTACAAGAACATTGTACTCATCAATTACTATTGTCATGTGAATAGTAAAAAGACTCAATTGGATAAATATTTTGTTAGGAAACCCAATTTAATAAATATTTTTTTAAAAAAACATTTATTGGGTAAATTTTCCTTTTTTGGGTTAACATTTTTTTAAAAAAAATAAATCAATTTTTCTTGTTATAAAACTTTACCCTCTCATTTTATGTGGCAATGTTTTTTTTGCTCCAAAAAACGATAAAGTAAAATAGATAACGGCAAAGGTGAGGAGTGAGAGAGCACAGGAAAAAGAAAACGCCAACAGACAGAGAATGAAGGTCGGCGGCGGAGTGTTATATGGCGGAGGTTCACGCAGCAACGTCTTGCCTCTGCTTCTCAGCCACCGCGCAGCTTCGCTTCGCGTCTCTTCTTCTTCCTCCATTTCCGGTACTCGCAACCTTCCCTCGTTCTTCGTCTCATTTCCATTTTTCTTCTTTCCTTTTCATTTTTTTTCTTCCTCAATTTTCCCGTTGCAGACCACGTTTCTTTCGTAAAGGATGTAGCCGCAACTCAGCCCCCTCAGCATCTTTCGCAGCTGTTGAGTATCTTGAAAATCAGAGGTACTTCCATTGCTCACGAATCACATGAATCTGTATTTGTCAATGCAATTGGACATGTGACTTTGATTATTTGGTTAAGCTATCACTTTGATGTTGAATTTTGCAAAAAAAAAAAAAAAAAAATAAGCAGACAAGCTTATTTTGGTAAATTAGCTTAGAAAAATTAGCTTGTTTCTCGTCAAAATGCTTTAAATTACTTAAAAGAGCATGTATTCATTACATGCAATAAATGACTTAAATGAACAATGTGTGTTGTGTAATAATAAATGACTAAGGTAAAATAGCAAGTAAATTATTTATAGCTATAAGTTGTAAGCTATTCCAAGTAGCTCTTATAGCTTATAGCTTATGAAAGGTGGCTATAAGCTCTTAGATAAGCTTGTAATCAATCAAACACGTCTAAAGGACACAAAGCTATAAGCTCTTAGATAAATTATAAATTACCTTTTCCAAACACATGCTTAATCATTCATATTAGTACTTTATAAATAGGGCACTAAAGTAAAACTTCTTAATAGATAGAAACTAAAGTGAAATGACCATACATGACCTTAGAGTGTTCAGTACCAAAGCAATGGTTTATTTATTTATTTTTATCAAACTCTGCTGTGATATGCTGTATTTGACTTGATTTCCTTGCTTTGCTTTTGTCCATGACAGGTGAATCTATCATCTCTCCAGGATGCAGGCAAGGACTAATCCCTCTTGCTATACCACTGTCAAACAATAGCTCTGGTATGGGTTTGAGATAAATACTTTGATGAATCTTCAAGTTCTGTATTCTGCGTAATTATTTTTCTTTATCACAGGTACTGTAACTGCACTGCTGCGTTGGCCAACGGCTCCACCCGAGTAAGGGCTCAATGCTTGTTCTTTCCTGCGGTTAATTTGTTATATTGTTTTGATCATCTTATGATTATGAACACCTGCAGCATGGAAATGCCAGTGGTGGAAGTTAAAAAACATGGAGTTTGGCTTTTGGCAAAGAGTGTAAGTTGAACGTGCCTGATAGTTTGACTGCATTACTATGTTAATACATTGATTAATGGACAGTTCATCGTATTATTAAGGAGTAATGATATTCTTATATGATGTCAGGTAGGTGTAGTAAGAGCAAGATAGAAAGAAAAAAGAAAAGGAAGAGAAAGATTAGAGATGTGATAAGTGATGTGATGGAAAATGAAAAGAGAGATTGAAATAAAAAAGAGGTGTAGAGTGATGTAAGAGAAAAGGAGTGTACAGTATAATTGTTATAATTATTAAGATGGTGCTGTGCCGACTCTCTATTTTCTACGTATAGGTAGACCAATTTATACACAGAATATTGGTTGAAGAAGATGCGAAGAGCAGTCAAGAGAGAAACGAAGAGGTCTTTTATGCTTCTGCTGATGCTGGGAAGAAGCTTTACACAAAGGGTGATTTTGCACAGTCTGGAATTTCTAACCTAGATGTCTATCTTTTGAAAAAGGTATTAATAAATTTGTAAATTATTTTTCTTGACTTTCACAACAAATCATTGCAAGAGTCTAATTTGCTTTCAGGTTGGTCTATTTCCAGATATCTTAGAGCGCAAAGTCACACGGCATTTTGAGGAAGGGGATCATGTAAGATTCTCTTACATTTAGTTACTTCCTCAAGCATTAGCCACAGTCAATTGATACATGTTGGTTATGTTGGCGTGTGGAAGGTTTCGGCTCTGGTAACAGGGGAGTTCTATACCAAGAAGGAGCATTTTCCAGGATTTGCACGACCTTTTGTGTTCAATGCTGAGGTCTTGTTGAGGTTGGTAGTAAACATATTCTGATAATTCTTGTAGTAGTTCAAAATGGGAAAACTGATCTTACGGAATTAATCTGTTGATGAGCCTTTTTTAATAATTAATTTTTTGCAGGGTTGGGCGTAATGTAGAAGCTAAAGATGCTGCTAGGGGAGCTTTGAAATCCCCATGGTGGACTCTTGGCTGCAAGTATCATGTATGAAGTTTCATCACTCTGGTTTTATGATTTGATAATAAGCTTCTGCTTGATCTCTTTCTTCTGTACTTATATCTTTTGTTTCCTGCTTTTCTTCTGCCATACTCGTGTTCGTTAAGGACGTTGCTTATATAGCACAATGGGAAGATGAGCAAATCGAGTACATTAAAGAAAAAGTTTCTGAAGAGGGAAGGCAAGAAGATCTTAAAAAGGGGAAGGCGCCAGCACAGGTGCCAAATAGTGTAAACTATTATCGATTGAATTTGAGTAGAAGGGCTATTCATCTTAATCCTTGTTTTTATTTTCAAATCAATTGTAGGTTGTGCTAGATGAAGCTGCTTTCTTGTTGGATTTGGCTTCTATAGAGGGAGAATGGGATGACTATTTGGAGCGGATTGCAAGATGTTACGAGGAAGCAGGACTTAATGATATTGCAAAATTCATTCTTTACCGAGATTGATATTCCTGGCGGATTTTCTTCCACATCTGAGCTTCAGTGCCTTTCCATTTTGGCATTCCTAGTACTACTATTTTTTGGGGATCAAGGCAATGAAGGCATTCCCTGTACTTCATATGAAGTTTTGGAAAGTGATTAGAGGAAAATTAACAATTCATTTGACAGATTTGTATATTTTTCCATGAGTTCTCATTTCAATGTAATAATATCTACTGGACTCCACACCTGCTTTTTATGTTTCATGCAATATACATGTGAGAATAATGATATTCTTAAACCCTTGATTCACATGTGTAAACAGTTATATTTGGCAAGTAACTCAATATGAACTGGCTCCTCTCAATGGCTTGATTATTTGTTTCCCATGCATCCACAACCCATGCTTGTCATGTTATTGCAGGTTGATCAGCAAACTAGTGTTGGAACTTGGAACAAGTCTAGGCCTAGGCTACTAATAACTTGTATCAGCGAAGCGTTAGTAACCAGTATCTCTATGCAGGGATTTGGTTCATCTAAGGTAAAAAAGTGTATAAAGAGGGTTAAGTTTATGAAGTATATTTATATTTATTCACAAATATATGGTTCATGTATCAGTTATCATACTTTATCCTTTTATATATTTTCTCATTTAGAAAAGGCGAATCTTTTATGCGGTTGCTAGAGGGCCCATATCAATTCTCAAAAAGCTTCCCTTACCAACAAAGCAAAGATAGGAAATCTTATGCTTTAGTGCATGCTGGAGGCCTGGAGCATAGGGAAGCTTCCCTTATACTTTACCATTTGGGTTTTGTGCAGCATCCTTTGTTCGATAATGCGGATAATTTGGAGTGGTTGAAGTCCAATATTACGAGCGACAAAGGTATTATTTTTCCCTCTACTACTTGGACTCTATGGAAACCTTGGAATGCACCTCCCTTCATGGATGAAATCTGGAATAATTGGGAAATTATTTCCAAAGTTCATTCTTTGTTGCAAATATGAAAGATTGTAAGAAGGGATGGTTATGGTAGTGCTTCCTCTAGTCAAGGAAGAGCAGGTATGTGTATGGTAGCCAGCTTGTTAACGTTTTTAGAGTTGTACTCTTTAACATCCATCTGCTAACGTTTCTCTATTACACGAATCTAAGGTGCGTAAACCCTATTTAGACATCTTTTTACAATTTACCCATTGTGCTAGTGCAAGCAAGAATGGCACCGGCACTGAAAAAACTCATCCACATATGATTTTCATTATTTTTATATTTCATGAATTTTCATTCATAAAATTATAGGAATGACCGAACTGTTAAGATTTTGGTGATTTCGAACCCAGATTTAAAACCTTACTTGTAAGTATAAGAGGCAACCCATTAGAGTTTTCACATTTGGGTCACCCGGTAATGAAGCTAGCTGGTTTGGATGCTGCAAAACTAGTATCTTGAAGAATAGAAAGTATGTATTTCCTTTGATCAGACCTGCTTTGTCTGAAACCAGTGGCTTTTAGAGTGTCTTAAAATTTGATGAAAATTTGTGGAGATGCCAGTTTTAATGCATAAATCCATTTATGGAGTTTGCACTCTAAATTCTCCCCTTAGTGTGATATCCAAGAAGGTGTTTCATATAAAATTCCTCCAACAGCATCCTTTGATTATTGTTATTTAGTTTTGTTTAATGGCCATCTAGACCACTTCGGTAGGACGACGTTGTAGTGGTACCACAAGGTCTTGAGAACTACGTATTAGATTATGTGATTTGGAAGATTTTAGAGGAAGGAAGCGCACAAGATGTCCAAATTGGGATATAACGCCTTTATGATGGATTAGGGATAGTACACTCTTAAGATTCATGTCTTTTTTAGATTTAACTTGCTCTATTTGCTACTTTTTCGTTTATTGCCAATTCACTCTCTTGACAATCTTGGATCATCTTAAAATTTGTGCTAAACTTAATGACCAGGTAAGTGAATAAAAAATGTGTCTATAAGAGAAAATGAGAGGGGGAATATGTAGTTTTTCCGGCCTTCCTTGACCAGTAGCAAGTTCCTTTGCCCTAGAGCCTCTTTTTCCCCTTTTCTTCTCTTACCACATTCCTTGCACTGGTGGTTATTTATTTATTTTCCCTTCTCTCACAAACGAGCAGCGGCACCTTGACAAAAAAAGACAGTAAGTTAAGATTTATAGGGACATGGTTTTCCAAAGGCTTTTAGGCGATCCTCCTGTGAATTTATCTTGATTATTTCCTTAATTCTCTTTCGAAGCCACAAGTTCGAAGTTCCCCTCTTCATACACCTCCTCATTAGTCTGCGACCTCAAATTTTCTCAAATCTCTACTACAACATAGGGCATTGTTTATATCTAACTAAATGAGATGTGAATTGAAAATACGACGCGAATTGTTATCAACTAGAGAAAACATGTCCAAGAATTCCACGACAAGTGTCTAAACAAACCATGGGTTAAATTAACATCTTGGTTCCTATACTCGCACCTCATTTTTATTTTTGTCCATATACTGCTATTACAAGCTCGCTAACCTCCCACCCCTTGCCCTCGCCACCTTGACGAGCCTTCGCACAATCGATGTTTGCCAGCTTGACTCTTCCTCCGCTCATAAACCCTAAATCGCTACCGCTATCGCCACCATTAAAGCTAACTTTTACCTTCCCTCGTTCTCAAAACTTCGTCATGGTGGTTGTGATGGTGGTACTGTGAGATTCAAAGTAGTTAACGGCAGAGACCAAGAGAAATATGACGACATGGACTAAAACGAAAAATAGAGACATGTAGGGACTAAAAGGAATGTTATATGGACAAAAACAAGAATAAGGTGCAAGTATTGGGACCAAAATGTTAATTTATCCTCAATAATATAATTAACTAATTTAAAGTTATACAATCATTATTTACTTGTAATTTGAATTCAACTAGGGGTATAATCAGGTCAAGTTAGATTGGACCAGAAAGAGAATAAATCCAACACAGACAAAATTAATCGTGTTGGGTTGAATTTCACTAGACTCTACCCAATCTAACATGATTATAATCAGGTTCAATTGAATCAAATCTCGGGTTTATTTAAAATGTCATAAAAATACAAAAAAGAACAATAAGTCATTTCTCAAATATTTATTAAAAAAATAAATATTAATGATAAAATAAGCCATGTAATATCAAATTTATAAAAAATTTTAAGTGAATTAAGTAAAATAGAAGAAAAAAACTAGTTTGAGACATGTCTAGAAAGAGAAAACCTAATATCCATCCCAATATAGACTGGGCCATGAAATTTCTAACCTGAACCAATTCAATGGTGGGAGGGATTGAGACCACTCAATTTTAAAAATTTCACCATCCCTAATATATAAGAATTATAAATTTATATATTAAAAAGGATGGTGTCATTCCCAATAGGGATAGTACTAATCCCTTCCACCCAATTGAATTGTCCAAACTAACTCTTATTTTCTTTTTAATATAAGGTCGAGGCGGATCTTGTCCAAAAAAAACAAAAAAAAAAAGTCGAGTCGGGTCTACTAGGATTGGGTCGGACCCATTTAGACACCTTAGTTGTATATTTTATTTGACATCACTTTTTTTTTTTAAAAAAATCTTTCTGCTTTTTTTGAAATGCGTAAAATTTCTCTCTCTAATTATCCTTATATTCTGACTTTTTTTTTTGTCAACATATATATTCCGGTAGTTTAAAATTTGAAGGGCCTTCATGATCTGGGCTTTGCTTGAAATATGGGCTAAAATTATTTTGACATTTGATAGCATCTTGGTTCCAAATTTTGGGCTAAACTTGTGAATTCCCTACAAAGTTTTATTTGAGCATTATAATGTGTGTTTGATTTATAGTTGACATGACACATATCATAATTTGAAGTATATAAATTGAGTTTTGAACAAATATATCATGTTTATAGTAAAAAATTTGTTTTATATTTCAATGTAATTTTAGGTTTCAAATCTAGTTTGAACAAAATCAAAAGTTTTTTTTTATTGAATCAAACCATGATTAGCCAACTGATAAACAAATTACTAGGTGTAGTGCAGTTGTAACTCATCTTGTCTCTTAACCACGTGTATGAAAATTTGGTCTCTTGCTAGTAAGAATTGAGCGATAGTACGTGACCATTTGATAACCGTTTTGTGTGAACTTAATTTTACAGAGAGATTAATCACTGTTTTTTACGCTAAATACCATAAGGAGAGAGGAAAAAATGTGGTAGTGACAAGTGAAAAAAAAAAAAACATCACAGTTCACAACTAGCTAGGTAAAGAAGTTTGCGTTCACACACCAAACTAATTCCAATAATAGAAAAAGAGTGCACCCCAAAAGTCCATCACATTCAACATTGAAACCTAAATAAGAAAGAACCTCGTGAAACATTTTTCACCATTCAATTTTTTCTTTTTTTGCTTATTTTGGGAAAAGTAGGTTCCCATCTCTCTCTCTACTTTTATTTGTGTACTCATCAAGATTAGTGCAAAATGAGCAAAAGTCTTGTTTTTTCCCATATTAGAAACTCGTAAGCCTCTCCAATAATTAGCATTGACTTAAATGGAAATATAACCATAACCATAACTACTTTGCTCTTGCAATTAAGCAACTTTCACAAGCATCACACACCAAAGGTTTTTCATTCACATCGTAATATAATACTATCTTTGAATTTGAATATAAGTAAGAAAAGCTATCATGTTTCTTGATTCAAAGTTTAAATAAATTTCAACTACTTCAATCTTATTCAATCTTATTTAATGTTATTATTTTTAATGTACATTTTATTTAATATTATAATTTTTACTTTGCAATAAATATCATAAAGGTTATTTTAGTAATTTAAGTCTATCTTTTACATAAAACTAAGAAAATCAAATGCAACTTAAAAATGACATAGGTCTAATTCTCTTCAAAAGCTAGCTCACGAGGGTTGTCTAAAGCCTTATAAAAGGCTATCATAACTCTTATCCTAAGCAATGTGGGACATCTTCTCTCAACACTGTTTCTCAAGTCCAACTGGATTTTTTTAACCTAGTTGTGACTTGTCTTTTTTTAATGGGTTTTTTTGTTTTTCAAGTTATGGATATTTGATTCATGTCTCTTTATTTTCACTACAAAAAAATTGTCATTTACTAACGCTTTGTTTTGGCTTCCGTTTGATTAGCCGCCGTTAGTATAGACTTTATCTAACGAAACTAATCCATTAGTATAGGTTGATAATATTTATACTAACAGATAAATTTACAATTACTAAAAAGTAAATATGTTAAGTAAAAAAATTGATATACACTATCGCTTTAGATATTGTTAGTATATCAAATATTTATAGTAACAAATTTATTTGTTAGTAATTGTTAATTTTTCCGTTAATATAAATATTATCAATCCATACTAACGGATTAATTCCATTAGACAAAGTCTATACCAACGGTGGCTAAAACAAAATGTTAGTAAATGACAATTTTTTTGTAGTGTTTAGTGTTTTGCCTAGACTGTGTGCTCATTTTTTTTCTTGAATTTTTATCTTGCCCTATATTTTTTATTTTTCGGATAGGCTCTGTTGTCATCTTAAAAATAACATAGGCCTAACTCTCCTCAAAAGCTAGCTCACGAGAAGAGAGTTACCTAAAGTCTTATAAAGGCTATCATAGCTCTTATGCAATGTAGGACTTCTTCTCCCAACAATGCAACTAACTAACTTTCTTATATATGAGTCTAGAAGTAGTAATTTTTTTTAAAAAGAAAAAAAATAGCAATTTGATCCTCAAGACCTCAACTTTTTTTTCTTTATTCTTGTCATTTTTTATTTATATGTCCTTTTTCCGTGAATTTCATTACTTAGGGCTTACTATTTGTTTAAGATTATACAACACCATTATATACGAGTCGAAACACTTTACAATTTGCCTATTTCTCTAAAAGTGTCCTGGTTTATGTATTTTTTTTACTTCTCATTCCATTAAAATCTAAAATTAACACACTTAATTGCTAACAAAAATAATAATAATAAAGTTGTTTTAGTCATGCCTTTTTCTTTTTCACCTTTAGCCATTTCTTTAGACATTTTTATTAATCATTTAATTAAAAAAATAAAACAAATTAAAAATATTAAAGGAACAAAATAAAATTAGAAAGGTTAATGGATAAAAGATAATTAATGGACCAAAGTTTTAATTAGTCCTAATCATTTTTTAGAGTATTTCTTAGTCGAAGTAGACTAATATGTTAAAGGCAGAGATTACTCAAAAAAATACAATCTCAACAAAAGTCTTTTAATACACATCACCAGAAATTAAACCATAAACACATCTAATTTTTGTTGAGTCACATTAAACAAAACACAACTTACTCTAACTTAAATATAATCGTGATCTCAATTTAAAACCTTAATTGCAATAAATAGTGTTGTTCCTGTTTGGAGGTCTCTGCCTCCTTGTCATATTTACTACTAGTACTAGCTGGATTCATTGATTTCACACAAGTGTCAAACATCAATACTCAATAATTGATTATACAAAGCTTCTCTCAATTCATGAATTTATTTATTTATTTTTTGGTTTAAATTTGGTGTCGACACAGATTTTTGTCATTGCCATTGTGGGGAAAACAATTGCGTAATCACTCTGACCTCAAAGAGAATGCGATGTGAGATCATAGTCATAGAAACGTAGCCATGTGACCAATCTAACCTTAACAATTGTAAAAGAAAAAAAAATAATTATTGAATGGACTTTAATTAGAGGCAAGTGTGTTTCTGTGTAACCGTTTTGAAAATTTTGAATTAAGATCTCCATGATTTTATATATTTAATTTTGGTTAATATTACAAACATAAATCCTCCATCGAAGCAGAGCTAAAGAATTGAGCTTTGCACAGAGAAAGAAGGAGGAAAGTATCGAGAGAAAGAGAAAGGTGTAATTAACAAAGTTGTATGTTATTCAAGATATGTGTTATGATACAAAGAAGGGAAATATATAGGAGTTTGAGCATAACAAACTCATAATAGAAAAGTATCAATAACTAACTTATACAACAGAAAATAACAAAAAGTTAATTATCATCTAAACTGTATAACAGAAAATGAAAAAGTTTGACACCCCCCTCAAGCAGGAATGCAGAAATCAACCATTCTAAGCTTGGAAACAAAATCTTGAAACAACTGCGGAAGAAGTGGCTTGGTAAGGAGGTCAGCAAGCTGATCTGCAGAAGCAATAGGCAATAAATGTATGAGACCAGTTTGCACTTGATCACGAACAGTGTGACAATCAATCTCCACGTGTTTAGTACGCTTATGAAACACAGGATTAGATGCAATGTAGATAGCCGATTGATTATCACGAGCAATGACTGAGATCTGAAAATCATGTAGGAGTTTATGCAACCATTGAGCTTCGCACACTGCCAATGCCAAAGCTCTATATTCTGCCTCTGAGGATGAGCGAGAGACAACAGATTGCTTCTTGCTTTTCCAAGACACAAGAGAAGAGCCAATGAAGAAGCAATAGCCAGAAACTGAGCATCGAGTGTCAGGGCAGGAAGCCCAATCAGAGTCCGTGTAGGCAGTGAGACTAAGATCAAAAGATGAAGAGAAGAAAAGACCTTTGGCAGGAGAATCCTTGATGTAACGCAGAACTTTACACACAGCTTTGTAATGGGCATTAGTTGGTTTGCTCATGAATTGACTAAGCCTACCAACTGCAAAGGACAGATCAGGCCTTGTGTTTGTAAGGTAAATCAATCTCCCAATGAGGCGTCTATAGGAAGAAACATCAATGTATAGGTCTTTAGCATCTTGGCGAAGTCTAGTGGTATGATCCATTGAAGTACTAGCTGGTTTAGAGGCAAGAAAACCTGTGTCTTGTAAGAGTTACAAGGAATATTTTCTTTGACAGAGTGAAATTCCTGCATCAGTGCGCAAGACTTCCATGCCCAGAAAATAACTCAAGGGTCCCAAGTCCTTGATACTGAAGGCAGTGTTAAGCATGGTCTTGAGCTGCATAATTTCATCAGGATCATCACCTCCAATGATCAGGTCATCAACATAGACAAGGATGGCAACAAAACTTGCAGAAGACTGTTTTGTAAAGAGGGAGTAGTCAGATTTCGATTGACAATAACCAGAATTCTTCAAGGTGGTTGTCAGCTTGATGTTCCACATACGACTATACTGCTTGAGTCCATATAATGATTTCTGGAGTTTACAGACCATACCAGAAGGAGGAACTGAAAGTTCAGGAGGCACCTTCATGTAAATATTCTCATAGAGATCTCCATTCAAAAAGGCTGTGTTGACATCAAGCTGATGTAGAGCCCAGTTCCTAGCAGCAGCAACGGCTAAGAAGACTCGAATAGTAGTCATCCGGACAACAGGGCTAAAAGTATCCTTGTAATCAAGACCTGCAATTTGAGAAAATCCTTGTGCTACTAATCTAGCTTTATACCTCTCAATGGAGCCATCGGATCTATGTTTAATCTTGAATAACCATCTGCATCCTATGGCCTTCTTATCCGGAGGAAGAGTAGAGAAGGTCCAAGTCTGATTTTTCTCCAAAGCAGCAAGTTCACTTTGAATGGCTTGCCTCCAACAATCACTCTTGATAGCCTCTTGATAAGTCCTAGGTTCTGTGACTGAGGAAATGGCTAGAACAAAAGATTGCTGAGATAAAGAAAGTTTAGAATATGGAAGGCTAGAAGAGATGTGATACCTGACAGATGAAGTTGCAAGATGAATTTGAGAGGCAGGCAATTTGCAATGATAGTCCTGCAAATAAGAGGGATTTCTTTTGATTCTTTCAGAATGCCTTGTAGGCATAGGGGGATGTATTTGCTGTTCAATATTTTCAGATGGATTAGCATGCGTAATGTGACTAGGAGCGTTGTGTAAAACAGGTGATGCAGGTATGACAGTATCATGCACAGAAAAATCATTGCTAGTAACATTAGCTTCAGAGACAAAAAAATCATCAGAGTTAAGAGGCATAGAAGCAACAGGGAAAATAGTTTTGCTAGTTTGAGGAATATCAGTTTCAGTATGAAGAGGAAATATATTTTCATAGAATGAAGCATCTCTAGAGATAAATGTTTCCCTTGTATTTAAATCATAAAGGATGTAGCCTTTGGTACCTGCAGGATATCCCAAAAACAAGCACTTTCAAGATCTTGGTGAGAGTTTGCTTCTATTATTGGACATGGTAGATGCAAAAGAAAGACAACCAAACACTCTTAAGTTTAATAGGTCCGGATTTGAACCATAAAGAATAGCAAAAGGAGATTTGTTATCTAGAAAACGTGTAGGTAATCTATTTATGAGATGTACAGCATGACCTACAGCATAATTCCAAAAAACTTTATGAAGGTTAGATTGAAAAACAAGGGCTCTTGCCATGCTTAGGATATGTTGATGCTTTCTTTCCACAACACCATTTTGTTGTGGAGTATTTACACAAGAAGTCTGATGTTGAATTGCCATGGAAGTAAACCAGTCCTTCATCAAAAATTCAGGTCCATTATCGGATCTAATAGCTTTAATGCGTTGATGAAACTGAGTTTCTATAAAAGTCACAAAGTTCTGTAGAAGCTTAGACGTTTCAGACTTATGTTTCATAAAGAAAACCCATGTAAACGGCGATTTGTCATCTACTATTGTAAGAAAGTATCTGTGACCAAATATAGAAGGAAATTGAATAGGCCCCCAAATGTCTACATGTATTAAATCAAATACAGCAGCAGAAATGCTATGACTATTAGGAAAAGATAACCGTTTCTGCTTAGCAAGGTGGCATATATCACAAGGAAAATCAATTTTATTACATGTAATAGTTGGATACATGGAGCTTATTACAGAGAATTTATCATGTGACAAATGTCCAAGCCTCAAATGCCATTTATCATTGTCATAGGTAAAGAAATTATTAGTACAATGAGTTAAAAGATTCATTTTAGTGGAAGACTCCATTGCATAAAGCCCTGCCACCAAACTAGCTGCACCAATCATCTATGAGGAATGTTTGTCCTGGATAGCACAGTCAGAGTCAGAAAAAATCAGATTGCAGCGAAGAGATCTGGTAAGTTTGGAGACAGAAAGGAGATTAAATTGAAAGGAGGGAATGTACAAAACATCAGTAAGGTATATGTGAGGTGATATGATGACTGTGCCAGAAAAAGAAGTGATAACAGTAGTTCCATCGGGAAGGTTAATAGGGAAAGATCTGATTTTCTTATAAGATTGGAACATAGCAAGGTTTTTACAAACATGATCAGTGGCTCCTATATCTATGATCCAGGAGTCAGAACCAAGAGCAGAATGGCAGGTTAGAATTTTACCTGAAGGTTTGGAATTGAGGGAGATAGGAGCACCAACAACCTGGTTCACAGAGTGACTAGGAGGACTATCAGAAGAGGACTGCTGAAGTAGGGCCAATAAAGCTTTGTGCTGCTCAGGGGTGAACATCAGTCCTTGACAATCGCTACTTATCCTTGGAGAGATGACCGAAGGTGCATCGTCAGAATCTGCATCAGAATATGCACATATATTGTTAGCAATTGAATTCTTTTTCAAATGCTGTGGCAAGCCATGGAGTTTATAACAGTAGTCAATAGTATGGCCAGATCTTCCACAGTGTTCACAAATCTTAGAGCTCACAAATTTGGAAGTTGAAGGCTTGAATCCCTTGGATTTTTCCTTAGCAGATGTAGTGTTCATGATCTGAGTATCAATAGCAGAGGAATTGTTCTGCCTCTCTTGTTGCAGCAGCATGTTATAAACCTTTTGAACACTTGGAAGAGGATCCATGAGCATAACTTGAGAGCGAACAGTTGCATATTGGTCATTAAGTCCTTTTAGAAAACGAATAACACATTCTCTTTCTCTATAATGTCCAACAGTAGGAATTAGATCACATGTACAAGGCATATCACATGAACACCTAGGAATAGGGTGAAAATGATCAAGTTTTTGCCATAAGCCTTGTGAAGCAGAAATAGACAAAGTTCCTTGTCGAAGTGAGTAAATTGATTCAAAAAGATCAGAAATACGAAACATGTCATGCTGATAGAACCTATGTTTGAGATCAGACCAAACCTCAAACGCAGTGGACATCCATAGTACACTTGGAACAAGAGAAGGATCCAAGGATTGGATGATCCATGAAAGAACAAATTTGTTACAGCGATCCCAAGCCATTTGAGTAGGAGCATCAGCAGGTCGAAGCAAAGTTCCATCAATGAAGCCGAGTTTGTTCTTCATTCCTAAAACGAGAAGCATTGTTTGAGACCAAGAATGGTAGTTGGAATCGTTTAACTGAGTTGTGATCAAGGCAAGTGCAGGTTGTTCATTGGAAGACAAGAAATAAGGGCTAGCAGGATCCAGAAGAGGATTGATCGGAGCTGCCATAGTTGATCAAGGAGCAAGACGAACAATTGAAGACGAAAGAATCGAACACAAAACGAAGCGGAAGAGAAGCAAGAGACGAGAGCAACCACAGAATCCCTGTATTTTTAGGCTGATACCATATTACAAACATAAATCCTCCATCGAAGCAGAGCTAAAGAATTGAGCTTTGCACAGAGAAAGAAGGAGGAAAGTATCGAGAGAAAGAGAAAGGTGTAATTAATAGAGTTGTATGTTATTCAAGATACGTGTTATGATACAAAGAAGGGAAATATATAGGTGTTTGAGCATAACAAACTCATAACAGAAAAGTATCAATAACTAACTTATACAACAGAAAATAACATAAAGTTAATTATCATCTAAACTGTATAACATAAAATGAAGAAGTTTGACGGTTAACACTACATTTGATGACTTTTAATGATTTATATTTAGTATGGTTTATTATCTCAAATTAAAGCAATTAAGTTTGATGTTTAATGAGATCTCAAAATAAATAAAAGAGTGTCTTATTCATGTAGTTCAATTAGTGAGTGCATGAGGATATGCGTGTGTGCTTATGGGATTCGATCCCTAATTGTACTACTTTTCTATGAACTAAAAAAAAATAAAAAAAAAAATAGTAAACTTTCGCTCGGGTGTATGTAAGATACAAGTGTCATTATATTAAATTAATCCATTAATTATTACTCTTACAAATAAGTCTCTTAAAGATTAAATGTGTGACAAATAGGTCCTACACCACTAAATAAGTCCCTAATAGATTAAATATATGTGTATGTCACCGAATAAATCCTCAAAGATCTTTGTCATCAAATAAGTTTTTAAAAATTAATTATATATGTCATCAAATAGGTCTTTTTTTCTTAGTTACTTTCTGACTGACAAAGAGACCTATTTATTAATACAAGTAACATGTTTATAGTTAAATGTATGAGTTTTAAGGAACTTTATTTTAGTTCTTACCTCCTATCTTCACCATTTACTTTTGTCCCTAACTTCATAACAATGTTAACAAATTTTATTTTAGTATGTATCTAGCATTTTCAAAAACTATTTAAATATGTCACTAAATTATTTCTCTGATAAAATTCTATAAATGAACTAAATAACGTGTTATGTAACACTCAATAACAATATTATAACTAATGTGAGGGCCAAACAATTGAATTTGTTGATGTCTCCTTATCACTCTTAACAATTGATCTAAAACTCTAAGAAAACAAAAAACTTTTAACAATTATTGATCCAAAATAATTCCCCACCCCCTTTAGTGATAACTTATCATTACCTACTAATGGTGATGACATAACAATGTATAACAAGAAGCATGGTTTTGATAATTTGAGGACAAAACTAAGAGAAAGTTAGGACCAAAATGTAGTCCCCCCCTTAACAAGTAAATCTATATGGCCACATATATATTCTGTCCCTAGATATGAACAAAATAATAATGTTGGTACCAATGCTTAACTTAGTGACAAAATTTTGGTAGAATTGATAAGAAGGACATTAAGAAAGTGAAAGTTAATTAATAGTTGGTGAGGATAAGAGCATTCACATAAATCCATCTTCATTTGTAGTTTATCACTTTTAGGGAAAAGGAATATGAGGGGACCAGAATGCCAACCTTCCATTTCTAGGTTTTGCACTCACAAGACAATCCATGTATGTATTTGTGGTTCTTTTTTTTTTATAACCTAACACATAAGTAATATTTTATTTAACCTGTGTAATTTTATACACGTTAAAAAATTAAAAGTGAAATTATTTTATTAGAAAGCAAAGCATTTGTTATAGTACAAGCTCCAAACTCATCGAATGTTTGTTTTTCTCTATAAAATGCTTTCATTTTTAGCTTTTTAACTTGTGTAAAGTTGTACAGATTAAAAATATCCATATACTAATAATAAATGAGCTTTCACAATCATGGCAATGTATTGAGAAGGTAGTATTTTATAGGGAGAGAGATAAAACTTATTTCAGTGATACTTATGTCTTAAACGATAATGTTTTTGACTGACAGTCGATTGAAAAATATTTAATTTAAAAGAAAAAACTCTATTGCAATATTTATTAATTAAACAAAGACATTTTTCTTTGATTGTTCATTTGGGTGGACCTATTGAGTATGAAAGGGGTCTTAACTTAGTGAGTTAGAATAGTGTTTGTAGAGCGAAGAAACATGCATGAGGTTTTGGTGTTATTACTAGGGGTGATTTCACCATTGAGAAATAACTAATTAAAGTCAATGATTAGTTATCCGATTGATTATGAAAATATTCTTTTTCAGTTTTTTAAGTGAATGGACATTGGTGTTCTTAGAGATAAGGTCCTAAATGTGTTGATAAATTAAATTAAAAACAATAGAAAATCTTACATCTCCAAATGAATGTCTTCAACACTGAAGAGTGGATACTCTAACTGTTCCATTTGCCCCCCCTTTTTTTTACTACCGTACAACTAGCCCATTCATGCCCTGTTGGCCCCAATTTGTTTTTTGTGATGAGTTTTTTTAATTTATAAATATTAGATAAAGAATATAATATATGAAAATATATTTTTAAGTTATTAATTTTTGAACTATTTACCACCATTATAATATTAACGTAATTATAATTCTTTCTTTTAAAAAAAGAGATAGACAACCTTATTACTAGTTCATTTTAGAGCTAGTTTATTTCAGCTTATTTTGTAAAATAAGTACTTATTTTAATAAAAAAATTACTTATAAAAATTCTTAGTCTGTTTGTTTGCTCAAAATAATCAGAATAAAAAATAATCAAATTTTCTGCTTATTTTGAGAAGTAGGTATCAAATTGTTTCTCAAAATAATCAAAAAATCTTATTATTCTTATTGTAACTAAGCATACATAAATTCGAATTCTTATGATAATCTAATTATAACTTAATAAATAATTAATTATTATTTTTAAATTTAATCAAACGAACTCTTAACTTGCAACTTACAATGAGGTGTGGTGAGTTGATAAAATTTCAATCATAATCATAAGTAATTAAAATAATTCAACCCAACTCAACTAAAAAAATACTAGCACAAAATGGATAGAGCTGGTTGAAATTGACACCTTTAATGTCAAGTTAATTAACAATTTTGGTAAAGAGATTCACACTATCTCACTTAAAAATGATATTACTTTTTTAGATAGTAGCTTTCGGAATTCATAAAATAGTAAAAATAAAAAGTAAATCATCTCTATTTTTTCGGATAACGGCGTCTAAAAACACATTTCCTATCCGAAAATAGATGGTGTCTTTCTAAAATTGAATGGTATTAATCCCTTCACCTAACAACATTATTATTATTATTATTATTATTGGACATATTCTAAATTCTAAATTCCTGAACACATTGACCAAAAAAAATAGATAATATGGGCTACTTGAATTAAAGTAAAACATGAAAACAGAACCAATGAAATGGAATATTTATTTTCACGAAATTAATAAAGTTAAAAGAAATTGAAATAGAGAGAGAGATAATACCATATTTGAGTGATAGAGATGGAAGTGGGACAAAAGACAGGCTGTGAAAGGAGCAAAACTGGTGAATAATGAACAAGTTGCACATGGCTACAGGATCTAAATTCTAATCTTACCCTCTCATCATGAATTATTATTATTATTATTATTATTATTATTATTATTATTATTAAGATAGCATATATATAAATCTGTGCTAAAGAAATCAGAGATGCTGCAGGTGATGAATACAGCATCAAACGCCAAAAACATTCTAGAAAAGGAAAGTGTAACGGAATAGAAAGGAAATCACACATTGCAGTGCTTGTTTGATTAAGATTTTATATACTTATAAAATATAAATACTAGTAAAATTAATTTTTAATTTAATTTTAAATTTCAATACAGATACAATAAAAAAATAGTACTATTTTAAAAACAAATTTTATTTTAGTGAAAACTAAAGTAAATGAGCATTTAATGATTAGTGGGTGTAATTAAATGGAAGTATTGATTAAGTAATTAAGGAGAGAGGAGTACAATTAAGTTTTATTGATATTTTTTTTTTTTTGTCTTGTCTAAGTATTTATTATCTAAAATAGAGATTTAAAGTAGAGTTTGCATAAATAGATTATCAGATAGTTACGAAATGTCGTTTTATTTTTATTAATAAGGTATTAAACCCCCCACATATGCGGTTAAAAAATGAGTGAGTTATCACCACACTACAACTTATAACTATGTTCTATTGAGAGTAAACGACTCTAGCCACTTATTTCTAAGCAAAACCTATTATGTAGGACCCACAAAATTATTATATTTATCTTATTCATACTTAATTATTAAATAATTTTAGAGGATCTCAATGAGAAATATCTATAAAGAGAAACCAAAAAGAGTAATTAAATTTAGAGAATCCCAACGAAAAAGATCTATAAAAAGAAATCAAAAAAAGTAATTAAATTTGTCTAAGTAAATGATGAAAGCGATCTAACAAGTAAGAGCACAATGTGTATGTATATGAATAGGAATTAGGACCAATGCCTTCTCACCAATGTCCTAGTCTTAATGGTAGTCCCCATCATCCATCCATATATATGTGCATAGATATTTATATATCATCATTGTTATCATTACATGCATTGTATATTGTATTATAGAATCAAACACAAAGCCAACAAAACAAAATAATAATAGTGTCATACAATTTTTGTTTTCATTAAGCTAAGTTTATGTATCTTAATTTTACATTAGTTTAAATTTGACTTAATTTTGTTTTTGATGTGTGTATACTAGTTCGAAGACGGTACAACACCATAAATTTTAGTGTTATTTTGTAGGATTTAAGCTCTGAATGTTCTAAAAGCTCTTGATTCTAGCAGCACAACACGATTGAAATACCTACAGAATCTTAAATGCTTGAGTTAGTGTTTTTATGCTTTTAGGGAAGTGCGGCAAACTTATCTGACTAAGAGTGACGTTTTTTATTTATAGTAGAGTTTATAAGTTTAGGGTTTTGTACTTTATTTGATTTAGAATCTAGGTCCAAATCTGCAGGTGTGCTTATCACATAAATGTGAGTCTCATTTCGAATAACTGTCAATTAGTGTATATATCATATCAGGTTAGATTCGCGAGAGAAACATCTGCATGTCCAAGATGTCATTATCCAACAATATCGGAATTTAATTAATCTCGAGATGGACCTACCTCTGACTTGTGGACCGAGATATTGGTCCACATCCATTGTCTCCCAATTCGGTAAGCTTCTTCGTGTAGGTTACCAACTTAATAAGTAACCCCGAGATGGATGTGATAAGCTATGCCGGCTTGTTGTTCAGTAGTCTTTTCATTATGTCTTTTATTCTACATGTCTGTTGTGATCTAACCTGATAGAGATATAGGACGAGCAGGGTAGTCTCCTTGATCAGTAGAGGGCAATGAGATTGTTCTCTAGATCCTGAGCTCCGACGGCGGTGGTGTGCACCTGCAAGCACTCCGACGCTCAAGTCAGTGAGTAAATTAGGGTTTGTGTATATGAAAATATATCTTACGTCCCTTGCATGGTGCATTATGATAATATTTATAGAGTGAGGTAAATGACCTAATGCGGTCCGTATTGGGCCAGGATCTTTGCCTGGGCCCAATCCTCATCATCTGGGCCTTATTAGTAGGCCGCGCCCAACTTACCGGGATGCTGATGGTAATTGGCGACTTCTTGACCCGGTCATGTAAGCGTACATACGGGATGCCATTATTCTGGTCCACAACAGTTGCCCCCCAAGTTGTCAAGCTCTTCTTGGGAGAGGTTGGCGAGTTCATTCATCATGCCGGGTGGACGTTAGATGGCGATTCCGGAAACATTACGAGATGACGGTTGGTTTTCTTTTTGGGCGCGTGTGTTTCATGCATCCCACTTTGGGCATTGTGCGCGATGATTAGCGTGGTTCTTGGGCCCCACGTTCATTAAGGTGATGTGACTGTTTTTACTTTATTTCTTTTCACCCGTTATATTTTCACCTTCATCTTCGCGCTTCTTGTCTCTTCATTCCCTTCGACAGAGAACTCTTGAAAACCTTGCTTCTTCCATTCTTTGTGCTCGTTTCTCAAACCCGTTTTCTATCAACATATTCGCTTCATTTTTCAGGTATTGTTTCTACTTTTTACTAATTTGTGCCTTTATTCGATTCTTTCCTGATTCTTGAACTGTTCTGTTGCATTCTTCCCCCCTTTAGGGTTTAGTTGTAGTTTCCGGGTTTTTTTCCCTCAAAAATGGCCGATAACGTTATCGTGTTGACGAGTGGTTCCTCTTCAGAATCAAATGATACTGAACTTCTTGAGAGTTTTGCGAGGGGTCTTCGCAAACATAAGTCTTGTAATGAGCCAAACCTTGGTCCTGGTACGCCCTCCATGGCCAATCTTGATTATTGTGAGTCTTGCCATTTTTGATTTTATCCTCTGTATTCGCGACGAGTAGAGAGTGGTGAGTCGGTTACCCAGAGTGTGAGTGAGTCGTTTAACACTTTGAACCCAGAACCTTCAGCTCTTCTTCTTGCGTCAGCCCATCTTCCTGATGAGTATAGTTCTGAAAGTTCTGTGTTTATCGAACAAGGTTCAGATCACCGTGCCCCCATTAATTTCATCCCGGTAGGGGATGAAGTTGAGTCTTCCCATCCCGGGGATTCTTTAGAAGATAAAGAGTCTATACCGTCGTCTATGACTCATTCCTTAGATTCTGAATCCGACCCTGCGTAAGCTCCTTCCTCTTGTAGCCATTCGTCCCCGGGATCTGACTCTGCTTTCTTTGATCAGGTAGATATGGAACCTGCTCAAGGTGACATTGCCCTCCCGGTAGCTTCCGATGCTCCGGGATCCTCGGAAGTTGTCGTGCGAGGGGCAGGGGAGCCCAGTACTTCTCAACCTAGAATCGAGTGTCCCCCTGATTTCTTAGAACTGAAAAATATCTGGGGGATGTTGTGGGTTCCTTGGGATATCCTTCGTGAGGAATGTTCACTGAAGGATGGTCGCCGGCTCAGACTGGTGGAGAAGCGTTGGAGGACATGTTTTCATTATAGGCTCAACACCCCTGGGACTGACGTTACGGCTGATCCCTCTTCACCAAGGGTGGAGCCTCTACCGTGAAGGTATACATCCTTGTCATATAGCATCGTATGAGTTTGTCGACTCTATACTAATTGATCTCGGTATAATGATTGATCTCGGTAGGAATTGGCCTAACATCTTCTTGTTGTTACTGTTTCTGTAGGAGCAAGCCAAATCCCTTATGGGTTGGACGGCTATGAGCATGGCTATGCTCCAACACGTCCACGACCATGCAGAAGATATGGGCCAAACCTCTTCTCTGAAGGCTCAGCTTCGGGACCTCCGAGATGATATGGGGCTGAAAGATGCCCTTATTGCTAGTATCAAAGAATCGGAGTCCCGAACTGGGAAAGAACTTGCCTCCTTGAAGGAGAAGTTTGCCCACATGGAGGAGGATCTCGCCAAGGAGAAGGAGCGGGCTGCCAGCTTGGAATCAGAAAAATCCAAGTTGAGGGAGGAAGTCTCCGAGCTGAAGGCTAAAGCGGATGAAGATGATTCTGCTCTTAAGCTTCTTCAGTCCGAGCTTTTGGGGTCGGCTTCCAAGTTTCATGAGGTTCAAGTGGAGCTACGGGAGACTCAAGAGAAATTGGAGGAGGCTTATCAAGATATGGATACTACGGTGGATGATTCCTACCGTGACTGTGTGAAGACCCTCCTCTTTTTGAATCCCGGTGTTGAGTTGAACACTCGTGGGCTTTGCAAGTATCATGGCATGAAGGATGGGGTGTTCATGGATTTCCATGACCCTCACAATCCCGTGCCACTCGACCCTTCAGATCCTGGATTGGAGCCGTTCGATTGCAGCACTCCTCCTCCTTCTTCAGATCCCGTGCCGAAGCCCGGAGTTCCCAATGCTGGAGGGACTGCATGATTTGCTTTTTCATCTTTATACTTCTTTTGTTTTGTAAAACGTTGTAAACTTTATCATCCCGGTCTTCCGGGTTAATTTTAATACATTATGGTTTGTGCGTATTTTGCTTCTATTCATTGCGTTTCTGCATGTCGTAGAGATTTGACCGCTCAAGTCATCTCTTTGCTTCTCTCCGGACATGGAAATTTCCTATGTCTCTGTAATTGTTAGGACACATTAATGATGTCGTCCTTTTAACTCCTCAATAGGAGGGAAAGTAGTTTGTACTTTCTCTAACTTTTGTTGAAGTGTGGCTTCGATTTGTGCCTCCTTCATGTTTTAGAGTTCTTTCTTTCTGTGTCGTTTGAATTGTTAGGGAAACATTTGCGATGTCGCCCCTTTTAGCTCCTCAACAGGAGGGAAAGTAGTTTGTACTTTCTCTAAGTTTAAGTTGATGTGTGACCTTGAGTCTGTATCAGAGAATTACCCGCGATGGTATCTCGACTCATTATTGGCCTTGCATGTATGCCGGTTTCTGTTTGTTGCCGACGTCTTGATCTCGGATTATTTGTATTTCTCATACTTTCTTCCGATATGCTTGCTATTAAGAGTTGAACTAACTTGTTTATGTCAGAATTAATGGAATGCAACTTTATTAATAATAAGAAGCAAATAACAAATGGGGGTCTCGTTAAAACCTCTAGCAGTAAAACCCTCCTTAGGGATAAAACCTGCTACAGGAAAAAGAGTACCCCTTTATTACAAAAGACTGTAAATTACATAGCTTAGCTATAATAGCGCCTTAAGTCTGCGACATTAAGCGTTCTAGGAATCTCTTTGCCTTTGAGAGTTTCTAAATGATATGCTCCGTTAGCTGTGATGGTCTTGACCCGGAAGGGGCCTTCCCAATTCGCTCTAAGCTTCCCGTCTTTAACATTGCGATTTTCAATACTGGCTCTTCTTAGGACTAAATCACCTGTTTGGAATCTTCTCGGGACAACCCTCAGATTGTATCTCTGTGCTACTTGTTGCTTCCGGGATAACTCTTTGATTCTGGCGGCTTCTCGGATTTCCTCGACCATGTCGGAATCTTCTCTGAGGAGCTGCTCGTTTTCTTGAGCGGGGTACATAACCCTCCAGGATGGGTGCCCGATTTCTACCGGGATTACAACATCTGATCCGTATACCATTCGAAATGGAGTTTCTCCGGTGGAGCTATGGGGAGTAGTTCTGTAACTCCAGAGTACTTGATAAAGATCTTCTACCCAACTAGTTCCAGCTTTCTGGCATCTCTTTTTCAAGCCATTAAGTATGACTTTGTTGGCGGACTCTACCTGTCCGTTCGATTGTGGGTGCTCTACACTGGCAAAGTATTGCTTGATGCGGAGACCTGCTAGCATTTCTCGGAATTCTTTGTCGGTGAATTGGGTCCCATTATCACAGATAACTTCTGCCGGGATACCAAACCGGCATATTACTTGCTGGAAGGCAAAATTCTGGGCTTTGACTGATGCTATGCTGGCTAAGGGTTCAAGTTCAATCCATTTAGTATAATAGTCAACAGCAACAATGAGATGTTGGAACTGACCTGTGGTTGGAGTAAAAGGTCCCGAGAGGTCCAAGCCCCAAGTGTGGAAAGGCCAGGGGGTGGAGATGCTGTGCAGATCTTCAGCCGGGATGTGGGACAATGGACAGTGTTCTTGGCACTTTTGGCACTTCTTCACGTGATCAGCTGCATCTTTATTCATGGTTGGCCAGAAGTATCCTGCCCGCAAGGACTTTCTTGCCAACGATTTTCCACCAATGTGGTGACCGCAACTTCCTTCATGCACTTCAGTAAGAACATACCATGTTTCAGATGGTCCAATGCATTTAAGCAAAGGAGTTGATAGTCCTCTCCTGAATAATTGTCCTTCTATCACGGAATACCGGGAGGCATTTTGTACAAGCCGTCTTGCTTCCTGGTTATCTGCTGGGATGGTTCCTTTAGTGATATACTCTATTATTGGAGTTCTCCAGTCGTCATTTTCAACCTGCAAAATAGCACAAGGAGAAGGGAGAACTTCTTTTATTACTGACTTCAAAGTTGAGGATGACTTAGTACTGGCCAATTTGGAGAGTAAATCAGCGCGACTGTTCTCTTCTCTTGGAATGTGCTTAATCTCAAATTTAGAGAGACCAAGTAGACTTTCTTTAACCTTCGTCAGGTATCTCTGCAACAATGGCTCTTTTGCTTGGTATTCCCCTTTTATCTGGGATACCACTAATTGGGAATCTGAACATAGAGTAATCGCGGTAGCCCCTAGTTCTTTTGCCGCGCGTATCCCGGCTAGACAAGCTTCATATTCTGCTTGCTTATTAGAGGTTAGGAATTCAAATTTCAGAGAATATTCTACCGTTATCCCTTCGTCATTTTCGATTAATATGCCTGCGCCTGCTCCTTCGGGGTTTGAGGATCCATCCACATAGATAGTCCAGGATCCTTTTGGCTCCTCCCCGGGATGTGTCATCTCGGCCACAAAATCAGCCAACGCTTGTGCTTTGATCGCTTGCCGTGGTTCGTAGGAAATATCGTATTGTGATAATTCTACTGCCCAGGTCATCATCCTTCCCGCCAAGTCAGGTTTGTGCAAGATTTGTCTGATGGGTTGATTTGTTTTTACCATGATGGGATGACATTGGAAGTATGGCCTCAGCCGCCGAGATGCAAATAGCAGAGTATAGGCGACTTTCTCGAGCTGCTAGTAATTCAACTCCGATCCCTATAGCGCCTTAGAGACAAAATATACCGGACTCTGGTTCTGGGATTCTTCCTTTACTAAAGCCGCATTGATTGCTTCATTGGTGACGGCTAAATATAGATATAGGATCTGCCCTGGATCTGGCGAGACAGGACTGGTGGGCTTGAGAGGATTTTCTTCAGCTCCCGGAAAGCTTCTTCGCAATCTGCATTCCATTGGAAGTCTTCCTTACGTCGTAAGGTCCTGAACAAGGGTAAGCATTTCCTGGCTGAATCTGGAAGGAATCTTGTCAATGCAGCGACCCTTCCAGTTAGCTGTTGGACCTCCTTAATAGTTCTGGGACTCTGCATATTTAACACGGCACTACAGTTGTCCGGGTTGACTTCAATCCCTCGACTGGTTAGCATAAAGCCTAAGAACTTTCCGGCCTCGACCCCAAAAGTACATTTGTTAGGATTTAGCCTTAAATCATACCTGCGCAGCTGTTGAAAAGTCTCGCGCAAGTCAGCCACCGGATCTTTATCTTCTGGGGTTTTTACTATCATGTCGTCAATATAAACTTCAAGGATTCTACCAATCTGTTCTTTGAAGACTTGGCTCATCATTCGCTGATACGTTGCTCCGGCATTCTTTAAACCGAACGGCATCATGGTGTAGCAATAAACACCCATGTCGGTGACAAAAGTCGTTTTCTCTTGATCTTCGGGGTACATGGGGATCTGGTTATAACCGGAGTAAGCGTCCATGAAAGATAGATACTTATAACCGGCAGAGTTGTCCACCAGTTTATCGATACAAGGTAAGGGGAATGGATCTTTGGGGCATGCTTTATTCAGATCTGTGTAATCTGTGCACATTCTCCACTTCCCGTTAGCCTTTTTTACCATCACCACATTTGAAAGCCAATCTGCATTTCGTATTTCTCGGATGAACCCTGCATCTAGCAGCTCCTTCACCTGTTTTTCTATCGCTGCTTGTCTTTCCGGACCCATTTTTCTCTTCTTCTGAGCCACCGGTATAGATCCCGGTCTCAAAGACAAGCGATGGCACACGAATTCTGGGTCAACTCCGGGCATGTCGGAAGAAACCCAAGCGAACAGGTCTTTATTCGTCTTCAACAACTCAATGAGTCGGTCTTTGATCATGGGGGGTAAGTTCGCCCCTATCTTGACGGTCTGATCTTCTTTAAGTCCTATCTGGACTAAGATCTGATCCCTTTCTGGTTGAGGTCGTTGATATTCAAAGTCTGTTCTAGGATCTAAGTTAGTCATCATGACCCCTGCATCACGCATCAAATCACGTCTCTCCATCTTTTGCTTCCCTTTCTCTTCTGCCGTTATCGGTAAAATAGATGGTGATTTCGTGATTTTAAGGCTTTCTTGATAACATTTTCGTGCATCGCTGCTCTTTCCTCGGACAGTTATTACTGAGCCATTTTCTCCTGGAAACTTCATGGCTAGATGGATGGTAGAAACTATGGCGCCAAGGCTATTCAGGGTTGGTCGCCCAATGATTGCATTGTAAGCCGAGGGGCAATCCACCACTATGAACCTAGCGGGAATTGTTTTGGTATTTGGCTTTTTGCCGAAATTCACTTTGAGGTCAACGTACCCTTTGGGAATGATCGTATGTCCAGTGAAGCCAATTAAGCTGCCTTTATGGGGGATTAAATCCTTGGATCCTAATCCCATTTTATCAAACAAGCTCCAGAACATAATGTCGGCTGAACTTCCTTGATCAATGAAGATTCGATGGACTTCGAAACCGTTCAAATTAGCTGCTACGACGAATGGTTCGTTATCCCGGATCGGTTCTTCCGGGAAATCTGCATCTGAGAAAGATAGCACTGGACTAGCTACAGCAGTTACTTGGGAACAAGAATCCCTGACATCTCGGGTCCTCTTCCTATCTTCGAGACCCTTTAAGCAGGTTCCTCTAGCTATGACTTGAATTATTCCCCTAGGAGGGGAATCCTGTGCTCGTCTCGGGCTCCGGGATCTCTGACGGGTCTCAGCCCGTTGGTCTCAGTTTCTAGGAGGAGATATGAATGTCTATGTCCGAGGAGACGGACTTCGGCGACAATCCCGCCTTTCTGGAGATGACCGAGCATAATTTCTCAACCTCCCTTGTCGGTGGTATTCACAGTATTTATTTTTATGCTTTCCAACTGTTTTCAAAGGTGGCGGCCGCTCTCTCAATTCAGAATGCATCACTTCTTTTAACACTGAAGCTGGCGGGACTACCAGCGGAGTGTAATTGTTGAAAAGACCCTTGCGCTTCTT
Source organism: Cyamopsis tetragonoloba (assembly GCA_037177725.1). Lineage (NCBI taxonomy): Eukaryota > Viridiplantae > Streptophyta > Magnoliopsida > Fabales > Fabaceae > Cyamopsis > Cyamopsis tetragonoloba. The sequence continues at coordinate 39,705,243 of CM074120.1, read as the reverse complement.
GGAAGACCTATCCCGGGATTTATTGTCTTTGCCCCGGGATTGGTTTGGAGGGACAATTTTTGCTTTGTCATCCTTCTTGGCAGCTTGGGCCTTCTCCCACTCTTCTATTCTGATCCACTTTTCGGCCCTGACCTTCAAGTCATCCATGGAAGTGGGCTTATCTCCAGCCAGTTGCTTGGCGAAGGCTCCTGGCTTCAGTCCTCTTACAAAGAAATATAACACCAAGTTAGGTTCGACATTCCTAACTTCTAATACTTCATTGTTAAAACGTGTTATATAGTCTCGTAGCGATTCATCTTTTCCCTGTTTAACGGTTTCTAAGTGGAATTCAGATTTGAACTGTCTTTTACTGCTAGTGAAATGAAGAATAAACTTATCTTTGAGGGTTTTCCAATTGCTGATGGATTGTGGTGGGAGGTCCGTGAACCAATGACTCGCAGCCTCTGACAATGTGAGGGGGAAAGCACGGCATACGATGGCCTCATTCACCCCTTGGAAGTACATAGCCCTCTCAAAGGTGCTGACATGTAGAGTGGGGTCCTTGGTTCCATCATATTCCTTCAACCTCTTTGCAAATTGGAATCCATGAGGAAGGGCATGGGACATTATCCATGGCGTGAAGGGATTGTCAATGTACCCGAAATCCGGGACATTTTCAGCCATATGCTCTTGGTTACCGGCGGGTTGTCCGGGTTGCTGGCCCGTAGGGGGGACAGGTGGCAGGATGGCCCCCTCGACGCGAGATTGATGCGGGGCCCTTTCATGTTGGCGACTTACCCGTCCTTCCTGTGGCCTTTCTTGAGTTTTCAGATTCCCTTCTTTATCTCCCTCAATTGCGGATTTCCGCTGCTGTTTTTCCGCATTGTCATTATCCTTTTTCCAGATTCTCAAGGTTTGGCTGGGTATGCCTCTCAGCTCTTTCCTCTTCCGAATCATCTTCGATAACAACATGCTTGCCCCTGCGCTGTTGCTCTTTGAGATCTGCGATCTCTTGAGCTTGTGACTGCACCAACTATTGCAATTTACGAAATTCTGCTTCGATATCAAAGTGCTGGGGTGCCCTTGCTTGATTCGACGCACCAGCCTGCTGTCCAGCTCCTTGGTTTTGCACGCTGGGATCGTTGTAATCCCTATTTCTGGTTGAGCCAACCATTGTTGATGATTGATGGGAGCGAAACTTTTTGTTGCGTCCCCACAGACGGCGCCAATGTTGTGATCTAACCTGACAGAGATATAGGACGAGCAGGGTAGTCTCCTTGATCAGCAGAGGGCAATGGGATTGCTTCTAGATCCTGAGCTCCGACGGCGGTGGTGTGCACCTGCAAGCACTCCGACGCTCAAGTCAGTGAGTGAATTAGGTTTGTGTATATGAAAATATATCTTACGTCCCTTGCATGGTGCATTATGATAATATTTATAGAGTGAGGTAAATGACCTAATGTGGTCCATATTGGGCCAGGATCTTTGTCTGGGCCCAATCCTCATCATCTGGGTCTTATTAGTAGGCCGCGCCCAACTTACCGGGATGCTGATGGTAATTGGCGACTTCTTGACCCAGTCATGTAAGCGTACATACGGGATGCCATTATTCTGGTCCACAACAATGTCATTAATCAATTGGTGGGCGCCAACTTAAACAATCATACTCATCATTTCACTATTAGTGATGAGACCCACGCATTTTAATGCATACAAAAGGAACACTTTCCGATAACCGCAAAATCCTTTCTTCTTTCTTGTGATACTTCTTCCCCTTTTAAGAGAGCTAAATAGCATTTTTCTTCTTCTACACTCTCTTGTTCAATTCTTTACTAAAAACAACTCTCACCCTATGCATCCTTAGCTTATCTCCTTCGTTCTTCCATTTTGAAGCCTTTAGTCCATCTTCATCAATTTTTTTTGGCTGCAAAGATTTAGTTATTCATAGCTTATTAGTGTATTTATTGTCGTTGTAATTAAGTTAAAAATGAGTATCAAATATAAAAGCTAAATTCAAAGTGTGTTCCCTATAAGGGTCAAACTAAAAATAGAAATCACATATAATCATTAGTTAAAAATAACCTTAGCTTATAATGGGTGCAAACCGTGATGACCACAATTAACTTTTTAATTATTAATAGTAAACTGAATTAATTAGCAACTAACTAATTATGACTTGTTCATAGGCAAACAGATACTACATTTTATTCTAAAATAAAGATAGAAATGAGCTAGCCAAGCATTCAGGCTAGGGATTGAAATTAGGTGTCCCCAAATCATGTCTCACCAATAGAATATCGCTACGTCATTAAAAAATTCTATTAGAAAATTAAAGATTAAAATTAAAGGAAATACTTTTAATGACTTGACGATATTCTATTGATGAGACATGATTGGAGACATAATTTGAGAACACATGATTTGAATCATGAGACTACCCTATAACTCTCATCCAACCCCACAACTATTGAACCATAGCAACCTTTTATGTCTATTTGTGCGACATATAATATATACTAGTATTAGTTTTATAAAATATGATTTCAAAATAAATATACCAATAAATATATATTTTAATTTAGTTTCATTTTAAAATTTTCATATAAAAAAATTGCATATCTAGTTTAACTATTAAGATTATTTGATATATATTATTATCATTCATTATTTTTATTGTTTATTTATAAATTCTAAAATTTAATTATGTTTAATTTCTTTAAACATTGAATGAACTAGTGACCTGGTCACCCAATGCTTCGATCAATTCCATGATCGAGACGAGTTTAATAATTATGGTTATATAGAAATATTTTATACTCCTTCCGTCCCAAAATATAAGACCCTCTAGAGAGTTTTTGTTTGTCCCATTTTATAGGACCCTTTAAAAAATTTTGTGCACATTTAATTTTTTTTACCATTATACCCTTGCTACTCAACCAATTTTGATGAATCCAAAACATTAATTAAGAGAGAGAGTGATGTGATAGAAAGAGATTAAAATGATAAATTTGAAAATTAATGTTTTTTGTTAGACAAATTTAATGCATTTAATTAAATTAACCACTTTTTTTAATTCCCACAATATTGGTATAGGGGTCTTACATTTTGGGACGGAGGGAGTATGAATTAAATAATTTATTGCTTTAAAAATTAAAAACCCATTCCGTGCATATTTTTTAAGGATTCAAATCATGTGTCCCCAGATTATGTCCCCAATCATGTCCCACCAATAAAATATCGTCACGTCATTGAAAATATTTTCTTTAATTTTAATCTTTAATTTTCTAATAAAATTTTGTAATGACGTGACAATATTCTATTGGTAGGACATAATTGGGGACATGATTTGGAGACATGATTTGGGGACACATGATTTGAACCCATTTTTTAAAGTGTAATTTAAAGCATTAAATGAGATGTAGTTATTACACTTTAACTAATTTAACTAATGCATTTAAGATACTTATTAGCATGACTCTTATTAATAAAAAGACTTCAACAATTATATTATTGTTGAAATTATATATTATTCAGATAAAAATAAATTTACTTCTTTTTTTTATAATTAACGGGCACTAAGGCCCAATTTTTACTTTCTTTAAAATCAATATTACTTACACTGAAAATTCAAAAAAATTAAAGTGGCCCTAGCCCCACTTTATACTCCATTTTAGCCATTGATTTTTTTTTTTTTTTTGTGATAATAATAAGCCATTGACTAGCTTTGTTTTCTTGTTTCCTTTACGTATAATAAAGGCTTGAGGTATCAAATTTTAGGACCACACCTATTATTGTTGTTAACTAACTTTTCGTGGCTCCCATGGCTTCATCAAATGTATATCATTATAAGCTTTCTTATTCATATAACTTCTTTTGGTATATATGGACCACAAAACTAAATGTTATCAATTATAAGGGTAGTGCTTTCCTTTCTCGTCTCTTTAAAAAAAAAAAAAAAAAAAAAAGCTAGTCAATATTATATCAACATTATTTTTTATGTAAATCCCAATATATAAAAAGGGATCCAATGATATCGGTATAAGTTATACAAACTCTTACACCGGTTAATAACTATTTGTCAAATACTTTTTTCACAAAACTCACCATTAGAATGTAACTACTTATCGTCTATAATATGTCTACAAAACTCTTCACATCATTCCGAAATTGTACATTTAGTACTTTATCAAAATGCTTATTATTTTCATATATTTAAAACTATATTTTTCATTACTTCTTTAGTACGTTAATGAAGTACTAAATGGTTTTGGAATGATGTTAAATTTTGTAAACATAATCTATACAATAAGTAGTTTCAATCCAACGGTAAATTTCGTGAATGAAATCTTCAACAAATAGTTATTAACCCGTATAAAAGTTGGTGTAAATTACACTGAATGTCATTTGCTTCCTCATGCTAATAATTGAACATTAGACTTCCAACATCTGAAACCTTAAAAGATTTATATACGATCAAATGGATTAATACCTAATGTCATAAAACTTCACCATATTATATTTTTTTTAGGGTTAGCTCTTTTAACGAGAATTTTTTTATTCACATGAGCTCGAATTGAGATTAACATATTGTATTTCATTTTAAGTATCTTCTCAAAGTATTCACATCAGAAGTCGTGACTAATGTCATTTTCGAAGTTAAAGGTGCATAAAATAATTATTGAGTAACTACGAAATATCACTTTATTCTTATTAAAAATAAGCTAAAGGATCAAAATTATACACACATAATTAAAAAACAAGATAAGTTACCAGTGTACTATATCTAATAATTTAATGTATTGTATTTAAGAAAACTTCAATCAATGTATAATTTTTTTTAAATCTATATATGGCAACATGGATTTGGGTCCACTCTCCCGGAAATATCTATGATGACGCTAGTGATGACGCAAACACGCATATGTTTTATATTATTTTATATTATTATATTATATTATTCCCACCCAACAACATCCTGAAATCAAATGAATTGGAAGATTATTCTTACATTATATTATTATTATTGTAACCAACGAGATAACAAAGTTTCAGATTTGGTTCGTCAAGTGAAAGGTGTCGTACAGCATTAATATTTCTAATAAAATTATTACAAGCATAGTCGAGATCACATAATTTATTTATTTAAAGTAAAACCCATCCACTTTGAATTATCAATAATAATTAATCAATTTCCATTTTTTAATTTATTCCTATGTAAGATCCTATTGTTAATGATCACAGTATTATCTTATTCATATCTTCATCACATAGTATATACATCTTTCATTATTGAGTTTGTAATGCAGTGTATGGCATGTTGTTACGTGGTCTATATGAAAATTAATTTTAGGAATAATATGTGACTTTAATTTATTAAGGTGAGTATGGTTTGATCAAATCTTAATGTATGTCTCTATTATTTATTCTTTTGTGGATTTAGTTATTTTAGGAGTAAGTCGTATCGTCGGGTAGTTCTTCACTCATATCAAATTTTGCGATCAATTAAAATTTCTGAACATGTAGATTAATCACACAAAATTTTAATTGATTTGAAAATATGGTGATATTTCATTAGTTGACTTCAATTTAACGAATAAAATGCCTATTAAAACGTAAGCAAATGCTGCCCATAAGATGACATAGCTATAAATGTTTGATTTTTTAAAAATTTAGTATACATATTCATCATAATAAAATTGTATGATTCAAAGGTTGGATTGTCAAAATTTGATTTTTACAAGAAAATATTAGGCGGAGTAAGTGTCTTAGACTTACTCCTAGAGTAAGTGGATCCCTCATCTTAAGTAAAATATCAATCAATTTAATGTGATCATCAATCAATTTCATTTTCAAAACTATAAAAAATATCTAAAATGTACATTTAACATACAATGGATCAATTTAATCATCTAAATTATTTAAAAAAACAATATCAGTTAAATTAGCTTGTTAAGGTCTCATCTCATATTATTTTCAATAATAGAATTTTTTATCAAAAGGTAAAGGAAGGAGAAAAGTCGCGTTCTGTTTGTGAAGGAAAAAATGAAATGTGTTGTGTATTCTGAAGCAAACCCTAAAGGGTTTTTATGAACAATGGAATGGGCTTACAGAGGGAAAGGGCCCAAACCGGAAAACAAGAAGAAGGCCCAATTAGAAAACCAAAAACAGAAATGGGCCAAGAAAAATTATATAATAAACTAAGTATTTATTTTATCTTCTAATACTCCCCACAAGCTGGGGAGTATATGCTATATATGCCCAGCTTGGCGAGTAATTCCTGAAAAGCCTTGGTGAAGATATCTGCGAGTTGATGCGAAGTGTTGATTGGCAGTAAGTGTATCAAACCTTTCTCAAGTTTCTCCCGGACCACATGACAGTCTATTTCAATATGTTTTGTCCTCTCATGGAAGAGAGAATTTTGTACTATATACCTTGCGGAATCACTATCACAAAATAAAAGCGCAGGAGAATGGTATCGTATTTTGAGATCTCTTAGTAAATATGTCAACCATTGGATTTCGCAAACCGTACTGGCCAAGGCTCTATACTCAGCTTCTGAAGATGAGCGAGACACAGTACTTTGCTTTTTACACCTCCAAGATATTAGGGAGTTGCCAAGATAGACACTATAATCAGTAACAGATTTACGAGTCATAGGGCAGGTTGCCCAATCAGCGTCGCTAAAGGCTTTAAGTTTCAAATCAGAACTTGTTTTGGACTGTGCATGTGCTGACTTAACTGTTGTACTGCAAAGGCAATATCAGGACGCGTTGTTGTAAGGTAGATCATTTTCCCTATTAATCTGCGGTCGCCAGCTTGGTCTTCATATGCAGGTGAAGTTGCTGCGTTCTTCATGCAGTCTTTAACCATTGGACTGTTGACTGGTTTTCCTGCAAGAAGACCACAAGAATCAATTAAATCAAGCGTATATTTTCGTTGATTAAAAAAAAATCCCTTTTTTTGATCTGGCTATCTCAAGACCAAGAAAATAGCGTAAATCACCTAGATCTTTTATGCGGAACTTTTTATCCAAGAGTAACTTTAGAGCTTTGATTTCATCAATGTTGTTTCCACATAATATTAAATCATCCACATAGACAAGCACAATACAAAATAGGTTTCCAGATTGTTTAATGAAAAGCGAGTGATCATGGTGAGATTTTCGAAAACGTAGGTTTAATATAAAGGAAGACAGTTTTGTGAACACATACGACTGGCTTGCTTAAGACCGTAAAGAGAACGATTTAACTTGCAAACAAGATTTTTATTTTTTAAGTTCAAACCTTGAGGAGATTTCATATAAACATCTTCCTTAAGGTCACCATGTAAAAACGCATTGTTTATGTCAAGTTGTTGGAGAGACCAGTTTTTAATAGAGGCTAAAGCAAGAAGAAGACGAACAGTAGTAAGTTTGGCAACGGGAGCAAAGGTTTCACAATAATCAATTCCTTCAATCTGATTATAACCTTTAGCCACAAGTCTAGCCTTGTGCCTTTCTATTTCACCATTAGACTTATATTTGATTTTATAAACCCACTTGCTACCTATAGCCTTTTTACCTTTTGGCATTTCAACTAAAGACCATGTATTGTTGTCAGCTAAGGCTTTTAATTCATTATTCATAGCCTCAATCCATTCAACATGTTTACAAGCAGAAGTATAGCAGGTTGGTTCAGAGTGAACACTGATATTTAACACATAATTATTATATAGAGGTGACAAATGATCATAGGTGATAGAATCAGATAGGGAATACCTTGCAGAATCATTCAATTTATTAAGACTACCCTGTAAAAGATAGAGATGATAATCTGCCAAATGACCAGGCAACGACCTTACCCTACTAGACTTCCGTAGATTATTACCATCAGAATCCAAATTAGAAACATCAAGGTTATCAGAATCGTTACCAGCATTATCTGAATGAGGAGACAAAGATGTACCATTTTCAACATGGTGAACTGGGTTAGATATAGGAATATTATATTCCAGGGCCAAGGGTTCATACATCATAAAATCAGGAGTATTAGAAAATAAGATTTCAGAATCATAAACAACACTGCTAGTTTGCTCAGATTTAAAAGGGAAAAAATTTTCTTTAAAGATTACGTTTCTTGAAATGAAAATGTTCCTGTTTTTCAAATCCAACAAAACATAACCTTTTGTACCAGATTTAACTCCAAGAAAAACACATTTTCTAGTTCTAAGGTCATGCTTGCTCCTATGTTGGGTGAGTGTGGTAGCGTAGCACAAACACCCAAAGACTTTGATATGCATCAAAGTAGGTGACTCACCAAGCAACAACTGATATGGGGAAGCCTTCTTAAGGACCCTGCTAGGTAGAAGGTTAATAAGATGAACAGCATAAGAAATAGCAAAGCACCACTAAGATGTAGGCATGTTAGAACAGAACATAATGCTACGAGCAACATTCAAGATATGTCTATGTTTGCGTTCAACTACAGAATTCTGTTCAGGTGTTTCCACACAAGATGTTTGGTGCACAATGCCATTACTTTCATATAAAGAGTTCAAACTAAATTCTACCCCATTATCAGACCTAATGCATTTAACAGTAGTATCAAATTGAGTCTGCACATATTTCAAAAACTTTTCAATCAAATATTTGGTTTCTGATTTGTTTTTCATCAAATGTATCCAAGTATGGCGTGAAAAATCATCCACAACAGTTAAAAAATATCTATGATTATGAACACACTCAATATTCAAAGGACTCCAAATATCAACATGCACTATGGAAAAAACAGTAGAACTACGATTATTATGATTAGGAAAATGCAATCTAGATTGCTTTCCTAGCTGGCAGGCATCACAGGGAAAATTAGAACATCCTTTTACAAATGGGTATTGGTCCTTTATTATAGCAAACACATCATCACAGGGATGACCCATGCGGTGATGCCAAAGATCAAGACAGGAATCAGTTTTGCAAACATTATTGAGCATTTGAGAATGTAAAAACAAGTCAGAGGCAGGGTTCAAAATGTATAAGTTTTTGTGAACTTTAGCAAGTCCAATCGTCTTCTGTTTCAGATTGTCCTGCAGAAGACAAGAATGTTTGTTAAAAATGATGTCAAGATCCAAAGAGTTAGTTACCTTATGAACAGATAGTATATTAAAATGAAAGCCTTCAATATACAAAACATCATGTAAGCACAAATCGTCACATAAGGAAACAGTGCCAGAAATACAAGCAATAGAAGAACCTCCATTAGGCAGATTTATATGAATGGGTGAAACAGGATGGTGATTTTTAAAAAACTCAAGTTATTACAAACGTGGTCAGTAGCACCACTATCAATTATCCAAAAACTATTAGAAATATTGTTACCCTGTGTTTCAAGATTTGTAGCGGTGTTATGTGTGAGTTGATTTATGCTGTGTTCTGTGGATTGCGTTTTGACCTTCTTGATCATATCAACAAGCATAGCATAGTCCTCGTTACTCAGAACAAAATTAGATTTAGTCACAGTGCTGGAACTAAGGTTACCAGAATCATGCATGTTCATATTGTTCACAGTAGAATTGGATTGTTTATTTTTAAACTTGAAGTTCGCAGGGAAACCGTGCTTAAAGTAACAAGTATCAACAATATCTTTCCAAAATTAGGGTTAGGAGGACGACAAGGATTCGTTTTAGATTTGCCTTTGTTAGAGTTATTAGACCTCCATCCATTAGAAGAAACATTATTAACAAATTTGCCAGTGTTAACTTCGGAGAGAGATTGAGTTCTCTCCTGCTGTTGAACCATAGCAAAAGCCCTAGCAACAGAAGGTAAGGGCGTCATACACAGGATCTGCCTACGCACACTGTCATAGGTCTCATTTATGCCTTTTAAAAAGGAAATAGCATATTCATTATCTCTGTAATTTTTAAAACAGGTAGCCATGGGACAGGTGCAAGGAACAGGACAAACACAACCAATAACAGGGCGAAGAACCTCAAGTTCTTGCCAGTACATCTGAAGCTCAGTGTAATAGGTTGCTAAATCGCGATCCCCCTGGCAAATTGAATGAATCGCCGCAAGCAAGTCAGAAAAACGAAAGGAATCACCTGAAGAAAACCGATCTTGTAGTTCTTGCCAAAGATCGGAAGCATTATCAAAGAACGCTATACTTTGTGCGATAGAAACACTTACAGACTTGGTAATCCATGAGATTACCATATTGTTGCATTTCTGCCATTGATTGTGAAGAGGATCGTCGATTGAAGGTTCTGGAATCGATTTCGTGACAAAACCTAGTTTATCTTTGCAACTGAGGCCTCGAGCCATCTGTCTGGACCATATGTTGTAATTCTTGGCTCCTTCGAGTAACGGAGTTATCACCACCGAGCCTGGGTTATCTGCGGGGTGAAGATAGAACGGACTCGAAGGGTCTTGTGTGACGTCAGAACGCGATTGTGTAGCAGGTTGATCTGGAGATTCCATACTAGGGGACATCTCCAAGAACTAAGAACAGAAGGATCAAGGGAGGGAGGGACAGAGGGAAGAAACACAGCCACGGCGGCGGCGCAACCCCAAGGCCCTCAAACCCTAGGGCTCTGAGATACCATAAAGGAAGGAGAAAAGTCGCGTTTTGTTTGTGAAGGAAAAAATGAAATGTGTTGTGTATTTATAAGCAAACCCTAAAGGGTTTTTATGAACAATGGAATGGGCTTACAGAGGGAAAGGGCCCAAACCGGAAAACAAGAAGAAGGCCCAATTAGAAAACCAAAAACAGAAATGGGCCAAGAAAAACTATATAATAAACTAAGTATTTATTTTATCTTCTAATAAAAGGAATTATTGGTTAATATCTTTTTCCGGTCTTGGAAGTGGCTAGTTGTTCTTGTTGGCGAGAGTCTTATGCCTTTTAATGGCTGAATGATCCAAGGTTATGCATTCTCAAATTTGCAAAGTAGAACTTTGTTTGTATTCTGTAAGCTCTTTATGAGTAGATAATGATTTTATGTTTGTAATGAATTTGGAGCATCTCTTTTATCCCATCTTAAATATATTTTGTTGCTCATAAAAAAAAAGTTCTCACCTCATATCGACCTTTGTCTTATATATATTAACTTGACATTAATCTCACCAGCTCCAATATCATTTGCCTTATGGTGGGTAAGCGTTCTTTTTTTCTGCTTGTGCCTTATGGTGGTTAAGTGTGCTTGTTTCTAGGTTGTGCTCTATATTAGGTGTTTTAGTTGTTATTACCGTTATCGCTTTTATATTTTATTTTCAATCTTGCACGCCTTTATTTTTTTTAGCCATTGTATTTTGCTTTTTTATTATATTGTATAGTTCAAATTTGATGAGTTTTCAACATATTCCAACTTGAGAGCACATATTAAATATATAGGATAATTAGTTACATGTGAGATATAACTCTCTATAAATACCTTCATATCCATCTTTTTTACTCAATCAATCATTATGTTTCCATATTCCTAATAAAATGCTAGTGTTTTGAACTAAAACCTCTAATAATAAATTTTTACAAAGTTAAGAAATAAAAACAGATTAAAGTAACACTACACCAAAAATCACCTATGCCAACGATTTTTTAGTTATAGCAGCGGTTCCCTACCACTGCTAATTGCAACACTGCCATAGGTCCACTAGTCTTTAACAGCAGTTGTTCAGCTACTGGCAAAAGTCACCAAATAGCAATAGTTCAATCCATAATTGCTGGAAAAGTCCTTTTTTTTTGGATCAGTCACCCTATGCCAGCAGCTCTAAATAGAAACCGCTGGAATAGGTTTTTTTCATGTTTTTGTTTTTTTTTCTATTACTTCCTACAAAATAAGGGGTGGTGCGAGAGTCGTACTCGCGACCTCTCGAACCCAAAGCGAGAATTGTGCCACAAAACACCCAATGTTTAAAACAATTAATGAATTGATTTTCAAACTAAACCCATGAATAAACTCAATGGCAACTTAAAGTTTGCAGTTCTAATGTCAATAATCTAAGTGACTAATAAATAGAGTTATTAGTATACATGAAACACAAGGAAGATGGTAGAATATGATATAAAAATGGAAAATTTCAAACTCAATGTGACTGCCCAATACAGAAATGCTCCCTCTGTTGAGTTCAATACTGTAGAACCCACAATTCCTAGAACTTCAGAGGGCGCCTCCTTGTTACAAGCAATGCCAATGATCAATTGCCCATTTAACCATGTTTCAAACACCTCGACTTGGAATCTCGGTGTAAACTCCACCACTATACTTAATTTCGAAACCTGAATAAGCTCATTCATGCACATATCCTCCACAAAAAATACCTTAGCAGTAGTAATTTTACCAACAAGAATCTGAATAGCATATGACTCATTCTCATTAAAATGATCTAGCAGGAACATACTTTCAAGGAAACTTGTAGATTTATAGCATAGCTCAGAATAAAAAGCTTGGCAAGAAGCATACCAAGTGCCATGAAATTCAACAAAAACAAGTTTATCCAAGGCTAGGCTTAAGAAACTCAACAACTTTGGTGTAAAATGAATGTGAATAAGATTTTGTGCAATATATTCCCAGCAACTAAGCTAATAAAAAGCTGTAACAACTGCACAATTTGCACCAATTGCAATCCTAGTAGAGAATGCGATGGAATACAAGTCATGTAAAATTGTACAACTATTATATGTAAGAGGAAGCCATCCAAAAAACACGTCATAATAGCTTGAAAAATCAGAAAATCAAGACATAATTGTCGATGCTACTAGTTTAAGAATTTCAGCAAACAGTTGGTTTGTTATTATCTTATTCCCAAAATTAAATCTCAACAACTTGTGACAAGTACCAGGATCACAGGGAAATATAGGCTTCAACACATTACCATATATGTGAAAATAATACTGATAGCTTCTATGCACATGATCAAAGAACAAAAGTTTGATCACAGAATAACAGTGTGGCAACAAGAGCATAAGAATACCATATAGCGATGAAATTGATTGCCAAACAGTATTCATCCGGTATTGCAGAACAAACTCCTGTTGAAAGGTAGGGACTGGTATCTTACCGTGATCGATCAACGACATCAAAACTTGGTGAAGAGCATCAAGTTCTTGGAGACGCACTAAGAAATATAGTGAAGAAACCACTAAAATCATGCCAGAAGGTTGAACTTGGGACTGGATTGATTGATCATCAACTGGTTGGTTTTCCAGCTGTTTGGAATCGACATAAGCTGACTCGAAAGGTTGATCCTCAAGGTCATCCTCATCATGTGTAATTTCAGATTTGTCCTTCAGCGGTGGCAACAAAAACAGCTCGCGATGGTGAGCGACATAACAGAAGTCATTTGGCTCCGCTTGTAGGTTTTCCAGTGTAGATTGGTGAGGCGGTGCGGTTGGAGTACTGAGTGTGGAACATGCACCACCAAGCTGATCTAAAACACACTTATTCAAACTTTCGTCCAAATTGCCCACTTGTTTGATCAAAGACGCACATGAGATTTCAAAGTCATATTTCGATTTTTGTTGCGGAATGATCGGCGGCCTAGATTCCATTTTTGTTGACGATGTGAAGATGTCGTTGAGGCTTTCTTTCATAGATGGTAGTGGTGGAGACTTTGTTGCCGTCAAGGATTTCTCTGGTTCTGTTTATGGAACATTGCCAAATCGTGATACCAAGCCATCCACCCGCTGTAGTAGTTTGTTTAATTCAGACATAACAATATTGAGCATCTCATTTTGATATTGATTTTCGTCTACCATGGAAGGAAGACAAGGGGCTCTCAATGAAAGCACCAATTGATATTAACCAGAATTTGGAAAGAAAGAAGAGGTTGAGAAAGAACAGAGAAGAAGGAATTGAAGAGCAGAGAAAGAGAATTAGAACAGAAAATCAAAGAGAGGAAGGGAGAAGAGACTTTGATTGGGGGAGAAGATTTTACTCATTTTTCATTGATTCCTTCTCATTCATTTTGCACAAATATATAATAAACTTAATAAGTTAATCTAGAATATTCTTAATATCTATTGGGCCAAGCCATAATTCCTAAATTATTGAAACCATAAAATCCTAATTATAATACTTCTAATATCTATACCATAATACCCCTAATATCTATACCATAACAGAAGAACATACTTGCGTGAGAGACAGAGTAAAGAAACCGAAGCGAGTGAAGCCTAAAATGCGACGATAACCATCTCAAAGCTCTAAATCTTGAACTTCTCACTTTCAGAATAGTTGCACTTCCAAAGACTAACGAGAGGCGCCACCACGAACACCGTCCATGAAACCACCACACTGGAAATAGAATCCCGGTTGAAGCAAAGAAATCTCACAGTCAGAAATCTCTCTAATCGAGCTAGACCTAACAATAAGATCTCACCCTCGACCTCATGTAGATGCAAGAACCAGCAGCACACAAGATGAGGGAAGTAAAAAAGAGATGAGGTATGACCGTAAGAGAAAATGAGACAATGCGGTGCAGAAAAAATTGGGATTAGGATTACTTGAAGAGGGAAATCACATGAGAGGGAAGCGGAAATTTGCAAGAGAGGGAAAATTTTAGGTTTAGGGTTACTACAAGAGTGAAATTGCAACATGGGAAAGTTTTGCATTTTTGGATTAAAATAATAAGGGTTTCTTAAAGTTGGCTGAAATACAAAAATGTCACCACATTATCCAATTATCCAATACTAGCGGCTGCTAACATAAGCACTTGCATAGGACATATTTAGACATGAAAATAACTTATGGTAGCGGTTCCGTGTCTAACAGCTGGCAAAAGTTGCGCTTGATTAGAGTAAATCTAACGTAGTGTAAAACCCATTAAAATCACATAACATTTTTTAAAAATAAAACCCATCCACTTTGTAATAGGATCGAGTCAAGTTTCATTTTTTCTTTAACTCATTCATGTAATATCTTCACATAATATCTTCCATCGATTTTGTAACAAATATATTTAATGTCTTGAAAAAAAAAACACATATAGTAGTACAAATATACTTATTTTATAAAAAAGAAATTAAAAAAGAGAAATTAAAATCATTGATAATCAAATGCTGTTCAGTTGCTGTTCCCTCCGATGCATACTCACAAGTCTAGAATCATTGAACCTAATTACTCCTCTGCTCTGCTCCCATAAAGCTACATCGTATAAATAATGCCCCAATTCATGTTTTCCCACGTTAATTAACATTGTTATTACGTGGAATTTGCTTTTTACTCCACATATGTAAATGTGTGTAAATTAAAATAAAAAAAATTGAAAAAAAATATTTATTTCTAATTTAAAATGACTCAAATATACAATATATTTTGATTTAAATTAAAAACAAGCACATTTTTTATATTTTTGTTTTACACATTATTTAATCATATTGCTTATTTATTTTTTGTTTCTAGTAAGAGTTAAAATCAACGTGAGTCATTTTTTAAAAAATTGATCAAATGAAATATGATAAAGTAGCATACTTTTAAAGTTGTCCTAATAAATTTTGAGGTTTAAAATTAATTTTTGTGATAGGCCCTTTATCTTAATGACGAACAGTAAATATTTTAAAATTAAAAACATTATTCTAAAATCAATATATAAATTTAATTTAAGGAAAAGTGATATTTTATAAAGAAAAAATATTTTTTTTGTTTTAAATGTTCTATTTTTTAAAATAAAGAATATAAAAATAAAACCTAAATATATTAATAATATATAAATTTTTTGGGATTTAATTTAAAGGTTGGGTTTGGTCAGCTTTATCTTTAGGTTAACACGGCACACTTTACAGAATAATTTAGAGTAATGTTAATATAAGTAACTCTGCTTATATATATATATATATATATATAATGGAAGAGTAAAGAAAATGGGTAGAAAGAAAAATTTTAAATTTTAAATTTTTAAAAGTAAATATTTTCTTTTATTTCCTTTTAAACTAAATAAAAAAATTATATAATTTTTAATTTTTTTCCACTTATTTTTCTTCATTCGTTCCAAATATTACAATTTGGAAATTTTATCTTTTTTTTTTATAACAAAATAATGAGAGGTATTGCTCTCCGAATTTCACAAGATAAAACATTAATAGTTACAACTCTTTTAAATAAGTGTGCTTTTTAAAATTCAAACTTATTCTTTTTATCGTTATAGAAACCAAACTATTTATTGCATGTTTGGATATAAGTTTGCAAGTAAAAAATGCAAAAAAATTCTTGCTTTTACGTTAAGAATATTTGAAATTCAAAATTACAAATTCTAATAGGCTCAAGTGAGCTCTAACATGTAGGAGTATCAAAATATACCCTTACTATTTCATCAATATTTTATTGATAAATTCAAATGAGTTAATCACGATGACATCCAATAAGTTGGTCGGATGGCTAATAAGACCGGCTTTGAGTAGCAGGTCAAAACAGGTCCTCGGTTCGAACACCTATAAACACACTTTAGCCTATAAAAAAAGTGAAACGCGATAGGATGGTCAAGTTGAACATAATAGATTTTCCTATCTAACAAGTCATATGTTGTAACCGCTAGTTAAGCCCTAACACTTTCCTATTGGGAGCATTATTTATATTTCCTCACACAAAATTTTACTTATGAAAATATTTTGTCGGTAAAAATTTGGAATTTTTATTTATTTATTTTTAAAAAAAGAAAAAGAGTGAGAGAAAGGTTGAAACCCAAAGCGAGGCAGCCCCATTTATACCATTTTGGTGAATTGTGTTTTGTTGAGTGTCCTTTTGAAGGTATAGATGAAGAATGATAGGTCCCTCTCAGTCATTATAGCCTTTGTCTGACTGCTTTTGCCTTAGCCTAAGTGAAAAGAAAAGAAAAGAAAAGAAAACTTATCTGATTCAAAGGACACCGTTGATTGTGACTATTCATCTCTATCCGTTGATATTTCCCAGACACCTTCAGAAAATAACCCCTCTTTGTTTCTCCTCTCTCTCTCTCTACCCTAACCTATTGCTGGGTAACTCTTTTTTCTAGCTTGAACTAGAGGAGATATTTCTAGTAGTAATGTTTTATTGGGTCTATTTTATACACTTTAATTAGGAGTCAAAATATTTTTGAGAAAGTAAAAAAAATTATTTACATTAAATTAAATTTATGTTGAGATTTAAAATTATTATATTAATAAAAGTATTTTTGCATTATTCTAGAGTAAAAACAATAGATAATTATACCAACTTTTTCTAAAATTTATAATTACACTTATTCCCTTCTAATTTTTAAAATTACACAAATTCTTCTAAAATTTAAAATTCTATTATATTTACTCCATCAAGACATTACAGTTAGCCTCTTAACATTTGAAATTTATCACTTACCTTTCTCTGTACAAGATAAATATAATTTTAAAATTTAAGAAATAATAAGTATAATAAACATAAATCTCAAAAAAAAGTTTGTGCAATTATCTCTAAAAACAAACAAGCCCACTACAGTTTGTTTAGTATCTTTTGATGTATAGCTTCAAAAACTTTAAAAGTACATTTATAAGTAAGGATTTCAAATTCTAACATAGATTCTTTAAATTAAAAAATACTTTTACTTGTAATAAAATTATAAACAAATAGTCCCTTATACTTCAAGTAAAAAGCATATCTATTAGAATGAGATAAAAAGAAATCATATTTAAAAAGTACATTTTAGTTTGGTCGATAAAAGAAAATTTCTTTTAAGAGGAAACAAGCAAAAAATAATTGATATTTAAAGGGACAAAAAAAGTTGTAACAATCTTTTCAAAACAGGTTAATCAAGTAGAATGAAATAATATCTATTTATGTCTTATATGGTGAGATAAATATAAATACTTCATAGATTGAACTTGTTTTTAGAAATTTTTACACATGATCTCTTCACCATAATTTTTGTGATAAAAAATTATACTAATATTTTTATTTTTTTTAAGGCTGAATCATAACAAATCCGTATATTTCCCTATAAAGGAACAAAAACTAGCATCTTTCTAAGGTAAAGTTTTCTAAGGCCAAAATATTTACCAATGGGAACAGAAAATAAGGAACAAAAAAATTGACATCCCTGTGAATATGATAGCAATACATCCCAAATCAAGAAACCAATAGGTGTTGTCATAAATACTCTACACACATAACATAGCTCAGAAAAATAATGCAATAAATCAGAAATCAGAAATCATATATCATAATTTTTTATATAAGATCAGAAAATTTTAGTCAGTGCTCAGAATATCTAGTTAAAGATTTCATCACTTTGTTAGTTTGACTGACCTAGACCAATGAAATTAATTCCCAATTTGGCTTTTCCTTTTCTTTTTCCCCTTCCTTTCACCTCAATAGTAACTTCCTAAAGGAGGGTGGAAAGATTGGACATAACCAATAGCCTAATAAATTTTCATCCATATTTTTTTTTTTTACAATCTCACAAAATAAGATAAATAGAGAGAGAAATTAATTATTTGAATGTAGAGAGAGCAAGGTAGACATATTCTCGATATTTTTTTTTTTCTTTTTAGTTTCATGTTTAGATGAAGTAAATACAGATTTACCTCAACACAATTAATAGAAACTTTTATACGAGGTATGTACAGAATTACCTCGATACAATCAACGGAAGCTTTTGGATGAGGTATGTACAGATTTACCTCAACACAATTAGTGAAAGCTCTCGGATTTGATTTGATGTGAAACTAAACGTATGCGCAATAAGAGATCATGAGGGTCTCATGAGGGAGTGGAACCCATTTTTCTGCAGCCAAGCTTGAGAGGAGGGTGTTATTATTTGAGGTGGGAATCCTGATGATGCTGCAGCAGTTGATGCTAACAAATGTGGAGGACCTGATGATTGCCAATGCTGTTGTTGTTGTTGATTGGAAATTGATAGTGAAATTGAAAGATCACTTCCTATTCTGCCTCCATTATTGCTGCTGCTGCTGGGAACCTATACATGAATTTGGAAAATAATCAAAATATATAATCATATTAATGATTTTTTTTTCAAAAAAAATAAGTAAACTCAACATGGAGTACTTTTCTCGAATCTCGATTTGTTGCGGTCAGTTATCTCAATAATTGATACAGTCGAGGAATTACTACTCAAAATAATACTCTTCAGCCACTAAACCAACTAGTTGGACCAGTCGAGATGTTAATAGTATTGAATTTGATTTTTTAACATCTCATTAGATCTTACTCATCCAATCGTAATCAAAAAACTTACAGGCTACGATGATTAGTTATTATCGCAAAAACATACTCATTCATCTCTAATTCAAGTTTTCAAATGGCAGATACATTCATGTAGCAGTCACGATCACTCACATTAGATATCATGAAATCTGATGACGCTCGCAATCGTTTTCAGTGACCGCTTAAACCATAATACTACACCATGATATTGCAGAGCAGACCGAAAATTGCAGTACTCTCTACAATATCATGATATAATATCATACTTTCAGGTGCTCCCTAAAACTACAATAAATCATAATATGGCCACGTCTAACCATATTTGACTGCATTTTAACATAAAATATGACTACGACCACAATTACAATAGAAACCCTTACATCCATTTAATAATGCATAAGTTAAAACAAGTAAATTTGAAAGGCACCTACATGAAAGTTCGGTTGTTGATGAAGATGTGCAAAATGAAGCATTGGAGTCTCTGCAGGCAACCTGTATGGACCAAATCTATGCATTTCATTACTAGCTTGATGATGATTTTGGCTTAGCAAACGGAAGGTTTCACTCTCTCCATGCCCAACATAACCTTCCATGTTGCTTCTACTACTTGGTCTTGGTAGAATATTCACCAGCTGAATTAAATCAAAAAATACACAGAAAATTAGCAACCAAAGAGAAGATTTAGGTAAAGAACTTAACAGAAATTTAAATGGAAAGAACAAGTGAATTAGCAACTAAATAACTAAATATACAGGCTAAAATATGTTTTTTCTTTAAAATATCATGATTTTTTCATTAATTTAGTCCTATTTTTTAAAAAAAAAAAAGTGGAGTCTATCCTTAATAACGTTGAAATATTTTTATTTAGTCCCTCAATTTGTATCATGATTTCTTAGACAGTTAAACAATGACATGTCATATCAGATAGCGTACGTACCACATGATAAACCATATCATCAACTAACAGAATACATACAGAGGGGCTAAATGTGAACGCTTAAAATCAAACCAAAGATTCAAATAATAAGGAACTAAACAAAAAATTTACGATATTTTAAAAGACTAAAAACTTATTTTAGCTGGGTATTTATTATATTACATGAACCTTAGGTTTGGTTCCTCCATTTCGCCAATTAGATTCAGGAGGCATATTATGCTGTTCCGTTGAAGCATTTGGATTAAGATTTCCCAACGCTTGCTTAGAACTGGAATTGCCTAAACTCAAATCCAGATTGTGATCTGCAGCAGTAGTACTTGGGGATTCTGAAATTTAATTAATTAATTGATTAATTAATTATGTTTGTGAATCTGAATAATAATATTAATATAAATTAACGTGAATATAGCGAGAGTAGAAAATAAATTTTAGAGTTCATTACTTACCTCCTGAATTAAGCTCATTTTCATAAATGCTTGGATCAAAATTTGTAACAGCCTCTTTTCCATTGCATTTTATGGCTGCTTTGTCATATGCCCTACAAAATGTCCCAAAAAATTAAAAACCCTAGCATATGGCAATCTTGTAATTAGAAGAGAGAAATGACAAATTAGATTATATAAATATACCTTGCAGCTTCAATTTCAGTGTCAAATAGACCCAAGTATACATACCTGGTGAATCAAATACAATGAAATAAGGTAGTTATATTTATATTTTAATTATTAAATAAAATAAATAAAAAAAGAGTAGGTCCTACTTTTTGCCCAAAAATTGGCCCATCCTAGCCTCCCATCTTCCACATTTGTGCAAAGTTACGCCTCTATATTTGGAGCTTCCTCTTGGAAACCCAGTGCTTTGTCGGCGAAGTACGTGCACAAATTCTTCCTTTGTTAAATTGCTCATCTATATCAACACAAAATCATCAAAATTCAATTCAATATAAACTATAGATAAGGTATCAAATAACTGTTCAAGATAAGATCAAATTCCTTTTTCTAAAGAATTTTCTTTCTCTTTCTCTCTCATACCTGCTTCAAGTCTTCTTCATAGTCTTGTATGTTGAAGTTTATATCCGCTTCCACTCCCCGGAATTTAATTGCCGCTCTATCATATGCACTGGACACACAAATTTATATATTAATTATTTTTTCCCAGAAATTAAATAAATAAATCATTTTTTATAGAAAAGGAAGGAAGAAGCAAAATGCTCACCGAGCAGCTGCATGTGCTGTGTCAAATCCACCTACACAAATTTTACCCAGACAAAAAACCATCAAGTCACTCTTCCCCCAAAAAAAATAAAAAAAAAATTCCTCCAATTTAATCATCATATCCATAACAAAACATAAAAATTATTTTGATTAATTAACCACTTATATAGGAAAAAAAAAACTACTTACCAAGATACACTTGCTTTCCACAATCCCTGTAGTGTCAAGGACAAACAGAACCAAAATAATCAGAATTTCAAGTTTCAATAAATTAAATAATAATTAAATAAAATAAATAAATTACGGTTGAGGCTACACTCCGTCATGTCGCGGTTTCAGTAGTTTTTTTAATTCTCAACTTTCTAAGTAGTACTAATTTAATAGTGAATTATAGCGGTTAGAATTGTCGTCTGTGATTCTTCAGCTATAATTTACTATTAAATTACTAACAATTAATTGGAGAGGATTATAGTGTAGACTGAAACCCTATCAGATCGTGATTACGAGATGGGAAAGGACTCACCATATGTGAGACTCCCATCGACCGGTTCTCCGGTAAAAAGTGACGCCTCTGTATTGCGAGCTTCTTGACCTTGGTCCTCTTCTACTCTTCTTCATCGGATGCGTAACCGATACCGATTTTCCAGCTTCCGATTGGCAGAATTTTACCCCTACCCAGTGAGCACGTGGAAAGGAACCGCCGCCGCAGTCGCCGCCGCCTGAGGCGGCGGCGGCGGCCTCGTCCTCGAACTCCTCCACCGGAAAAAACTGCCGAGTGACAGGTGGAAGGTCGCTATCCATAGAGTCATCGTGCTCCTGCGTCACAGAGAATCCAAATATCTTACCGGTAGTTTTTTTCTTGCAGATTCCGGCGCCGTCGTCGTCTTCCTCCGATCCATCCTCGACGAGCACCGCGGAGGAGCTTGAATTGGAGACAGATCCGACTCTTTTCCCCTTCGAATTTTCGTCGTCGCCGTCGATTGAGGTTTTCAGCGAAGAACAGCCTTCGGATTCGTAGTCGTTTCTTCTCCGATCGCCGGGAGAGTCGTTCAGATCCCACATTTTGTAATTGTTCATTTACACATTCGCCAAAGTAACCGAAATTTTTTTCTTCTTAAGTAAGAAGAAATTAAATTCCGTTGGGCTCTATCTCGAGAATAAATAAAATAATAATAATAGTAAAAAATAATATCGGAGGCAGGAGAGTTTTTTTTTTTTTTTTTTGTTGCTGGTGCTGAAGTGATGAGAGAAAATGAAAAATGAAAAATGAAAAATGAAAAATGAAAAATGGAAAATGGAAAAAAAAAATAAAACCTAGGACGAGTGAATGAGTGAGAGAGAAGGGTGGGTGTTGGAAAAAGGGTACTACTAATAAAGAAGGCGATGTTCAAAGATTATTAGTATATCTTTTTGGATTTCTCTTAAGTGCCCAATACAGCATAGACGAGGCCTCTTTCAGTAAACTTGCCTGAAACCATACACCTTCTTCTTTACCACCATGCTCTACTTCTTGCTACACACACACTCTCTCTCTCTCTTGCCACTTGGTCCTCTTTTATCTCTCATTCATTCCCTTAATAAAACAATTATTAATTTCTATCTATTTTTGTTTTCTTTCTCTTTAAAGAAAGTCTTCTTTTCTTGTCTTAACTTATTTGATGGGAGACAACCATATTCGAGTTTCGATATAATTATTATAAATATTAAAACTTAAAGTAGGTTTGGATTAATTTATTTTAAAGAAATAATTACTTATTTTTATAAACTCGGTGAAATAGCTTTTGAAAAATGAACGATTATTTCTCCTGAAAGAAGCGTTTCCAAATAAACATTAGAATTGTGTTAGTGGGGAAAGATTTGGTGAGTAAAAATTAATATGCATAAAAAGTTTTATGTTTAAATATCGGTGTTCTCATTTGTACTAAAATAATTATCAAAATTTTCTTTCGAATTAATGCAATTGTATATTTGAGATTTGAACCTGAAATCATTTGTTGAAGTTAAATTCTCTTTAATTCTAGTAAGAATTGTATTTGCAATCTCTGGTCATCCTTAATCATCCGCTTAACAATTCAATTATGAGTTATAGTCAACAATTATAAGTGATTGTTCGATCAGTTATAATCTATTGTTAATTGAATAAGTAAGAATGAGTGACGGTAAATGCAATTCTCGTCAAAATGTAAGAGGATTCTCTTACACTATTCACAAGGCTTTATGAATCTTATATTAATTAATCCACACATTTAGTATCAAGGTCTTTCTTAATGTATAAAAGTAGATTTTGTTGAGGAAAAAAAAATTCTAGAGGGTGTTTGGATTTGAATATTTTTATTGAAAAAATGCTTTTTCATAGAGAAAAGCTTTTTTTTTATTTAATGTCATTTCATTACAACATAATTGACCTTTAAAAATTTTATAAAATATTTATAAAAAGGTTTTAAATACAAAAAAGTAATATGATTTATATAACATTTTCCAAATATATTGCAAATGCACAAAAGTATAACATTTTGAGTCATTTGAATATATTTTGAATGTTGCTAAAGATTAATTATGTTGTAGTGTTTTTTAAAAATTATAATAAAACAATTCTTAATTAGTTAACAAAAAAAATATTTAACCTAAAAAGATATTTTTGAAGATAAGCTAGCTTTTTGGCATAATTTTCAAAAATATTTTTTCATAAACTATTTTTTTAAAGCCACCCTTTTAATATAATCCAAACAAAAAAATTATTTTCAAAATTACTTTCCAGCCATACACTTAAAAAAAGAGTTTAAATTATAATTTCATTTATCAAAATTTAATTATACATACATATAACTGATTATTAAAATAATTTTTACAACTAAATAAAAAAATGCACCTAAATAAATAATTTCTATAGGAATTACTGAAGAACCCCGATTTTTGTAAAACAATTTTTGTACAATAATTATATATAGTATTAAAATAATAACATATTCTTTTATCCGTTTTACTAATATTTTATTTTAAAATCTAAATATTATTATTTTAATAGTAATATACAGAGTGTGAAAAAAAAATTGCTGTACACAAAACATTATTAATTAGGGAATTAGTAGTGTTGGGCTGTAAATTAGAATAGGGTACCATGATGCAAAGGAAAAGAAGGAAATGAGCGTGCTAGGTGGCTAGACGCTATTTAATTTATTTCTACATTTCCATATTTTATATGTTAATGTTAATTGAGTAGCTAGGTGCTATTTAATTGATTTCCTTATTTTATATGTTAATTAAGTGAATGAAAAATGCAGTGGTAAAATTGGGGAAAGAGGAGGGAACCATCTCTTTCTTAAACAACTTTCCCACGTTAACCAAATCGAAAAGCATCTAGGCTGTCATTCTCTCTCTCAATCTCGTGTTTCTTGTGGCACAAAATTACACCCACTAATGGAAATAGACAGCGGAAGAAGAAGTACCCAAAAGAAAAAAAGATAATTAATTAATTAATTAATCACTAAAATAAAATTACCTTTTGTTAATTAGCTTCTAATCGCTTCATAATCATAACTTACCGGACACTTCCATCTAATTGTATCGTTTTAGGATTAGGACTAAGTTTTACCATGTGGGACTCCACAGGGACAAAAGAGGAAAGTAATTAGGGAACGGGAAGGAGGGTATTTTGGGTATTTCGGTTAAGGGGTTTTGGCATCAGAAAAAGGAAATGAGAATAATGGAAGAAAAAAGGAAAATGTTTCCAGAAAAGTCTAATCCAAGAGTACGGGAAGAGGGCCACCTTTGCCTCTTTCGTTCGCCAAGCGACCAATGCCCTTCCTACGCTGTACCTCGTATTTATGACCTATTCACATTACCTCACTCTCCTTAATCAGCGCGTGTTCTCCCAACTCCACACAGTTTACAACATTTTATAAAGAATTTTTTTTAAAAAAAA
Source organism: Cyamopsis tetragonoloba (assembly GCA_037177725.1). Taxonomy (NCBI): domain Eukaryota; kingdom Viridiplantae; phylum Streptophyta; class Magnoliopsida; order Fabales; family Fabaceae; genus Cyamopsis; species Cyamopsis tetragonoloba. Next base: position 39,680,051 of record CM074120.1, on the reverse strand, counting down.
ATATTTGTAAGACAATTGTTAACATTACTAAAATTAAAATGATAATTATAAGTGTATGTTATTTTATCTCTCAAAAATATAAAAAAAAATCTATATTTTTTAATATTTCTTTTATTACATTTAACTCTTAAAAGGTACCCGAAAAATACGAGATATTAAGAGTGTCTATTCTAAACATCAATCTCAATTTACTCAATGAACTTGTGAATATCAATTAATATACTTTTTAAAATTAATAAAATAGTACTTAAAATTAATATTTATAAATTAATTTATTTTTTATGGTTGATTTGGTTCGTAAATTATTTAAAATGTGATTTTGCTAACAACTGTCCTAAGGGCAATGGATAAGTTATTTAAAAATAAAGTTTATTTTTTAACAAAAGTCATAATTAATGAAGATGTACTTGTAGTATTAAATGCTACACTTTCTAATAAAAAATTTTTACTTATGAGTTTCTTATATATTGCTCTAAGGACAATAGTTAGCAAAATTCTTTAAAATATATAAATATAAAGTTAGTTTATTAAAATATTTAAGAATTAGTTAATTTAGTTTTAAAATGTAATTTTAGACACTAAAACTATTGATTATCATTATTTAAAGCACTAGATTGGGGACTAATGAAATTAGGGGTGGGTTTAAGTTGAATTGGTTTGGACTTAGAGAGGTTTTATGTTAAACCGGTTAAATTTAAATGTGTTTGGTAAGTTATGGTTTTGTTAATGTCTAAACGAAATTTGAACCGAACCAACCTTAAATGGTCCAGGTTGGGTTAGATTAAGTACACGCGTAAACTTTTTCAATTTTTAGAAAGATTTCTAAAAAGAAAATTTACAAAAAAGCTAAAAAAAAAAGGGAAATGTTAAATATAAACCCCTACAATATTGTTTTCCTATTGTTCTAATATACTCATTAAACAGAATTTTGGCTCTTAGTGTTGGCTAAAAGCCACGGCAAATAACAAAAAATCGATGCTAAATTGTGACAAGTGTTGGTTTAGCGTTAGGGTCGGGGCTCTCATTTAAAAAGGGATAGCAAATATTCAGCGTCCGATTTAAGCTAATGTTACTGTATTGGCGGCCAAAGGCGTCGAGCGCACCGCGCCAAAAAGACCGACGCTAATTATCGAAGGCTAAAAGCCGACACAATTTTGCATTGGTTAAGGCCGATGCCATGGACATTGTTGTAAGCGTCGGTTTTTACTGACGCAATGTTCTATTATATTAGTATCGGTTTAGACCGACACAAAGTTCAATATTTTTTAAATAATAAAAAAATTGTTTCATCGTGAGACGGTTTTGGCCAACACAAATGTGACAAAAGATGTTTATTTATAAATCATTATTATCATTTAATTTTTTAAATAAAAATTAAAATCCGTATATGAAAAATATTAAATGTAATGTGAATTTAATAGAAAAATTTTAAATATATAAATCATTACTAAAAATGAAAGTACTAAATATATGATAAATAGTTAAAAATATACATAGTACAAAATTACAAAATGTAAACCATGAATAATAGAAATGAAAAAAGATCTAACATAACAGTCAAATGATAAAATAAAACATCAAAGTCCACGTCGAGGTCGAGAATGGGCACGTAATGGTGGTGGTGGATAGCTTAAGATAGCTTCAGAAGGATGAATGAAGACTTCAGAGTGGTAGAATTCAGATAAGAAATAAAAATGATCCTGCAACTGCACTTAATTGACAGATTGTATCTGAGGTATGAATCTGACTATCAAAGGATCAAATCTGCACATCAAAATAAAAGAGAACAAGTTTGGAATGCTTGGACATAACTCAGGTCCAAAGAAGGATCTTAGATTGAGATTGCATATCTCATAGAAAAATTGATAAAAGTATGACAACTTGCACAAGATAACATCATCATTGCTCGGAGACCAAGCAGAGCTTCAAAATTCAAACTCCAACGGCTCCAAGACATCTCCAACAGATCCTATACAATCATATTCTCAACGAGGAGTCTATAAGTACGAAGAAAAACATCTGGACATCTTTGACGAACCATAAATCACACTTATCGTATACAATGGAGCTTCATTTATTAATCTATCTGCTCCTTTCAAGTCTAAGCTTTAATCTAGAGTTCCTTCTGTAGTTTCTAGGCACATATTGATCAATCTTTGTTGTAACCACATAAAGCTAGAGATATACTTGTTCATCCACACTTTGTGTGTAATCTTGCAACCATTAAAATCCTCCATACCCATTAATATTATGAGTGAGTCACTCAACCAAGCTAGGCAGTGAATCTTAATGTTGGCGTGAGTGCATTTAGGGTTGAAGAGGCTTGGGATAGACTACTTGAAGCCTGGAGAGGGTTGAGAAGAATACTTGTTGTAAAGCCTGAAGAGGCCTCAAAAGAATACTTGGATATATTTTGGTTTGATAGTGGAAAATCTCACAAGGTTAATTGGGACTAAAAGTAGCCCAAGAAAAGGGTGAACCAAGATAAAATCTCTATGACTACCCTTCTCTTTCGCAATCTCTTACATCGGCTTGATTTCTCACTTATACTTAGTTTTTTTGAAAATAAGGATCTAAGGGAACCTACTTTAATCTTTTGATAAATTCAAAATTTTCTAAGATCGTTTTGCGTTAGATTCATAATATCTTTACTACAAATCTAAATCTTAGTTAGTAACATCACAAGATTTCAATCTATCTATCACATTCTGCATATTCTATCTAGCTTTATATTTTTGAGAGATTCAATATCATATCCAAGATACACTTGAGTTTTACACTCAAATTGAATCTAAACTCCTAAACAAGGAAAATTTTAAGTCTCAATTCAACCCCCTTTCTTAACACTGTGATTCTACCTACAATTGGTATTAGAGCATGGTCATGGGTTCAAATCCCTTAGGTGACACTGGGAGGGGAAATACTGCAAAATTAACATTGTCTCCCTTAGGATTTGATGGGCTTAACAACGTTGTCCATGGTGCTTGTAATAGGTGTAGCCCCATAAGCTTGATGCGGCTCATGGAAAGCTTAAGGAAATAAAGATGCACCCTTACCATCAGTTATACCTTTTGTTCTATTGCTAAGCGCTTGATCCAATAACCCTAGCTCCCAAGGAGAGAAAAAAATGAGTCTAAACACCCAAATATCAACTAAACATAAAATAAAGAAGTTTACAAGAACAATTTACCTTCATAAAGTCTCAAGAGATGTTGAAAGAGATCAATAATGGGTTTAAGAAAAACCTAGCTTGCTATCTTCGATGGTGAGGTTAGAGGAGATCGATTATAAGTTTCAAAAATGAAGGGAAATATGAAATAGGGGGATCAAGGGATGAAATAGTAGCAAAAAGGGTGAAATTAGGACATCACTAGTTTATTTTAAATGAGTGTCACGTGCATAACATGCCTCGCTAACTGAGCTAACAGACTCTTAACGTCTTGGAAGGGGGATTTAAACTTCAAGAGATGTAGTGTAAAGTCTGAAACAATTAGGGGGTAGGTGTAATCTACACATACAAAGTTCATGGGAAGTTACTGTAAATTTCCTTAAATATTAAATATTAATAAATTTCCAAATATAATATTTAATTACTCTTGTAAGCCTAACTGAACCTCCTACACTACAAGAATATTACTCAATAGCCACAGAAATATCTGTGATAAAAAAGCTATTTCTGTTGCTAATATAGATTTTTCGACAGACTAGTGATGGCTCGATAGTCGTCGTTAAAAGTGGCATCGCTAATATTTGCGACAGAAATATCCGTGACAACTTTACGATGGAAATTTTTGTCGCAAATTTATCACGGATATTTTCGTCGCTAATTTATCATAGTTATTTCCGTGGCTAATATTTTTTTGGCGCAAATATTTTTTTTGGCATCACTTATAACCATCTCAAATTTTGATTGCCATGGAAATTTCCGTCGCAAATTTTTCACGGATATTTTCGTCGCAAATTTGCCACGGTTATTTCCGTGGCTAATTTTTTTTTGCCATTTTAGCCATCTCCACTTTAGGTTTGCGACGAAAATTTCCGTCGCAAATTTGCCACGGATATTAATCCATCTCAAATTTTGTTTGCCATGGAAATTTTCATGGCAAATTTTCCACGGATATTTTCGTCGCAAATTTGCCACTGTTATTTCCGTGGCTAATTTTTTTTGTGCGAAATTGTTTTATTTTTTTGCCATTTTAGCCGTCTCCACTTTAAGTTTGCGACGGAATTTCCGTCGCAAATTTGCCATAGATATTTTCATCGCAACTTTCTCACGAATATTTCCGTGGCTAATTTTTTTTTGCGTCATTTTAGCCGTCTCTACTTTAGGTTTGCGACGGAAATTTCCGTCGCAAACTTGCCACGGATATTTTCGTCACAACTTTGCTATGGATATTTTCGTGGCTAATTTTTTTTGGTGCAATTTTTTTTGTCAAAAAATCTATTTCAAAATAATTATTTCTCATGGTTAACTTTTTTTTTACAATACCTGAATAATTATTAATAAAACTATATAATAAATAAGAAATAAGTATAATACACCAATGTAAAGTGAAAATTAAATAAGTATTTAGAAGAACTAATCATACAATACTACATCAAATTCAAGTAACAGTTAAAATAAAACATAAACATATGTCAATAAATAGTACAAAGCGTGAGGATGAAAAATCCTCTTTCTCCTCCTCCTCATCTTCTTCAACATAATTCGGATGCATAGGCTGTCGGGACTGAGGTGCATTCATGATATTAAATCATTCTAGCATTTTATTCATATTTATCTCCATGGTTTGCTGTTTATCCTTTTAGAGTCTAGATCTCCCTCTCTTGGGCTTCAATTTTCCTATGGGCCGCAATTAGCTGCTGTTGATGATGTGTAGCTGAATATAACGATTCAACACTAGGCAATGATGAAGATGAAGGAACTTGAGAGGTGTAGAATCTTTCGTTTCCCCCATATGAAAAATGAGAAAACATATCTTCTATACCATAAAGACGGCCACGGTTCATCCCACCAACTATTTATACCCAAGTGGTTGCCCTACTCTCCTTTTCAGTCTGCTGTGATTGTTCAGGAGAAAGCGTTTCAAGTTGGGTGGCCGAATGCATATCATAAAATTGGTTGGTTACCTGCCATCAACATATCACAAAATCTTTAAAATTCAAAGTTCGGCAGCTCCTCCACATTTACTGTGTCGCTGATCCTATTAGAAGTGTCATAAACAAATGGCCCAAATGCATCGGTCATCATTTAATGCATCATGTCAAATTGATTACTATCTTCATCCCACTCTATAGTATTGCTCGAATCACGTCTGATGTCTGTGATTATCGGTCTTTCTTCACCATGTTCTTTCCAAATCCAATACTTAGGCTTAAAGTCATATTTGTACGAGTGAGTCTTCACAATAGGAACATCTAACAGTTTCGTGTTACTACAGTTCACACACAGACATCTAATCCTTGTCTCTAATAAATTAGAGTTCATAGCATGGTTAAAAAATTTGTTTACTCCTCAAATAAATTCAGGTGTCAATTGAGTCCCAGAAAATTCAATCTTTCATTCATGCAACTACAATCCATGATGACTTGGAAAAATTTCGGTAACATAACCCGAATAATACAAGAATTTCCATATTTAAAAAAGACAAAAAATTCAAAACAGTATAAACCAAAACATTTGTATTCAAAATTTTCATCAGGGTCTCACCTATCCATTAACAAACAACAACATAAAAAAAACATATAAACCAGCACCCTGGTACTCAGTATTTTCATCAGGGTCTCCCCTATCCACTAACAAACAACATAAAAAAAAACATACAAACCAGCACCCTAGTACTCAGTATTTTCATCAGGGTCTCCCATATCCACTAACAAATAATAACATAAAAAAAACATACAAATCAGCACTTTGGTACTCAGTATTTTCATTAGGGTCTCCCATATCCACTAACAAACATACAATTCCTAACAACATGTGAACATTTATATACTAGCTATCTATAATAGTAAATAACCTCTAAATTAAGGCAAAATTAATTAAGTTAGTTGAATTCCTATCTCAAACTCCACGCAAAGTCTAATTGCATCGCGCGCATAATCTCCAAACGAAAAGAGAACACAAGCTACTTTACCAAACAAACCCGATTAAATTAAAATCACATAAACACAATCAAAATCATGATTTAATTTATAATTTAAATCTATAATACTACTATTACTTTATTTCAAAGTAATTACTAATCTACATTTTCATATTTATAGTCAATCTAATATACATATTGCTTATCACCTAAAACCATTAATGACTTCTTAACAACTAATTATGAATAATTCATTTCTAATATACTTAATTGTACTTTAATAAGTAAATCACATAAATAATCTATAAAATTAAATTAAAAATAATTTAAAAAATACCTAATAAAGGGTGAAGAGAGGGTCAATGGAGGGTGAGAAGAGGGTGAACAGAGGTTGAGCAGCGGCGGCGCTGTTCGTCCGGGGTGGGAGAGGTTTGAGAGAGGCAGAGTGATCTGGTCTGTGTGGTAGAGGAGAGGCGGTGGCACAGTTCGGTCCATGCGGGAGAGGAAGTGCAACGGTCGGTGGTCAGCGAGATATGAGAGGTCGGTGGTCGGGACGGTGGATCGGTCAGTGGTTGGCAGGGTGTAGCGGTTCGGGTGTGAGAGAGAAGAAGAAGAGGGCAAGTATGGGACATAAAAAAAGAAAGCAATTTTTAAAATATCAGACCGTATTTCCGCAACGGTTGGGTCCATCGCTAACCCTCTTATTTTTTTAAAAAAATAAAATCATCCCAATCATGCGATGGTCGGGACCGTCGCTAATTTGCAACGGCCCGGTCCATCGTTAACCCTCATTTTTTAGAAAAAAAATCAGCACAGTCTTGCAAAGGCTGGGACCGTCGCTAATTTGAGATGGCCCGGTCCGTTGCTAACACCTCTTTTTTTAAAAATTAAAATAAAGGGTTAAATATATTTCTGGTCCCTGAACTTTGGCAAAAATTAACTTTTAGTCCTTGAACTTTAAAACATCGGTTTTTAGTTCATGAACTTTGAAAAAATTCGTTATTAGTTTCTCCGTACATTGTTGGGTGATGTGGCAATTTAATCTACTAACACGTGGACTTAATAAAGGGCCCCCAATTTGTCACGTCATAAAAAATTGGACTAAAGTGAATTTTTTTAAAGTTCATGGACTAAAAACTGACGCTTTAAAGTTTGAGGATTAAAAATAGATTTTTACTAAAATTCAAGGACCAAAAACATATTTGACCCTAAAATAAAAATCATCCCAGTGTTGTGATGGCCGAGACTGTCGCTAATTTGTCATGGCATGTTCTGTCGCTAACAATCTTTTAAGAAAAATGACACAGCCTTGGGATTTCCCAGTCCGTCGCTAACGCCTCTTTTTTTTAAAAAAAAATAGCCTAGTCTTGCGGCGGTCAGGACCATTGCACATTTGCGACAACTCGGACCGTTGTCTTGACCACACCAAATAAACAAAAAAAAACAACCTTTTAGCGGTGGCGGTAGCGACGGTTTTTTCTGTCACAAATTTTACGATTGTTGTAGCTAAGTAGCGACAAAAACTGGCCGTCGCTAATGTTTTGTTATTAATATCATGCATTCTTGTAGTGCTAAAGGTCAAAAGTAAAATTCTGATATTTTTAATTACTCATGTCATGCCAAACTAACCCTCTCAAGGTCTAAAATAAAATCCTACTATATTTTCCCCATCTTCTTCTAATTAGAGGTGATGTTAGGCTTCCTAAGAAGGGTTGGGCTTGATCCAATGTGCTTGAAGAAGACACCCAACAAATGAACTAAAAGGGATGTAGTGATAGATGATCTTGATTGGATCTTAGACTTCTCTTGATGAATTGTTGGTGGAAGGTGTGCCCACTTGAAAAGCAGATCGATAAAATCCATGGGTGCAAACCGTTGTGTTTTCAAAATCAAGGGCAACACCTGCTGGTTCGGAGTTAGAAAATTGTGCTCGCAAAGGGAGGCTTGGGGAGGTGCACCAAAAGATAGTGGGTGCAATGGGTAAAGAACCGATTGCTATTCAAGAATCACTGTGAGATAATAATTGACAAAATAAGAATTAGAGTGTTGTGCTGTGGGATAACCACTGCCTTGAAATCAAGATTTCGGACATACTTCCGGTGCAATCCGATTCTGGTCTTGTTCTCCAAAGTTTACACAATGACATGTGGACCTTGTGCACTCAATGACCAACATGATGGAGTCTCAAAAAATACCTTGCTCAGATTATAGATAAGAGAGAAAATGAGAAGGAGGTTGATTGGAGTGAAAATGGGGGTAAAGGCTGTTAGTGGTAGGTAGAGTGGAGCTGATTTGAAGAATTGGCATGAAATTGGAGAGAAACGGTCATGGAATTAGATTGTCGAGTTTGTGGAAAATTGGGTAAAGCAACTGCCGAAGGTGAAAATATGCTGGAAGAAGGAAAAAGGGACAAACTCACGAAAGGCTGTGATTGGGAGGTAGAGGTGAGATGATTCTTTTACTTAGTAATGGCTAAGAACATGGATTGCTCATGATAAACTTGTTGTTGAAGGCAATCATTGCCAGCTCCATATGTTAGATCATCAAGTATAGTTTTGCATTAATAACAAGTAATGCTTCTGCAAAACATATCCTTAGAAGAATGATTGGGAGGTTTGTTGTTTATGATAAAATTGCCAATTGATAGGAAGCTAAATCCTACCAAGGACTACACTTCTAAGCTATGCTAAAAACTAAATTTAAAAATATAAATTAAACTTTATTTTTGTTGTTGTTCTTATTTCATCAACAATGATTAGGCATATAGAGAATAAAAGGAAAACCCTAATATAAATTAGGGCAAGCCGAAATATTAGTGGTGGCTGAGGTCTTGAGGATGCTTTGGGTGGTAGATAATGAAGGGAAATTAGGTTAAAGAAAATAAATTAGGATTTCTATAAAAAAAGTTATTTAATGAGTTATTAAATTAAATAAATATATAAAACAAATAAATTTAGAATTAAATTAAATAATTTGAATTCAATATTGTTATTGTTAAAATAAAAAATAATAAAGAATTGATAATGCAGTGTTGATGGGTAAGGGTGGGTTCGGGTTGGGTTGGGTGGGTTTTTCACTGTTTTGAAGTCCAACCCAAACTAAATAGTTTGGGTTGTGTTGGTTTGGTTTTCACAACTTTTATTTTTTGACCCAAACCAACCCAACCCAAATTTGATTGGATTGGGTGATTGGGTCTACTTTATTAAATAAAAAACAAAAAAAAAAATTTTTTTAAAAACATTCTATAAAACTTATAGTGACATATTATTAATTTTATATATGTTTAGATATTTTATTTGTTAAAATAAAACATAACATTAATAATATAATCATACAATATATTAATTTTAACGTAAATAAAGTAAAAAATAGAGTAAATGTGTAAAAGGACATATAAAATAAGTAATTTAGGAATTTAGTTTATGTTGAGTTGGGTTTATTGGGTTTTTAAAATGCAAACTCAATACCCAATCCAATTTGGTTTGGGTTCATTAAAAAAAATACCCAAACCAACCTAATAACCCAACTCAATCTATAAAAAATAAAATAGTTTGGTTTGGTTTGGGTTGTTCGGATTCGTGGATTACCCAACCCGTTATCCACCCCTATTGATGGGTGACATGGCACTGCTGAACTAGATTTCCATTTTTCATCCCAATAATTAACATCTTAAAGTTAATGAAAGAGACTATTTTATTTTTTTTTTACAAAAATGAAGAACAAGAGGCATAACAAGATTTCAAGAGATCAAAATTCATCATACATTTAGGCCCCGTTTAAAAGAGCTTGTTTTTTCAGTTTATTTGGGCTTTTCTTATGAAATAAGTACTTATGTAAGTGTTTGGATAAATTTACAAAATAGATTTATCAATAAGCTATTTTTTGGCTTATTTCTATAAGCTAGTTAGAGTAGCTTATGAAAAGCTATTCAAGGAAATTTATACGAAGGTCCTCTCTTCGAATTCTTTTAATCTCGTTCGTCTTGTGTGGCTGATGCTGACCTCTGAGAATTTGGCATAAATGAGATTCGAACACGGGACCTCTCGCTGTGGATCGTCTCTCCTATAAACTTAGCGAGGCCTTAGTGTGTGTTTGGTTTTCCGTTGGTAAAACTTAGTTTGGTTGAAAGTAAGTTGAGTTAAAAGTTAGTTCAATCCAACGAAATTTATGTTTGGATATTTTTAACTAAAAACAAGTTTGATAAACTAAATATTGTTTGGATAGGAGGACAAAAGTACTTTTATAAACTATAAAGGGATTGAAAGTACTTTTCGCAAACGAAAAAGAGTCATCCTACTTCCTTTGTCTAAAAGTGAGTCGAAAGTACTTTTGAGACCAAACTGGGTTTTGTCGACTGGATCAAACTGAAAAACAAACAAGACTAGAATTACTTTTTAGTCTAGTTAAAATTATTTTTGTCCAACCAAATTTAAATCCAAACACACACTTATACCGCTAAACCAACCCTTAAGTTACATTTACCTCCATTTAACCACAATATTTTTACACAGAAACACTTAACATTATTTTTTGGTAAATAAACACTTATCATTTGAATATTTAACTTTTTATTATTTTGGAGCGTTGTGTTGTATCCCGGTCTCAGATTTTTCACTTTCATCATCTTAGTTTCAAATCCTTTAGTTGTTATCATTAGGATTTTTATCTCTTTTTTTAAAAGTTTTATCTTATTATTAGAGACTTATCTTTTATAGAATTAAGATCTTAACTTTTTAATTTTAATAATTGTTATTTTAATTTATTAGTATTTTTTATTTACTTTTATTAGTCATTAAAATTAAACTTATTTTTAATTATTTTTAATTCTTTAGTTTAATTTTGCCTTTAAATTTTAATTTAACATTAAGCTTGGTTGCAAAAAATAATTATAAAAATTATATGTGCTTATCAAAAATAGGTTTGCATCCAAACACAAATAACTTATTAAAATTAAGTGCATAAAATACAAACTCTTATAAAATAAACTCTTATTGCATAAACGCTTAATTAAACAATTTATTTAATAAGATATTGTGTATGCGTTGCAAAATTTTTCTACCAGTTCACATGCGTTTCAAATCATGGTCGAAACTTAAAATTCAAAATTGGACATTTTTATTAAAATAATACTTTTTTTTAATTAATTAAAAAATTAGGTTCCTAAAAAAATTATTTACTAAAATGAGTCTTTTTACCGTTCACGTCACTTTTATTTAAAAAAAAAACTCCTGGGCGCCACGTGGCAGCACCAGATTTTTCAAAAAAAAAAAAACAAAATAGCCATTCATTACAAAAAAAAAAATAAAACCCAGGGCCAATGGGGAAGTGCAAGTGGCAAGGCCAAAGAGTGTTACGCCTTATGCATGGTGCAATGCTTAAAAATAAAATAAAAAAAAACTTTAAAATATCCTTAAAATATAATTAAAAATAAAAAGTAATTTTGAATATATAGAAAATATTTTTAAATTATAAAATAATATTCAATATTTTAAAAACTATTTTAATTAATAAAATATATTTTTCAATATTATAATAATTTTTCAATATTCTAAAATTGTTCAGAAAATACTTTTAAATTATTAAAAAAATATATATTCAAAAAATAATTTAAAATTATAAAAAAATAATATTCAATATCTAAAAATTATTTTAAAAATTAACAAATACTTTTAAATCCTTTGCAATGCTTGATTCACTAATTTGATTAGCCTTTTATTCTCTTAAGATGACTTTGTTATTTTAATGTTTCTATATATCTTGGAGGTTAAACCTTATTAATCCTTGGCTTACCACTTGGGAATCTTGTATTATTTTAAGAGTGTTTTTTATGCTCTTTAGTAATAATATGCTTTAGTTTATCAAAAATAAATAAATACTTTTAAATAGATTTTAAAAATGATAAAAAAATAAAAAACACTTTTAAATTATAAAAATAATAAAAAAATATATAGAAAATATTTTTAAATTAGAAAAATAATATTCAATATTTAAAAAATTATTTTGATTAATAAAATATATTTTACAATATTATAATAATTTTACAATAATATTTTAAAGATATTTTTTAAATATATTTAAATGTATTTTTTATTTAAAAGAATTATTTTGGTAAAAATGCCTTAAATATTATTTTTCTAATTTAAAATTATTTTCTAATTTTTTTTATTTTTTATAATTTAAAAGTTTTATTATTTTTTTATCATTTTAAAAATCTATTTAAAAGTATTTGTTAGTTTTTAAAATATTTTTTTAAATATTGAAGAATATTTGTTTATAATTTAAAAGTATTTTTGAATAATTTAGAATACTGTAAAATTATTATAATATAAAATATATTTTATATAATAATTTTTTAAATATTAAATATTATTATATAATTTAAAAATATTTTCTGAATATTTTTAATTACTTTTTATAATTTAAAACTATTTTTATTATATTTTAAATATATTTTTAAGTGTTGTTTTTTTTTTAAGGATTGCACGGTGCATAAGGCACAACACCCAGGGCCTCGCCACTTGGCGCTTTGCCATTGACCCTAGGTTTTCTTTCTTTTTTTAATGAATGGCTATTTTATTTGTTTTTAAAAAAACTGGTATTACCACGTGGCAGCACTTCATTGGATGGCACCTTCCAGTAGGCGTCACTCAATGAGTTGTTGACACATGACACCCAAATTTTTTTTAAAAAAAATAAAACGAAGCGAACAGACCCATTTTAGTAAATAAGTTTTTTAAGGACCCAATTTGACAATTAATTCAAAAAAAAAGTTTTATTTTGATAAAATGCCTCAAAACTGCGCATGACATTTAATAAAGGATGTAAATTATTTTTTAACCGAAAGTTTTATATTAGATTTTTTTTAGGGTTAAATGTGCTTTTTTTCCCCTCAACTTTAGCAAGAATTTATTTTTAGTTTCTAAATTTTAAAACATCAATTTTTAATCCTTAAATTTTAAAAAAATTCACTTTTAGTCTCTTCGTACATTTTTTGGTGACTTAACAAACTGATTTGACACGTAAATCTGATGAAGGATCCTCAGTGTGTCACGTCACTATATCGAGAGACTAAAAACATATTCTCGTTAAAATTGAAGAACAAAAACATATTTAACCCTAAATTTTATATTTAGAAATTTATAACAAAATAAAAAATTCATGTGATTGTCTTTTATCCGACAATAAAAAGAAAAAGGAAAAATTGTGGGCGTGAGTTTTAGAATAGGTTGAGGAGCGTGGGTGTAAGGGTGCAGACAATGGCGAAGCCATCTCAAAACTGAAAAACCATAGGATAGATTGATAGATTGATTTGTACTGTACTATATTGCAATATAGTTAATAGTTAATTTTGGGAAGGGTAAGTTATTATATATTATTATGATTATAGTAGTATAAAATTTATTTTAAAAGATGTCATCACTGTCGGCATCATCACCAATTAACAGGGAATAAATTAAATTTAAGCTATAATATTTGTTTTGGTAGGTTGAAATTTCTATTTTTTATTATTTTATTTTTTTTAAAAAAAATATGAATTTGGTCTTTACAAATTCAATCTATTATGTCTCAGTCATGTAACTGAGTTGGTGAGCGCATAAGGACAAACATGTGTGGGTACATTATTCAATCTCCGGTTATACTAGAATAAAAAAAAAAATCAATCCATTCTAATATTATGTTTGGTTGAAAAAAAAGAAATAAAAAAAAATATATAAATAAAAGTGCAATTTTTTTATTTTAAAGAAATTAAAAGAGAATTTTAATTTTTAGCATTTTTTTCTTTGTTTTTTTTTCTCATAACTTCTTTTCATTCTACTTTTTTTTAACCTAAACAAATACAAAGTAAATGACCGGAAATGAGAGACCAAATAATAATGTTTAAATTTTTGTGAGGGACAAAATATGAATCTTTAAATTTCTAAGAGGATGTAAAACTCAAAATATATTTTATCTTATGTTTTATAATATCCGGTGAACATTGCAATTCCTAACTATAAGGTAGTGTGGTATGGTGACAGTTTATATCATCACTTAATTATATGTGTGATGGTTTGATTCTTTACTAGTGAGAATACAATGATATTTTATGACCTCTTAATAACCAGTCTTTGTGAGTTTAGGATGAAAATATTTCTCTTCTCCTTGACCATCATTATTAGCAAATAAGACAGTTTCTAGGTCTAATTCATCAAGAAACAACGATTCTACTTCAAGATTTTCAAACCATTAAAGCCATCCCATGCCTTTCCACTCATCTCCCACATCCGAGTATTGCCTCTTATTTGTTTTGATCATTTTTCCTACTCAATAGATACAAATTTCGCTAATTTTGATTTTGCTTTTTTTTTTCTATGTTTTTACTTCTGGATTTCTTCTATTTATATAATCTATTTTTCTTGACATCGATAAGTAACCCATTAATTTTGACAAGTTAATTTTTCATTTGAAGTATTTGAACAAAATATGTAGAGAATCTATTTTTTATTTTTATTTTTTTCCTTTTTTTAATAATGTCACATATACCTCTAAAGTACAAAACAAAGATATATTGGAGTGTGTTGGTGTTGGTATTGTGTACCGTGTATGTATCCGATACCAACACTGATACATTTTCATAACAATTTGAAAATCAATAGAAAAAAAAAATTAAACCAGTTCTTTAATTAAACCTAGTATGGGGTCCAATATTTATTGGTGAATGAAATATCTCTTCCACTTTCCTATTTTTCCTCCCCTCAACAAAATAGCTATATTTATTTTTCATATTTAATTAATTTAATAAAAGTAGAAGACTGCAAAGTGTGCTTTAGGGGGAAACCGTAAACGGGTGTGTTTATTTTTGTGTGAAAGTGGGCCCATTGGAAAGGTTTAGATTTCATTAATTAATAATAATAATAATAATAATAATAATAAATGCTTTTTTTAGCATTTTAAAGAAGTGGAGAAGAAAGAGGCAACGTCACCACGCACCCAAGACAAAATTACCATTAAGTCCAAGCTTAGGAAATTGGCAAGAGCAAATTATGCATGTATGAGTTGGTGTGTCTACGTTTATTCTATACCACGACTATTTATTTAATCAAATAAATAATTTTTTTTTGAGAAATTAAAAAAATAAGGTCAAATGTACATTTTGGTCATGTATCTTTTAAGCGCATTTGATTTCGGTTTTATATCTTTTTTTTCTTACATTTTGGTCCTGTATCTCTCATAAATGTTTCATTTTGGTCCAATCCGTCAACTCCGACACCCCATTAACAGAATTAACCTAATAAGAACATAGTCAAATTACGCCATTTATGTTCAAACACAGAAAAACCATAACATACATATGAACTCTAATAAGAACAATTACTTTGTAATGGGGTGACGAAATTGACGGACAAGACCAAAATGAAACATTTATAAGAAATACAGAACCAAAATATAACCCAAAAAAGATATAGGACCAAAATGAAATACTCCTAAAAGAATACAAGACCAAAAGATACATTTGGCCAAAAAATAATTTTAAGAATTTTAAGATGTTTGTTTTTGTTATTAGAAATAATTAGAAGCAGAAAATAATTTTTTTTTGCTAGAGATTGTTATTTTAAATTGCTTCTTTAAATAATTAACGGCAGAAAAAATGTAAAATAAATAAGTTTATTTTTAAAGAAAATTACAGACAAATTGATCTCGTTACAATCATGTAGTTCAGTTGGTGAATGCATTGAAACATGCATGTGTGAGTACTAGGTTCGATCAATAATTATATTATTTTTCTATGAACCAAAAAAAATTTATCACTTATTTTAACATTTTAAAAAATAACTTATTTTTAAATTTAAACAACTAGTTCATATAATCATATTGTTCACGATTTGGTTTGATTCGGTTTTGGGAGTATCACCATTCGATCTGATCAACTTAATTTTATTCAGTTTGATTTGGTTCATATGGTTTTAGAAAAGAAATCCGAACCAAACTAATTCAATCATGTCTAGTTTGGATTGGTTCAATTTTCGATTTTAATATTTTTTTAGAAATTATAATAAAACTAAATAACTAATGTCATCATTCATCACTAATTGAGGCAAATTAATAAATAAAAATACAAACACTCCAAATGATGCTTACATTTATAGCTACAAAATAATACTCCCTCGGTTTTTTATTATAAAAAAAACATAACTTTACACTTACTAAGAAATTAGTTAAAATCATTTAATTTTTGTTAATTTTATATAAAAATTTATTGTATTTTCTAAATTAATCTTATTTAATATTGATATTGAACTAATTTCTCTCTCCATTTTTAATGCCTTTTCTAGTAAATAAGAGTAGTAGTAGTCTAAGAATTAAATGCTTATCGAAAATACTCCTAATTAATGTTAAGGGTATTTTAGGTATTTTCTTGTTGACTTTGATAAAGTTAGTTAAAAAATTTAATAATAAAAAACATATGAATCTCCAAATTTTTTCCTATAATATAAAATGGAGGGAGTACACTAAGGATCTGTTTGGTGACCAAGATAAGGACCTTAGGATAGGATAACCTATGATATTCTGTTACTATCCATAGTTTGGTGAGACAGCAGAATATGATAAGCTTATCCTGTTAACTTATCATATCCTACTCTCTAATACAAAATGTTATCCTAAGGGAGGAGTTGGGTTAGAGGCCAACATGATAGGATAAGGATTTTCATTTTCTACTTTAGCCTTTCTTATAATACATATTCTTAAATTAAAATATATTTTTATAATAAAAAATTAAAATAAATAATAAAAATAAAATTAATAATAAAAATAATTATAAATAATGATAATAATAAAAAATTTAATAATAATAGTAATAGTAATAAAAATAAATAATAATAATAATAAAAATAAATAATAATGAAAATTAATAATAATAATAGTAATAAAATAAATAATAAATATTGATAATAATAATTATTATATTAATAAAATAATAAGTAATAATAATAAATCATATTAATAGTAATTTTAATAATAATAAATATAAATTTAAATAATTAAAATAAAAATAGTAATAAAAATAAATAATAATGAAAATAAATACAAATAAGAATAAAATTAAATAATAATAATAATAATAGTAATAAAATAAATAATAATAATAGTAATAAAAATAATTAATAATAATAATATTAATATTAAAAATAATAATAATAATAATAATAATAATAATAATAATAATAATAATAATAATAACAACATAGTAGTATCTATTCTGGTATGTCATAAACACACCAAACATTGGATATGATATGAGTTTATAAATGTTTATCCAACTCTTATCATATCATGTTGTTATCCAACCCTCTTATCATATCTTGCCTTATCTTATCCCGTCCACCAAACAAGCTCTAAAAGAAATGTCTAAATTCAAACCAAATGTTAAAATAAAAATAGCTATTTAACTTACTATATGTAAAGATCATTTTTGTACTTTCTTTATTAATATAAATATAATATTAAAATATAATCACCATTTAATTTGCTTGGCCCCCTTGAGAAGAACTAAAAACCGAACAAACCAAAAAAAAATGGTTTTTATCATTTTTTTCTATTTTTTAATTTTTTAATTATTTTAATTGTCGATTTTTCGGTTCGATTTGATTGATTTGAGATAGTTTAATTTTTTTTGTTTTTTTGATAATCTAAATTGCATCAGAGTACCAGTAATATGCGGAAAATACAAAAAAAACATAAGCTCATAATTGATATTAGATTTCTTTCAAAGTAGTCATAAAAATTGAGATAGTTTAGTTTAGTTTTGAACACTCCTTATTCATAATATATCTGCAACCAATAAAAAGTTAAAAGATATTAAAATAACAACGGATTAACAGTTCATGTATCAGTTTTTTTACCTCATATTTTTTATTTTATCTCTTTTCTTTATCTGTTTTTACTTTCTTTCTCTTTTTCTTTCATTTTCTTCTTCCTATATCACCATACACCCTAACGTCCGGGTGTACAATTATATTTTTTCTGTTTTTATGTCGATTTTCAGTATAAGTAAATTCTAATTTAATTATGGTGTTTTGTTTTGGTACACAATTATGGTGTTTTTAAATGCATGTATTTTAAAACAAATAGAGTATTTCATCTACCATGAATATCATAAATGACATTTTAATTAGCATGAATTAATTATTATGTACTTACACTACAACTATAGCTATCAAATTTCAGTTACAAATATTAATGTGTGGTTGATTTAAATGGTAGATGCTTAATTGGCTTAAGTAAAAGATTTTTTATTTGAATTATTATGTATGAAAATATCCTCCATTGAGAGAATTAGACCTACTATGATGTGAATATTTTCAACCTAAATGAGGGAATAATGGCTAACCAATCAATTATAAATATTTTTCTTAGCTGATTTACAGGTAAATTTTACTCCTTTTATTCTATATATAAATCACTTTTAAAGAAATCATCATAATTAATTAATAGTAATTAAGTCATTAAACTCATCTAAAATAGATTTTATAACTATATCATTAACGTAAATATGTTAATAAATCAGTTTTTTATTTTATTCTAGTATCTCTATTACTTCATGTAATAATTAATTGAATATTTAAAAATTATAGAAGAGCATAAGTGAATATTATGCATTAATAAATTATTTGACGATGGCCTACTGAATTTTTTTTAGAAGGTGGCTAATGTATAGAACTTGAAGGAGTACTTACTAAATAAAAATCTACAGCTAATTTCCGAAGGCATTTAATTTTAGTTTTATAGTACAAATAATAAAAATAGAAACATGTTAACTACAAAATGCAGCTAAAATAATAAATTAGATTCATATATATATATATATATATATATATATATATATATATATATATATCTTAATTGTTACATTGATTATCGGCTAAATAATTTCTTTAATTAATATTTAAAGGATAATATTAGTTGTCTCAGTCATGTAATTTAGTTGGTGAGTGCATGAGAATATACGTGTGTGGGGTACAAAGTTTGATCCCCGATTATACTACTTTCCTATGAAAAAATAATAATATTAACTCTAAATTTAGAAAAAAGTTAACTTTATTTTTTGATAATAAAAAAAAAGTTAACTTAAAAGTTAGTTATAAATTAACTATAAAATCTTTCAAATATACTACTAAATAGCTATTAAAATATTTTCGCTGCTAATCAGTAATAAATATTTTTTTCATATTAATTAGTAATAAAGATTTAGCAACAAACCAGCATAGAAAATTAATCTGTACCTAATGTACTTAATTTGGAGATAATAAATTATTTTATTGTAATGTTATTATAAAACAGGAAATGTTATTCAATATCATTTAAATTATGAATCATAATTTGAGAACAAGATATTAGATTACTCCATCCGTTTCTTATTATAAGATCCTAAACAAAAAAATTAATGTTCCTTTTTATAAGATTCTGGCCAAAAAAATTAAAAGCATTTATTATGTTTTTCCAATTTTACCCTTATTTATTGGTATCAACTCATGTGAGTTCCCATAATTCATTTAATGTATGTGAGGGTAATACTGAAAAATTATTATAACATTTTAAAATTTCAATAAGATTTTTTGGTGTGAGTGCTTTCTTAATCTATGTGATGTTCTTTTCAGGATCTTATAATAAGGAATGCAGGGAGTATCTTCAATGGGGTGATTAAACGAGTTCTTCTCATTTAAGCACCCAGCTAAGTACTCCATCTCTTTTGGAGTATTATGACGTGGAATGAGGTGCTTAATAAAGTTACTTAATAGAGCTGGTCGTACTACTCTTGCCTCCTCGTCCTTGCTACTATTACATTTTATTGCATGCAAATCCTTTGATTCTCTCAATCGGTGTGTGCCTCTATTGGCTCCATTGTCCGGAACTTTGTTTGGGCTGGCTCTGGTGACCGTAATGGGTGGAGCTTGATTCGTTGGGATAAAGTGGCTTTACCTCGGAGTGTTGGTGGTTTGGGTTTTCGCTTAGCCCGTGTCTCGAATATCGCTTTGTTAGGGAAACTTTCATGGGCCATTATTCATGATGATGACAAGCTCTGGGTTAAAATGATGCGTCAAAAATATTTGCGAGGGTCCTCTATATTTAATGTTAATGTTTCGGCAGTTAGCTCTTATGCTTGGAAATCTATTATGCGTGCTTTTAATCATTTGAAGGATGGATATAAGGTGCGTGTGGGAGCTGGCGAGGTGTCTTTCTGGTATGGTCGCTGGCTTTCAGATGGTTTCTTATGTGACAAGGTCCATTACGTTAATATTCAAGATACTACCTTGTTGATCAAGGATGTGTGTGTTAATGGTGCATGAAATTTTGATCTGTTAGCCACTGTGTTGCCTAGTGAATTAAAAAATAAGTGCTCCTTAGTGCACGTTAACACGTCTGTTCAGGATCTTCTTATTTGGGCTGCTAATGTTCATGGCTCTTATTCTTCTCAGTCTGCGGCGTCTTGGCTCCAAGATCGTTGGCAATCTCGACATTATATTCCTCAAATTGCTTGGGTTTGGCGTCAACCAATTACTGAGGGTATGACATTTATGTTCTGGCTTTGCTTACTTGGTATTCTCCCTATGAATGAGCTTCGCTACCATCGGAACCTTTCGGCATCTGCTATGTGCCAGCGTTGTGTCTTGGCTGATGAAACCATTTTGCACTGCATGCGTGACTGTGCTCAAGCGAGAGGTATTTGGCGCGACGTTGGTTTTCGTGAGGACGCCCAGTTCTTTGATAATAACGTTGTTTCTTGGGCTTCTAGTTTCCTGAAGAATGACAATGGAATCTTGTTTGCTTGCACCGCATGGCATGTGTGGTGCGCTCGTAATAAAGCTGTTATTAGTGGTAAGATCATGTCTAACTTTGAGACCATTTCAGCGATTCATAGCGATGCCTCCAGCATGCTGCAGCGGTTGTATGGGCAATCCAGGTCCGGCAGGGGCTGGCGGCCTCCTCCGTAATCACTGCGGAGAGTTGCTTCTTGGCTTCTACAAATCTCTGGGCAATTCCACGAGTTTTCATGCGGAGCTTGTCGGCCTCTATCGTGGTATTTTCCTTACATGGAAACTTGGTTATCGTGATGTTGTTTGCCACTCTGACTCGCTCCTTGCGGTGGAGACCGTCAAGCTGGGTGCTGGAGAATTTCATCTTTATGCTGCATTGATCCAGTCCATCAAAGAGCTCTTGTCTCGCAATTGGATTTGTCGGTTTGAGCATGCTTATAGGGAATCAAACTTCTGTGCTGATGCCCTCGCGAAGCTTGCATCTTGCGGTGCTTTTCCTCTCACAGTGATCCACTATCCTATCTGTTAGCTGTCTAGTTTTTTGTTGGTTGATAGTGTAGGACTTGTTCACTTTTTTAGTTTTTATTTTTATTTATTTTTTTAATGTACCAAAAAAAAAATTAGCATCTGATTCTTATAGAAAGAGTGAGCCCAATTTGTATTAAAAATAAAAAATAAATATGAGATAATTAATTTGTAGGTACATGTGGGTCTCATCCGAAGTGCTTATTTAAGAACTTACATTGAAATGCTTCAGGTGCTTAAATTGATAAAATAATGTGTACACGTGAAACTCAGTAAAATATAATAAATTAAGAGCAATGTTATATCCTTTTAAAAATCCTCCTAATACTATATAAAGTATGGAATTAAATGCACTTTCAATCTTAAAAACATAAAAAGCATTGAAAACATTTTTTAATGAATAATTAGAAAGATTTTTAGGAACTTGAACTAACAGAATTTAGAATTATTCATAGTAAATTAATTCATAAGAACTTTGTTAAATACCTTTTCAAAGAGAGCGGCTTAGACATTAGAGTGATATAATGATTACCCAATTTGGGAACGTGGTAATCCATTCAGAATTCACATTCTTTCTCTCTCTCTCTCTTTGTTTCTTTCTCTCTCTAAAGAGGTCAATGATGGAATGAGTTGAGAGCAAAATTTCAAAAAAGCTAAAACCTTCCCCTAATGGAAGTGGGACGAGGCTATGCTATTTTTTCTTATTTTCCCCAAGTGGAAACAGTACCAACTCAGTGGGCCTCTCACTTTCTCTCTCTTCTCTTTCTCTCTCATCCCCCCTTTTCCATTCTTTCAATAATTATTCAAGCCCAGGCCCACCAGGCCCACTAGGCTTTATTATCCTTAACCCTTCTCACCTATGAATCCGACCTAACTTCTGTTCCTCCATTTAATAAAAAAAAAAAAATATATCACATATTATCACACCTAACTTTTGGCTTCACTATTTTAGCAATAGGATCATACACCTATAACCGTGTCTCCAAATTAAAAACCCTAAATTAACAAAAATGGATAATTTAGGAATTTGGGGGGCCTCCTCCTCAAATTACTAGTGGACAACTATCATATGTACCTTGTCTTGTTTGTTTGTTTATTTTCCTCATAATTAAAATTGAAAATGTCTTGGTAGACAAAAACTTTAGTTAGGATCATCTTTACCATGTTGAAATAAATTACCTGTCACTTTAGATCTAGTCAAGTAAAGTATAACACAATTTTGTATTTAACATATTGATGTAGATTTGAGCTTTTATTGATTCTCACATATGTGATTTGTAAAGTAAATGTAATTACTTTTTTAAAAAAATGCTTTTTGAATTTAGAGGTTTTTCTTACCACTATAAATAAGATGATTTAGCTATTGAATTAGGAAGACTTCTGATTGATAAATTGGCGCCGTTATTAACTATTTCAGTCACAATCTTGGTCGCTATTATAATTAGTGATCGAAAAAATAAGTTTAACAACTAATTTTATTAGTTGCTAAATAGATTTTTTTGTTGTTGTGCACTTTAAATTAGGAGTTTAGAACACCATTTACTCGCACCCTGCTTAATTTATTTTTAAAGCTAAAATGCTGTTTTGATCCCTTACGCTGTAAAAAATTTCAATTTGGTCCTTTAAGTTTTAAAAGTTTTAATTTGGTCCCTTATGTTTAAAAGTTTCATTTTGATCGTTAATGTTGTATTTTTCGAATCACTATGATCCCTTATGTTATATTTTTGAATCGTTTTGATCCTTCATTTTGGGTCCTTACTTGGTTAAAAATATAACATAAGGGACTAAAGTAATTCATAAATACAACCTAAGAGACCAAATTAAAACTTTTAAAACATAAGGGACTAAATTGAAACTTTTAAAATATAAGATACTAAACTGAGACTTTTCGATATCGTATGAGACCAAAACAATAATTTACTCTATTTTTTAAAAGAATACATGCTCTCAAGATGACACACTTTGCACATGTTTGCATTTGTTTTTTCTTTTATATAAATAATTATTTTTAAAAGTAAAATCGTGGAGAAAAAACCTCACACTTTCAGATGTTAGAACAATATGAATAAATTTCCTTTTTAATAAAATGCTTTTTTAAGAATCAAACCAAAGATCTCATTATAAAGTATCTTTATATACATTTTCAAATCTCTTACAGACTCAACACGCTTCTACCAAACTATTTGAATATGTTTGCATTTCGTTGAACAGAATTGGAACTTGAACTAAAATATTAACTTTTGCGATGTGTTAATTCGATGCTAGTTTAAGACCCTTATTAATTATCTGAACCATATATTCCCTTTTATTGATAACTCAAATATCATCACAACACATTTTTATATGAAGATTAAGATCAAATTAATTAATCAGTTCAATAATAAAGAGTCAAACATACTCTTTTTTCTCCGTCAAACCAAAAAAAGAACTACTTCAATTAGTTCAATTGCTCAAAGATTCTCTATGTTGAAAGCAAAAAGTCCGTTGATTACATTTACATGACACGTTTGAAATGAGAGAAATTTTAATAATGTGAATGTTATTTGATTCAATTAATCGAATATATCTTCTTGTAGTAGAACTAAACACATAGAAAAGTTTGATTTAATTTGGAACCTTACTTTATACGGGAAACAAATGTTGAACAAATGATCGACATAACAAATATCATTGACCAAATTAAAGATTTTTCAGACCATGCTTCCCATATTTTTCAATCACTGAATATAATTTATTGAATTTATTCTTAGATTGTGACACAAGCACAAGAAATTTTTCTTTTATCTTTATGGATAAATGGTGTGGCCTGAAAATTGAATTGAGTTATACCTATATTGGAGGGGGTATATAGACTTTGGTCTACGTGTCGACTCGCGAAATTGCAGATTTAGAACACAAAACTTAAAGTTTATATAAATTACGGACTGTACAGATTAAATTCGCGGACTCTATAAAAATCCTTTATTCGTATAAATTGAAGAAACATAATTATTTTCTTAAATTTAAAGATAATAATATATTTTGTAGTTATTTTTATATAAAAAATTATAATTATATATCTAATTTATAATTAAAAAATTAATACATTTTGTTATCTTTCTTATTAATATATTAGATTTATAAAAAAAAACTAGAGTTTTTTAAAAACAAGTAAACAAACTACACAAATAAGTTATGTGGATGTCCGCGGGTGGACTACCAGCAGGCACGCAGGGTAGATGCGGAACTGAAGTATATTGGTCCATTTAAAATGCGAGCTTAAGCGGACAGTCTGTTTAAACCGCAGGTCTATGCGAAGTGTGTGTGGGCCGTCCATATATATATATAGTATTATTTACACCAACTCTTACATCAATTAATAACTATTTATCGAAGTTTTTTTTCACGAAACGAACTTATCATAGGATTGAAACTACTTATCGTATAAATCATGTTTACAAATTTCATATCATTCCGAAATCGTCTAGTACTCTATCAAAATGTTTGTTATTTTCATATGTTTTAAAACTATTTTACGTTACTTTTTTTAGTATGTTAATGAAGTATTAAATGGTTTCAGAATGATGTAAAGTTTTGTAGGCATGATTTATACAATAAGCCGGTTTAACAGTCGGTTTTGGGAAAAAAAATTCTATAAAAAAATATATACCAATATAAGAATTTATATAAATTACACCGATGTCATTTGATTCCAATAAAACAGAAGAAAAAATGATAAAGAAGACACTTACTAAATAACTACGGTTTGTGATTCTCTAAAATCTTCTATCAATTGCAACACTCAATCTCCAAAAAAGATTAAAAAACATGCATTTCCGACGTTGCAATTTTAAGATTAGTTTTTATACTTGTTTTAATAAAAAAGGTTATTGACTTTAATTTGTTGGAACCCAACATATATTGATTTCAAAACTCGATTTCCAATGGCTTTTTAGGTTTCTTATATGTTTTCGTTACGTTTAATTAGTAAATCCTCCAAATTATAATTTGAGTGAAAGCCACGCAATTATTTTGATCTAAATAGTGTTTTGAGGTTATTTAAGGTATGTTGGATCATTTTTTTGGGTTTAACGTACTTTTCTCCTTAAAAAGAAGAATTTGAGCTAAGCATAATTTCAAAAAAATTATGAAAATTAAAATGAACTCTATTAGAAATCTTATATTTAATAGAATTTGATATTCAACGTGGTACTTAAGTCATAATGTTCTTCCATTTAATGAACTAACTATTTTGGTTGGGCTTTCTTTACGTGCTTAATTAATCCTAACAATTTGGTGTTTGTATTAAGAGATTGAATCATATAAAGGGTTAGAATTTTTATTTTATATTTATTTTTTTTGGAAGGTAAAGAAAGTAATATTCAATATGAGCATAATAAGGGATACTCACTCAAATACAAGAATTCTGAGTTTACAATAATAACAACAAACTAAAACAGAACAACCAAACCCAGTGCTAAACAAAGCAAAACAACATCCCAACAAAAATCAACATATGGAGTGGCATAAATCAGGACTCGAACACAACAGAAGAATCAAACATTTCATTGTGAAAAATTACTATATTTCTAACAAACAACAATTTCCAAATAACAGCCTTAAACAAAATTAAATGTTCACGAGCAAGAAGGAAGCAAGGTCGGTGAGCTTGCAATGACAGTTGTTGTATGACTAACAAAAATATAACTGCAAAGACTCAAGCAAAATCAAAAAACACACGTATGGACTAAAACAAAAATGAAGTGCGAGTATAAAGTCGAAAAAGTTAATTTAACCTATGTTTTATATACTAGTGTTCTTTTTATTGGTATAATAATAATTGAAAATACTTAAAGACAATAAAATAGAAGAAACAAACTAGTCCCGGATATATATACTTAACTCCATCCTATAAATTAAGACCAAATGACTGATTTGAGAAGGAGGATAAACATGAGTACAACATGTTATCTTCAAAATCAAATCCACTACTAGAGCCAAATCGCACTGGCAAACAAAATCTCTAAAATAATTTAAATAGACTTTATGTCGAAAATACACGGAATTTTTTAATAGCTTCAATTTTATTTCAAAAGTTCTTATAATAATTTTAATTTCAAAAAGTAACTTAAATCGAAAGTAATAGCAATAACAAGTTAAATCTGAATGTTTACTTGTGGCCTCAGATTTACATATTCTCGTATAAAATAAATAAATTCCATATCTTTTATAAAAAATAAATAAATAAATTACATATCATCCCCAGAAATAGAAACGTGAGTTACAAGGACAGAATGTGTAGCAAAGTTCAAAGTGTATTTGGCTCACATTAATTTTTTTTTATAGATTCAGAAAAAGCATTGTTTGGGGCAGCATATATCCTTATTTTTTCAAAAGAAAAGAATAAATATTTAAAATGGTATCTCACTTTGTCATTATCATTCAAAATAGTTCTTGACTTTATTTTCTATTATTCAAAACGATATCTGACTTGTGATAAAAAGCAAAATGTTCTTTTACTTTGTCTTCCATTAATCAAAATGGTCCTTTGTTTTTTTTACCGTCATTCAGAAAGGTCCTTACCATTTTAGCAAGTGAACAAAAATAACATGTTTTAGTCGATTGGTGATAGGTCCAACAGCCTCACGACATCTTGATAGTAAATCTAGATAGAAAATTGTAGAAATCAAAGATGAGTTTACTTATAATAAGTTAAGAACCATTTAGATTGAAGGAGGACAAAGTCAAAGATCATTTGAATGACAAAAGAAAGTTAGGACCATTTTGCTTGATCTTATAATGTAAGGACCATTTTGAACTATGATCACAAAGTTAGAGGTTATTTTACTTGATTTTATAAGTCAGGAATTATTTTAAACGATGATCACAAAGTCAGTGACCATTTTAGCCATTAATTCTAAAAGAAAAAGAAAAACTAATTTAGCGTAAGAAAATGCAACGAGAACATAGTCGAAGTATAACGTGTTCTTTCATTGACACTTGCAAATGCGAATATTAAGGATTATTGAATATGTCAAATGTGTGGTTTGGCTTCATGTGTACTTCCCATATATAGGAATATCCAATTTTCAATTATTATATAATTTCGACAATTTTAGAAAGGTAACCAACCTACCAGAGAATCCTATGAGATGATAATTATCCTATTTTGTCATTTCTTTAGCGTTTCTTATGTGTGGTTTGTTATTTTTTACAAAACAATTTGAAAATGAATTATTCTATATTTTGATGATTCATGAGACAACGATCACAAGTTGTAAAATATTCCATTATCCTTCTCCAAACGAGCTATTTCGACCCCAAAAAGTTGGTTCACTATGAGTTAATAACAAAATAAAGATAAAAATATATTTTTAATCTTTTACCTTTTATTTAAGGTTTATTTTGGTTACGTAATTTTTTTAATATTCATTTTGGTCCTTCAACTTTTGATTTTAGTCTAAAATAGTCCTTTATTGTCACTTCCCTTAACAATTTAAGAGATTTTTTACTAACGCTATTATATTATGTTATCTATTTATTTTGAACAGTTGATTTAGAGCAATTTCAACCATTTATTTAAAATAGTTTGAGTCGTCAAAAGTCCAGTAAACTGTTAACGTGAGTAACGACAAGACCATTTTGAACCAAAAACATAAGTTAAAGGACCAAAATAAATCTTAAAAAAGTTATGGGACCAAAGTGAACCTTGAGGAAGAGTTAATGGACTAAAATTGTATTTTTGCCAAAAATAAATTAGCTGGGTTTATCTCATTCTTTTAATTAGTTAAAAAATATACAACTAAATTCAACTCACACGAGTTAATGAGTTAAATGCATTGACTCGGTTAAATATGGAAAAATATTAAAAAACATCTTCAAAATTCTAAGAAGGCATAAAAATTTAAAGGAAAAAACTAACACGGAAATGAATCTCCTCATGTTCAAAATAAATATGATTTATCATGTTGATATTTTTGTGTATATCTCTCTCTTCATTAATATTTATATGAATTCACACATTTAATATGTAATTAATAATTATGAGGAGAGAAGTAGACACATAAATATTAACATAATAAGTCACGTTGATTTTGAATATAAGCGGATCTATTCAAAAAAAATGACTGAATTATGATATCACCATTATAAAACTATACTCTATAAAAAAATCATATTATTCACGATACATTATAATCATAATCATTAAAATCACATTATAATCAAAATAATTTTTTTGTATTTTTTTAAGAAATTTAATGCATTGATTTTAAAAAAATTTAGTGATATCATTTTAACTGCATATTTGTTTAAGAGCTTTTGGTAACATTTTTTTTGTACTCAAAAATTTAGTTAAGGGGCAGGCTTACTCCGATTTATAGTAGAATTTACAGATTGCCTAGAACGGAAGCTAAATTCAATGAGATGAGACTCGAATCCATGACCTCGAAGTCATGGGTCTAAGCACACACCATCTGAGCCAACCCCCGTTGGCAAGATTTTGGTAACTTCGCTCATGCACTTCTAGGTGTGTTCACTACAGGAAAAAAAAAAGAGAGAATGATTTAGCAACAAAAAAAAAATCTATGGCCACTAAACACAACATTGCTAGCCATTTCACTAAATAATTCAACCGCTAACATATTTAACGACTGAATAAGCAAATTTTGCAATTAATTTTGTTAGACGCTAAACGATTTATTTTTAGTTTATTCAATGGACTCTAATATGTTTCAAGAGTCCTCTAAAAAGAGAGTTAGGATCAAGCTTGTCCAACTATAAAACAAACAGTTTGTAATTAGTTTCACGCTTAATGGCAAACTCCGGTATTCTCTAAAAACTGTGTTACTATCTCTAGTCTTAAGTATAAGTAAATTTGGACTAATTTTTTTAATATTAGATATAAGCAAAAGTCAACTATTCTCTTCTTCATTAATGATATCATTTCTTAATAGCCCTTGCATTAATTCAATGTATATTTGCAATGATAGATGATAGAGGAGAGTGTCTCATTTTAAAAGGACATTTTAAGAAATAAAGTCATTTTATGTATGAAATCAAGAAAATCCAATAGAATTAACTAACTTGATGAATAAGCGCAATTTAGTTAACTTTGATACCAAAGGTACTACTTTAGGAGGATTGCTCCCGATCACTTGGAAACAATCTTGTTAATACTATCAAGTAGAGAAATCAGGCGGAATCTATTAATCCGCTATGAATAAGAAACCTTCAGGATTAAGGCCTCAAGATAAGAAACAAATCCCTTTAGTAATTGACCAATAATCTTTGAGCAAAGACAAAATTCGCTTGAGAAAAAATAAATTTAATCGTCTACCATTATAACTAAAGACAGCCTCTTTAATTTCTTGATTAGAAAAATCTATAATAAGCTTGGCATTAGCCTCTTCCGACACAATTGCAAAGGGAATACTCGATAAATTAGGCATCTGCATTACTTGTTCAGCAATCAGCATAAAACAACAAAAAATTGTTAGTAATAAAAGATTACAGCTCCTATTTCTCCACTAACTACCTTCCACCCCTAAAAAGCGGTTTGTTTGATAAAAGTGTTTTGTGTCAACTTTTTAAAGTTATAATTAATTGTCACAATTATTTGATATTAAAAAATAATTTATCAATATAAATTTTTTTTGAATGAAAGTTGCAATGAAAAATAACTCTGTGATAAAATTCAATATTTTTATTTTTTTAAAAAAAACTAAACAAATAGAAATTTACAAAAATAATAATTTAACATAAAAAATTATTAAATATGTAAAATTTTAAATAACCAACTCATAAATATTAAAATGAAATGGATAATTCATAAATGAGAAGAATGCTTTGAAGGTTTCAGCAAATGACTATTTTTAGTCAGAGAGAAGGAAAATATATTAAAGATTTACGTGCTAATTGAGATATTCAGATATTAATTACGATTGACTCATAAAATAAGCCAATTTTTTTTTAAAGCTCTTACTTCTAACTTTTGACTTAAAAGTTAGTTTTTTATATTTTGTACACAAAGAAAAGACCAGTTTATAATTTAAGATATTTACCACAAATATTATTTAGTCCAACTTATACTTATAAAAAGAAAAGAAGCTAAAAAAAAATTGGGACATACACTACTTAAGACTAATTGACACCATATGTTTGTCTTGATAAAATGACATATTTTCTTGATTTGAAGTAAGAAACATAAAAATATTAAAAAAGACATATTTTCTTGCGATAAAAAGGACTAATATGCGATATTTTCACTTATATTATTTATATATATTAAAAAAAAAAGAAGAGAATATGAGAATATTCACTGTAAAATGTTGTTGCTACTTATTATCACAGCCTTGTCGGCCATGACTCATCGTGTGGCCATGGGCAGTCCCACTGAAAGCATATTTGTGGTGTAAATGTAATATTATATTTGTTCTGTGATCAAATCCAGGTAGTTGACTTGTTTTGGGTCCCACTTTGATATGATTTTTCTTTTAAAATTAAAAATAAAATAAAATTGCAAAATACAACGTGAATCATATGAAAATATATTATATTGGATTAATTGGGAACATACGATTGGTACACGTGGAGACATGACTGGTTGATATGCGGACAGGATTGACTATTGAGTCGTATGTGAGACGGTTTTCAACTACCTAAAGTCTAAACTATTGTTGTACAAAAAAGGAAAGTCTATATTATGGCATCATATAATTAACCTAGTAAATCATCGAACGAAGGTCTTGATGTTATAATTAATTAACAAAGTGCAACATAATTAGTAAATAGTTAAATTTTTAATCATATTAAAATGTAGTTAGAATTTTTACTGTGTACATAGAAAAATGTCTTGTTAGAAAAGGTTATATTCATTTAGATGATATTTTCGCTTTAAAAAGACTCATTATCAATTATCGACAAAAAGATATATTTGTGCACACAAAAAAAATAGTATACTCCATTTAATATTAATTGAATAATTGAAATTAGAGTGATAGTTATAATTAGGGATAATTACACCAATCTCCCCTGAGGTTTGCTGATATTACACATACCCCCTTCAAGTTTTTAAAATTACATTTACCCCCTGAAATTTATACTTTTATTAAAAAAATGGTAAAATAAAAAAAAGTAACAAATGGTAAAATTAATTTTTCTTAAAAAAATGAAAAATTTGCACAATAAACCATTAAAAAAAATTAACATTAGGGGGGTTTGTGTAATGAAAGTTAAAAT
The DNA here is from genome assembly GCA_037177725.1 of Cyamopsis tetragonoloba. Taxonomy (NCBI): domain Eukaryota; kingdom Viridiplantae; phylum Streptophyta; class Magnoliopsida; order Fabales; family Fabaceae; genus Cyamopsis; species Cyamopsis tetragonoloba. The sequence goes on along the minus strand of CM074120.1, from coordinate 39,648,427 downwards.
TTTAAGGGGTAAATGTAATTTTGAAAACTGGAGGGGGGTAAGTGTAATATAGGCAAACCTCAGGGGAGGTTGGTGTAATTATCCCTTATAATTAACTAAGAAAATCCAACATAGTTAGTAGATAGCTAGGTCATTTAAAAATGTTAAAAGGAGTTTTAATTTTGGTCGTGCATATTGAAAATGCTATGTTGGAAGGGGTTGCACCCATTTTAGTGATATCTTTGCTTTGAAGGGATTAATCTTCAACGGTCAACTAAGAGGTTCTTTAGTGCATTTATAAGTCACTTAGCTGAATCATTCAAATTAGAGTGATAGTTATAATTAATCAATAAAGTTCAGCATAGTTGGTAGATAGTTAAGTCATTTAAGTGTGTTGAAACGAATTTAAATTTTGATCGCGCGCATAAAAATAACTTTATTGGGATAAGCTGCATTTTAGTGATCTTTCAATTTCAAAGAGATTTAGTTTTTGACCATCGACTAAAAGATCCTCTTGGAGCAAAAAAAATGTTATACTCTATCTAGTACTATTCACAAGTCACTTCTAAATATCCTCCAAATCATTGAAATCATAGAGGTTGTACTTATTTTGATTAAAGCTAAAATATTTATTTCTATTGGGATATTTTAGTTTTTAAGATAAATGGAATATCTTAATTTTTGTGCATCAATAATCTTAATTATAAATTTTTTTCTCGATTTATGTATTTTTCACTTTTCATTCTACTAAAATCTAAACTAAATAGACCTTAAATCCTTGAAAATTGTATAAAGAGTATAAGTAAAAATTGTTATTTAATATATTAGTAATAAGGAAAAAAAAATTATTGTAGATGGTGACTTACATATTGGATTGGTGGGGTATTTATTTATAGTTTATAAATGTCATAAATAATTCTCTTTGTTTTTTCTTTATTATTTGCCAAATGTCTAATATTGCTTGTATCCATAGAAAATTTTTTATTGGAAGAGGTTGTACTTATTTTAATGATTTTTCCGCCTCGAAGAGATTAATTTTTTACTGTCGATTGAGGGATATCTTTGATGCACACACAAAAAAAATGTTATACTTCATCTAGTACTATTTAAAAGACACTTCTAACCGAATCATTAACATCAGAGTGATGGTTAACTCATTATATTTATTTAAAAATATAAGTTTTCCTTTTTCACTATACCAATTTAAACATCGTTATCTCTCTTATTGTATCATCTCTCACTCTATCATTAATTGAATCATTAAAAATTGTATAAAAAGTAAAAGTAAAAAATCCTTCCTTATTATATTAATTGGTAACTTATATTAAGTAAAAAAAAAAAAACTATTATAGATAATGACTTACATATTAAATCCGAAGGGTATATTCATTTATAGTTGATACATGTCATAATTTTATTTTATTTTTTCCAAATGTCATCAACAAATATAAAAAAAAATATCAAGGCTGAAGGCTAACCCCCCTTATGTGTAGAGTTTACCGAAACTAATTTTACCTCTCCTAATTTTTTTTTATCACACAAATTAATTTTACCTTTCACAATAAAAAATTCTCATCAATACATGCAGCCCACATTTATGTCATAAATTATTCTTAAATGACTAAAATTATGCTTTCTTGTTTTATTTTTATCTTTATGATTTTGAGTATAAAAACTTATTAAATACTTATTCAGCTTTAAACGAGACTTTTATTGTCCCAGTTATGTAATTCAGTTGATAAAGGGACATGAATATATGGATAACTTAGTTTAATCCCCAGTTAATGTACTTTCCTATGAAAAAACGAGACTAATATTCGGAAAAGTAATTAGTATGTAATAACCCTTTTAAATAATCATGAGTTTTTTCTTGTCAAAATTAACTTTAAAATAACCCAGAGTTAGTTTTAAATCATTTTCAAAATAAAAAATATATGTCCATCTACCTTTATATTTTGTTCCAATGTGTCCACTACTTTTTCTGGTTTTTTGGTAAAAAGATGAAAAAAAAAAGAATAACGAGTAGTAGTGGGCCAAGTCGAATACAATGCCTTCAATTTCATTTGGAAATGGATTTTCTGTAAACCATAAACCCAACGAGAAGCTCTCGAATTTTCAAGCCCAATGTCCACTTGTAAAAAGAAAATTGAAAATTATTTTAAAAACTGGAAAATTATAATCCTTCAATTGTATGAGTATGTTTAAATTATAATCCTATAGTGGTTTCCAAAAAAAAAAAATTATAATCCTATAATAGTGTGTGGGTATATTTGACAAATCACAAACGGGTTGAACGGTTACAAGCATAATGTATATTTGATTTAGTTTATTTTTTTAAATGAATTAGTTTATTTTGAATAAATAATTTTTTTCAGTTTTATAAAGTGTTATACCGTAAATAAATAAGTCTCTTTTGTTATTTATTGTCAAACAAATAGTAACGAAGTGATCTATTTGGTGACACGTATAATTTTTTGAGAATTTATTTAGTGAGAAAAATCTTTTAAGAATATATTTGATGACACATCTAATCTTTTAAAAATTTATTTGATGATAATAATCATTTAATAATCTATTTTATGACACCGGTATCTTTTAGTGATCCAATTGAGGGTTTACTTTATTTTTTCATAACATCATATGTAAGATATCCTTTTTATATATGGAAAAAAGGATAAATAAAGTTAAATAATAAGAATGAAAATAAAAACAATAAAAAGTAATATAATATATAGTATTAATAGGTTTAATAAGATATTCTATTCTTAACATTAGTTTAGTGAGAGTGTTATTGGAATATTAGATGAAAGATAAAAAGTATACAGTTCAAACTCTACTAGGACATTCGTTTGGTCATTCAGCTTGACGAAGCCCGCTGGGGGACGTGTCCATGAAGCTAAACGCCGCTACAATACATTGTTTTGATGTGAGCTTCAAAACTTAAATGAGATTCCTCTATCTAAAGCAGCCTGAGTTGTTGATACACATGATCAATAAACCAATGGGGATCACCCAGAACATGATCGACACACATGATGCATGGATAATAAAAATTGTTATTAAATAATAATTAGATTAAGCATATAACATATTACGCTCATATAAAAACAAGTCAAAATAAAATGACGATTTTTATTGAAATAATGCTTAGTTTGTGCTTAATTTTATCTTAAGATGAGATAATGTGAATTTATTTTAATATAATTAAGAATATTTTTTACTTTTATGTTTGATCTATTTTAAGGTCAAAGTCCTCTAATGACATCATTGAATAAGGAAATTAAAGAAAGAGGCCATCGTTGTTATAATTTAATTTAGAGGTTATTTTGTGTTAAGAGTATATTTTTAAAATTTTTACATTTGATAAAGCATAATATAGGGAGAGCAAAAATGAAGGATAAGGAACCATTCAAGTGGGCATCAAATAAAACCCAAGTGTAATGAGGAAGAAATGGAAGAATATTATAATTTTGCTGGTAAAAATTATATAATATATATATATATATATATGTGATAACACATAATGGCATTTTCAGTTGAAAATTGGATTCCTAGTTATCATTGAAAATTATATAATATATATATATATGATAATATAAGTTTTTTTTTTTTCCTTTTTTGAAATAACTAGATACGTCTAACATTTGAGAGGAAGAGAGAATAATTTGTGCATGTGGATTCAAAATATAATCTTTTCTTTCTCTCATATGGGACCTCTAGTTGTTAGAGTGGATCAAAACTTAGTTATATAGAAAGGGTCACAATTTATTTGATTTTGTCACAAATTAAACCCCAATTATAATAAATTAAAATAATAATTTGCACTATTCATAAAAAGGTTTTTTTAATCATGGCCTTTCGAGCAATTGATAAGCAAGCTTTAGATAAAAAAATTTTATTGAAATTTGAAGCATTTAATGCTACAAATACATTTTTATTGACTTTAATAAAAAAAAAATATCTTTAATTTACTTATCTATTATCTTGAAGATAATAATTAACAAAACCCTTTGTAAAAATACATTTGTATTTAGTCACTAACAAAAACAAATACATACTCGCATACTCCCTCTAGAATTGTATATAAGAAAACAAAAAAACTAACTTACACGAATTAAGTAATGTAATTAATTGTGTTGGTTCCTATGAAAGGGCAGAGTTACCTTGCTGTATGAAGGAGCCTTGTCCCTTCAATTACAAAAAAAATTATTAATATGTATATAAATTTTTAAAATATAAATAAAAATTATTATTACTCTAAATAATTAACCTCTTTAAAATTTTGATCTATTTAACGTTTTATATTTAATCTTCTAAAAATTTTAAGTTAGTTTCACTCCTATTCTTACTAGGTGTCCAACTCCCAATGAAAACAAAGTTAAGTTTGATTTTTTTATATCCTCACATTGTCATCCCAATGAGTTTCTATAGCTCAAGTCTTCTTTTTCATTGTGCTTAATGCAACAAGTTGTTTTTTTTTTTTTTGGGATAAATCTCAATGTAAAGAGTGAATCTAAGCCACACAAATACAATGCATTTGGGACCTTATATAGCTAGGCTTAAACGCAACTTGTGCCCCTCTTTGGGAAACATATATTCATTAAATATTATTTGTACTACTTACTATACATGATGTAAAGCAATTTGTCACTATGAGCTTTCATAGGACAGTCATGAGTACTATATTCAAGTCGCAAGTTGCACAAGAACCTTATGAACAAGTTGGTACTTGCAAAAAGGAATGCAAATTTCATTTAGTGGCACATTCTTGGAATGCAGCAGCCAGCAGACATATATATATATAAATTAGGGACATTGTGTTGATTTCAAAACCCACTTGCTTGATATATATGAAGTGATATACCAACACATGCTTAAGGCAACTTGTGTTTCTAGATCCAATATATATATATATATATATACATATTATATTAGTAGCAATTATTATTAAGATAGGTTTTCAATTTTAATTAGATAATCATGTGGTAGTAAATATTGTTGTGTTAGGAAGTCTTACTTAAGGCTACGAATGATACATCTCATCTTTCAGATTATGTTCGTATCTGGTACTAATCTAAGAGAATATAGTATAGGTAAAATTCAAAATCAGATTCTCTTACTATGAATTATCTCTCTTATATGAACTTAAATCAACTTTAAGAGTTAATATCTGATCAATTATTTAGTTTTAACTTAAAAATAAATGCTTAATTTTGTAAAAATTATCATAAAATTAAATGTTGTTGACGTTTGACATTGATAGAGTTATAAGTGGTTATTTTAACATGAAAAATTATAAGCATACACCACGATTTTGGGGTGTGAGAGTGCATAGAAAGAGAAAAATAGAAAGAAAACTGAAAGGATGAGAGAAATGGTAAAACAAAATATTAAAAATTATGTTAAAGGAAAAAGAGAAAAAAAAAAGAGTGATAAAATAAGTATAGGTAAATAGTAGTGATTAATGAATCATTACATTTGACATTCTCTCTTTTATCGTAAAGTAATTGATTATTTAAGAAAAGCATTATAAAGTAACATAATATTTAAATAAGTTGAATTCTGATTATTTTTGTGTTTATAATTATTTTAAAATATTATTAGATATATTTGGGCCTACTCATACTTTTGATGGGCTCAGCCCAATTTCCTTGGTCTCAGCATTATTTAAAATTCAGTTATTGTTAGTTACTAAAGTTAGTTAGAATCTATATATTATGCTCTTCTTCGTGGATTTGGATCTCTCCGGCGTTGGAGAGGCTCAGCACAATCCCGTTCGTTGATCTCGCATTTTACGTATTCAAAACACACAAAAATAGCTAAATATATATATGATGTACGGTGAAGATTGATCTTCACAACTGCTGGATGATCCAACAGCTGGAGAGGATCCATATTTTTTCTTCACACTTGTAGATGTATATAAATCAATTTTGTTGTAATATTCATTGAGTTGATCATAATACAAGATGATTTCTATTGAGTTGAGCTTTCGTTCTCTCTCCGCGCTATTTCTAAGATACCTAACAAATTGGTCTGGTCGCTAGGAGTGCAAAATAAATAGCAGTTCATCATCTCAAACTTATTTATCAGAACAAATATTTGTATTATATATGTTACTAACAAGATGTTCAAAGTAATGTTAACATGATCCAAATCTAGGCCAACAATCACCAAATGATCAAATTATTTGAGGTTTTTCTTTTTTTCTTTTTTGTACTGAAGAAAAATTATCACAATTATGTAATTTTTTTAAAGAAAATAGAAACTAGTTTTATTGCTTTATTAATTTTCTTTTTTTTAAAAAAATGTAAAGCAACTCTAAATATAAGTTGAACATAAATAAACAAACGCAAAAGTATCATGTGTGTGTTTGTTTGGTTTTGTATATCTATCAATCTATGGTATTGCACCATCTGCCGGAACACATTGCAGCCATTTTCCTAGCTAGTAAAAGAAAAAGGCACATTTAGATTTGTTTTTTTTTTATATATATATTTGAGATATTTGGTTGGCAAAAAACAAGATCACTTTTCACGATGCTAATTGAGACTTATCTGCTTTTCAAAAAAAAAAACCCTCAGACTTATTTATGGTATTAGACTCGATTAAGGGTATGTTTGGATACACAGCTTAATTAAGTATTTATGCAATAAACTATTTTCAAATTATAGTTTTTTCGTTGGAAAAATTGTAAAACTTACTTGAATAAGCTAAAAATAGCTTATTCTAATAAGCTACTTCAAGAAGCTTATGCAAATAAGCTGAAAACAGACTTATAAGAACCCCTAAGCTATTTTCATAAGTTGCGCATAAACCATTCTAAATAAGGCCTAAAGCTCGTTCTTAGGCTTTTGATTAAGGCTGGTCTTTCTACATTTGTTCTTTTTATATCGGCCAAACACACACATTCCCATACTATATTACTCCTAAATCTATCTCATCAGATATCAAATCCTTCTCCTATAACTCCAAAAACTCCTTCTTATATTACTTGAACTACAAGTTCTCCGCTGCTTCCGACTTTTGTATTTTTGGTCAACTGCGGCTTTTGTTTATGTATCTTGTTTTGCTTTGGTATTTGGCTACCTCTGCATACGAACCCAGTTGGCCTTTTTGCTTTGGCGTTTTTTGTTTTCAACTCTTTTATTCTAAATATATTTTTAAACCAAAAAAAATTCAAAGTATATTCATTTATTAAAAAAAAAGATAGATAGCATAAGTTAGTGTTTTTTACGTTCCAAGTTTTGCTCTTTATCTTTCATGTTCTTTTTTTTTTGGTCAAGAATCTCTCTGGCATTTTAGCTTTATATATGCATAACTTTTGGATCTACATTTTTTTGTCCAATGGATCTCCTGAATTTTCATTTTCTCTCGGGGTTACTTTTTGCACCCTTTTATTCAAACACCATCCATTTCTGAAGGCTAATTATATGTACACCATCCCAAAAATACGGTGGATGAGATTAGCACAATTCCTATTGGAAATGATACTATCCAATGGTTTTTTTCTTATTTTATGAATTTTTTTTAGAAGATTTAGTAGATGAATTTTGTACAAAAAAGCATACAGGAAATTAAAATTGATTTTTTTTATTTATAAAAAAATAGAGAGAGATTTAACTATGATTAGTGTCTATTTGAGAAAATTGTGTAAACTGCTAATTTTTTTAAAGTTTAGTGGTTTGTACTATTTTCTAAAACCTCAGAGATACTTTGTGCAATTTATCTTAAAAAAATTATGTATAGGTGGTGTATATGCAGAAAAGAAGGAAGCCAATAGCAATTACCCTCTTTCCTTTTGTCCATTTTCTTTACTTTTGATTAACGCCACAATGACTCACGGTTCGTTTTAGGATGCTCCCCTTAAGTTTGAGAGCACTGAATGATACAGACTTCATTCAAGAAATGGAGTTGAATTCCATGGATGAAAGAAAACTTTAATATAATAGATTTATCATTTTTTTTAATAAAAAATGTGGTTAGGACTGTCACTCTTATATCACTAGAATGGGTGCTAATGTCTGAATTAAAAATCTAACAACCACAACATCCACAATCTCTAGGTGAGGGATTTCTTTGTGGAATATTGTCCACCAATGTGAATTTTAGTGGAAGAAAATATTCCTACTCATTCCCATGGAAAAGAGTAGATTTTCAATAGGCGGAACTAGACGATAGTTCTTTGGAGAAGGGAAGACAGACATAAAGATTAAAATTAATATATTAAATATTAGAATTTAATTTTCGTTTAAGTAAAATATAAGAATACTTTGTAGCATTAAATATATTAATAATTAACACATTTAAGAAAATTCTTTAATTTTTTATAAATAAAAAAAAGGTTTTGTTATTCATTGCCCTAAGGGGAATGGTTAAGTAATCCATGAATAGAAATTTAGTGTTGAAACGTGTAGAGTATTCAATGCTATGAAATTATTTTCAATTTATTTTAAATACAAAGTTTCTATTTATGAGTTGGTTAACCATTGCCCTTAAGGCAATGGATAGCAAAACCCATAAAAAAATTATGTAAAAAAAAATTCAGTTTTGAAGGTTAGAGTGACGTAGATAAACTTTTTCCCCAAGAAAATGCTTCTTGCAGGAATTGAGCTAACAATCTCTTAGTGAACTAAGCATTCTTGTACACATTCTCAAACTATTGAACCTACACGATTTCACAAAATTAAACACATTTGGGATAGAAAATTCATGATTTAATTAAGTGTCAAATAATAATTTAAGTAAATTAAATATTTGTAAATTGTCAATAGTTTTTTATTCATATAAATAAGACTTGCAGAAATTATCTTTATGAAAATTAAAATGAGTGAACCACCACTTTAGGAGGTCAATTTGTTCGTGTTATTCATTTTAATTGTTGATTATATCAGAATTACTTTTTAGTCCCTAACTTCGTAAAATATTATTCATTTTAGTTTACTCTCGACTAAAATGACGGGTTTTTTTTACAAGTTAAATATTATATTGACTATTTTTTTATACAATCAAAGACTAATATGATCGATCTTATACAGTCAAAGACGGAAGTGAAATTTTGATAGAGTTAAAAATTAAAATGAGATACTCATACGATTTAGGAAACTAATTTATGTATTTACTCAAATTAAAATACAAAAGAGAGAGTTCATATACATTTGTAAGTAAATAAGTTATTCAATAATATCATAACAAGTATATAAACAACATCTTTTACCGATTTAAAAAATAATTCCAATGGGAGGCCATCCTAAAAGATAATGAGGAACCGTTCGATAAAGTAATACTCCCCCCATCCCAAAATATAAGATCCTCTAGAGAGTTTTTGTTTGTCTTATTTTATAGGACCCTTTAAAAAATTTTGTGCACATTTAATTTTTTTACCATTATACCTTTGCTACTCAACCAATTTTGATGAATCCAAAACATTAATTAACAGAGAGTATAAGGTGATAGAGAGAGATTGAAAGGATACATTTGGAAATTAATACTTTTTGTTAGACAAATTTAATGCATTTAATTAAATTAACTATTTTTTTAATTCCCACAATATTGATCTAAAGATCTTACATTTTAAAACGGAAAAAATATTTACATCCAAATAAATATTTTTCGTGATACAGAAATCAAGACACCCAAAACATCCTAATAAATGTACACAAAACATTTTTCCGTTATAAAATTGATCAATATTGTTCTACACATTTCGTTTGCTTGTGTTGATTTGAAGATCTGGATTCTCGATCTTCAATTCTATCTCTATTTATATAATAATAATAATGAAAATAAAAAGAGAACATAATAAAGTAAAATAAATGATTGGGATTATGTCGGACCGAACTGGAGATACATTCACGATTTGTTCAACGTTGTCACAATATTGTTATACTTATTTATACCAACATGTTCCAGATGATGTATATTTTCCAAATATACTTTCATTGTAATCAGCATCGCTTAATTATTTTTTATTCTTAATTTGAAATTGAAATATTATTATGTCCTATTCTAATCTATGGCACCCATGTGAACCATCAAGATGGAACGGATTATTTAAGTCAAATTCAATTATTGAAAGTTAGTTAATTGCTTTTATTTATATTGAGACCAATCATAAGAATAACAATAATATTCGTATATTCATTTACAATTCTCTTACATTAATCAAATCAAATTTTTTTATTATACTTTTTAAATTTTTAACATAAAAAATTAATAAATCAAGAGAACAAATAAATTATACACCTTAATAAGTTTACACAAAATATTTTCTTAAAAATAAAAGGCTATTCAAAATCATAAGAATAAAGGACCCGATATTACTAAAAAAAATATAAACAAATAGACGAAGGTGTAACTTAAATTAAAATAATTGATTCTTCAAATGAATTAGTTTCATCCAAATTAATCAATGGATCAAAGTTTTAAAATTGAGTCTGAAATACAACAAATCGCCAAAATATAAATATTTTTATCAGAAGTTACTGAAATCGCATCTGACCGCAATTATGGTCCGCATTAACTGCATTTAACGTAACACGACCATAACCAAAATTTACATTAATTAGTTTCATCCAAACCACTGGACACCTCCAAAATGGCCATAGCCCTCTCCAAATTGGCCACAACGTCAGCCATGGTTGGTATTTCTCTCCAAAGAGAATTCACACAATATTTTGCAGTATCAGCCACTAACTTCACTGCTTCTGCTTCATTTTTGAGCTCTGGTGCGCCAATTCTTGTGTCCAAAAATTTGTTCAATAATTCTGCTCTCAAAATAACTAAGGGTGCAAAATCTGCCTCAAATGTTTCGTTGTCCCTAACTTGTCCTTCATCTCCATGGTTGAAAATAGCTTTCTTTCCTGTCAAAAGCTCTAGCAATACAACTCCGAATGCGTACACATTGTTATTTGGTCCCAATCTTATACCTCCTCCGGCCTTCTCCCACTGGTAATATTGATTTCGCATAATTCTCAACCCGGCATTCGATACTCTTGCAGACAAATTAGCATCTAGAAGAATGTCGGAGGATTTTAAATCTCCGTGAATTATATCTCCGGGATATACAGATTTATCATCGGCATAATTATGCAGATATTCTATCCCTCTTGCCGCATCTAATGCAATTTGGATCCTTATTTTCCACGAATTCAACACATTGCTATTCTTGGTATGCAAGTGATCGTACAAAGATCCGTTCGCCATGTACTCATAAATCAGCATTCCTTGAGATATTTCTCCACAGAATCCAACTAACCCAACCAAGTGCCTGTGTTGCAAACGGGATAAGAAGTAGAGGTTTAACTTGGTTTGATTCGGACCGGGAAGTCCTCTTCTTTTGATTGCGACCTCTCGGCCGTCGGCCAGTTTGGCTTTGTACACGTCATCACCAATCTTGTTATGAGGTGAGAAATTGTTGGTGGCAGCTACTACCTCGTCATCATCCAACTTGAATAACTGAAAATCTTTGATAACATTTCCGTAGATCGCATGTCCAGGCAAGAAGCAAAACTATTGATATGATTAACAACTCCACCTTCACCTACAGTCTTTATTGCATCATCTACTCTAGAAGAAAAACTACTGATATTAGAGGCTTCGGCTCCACCGGCAGTAGCACTCGTCATCGCATCATCCACGCTAGAAGCAAAATTACGGATAATATTAGAGTCTCGTCCTCTACCGGTAGCGCTCATCACCGCATCATCCACACTCGCAGCAAAACTGTAGAAATTTGGAAAATCAGCCATGTTTAACTTACAGATAAAAGTGCGTCTACAAAAGTTTAAAAACTGAACAGCCGATATTCAAAGCTTCACTTTCTAGAGAGATGCAAAAAATCAATTTAAAGCTCCAAATTTAACTCTATTTGCAAATAGAAGGAAAGTACCGATATTTGCGTTGTTGGAGCTATCATTAATGATCAATTCCTCATTAATTATATATACACGAGACAAGACTGACAAGCTACCATTGAACTTAAAATTCTTAATCCTGATATTTTATGTTCTTGTAAATTCTCCAATTTAATTATTAAAAAATATTTTCAATGTTTTTTATAGTTTCAAGATTAAAAGTGTATTTAATTTTATACTTTATATAATAATAAAAAAATATGTAAAAAAATTTTTAGGAGAATTTAACGTTACTCTAAAATAATATATGTATGATGATGCGGCGGAGCATTAATTTTATCTCTAAAATTATGATTAAGGTTAGTTACCAATTAATTTAATACATCAAATTAAGAAAAGAATTAGTAATGACCAAAATTAATGTATGTCCATGAATCATGATCGATTCAGTTTAGATATTACTAGAAATTATCAACATTCATCTCTAAATATAATGAATGAAGTTGAGTTATTTTCAAATAATTCATGAGTATAACTCGTCTTAAGAACTGAAATTAATAATTAAATGTTTGTTGATTCCGTGGGACTATTTTATTTTTTTAGAAAAAATTAAAAGTTAAATACTCCCTCCATTCTCAAATATTAGTCACTTTAGTAAAAAAAATTGTTCCAAAATATTTGTCACATTTACATTACTAATGCTATATTTATTAACTTTTTTCATTTTTATTATTTTTATAGCCAATAATTACTGAGTAAACCTCAAAGTCAATGACTAATTTAGTTTATCTATATACTTTTTGTTAGATTCTATAGAAATTAATTATTCTTCTTAAACCACGTGAAATCCCTAAAGTGACTAATATTCCAAAATGAAGAAGTAATTGATTCACAATTGTTCTTTCTTATACTTAAGTTGAAAGTTGAATTCACTTACTACCTCCATTCTTTTTTATTTTTCCACTTTTGGGAATTTTTTTTTTTTATTTATCCACTTAGAGCTTTAAGGTGATATTAAATGCACTTTTATCAATTATACCTTTTATTTGCCAAGAGCTTGTAACTCAAATGACATAAGGAGAAATTTTTGGAGCTTGAGGGGAGGGATTCAATTCCCAGTATAATAGATTTAGGAGTAGTGTAATGTGGGGTGTGTGTTTGGCCGCTCAAACAAAATTACACCAATTAATATTCTACTATTGAACCAATCAAAGAAGGAGAGATAAATGATATTAAAAGAATTTTAAACATTACTTTGGTGAAAATAAGATTAATAATTGCATTTTTTAATATGCATAATTTAGTCAAAAGTGGACAAATAAATAAGAACAGAGATAATATTATTTTGGAAGGATATTTTAACAATCTACACCATTTGATCTCGGAAAAAACACTCACATCTTTATTATCTTAAATACTTTCAATTTAGAGTTAATAGTGTAATTAACACATTTTTTATTATTAAAAAGGGTGGGGATCTAGTTACTTCTGGAATAAATCTTGGGATACTTAGTTCGTTTCATAACTCAACATCAACATTGAATTTCACCAATCAAATTGTTGAGTTAAAAATTCTTATCATGTTGCACGAAGCAGAGTAAGTATCTCAAAATTTATACCTCAAGTAAATATCTAGAAATTGTCCACCTCACCTAATTTAAGATAAAGTTTAAAATATTACAAACAAACTCATAACCTTAACAACAACCTTTTTAAAAAAATTTAATCACATTTTTTCTTAACTCTCTTATCCTTCTAACTTCTAAACACAAACGTAATTAATCTAATCTAGAAGCCAACCAAGCCACCCCCCCCCCCCCCCCCCCCCTTGCTTTTTCTAGAAACTTCATAAGTTCCTTTTCTTCCAACCCCACATCTTACTCAAGTCGCTACTACATCTTAAATCACACATATAGACAGAACCAGAAAAAATAGGAAATGGGGGCAAAAATTCAACATGTATCTATTGAGTAAAATTACATTGACTAACATGTATTAAGCACTATGTCTAATGTTCTAAAGGAAATGAAAGAGATATTTTTTATTTTTTTTTATAAGAAAGTAGTACAACCAGGAATCGAACCTCGTACCTACACACATGTTCTCATGTAATCACCAAATAAATTACATGACTAGAACAAATAATTGTTAATTTAATCCTTTAAATTAAGATGTTTGTGTTATAAATCATTATATATATTAGTGCTTGAAATACATAGAACATCACCAAATTGATCATCCTTTGACTGAAGAGGGGTAACGAAATATCAGTTTTGTGGCGTTTCAATATTTTAAGAACTATAATTGTGTCTCAAGAATTGCGTTATCACAATTATATTTTAGTTAAATCATATTGTAATAAATTTTTTTTTCAATATATTATAGTAAATATTATATTAATTATAAATAATAGTATATCTAGATAAGTTAATTATATTAGTTTTTTATTTTAAATTTTTATATTCAAAATTAAAAGATAATATCATATATAATATACTCATAAAAGAATTAAGTCGCTCGCTCAGAACTTGTAGCTCAAGTGCATAAGGAGGAGCTCTTTGAGCTGAAGGAGAGGAATTCAATCCCTAGTGGGGTAGATTTAGGAGTTGTGTGTGTTTGACCGGTAAAAGAATTAAGCCAACCTCTAATATTATTTTTTTTGAAAAAAATGAATCACATAATAATCTATATAGTACTCATAAATTGTGTTATGTCACAAACAATTATATTTTAATTCTCTTTAGAATTTTTCTCACTAATTGTTTCATGAATTTTTCTTTTAAAATTTCTCAAGCTATTTTCTTAAATAATTTTTTTTTCCAATTTATCTCTCTTGACAATATATCTCTAAAATTTTTCTATTTTTAATTAAAAAAAATAGTGATTTTCTTAGTTTACACTTTAATTTTTTATTAATAATTTATACTTTAAAATTATCTCTCTCAAAGTTTTCATCTATTTAAATTTAAAAAGTTGAAAGTTAAGATACAATAAATATCACGAGTAAGTGACTCAAAGCAAGGGCTTCCAAGCAACATTTGGCAGCAAGACTAAGAAAGAAAGGGGGATCGGAGGCCAAGCATGGCGAATTCTGAAAATGTGGTGGCGGAGAGGATCTTCAAGGCTGACTACGAATTACTCAAAATGAAAGAAAAAGTTATCCGGAAAAAAGAAAGATTGCCTAGCTAAACTAAACATTTCGAAAACTAGTGATTGAAAGAAAAGATAAAACTTGATCATCCGATTATTTCTTTTGTTTTTTTTGTTTTTTTTGCAATGAAAATTGATTTTTGCAGGTTATTTTAAGTGTAGTATAATGCGAGTTACCTTAAAAGCCACCTTTTGAAAAAAAAAATATTACAGGTTCAATGAACTTACATCTTAAATTCTAAATTTAATAAATTTTAATAAAAAAATATAATTAGTTATTAATATTACAACTGTTGTTTTCTAGCATGATATAAAGCGGCTATTATAATTAAAAATTTACATACACTATTAGAAAACACTAAAATAGTTGTGAAAAAATTCCGCAGGCTTGTGGCAAACAGAATTTGCGTGGGCTAACCCATGAAAATTGGACAGAAATGGAAAAAAACACTTAGGGAATGAATTTACAGCGGTCTAGCCCACGATAAAATTTGCACCGGCTTAGCCACAAGAAATTGGACGCTAAAATCTTGAAAATTTTACTTTGTTGCGTCGGCCAGGCCGACAAGAAACCTATCCGTTATGCGCCTGGATGCTGCCATGTGTTGCCATTTGCGTCGGCCAAAGCTGACGGAGGATTCACAATTTTAAAGTCAAAATAACTTATTATCTGGATCCACTTTACCATTCTCACCTTTCTCTCCCTAAATCCCTAACCTTCGTTCTTCTCCTTTTCGTCATTTTCACCCTTCTCTCCCTAATTCCTAACCTTCGTTCCAATCAAGCTTCCCACCACGTCACTGTGCCACCACTGCCACCGGTTGCAAACTCCATCTCATCTCTTGGCTGTGTTCATTTGGGAGGTTTGTCATATGAATTCAAGCTTAACCATTTTCTACCCCAAATTTAATAAATTGCATACCTTAATCCCTAATATGTTCATTTGTAATTATGAACTGAGACTGAAATTTGATTCTATTCTAGAGTTTGTTGTTTAATTTTTTTCTATTACAGCAAAAAAAAATTGATCGATGTCGTACTTGGTCAAATTAATTTGCAATTAAATATAGTATTAGGTAGTCAACCTAGGTCGTCTCTCAAGGACCATTAATTGAACAAACCAAGACTCAAGAAACAAAACACATTTTCAAACATATAATTTTACGTATAAATAAAAACATAATTTTGGGGGTTTCAGTAGATTGAAATTTAAAATAAAATTAAGACTAAAATTAAAAGTTGAAAACAAGAATAAGAAATAGATTAACTTACGGATTCGATTGCAATTAATTCCTTCTTTGGTTTCGAAAAATAAATTTGTATTCTTACCAAATTCTTAGTTCAACTTCGAATTAATTAACTAAGCAAAAATTAATTCGTGATTTACTTACTTTTATTAAGCAACAGATTTTCTCATCAGGAAAGGATCAGAAATTAAGCATTTCTAAAGCCTAACATGATTATATACATTGAAAATCATTGAACTAATACATAATTAAGCATCTTGTATGTATCATATAATCTCGAGTTCATAGAATTAAGCAAACTATAAACAAGTTAAAGTTTAAAGACAAAATGATTTCATTAAGCATGAACTTAGATTGAATTTACACATCAACAAAAATGAGATTACAAGATAAAAAACATGAAAAGAGTAGAAAACAAATTAAAATAAAACCTCAGGAATTTAATTGCAATCTTACATTAAGAAGTTAAATACAAGAGTTTAGTTGTTCATGATCGGTTGATAGAATTTTCCCAATTAAGGAAAAATATAACTAACGAAAAAAAAGAAGGAAGAATTGGCGTGAAGAATGGATGAATTGATGGAGGAAAGAAAAATGTGTGATGTGTGGGGTTTATATAGAAGAAAAAGTAAAATTTAAAAAATAGAAAGTGGAGGAAAAGGTGATGATGAGAGTGAGTGAGAATGGGTTGGAAAGAAAAAGTGAAAAAAGTTGAAAATAAGTATGGGGAGGAATCACAGAAAATGAGAGAGAAGTTGGAATCGAAAATAAAAGATAAAGATACCTAAAAATAAATTATGGCTACTAAAAATAAACGAAAGTGATACAAATTTTTCTTAGATAAAAATAACTAAAATTATTATTGAAATGTTTTCACTATCAATGTTTTCCTTGAAACCCAGTATCTTCAACAAATCATTGTCTTCGGTGAGTGGGTGAATGAATAAGAATGGATGGTGCGAACAGCAATTCTGCTCTCCAAGGGTGGTGCGAGTAGCAACAAATGCAAAATTTTGTCCATCTGATGGTGCAAATCGCAAAAACTCGTGTTTCAGCTCAGCTCCAAGTCCAAATACTTTTTGGTTCCTAATTATGACCTGAAAATAGTAATTAACTTAATTAAGCTAATTAAATCCAATTTAATTTAATTATGAATAATAGCCTAATAAAGTCTCATACAATAAAAATATGTCAAGTAAAATTAATTAGACACCATTCATAATTAATAATATCTAATTAAGGTTATAAAATATGGATAAAATACAACTCATTAATTAGCCAAAAAAAAACACTAATTAATTTGATGTTTGTAAATAGCTTGATGTTGTCCTAGCTTCAAAGGTGTTTGTTCGACTCTCTTCCACCGTTAATTCGCACTGAAGTTTAACACTGTAAACTACATGTAAATTATTAATTTGATGATATATATGAACTTGAGTTTAGTTCCACAAAACCTGTTTTAATTTCAGAAGCTTCTTGCCCATTGAAATTTTGAGTTCAATCCTAGTTTATTGTTATTGCTGCTGATCCGAAACTCCTCTAAAACATTAATATTAAATTAATGGGTAACCATAATTTTCGTACAATTCATGCTTGACTCAGCTACACTGATTTATCAAAGGATAGGGCTTACTGCATGATATGGACTAGTATACTATTAGAGAAGTTTTTTTAAAAAATTATCGTTTAGAGTCATATGAACCAAGTTATGGATGGTTAAGTGATTTATTTTTCAGTGCCGTTGTAAACAAAACTTTGTTGCCTAGTCTAGTTTCCACCATTTGCATGCTTTTTATTTTTGTTCATTTAAGCTAGAATTAGAGTATGGGGTGTTTTTTCAATTTCTTTAATGTTTGTTTGATTGTAAATTTTTAATTTGTATGTGCTTTTTGGCTGCTGATTTAATCCTCTATTGTTAGCATATAGCGGTGCTACTTTTGATTTTGATTTTAATTTGTTTGGCAATTGTTAGTTAAAGAGGAGCACTAGTTAGATTGAGAATTTAGTGAGTTGGTTTATTTGCATGATGTTATGATTGATATAATCTATTATAGATCTCTTTTATATTTGTCTCTTTTATGTTACTTTAAAAGTCTTAACGTAACATCCTAATTTTGGAAAGAGTAATTAATAAAAAAAATGTTAGCTTTGAAAACCTGCTACTTAAAAATTTTCTAAAAATATAAATTTGTTTACTTGATTTCATATTTAATACAGCGGAAAACTTTTCTTTATTTAAATGACTAATTTCCTATACAGCTGAACTATATAATTTCTAAACAACGGACTTAGACTCATCAAGTGTGGTTTTACCTAAGCTAAGCCTAACGCTTTGTCTTATTCACAGTCTTTCAATACTTGCAATACTACGACCGTCAGTTATATATAAAACATATAACCGAGTAGCCCTCGGTCTAACTAAAAACATTTTACAGTATTGCAGCCAGTGTAGCTGGAAAATTGCCCCAAATCCAAGTCCTAGCAAACACACACGGGATGTATGCCATGACAATATAATATGTATGCATGCCATGATCATTTTCCATTTTTATTATTTCCTCTTTTAACGGGAAACCCTGTGCACCGAGAATCCACCAAAACACGTGGCAGTAACGCGTATTGAGCTCATCATCATCACGGTCCTGGCGAGCGTCCCCTAAGGATCCTCCTGCCGGGCTACTAACTCTCTCTCGAGCTAGCCCAGGGAACCATCTACCTCGTGAAGATAGTACCCTTTGCACTTAAACTACCTACCTCGTGAAGATAGCCCAGTACTTCAGGTTATTTTTCCCCTTTCGGGATAACCTTACATTCTCACCTTTTCCATTTCCTGCTCTGTCCTCTTATCCGGTCTACTTTCGGCGGAACTTAACCCTCTTGCTCAACTTCAATTGAGTGGGAAAGTTCCTCTTACCCGGTCTACTTCCGGCGGAACTTAACCCTCTTGCTCAACCTCGGTTGAGTGGAAAAGAGCATCTCCACATTTCTTTTCTGATTAATTTCACATTATAGGTTCTAATGCATCAATCATCATAATCATTTCATATCTTCGGACAAGAAATCCAGTAATCGCATATTCGAATATCAACATCTCGTATTCGAACATTATGTGACAAATTTGATACATTCAAATATCTATTCGAACATGGCCTCCACATTCAAACACATATTTGAATGTACTAATTGTTGGACTTATTTTTCTAAAACTGTTTCCAATCCGTTCAAGTTAAAGCCCTTATTTCGTTACATTATCATCTGGAATCCTTCATGTCCATCATTCTTATGAGTTCATCATCATTCACAATTTCAATCCATGCATCACGCACTCATATCAAGCATATAGCGTATAAACAAGGTTTCCAATATACCCTCATCCGATTACAACCACTCATTTGTTTGGATTCTATGTGACAAAGATGTTATATTCATATATCTATTTGAACATAGCATTTATTTGAATATACTACTACTGGGACTCGACCCTTTTCAAATCACTTGAAACCGTCTCAATGTCAAATTTCCAGTTAGTGTCATATCCAGTTCTGGAAAACCTTATTTATACCTTTAACATGTTTCACAATATCACATGCATCATTCATCAACATAAAGCCTATCAAATTCATACACATATCAATCATATCATGCATATTTCAAACATAGTATGCATAATTTAATCATTCATCAAACTTTAAACAAAACATATTAGTTTGATTCCCTTAATAGCATGTTCCTATCATTCCCTAGTCACATGTTCCTAAATTCCCAAGTATTAGGGATTTGGGGTTTTCAGGGTTACCTTGGGTTCTCAAAATCCTTTATCCTCCATCTCCAATTCAGTCTCCAACTCCCTTCTTCAGCATTCTTTATCTCTGAGTTGGAATCTTAACACTTGGAATCCTACTATGAGAAGGAAACCTTAAGATGAAGGAGTTGTGACATGTGATTGGTTCATGACAGAGGTTTATCAAAGAGGAGCGTAGAGAAAGAGGGAAAACCATGAGTTCTGAAGACAAGGCACCCCTATTTATAGATTTTGGGGTCCATATTCGAATATATATTCGAATATAATGCTCCTGTATTCAGTTCTTCACTTCTATATTCGAATATAACTGTGCATATTCGAATACTATTCGAATATGACAGCTCATATTCAAATATTCATGTTATCTTTGTTCCTCTTTTGATCTTTCTACTTGCAATTAATCCTCTTCTTTCTTTTCCTTGTAAATTGTAACCAAATCCCCTAAATTGTAAGCCTCCTTTATGGATTTTCGGGATGTTACACTTAATATATATCAATTGCATTAAACGTAGTTACTATTTTATACTTACAGTTTGGAGCTGTACATTAGAATTTGAGCTTTAGAGCTTATTTTCAGGAGTTTGAGGTACATGCATAATGTAAATAAATACTAATATTTGTTTCAAAACATAGTGTAAATAAAATTACACCCTAGTAATATGTTTGTTATTTGTTAGTGGATGGGTATCTGGATAGTTGCTTTGAATTTAGTTAATTATTTGCCTATGAATTTATTTTTTGAGAATGCATATATTAAGTTGTTACGCTGTCTGATTTATTATTGAAAATTTTGGAATTGTTTAAATTTTAGGGATTATGCTGCCAAAATTTTATTGAATTATTTGTTAGTAAATAAATCTCTAAATGGTTGCTTTGAATTTAGTTTATTATTTGCCTGTAAATTTATTTTTTAGAAATGCATATAATTAAATTGTATGGGAACATAATTAAAAAATAATTAATTCTCTACTCACTTCTAAAATCAATTACTTTAAGACAATAATAAAATAGCCCTAAAGAGAAGTAGTATGAGGTGGGAGCACAATATATAGATGGTTGGTTAGTATTAGTGAGATAACACCATCCATTTTCAATAAGTGAGATTTATGTGAGAGTGTCACCAAAACTTTCCCAAAAAATGGGTCTTCAACTATATCAGGAATAAAGATAAATTCAAAAACTAACTTTATATGCACTCAATTCATTGAATGAGGGTTCCAAGCTTAGTCAGTCAACATATGTGAATATTCGTGTATGAGTATGTGAGTTTAATTTTCGATTAATGTACTTTTTTATGAACTAAAAAAAATTCAATGACTAAGGAAAATTAGGGCTTATTTGATAACTGTTTTTGAAAAATATTTTTTTGTTTTTAAAAATATAAAATTAAAAAACTTGTTTGACAGGGCAATTTTCGAAAATAGTATGTGTTTTTCAGTTTTTGAAAACTAAAATTTAAAAACATCTAAAACTTATTTCACTTTTTAGTGTTTTGAGTTTGCATTAAAAACTCATTTCTTTATTAAAAAATTATTTTATAATACAGTTTTAAAAAAAAATTTAAAAAAAGGAATCAAACAAGAACCTTGTTTTACTTCTCTCTTCTTTCTCTTTCACCTTTAAGCTCTTTTTGAAAGGCAAGAAAAATAAGAGAAAGAAAGGGAGAAAAAAGAAAGGTACAAGAAAAGTGATTTTTCTTCTGTTTGGTTCACAAAAGAGAATGCGAGTGATAAAAAATTTTGGGGCAGTCTCACCCCAAAAATTTGCTTTTCAAATTGCAAAGGAAGTTGTTGCACATTGTAAATTATGTTGTGCTTCTATATATGGGTACGGCTAAGGTGCACAAGGAATATACTTGTGTACGAGTACCCAATTATCTTTTAGACCATAAATGTAATATTATTTAAATGAAAGATTTGATATATCAACTGTCTACCAGAACCAGAAGCCATCGGAACAAGCACTAGATTTGCTACAACTGATTTGGTCACAAGTCCACCGTCACACCTTTCAACACGGAAATAGATTTGGTGTTGTAACAGCACTATGCTATAGTGATGTGTTTCAACCTTAGTCTTTTATTTTTTTTACTTTGAAAAAAATAATAAAATAAAAAAACATGATATTGTTATTACAACCTTAGATCGAGAATAACATATTGCTGTAACAGCAACAAATCTGGATCCTTTCAACACTATATAAGCCAACATAAATCCCTTTCAACTCTAGATCTTCGCTGTTGTGTTGCAATGATACTGCTTGCAATAACACCACACGGGAGTTGTTTTTTAACCGTAAAAAAGAAAGGTGTTTCTCTTCAAATCCTAACAATTACAAATTAAGATAAAATATAATATAATTGACAAGGACCATGATTGAGACTGAAATTTGGATACCATCATTGATCATAGAGCAACTTATAATTTAATATAAGGATAAAGTTATAATTTAATAGCCTTACACTTTTTTCTTCTAATTTTTTTTTTATTTTCTCTTCAACCAAACAACTCTAGTTTCTCTCACCTTTCTTTTTATTTTCTCTTCTCTTGCCTTTCTTTCTTCACTCTTTTTTTATTCACACTTTCTCTTTTTTAATCAAACAAAGGATTAATTATTATTATTTCTTTTTTCTAATACATCAATTTCTTATTTTGTTATTTGTGTGGAAGAAAAAATGGTGCCAATAGCAAGATTACTAATTGCAGAAAAGTAACAGGAGACTCACACCACGCCTCCTCTGGGCTGTAATTGAAATGGGCTTTCTTTTATGGACTCCTCAATCTGACATTGGCCCACACGGATCAACTATGCATAGAGCTGGATATTTTCTCTACCCTGCAGTTCTGAACCATGCATTTGTATGAGAATCGAAATTAATTTGTTCCTTTGGCCAAACAAAAATTAAATTTATTCGTTCCAAGACCAAGAAAAAGAAAAAGAGAAAAAATTCATTCGTCCCTATGACGAGTAAAAATCTTATTTTAGTAAACACGAGAATTTTTTTTTAAAAAAAAAAACTGGTTTAGTGAATAAGTATAACTCAGTAACTCACGTCATCATAATTTTATTTATTATTTGCTATTTTTTATTACTTCTTTTCGTGGCACTTGCAAATGAAGCCAAAATCTTATGAGATATTTAGCGATATTTTTATTTTTGTTTATCACTTATATTAAGGAAAGGAAATTGACTGTGGGAGAGTTTTTGGAACTGGATTCTCTGAAGTCCAGTATTAAACTGCACCGTGTGCAGTTAAGATCCGACGGCGAGTCGTGTTCGGAACAAGATTTTTTATTTTATTTTTATTATAAAAAACGATTTTTGATGGTCAAGATTTGTGCAGTTTATATTTAAACTTCCGTGAGTTTTGGCAGTTAAAGGAAGAAACCGGTTTCACTATCTAACAAGCAACGATATCTGCAGATTAGAGAGAGTGTTAGCTCTGAACCCCCAAAACCCAAACCCTCACTCTCTCCGATTCAACAATTTGTTGGTTTTGTGCGGTGTTCAGTGCCAAATTGCAATCTAAATCATGGATTCGCTTGTTTTTCATCTCGATCTTTTCCTTCTTCCCTCCGCCACTCACCGCCGACCGTGGAAACCTCCCGCCGCCGCTCCTCCCTTCCGCTCCTTCCACCGCTCTGCTCCTCTTCCGAGGCTTCGTTGCTCGCCGCTTCTCGCTGCCAACACCCTCAATGCCAATTCTGTGTCGGTACGTATCTATTCGCTCGTGTATTTGCATACCAGAGGATATTCTTATGCTTCTGAAATTCTATCTGTGTTTTACTTACATATTTGATAAATAAGGAATGGAAACGTGTCTGTTATAGACTTGAAGTAAGTTCATATTATAGATTAGATAGATTCCGCCTCTTTAACATGTTTGCGCTGACATGCCAAGCATTTTCTAAAATATTGTGAAATTGGTTTCTTAGAGCTTTTAATTATAAAGGTATACTTAATTTGTATTATGTTGTTGCTTAGTATTTGCTTACTGAGGTAGATGGAGTGTGACAGTGTGTGTTGAGAAAATGGTTGTAAGGTTACAATAATAAAGACTGCTGAGAGTGATTTGTTTCCTCTAAACCGAAGAATCATTCTTGAGTGCTATTCTTAACTCTAAAGTGATGCCTCCTTTGCTGGTATAGTTGATGCGCCTGTTTATACTCCTAAGTCTAGTTACAAAGTCTATATGTTCTTGTTTGAGATAGAGCAAGGCTGTTTCTATTGGGGATAGCAAAATCAAGACCAGCTTGGTTATTTATTAATTCACTAAGAAAGTGTAAATTTATATAAGAAATATATTGAAATGTAGCGACCTTATTTTGACATGGGATGTGTTTTGACATTATGTGCAGCCAAGAAGTGGAGTGTACACAGTTGGTGACTTTATGACAAAGAAAGAGGATTTACATGTGGTCAAGCCTACAACAACTGTGGATGAAGGTATATTTTGTACCTTGTTCATGTCTAATATCTTGACCTTTGTCTTCATTTCTTAGTTCTCTTTTTCTTTTAAGATTTTGTTTTGGGGAGGGTGGTTTTAAATATAAATTTCTGACATTTTATTTTGCAACAGCTCTGGAAGCTCTTGTTGAACACAGGATAACTGGTTTCCCTGTGATTGATGATAACTGGGTCCTCGTGAGTCATTTGTAGCCATTTCCTTTTTTTCAACTTTGGACTTGTTTCTTAGTTTATGTCTACTGTATATTGTGAATTATTCTTTTACTTTCCCTTCTTCATTTTGTCTTAAAATTTCTGAAATGCATTGTTTGAATGTTAAACATATCATGAGGGTATGACTTATAAACGTAATCAAATAATTCATTTATGACTTTTGAAGAATTAAACTTTGATTTTTGTCAATTTTCAGATCTATAAGGTTTCTAACTTGTGATTTGGTAATCATAGTTTCTAATCATTGAAATAGGCCATCCGCTCATCTGGGTTAGGTTGCATAGAAGACTATTGCATTCGCTGCGTCAATAATTACTCATTTCCTGTGCTGTTTTTCCTCATTTGAAATTCAGTTCCTCTAAATCATTACGTTGTTGAAAAAACACTTGCCTAATTATATGCCTTTGGATTTTTAACAAAGAAAATTCCTAAACCCATTAATTCTGATTTGAGATAGAAAAAGTCGTTTTAAGAACCTTTGCCAATGTGGAAAAAAATGAAATTTATTTATAGGTAGTGTCTCTGGCTAAAGTCCAGTTGATGCTGATTCAGTTATCGAATATTGAATCAGAAGATTCTCTATGAACATTTTTTTTCCCTTTTACTGTCGTTTTATTTGACACAAATTAAAAGCTATTTTAATTTTAATATTAAAGAAAAACTAGAATTGGATTCAGTAGAGGATGTTTAGCCTTTCAAGTTCTAACAGTTGATTTGATATTTGCAACCTTTGAAGTTGTAACCGAATTTGCATGCAAATAACTCGTCAAACTATTGCAGGATTAATTGTCATGGAAATTATTTCTGAAGGTTTATTGATGCACTGCAGGTTGGTGTTGTATCAGATTATGACTTGTTAGCATTGGATTCTATATCAGGTAAGTTGGTTGAAAAAATAAAAGGCAATATCTGCTGCTTTCTCAGTTGTTGGAAGTTTGATTTTTCCCTTATTCAAAACTTAACATTGTTCACATTTCAGAGTGAGGATAGCATGCAAATAAAATTTTGGCTTCTTGTCATGTTTGAAGTTAATATTCCCTAGTTGGGGCCCCATAGCTCAAATAATGTGCAATGCTGATTTCAGGTCATGGACGAAAGGATAACAACAGCCTGTTTCCAGAGGTTGACAGTACTTGGAAAGTAAGTTAATACTCTTTCTTTGACGAGAATCATCTTTAACATCATATTCTAACATTTTCTGGACTTTGATGCATATCCACTGTAAGGATTTTTTTTTTTTTTTTTTAATATTATTACTTAAGATTACCAAACCAGTGGATTTTATGAAAGCACATATTTTTGTAGTCTGACTTAGCGCTAGGCTGGCATGTATTGGGAAAACAAAAATTATAAACCACTACTATTATGTATAAAGTATAGCATTCCAAACAATTTCTATACAAAATTTTTGCAGTTGTCAACTTTATCATAGTAACTGCTCCCCTTTTTAGAACAAAGAAAGAAATCTGATTGTTTGTATGATTCATTGTTTTCCAAATGGATATAATTATAATCTGGATGATACT
Source organism: Cyamopsis tetragonoloba (assembly GCA_037177725.1). Lineage (NCBI taxonomy): Eukaryota > Viridiplantae > Streptophyta > Magnoliopsida > Fabales > Fabaceae > Cyamopsis > Cyamopsis tetragonoloba. The sequence continues at coordinate 39,622,188 of CM074120.1, read as the reverse complement.
TTAAATTTAAACAAACTTTTTATAGTGATCACTTTCACCTCTGTTAGTTCCTGCTGCCTGGTTGTTCATGAAAATGTGAAGATATGCTTATTGTCCTCCTCCCCCATAATCTCTCGTCTTTTATTTTTGCTTTATTTTTATTTTGTTGATGCCCACTTTGGGAGAGTTTTGCAGTAACTATTGAGACATGATTACGAATCCTAGTATATTAGAGAGATCTTTTTGCTACATTCAAAGTAAATTATAAGGCAAGCTGCACCATGGAGAAAGTTGTGATTGAAGACAAAAACCCATGGCTTACGTTTTTGGCTTTGATCCCCTGGCCCTTAGTATAGCCATGCAATTTCAATCCCCTTAGTTTTTAGAGCGCTTTTAGTTTTTCACGTTTTTGTTACGTTCAATTTCGATCCTTCCAAGTGTTTTTCCCAATTCTAACGGATTATACTAATGCTAATGTTTTTTTCTGCAAGATTACAATAAAAATAATATGCAAGAGAAAACGTTATGTAACAGCTTGGTCCATTAGAGTTCGGGAAAAACGCCAAAGAAAGAACTAAAATGAACATTACAAAAACTTGGGTCATATTGGTCATATTTGGGGGCTAAAAATGCAATTAAGTCAACTTTTTATTGTGAGTTGAAGTACATGTTTCCCACTGGAAACTGAGTGGAGTGCTACACACGTTTAACCTAACTGATGTTTTTGGCACCAAAATTTAAAATATCCCCCCTCGTGAACCATGAGCTAGTTGATAAGAATCATGAGATCTGGTACAAATAATTGTAAGCCGTCTTCTAGTGCCACTATAGACTTGTCACTTGTCCCCATATTTCCCTCAATTACCTTAATTTATTTGGAACATTCTCAAACCGCTTTTTTATGTAACGTGTGAAAAGGGGAAAAAAAAACAACTATTTGCAATTTGGCATGGCAATCTTAGAAGAATGGATGTTGATATGATACAAAACATGCCCTAGAGACAGAAAGTGACACCACAAAATTGGAAACGTCCGTGGACGTTTTCAAAGTGTTGTGTGGATCTAATATGTGCAACATGGGCAAAGCCTTTTCTTTTCACACTTTCAGTTTTCGTAGCTGTTAATGATTCATTAAACTGGGTGTTTTGTGAGTTTGTAATATTGCCTTGTAGCATAATTCAAGAATTGTCTAGTTTGCCAAAACTGGACTTAGCTAATAGTATGGTGTCTTGCAGACTTTCAATGAGGTTCAAAAACTGTTGAGTAAGACCAATGGAAAGTTGATTGGCGAGTTAATGACCACTGCGCCTATGGTCGTTCGGGAGACGACCAATCTCGAGGATGCTGCAAGGTTTTGCTTCCTTTAACCTTAGCCTCCCTTGAAAACACCCCCGAACGCATTTTGTTTTGGATGAAGTTCCTTTAAAGTTAATGAGTATGTAAAATGAAAAAGTAAGGTACATTCACCATTGGTTTAAATTAAAATAACTTGTAGCTTTGGCTTGCATTAAATCATTAGTGGATGTACATCACTTTCCTGCTTTATAGTTTACATACTTACTCACTTTAAAGGAGTTAAATATTTCGGTTATAAGCTTCCACGAAAAATGACCATTTTAAAATCTTTATCTTTAGGTTGTTGCTAGAAACAAAATTTCGACGCCTTCCGGTGGTGGATGCTGAGGGTAGACTGGTATAAGACTCCTCCAATCTGTTATCTTTCTGTTTTTTTTCAATTTCTTTCATGTTTCTGAAGGATGATTATTAATGATCTGAAGGTTGGAATTATCACGAGAGGAAATGTAGTAAGAGCCGCACTTGAAATTAAACGAGCTAATCAAGAAAATTAGAAGATCATTAAAAGAAATTTGGTGCTGGATTTCATGCAGTAATCCACTTGAATTGTTCACAGAAGCTTAGTTTAATTAGATTTGAAATTTTAGCTCAGGCATGTATATCTTATTACTACTATATTCTTTTACTATTACACGGATGTTCCTCATTGGCAATATTTTGGGTGGGAAATTATTATTCTTAATATTCTATTGTAACTTATAAGGGTCACTTTTGTGATAATGATGTTGAAAATGTTGTGAATTCTTGGCATTAATCATATGTCAAAGACTGCAGATAATTCAAACTCAAATTTCAACCGGCATCAATCTACCCCCAACACTAACATCATTTTAAATCGGTTAGTAGTTGAGCTGAAGCTATGACTGATCCACTCCTATCACTCTAATAAAAATCATGACCTACTGTTGAATAAAACAATGGATAATAACTGATAAGGACCTTATTTTCGATAAAAAAAAATTTAAGACTTAATTATAGATTTGGTTTCCTAATTTTTTTTAATTGTACGACTTTAGTTCTCTAACTTTTAATTGGGCGGTTTTAGTGTCAACTTTTTTCAATTGTGTGACTTTGGTCTTTTGACTTTTTAATCATGTGATTTTAGTGTCTTAATTTTGTCTATTACGTGATTTTGATTCCTTAATTTTTTTAAATTCTATAATTTTGCTTAATTAATCAGTATTTTGTTAAGAAACTAATAGTTAACATTATCAAACTAATAAAATAGTGTGTAAGAACACTAAAATTGTGTAAGTAAAAAAGTTTCAAACAAAAATTTTACAAATAAAAACTCTTTATATAGATAGTCAAAAGAATTAAAGTCACGCAATTGAAAAAGTTTTAGAAATAAAATTGTGCAATTCAAAGTTAGGAGATTAAAATTACATAATTAATAGAGCTGAGAGACTAAAACAACACAATTGAAAAAGTTAGAGGATCAATAATATAATTAGTCTAAAAAAATTTGTTTATAGGAAAGTACATTAATCGAGATTTGAATTCGGATACTCACACATGCATGTCTTTATGTATTCCCTAACTGAACTAAAATTAAATTAAAAATTAAGGAACCTATTCTTTATTTCTTAATCAATTCTTTGTTAGGCGATATAACCAAGGATAGCTTCGTTTGCTACTAATGTTGATATAATCTCCTAACTCATAATACACAGTAAATGACAGTATTTATTTATTTATTTATTTTCTATTGTTAATATATTGTCCTGCGCGGCCATTATTATTTTACTCCTTAGTTCCTGCTCCACGTTAGTTGGTGGGATTTCAGTTTGGGAAAAATAAAACAAAGAAACACCTAAAGAAACGAGCTTGATTCAATTCCACATTTGTCTTTTACCATATTCTTGTGATCTTGTCTTTCTGTAATTTTCTTTTCTTTTTCTCCCTTTTGGCTGATGAATGAATGAACTTGCTTATAGAATGTTTAATGTGGGAGAGATTAACTTTGCATACATTAATTAATTCCATACTTACGTCAAGCACGATGTTACCACAGGGCTTTACCCTAAAAATCTCTAATTCTCCGCTAATTATGGACTAATCCTTAGCTATAACTTAAAAAGGGTTCATAGATCCTAGAGCACCAAATATGGGGTACAGCTCACAATCATATCACAAATCCTCACCAAAGATCCTTCTTAATCTATTCAGGAGCTGTAATTTTGCATTCACATGGAAACATCTCTTTCTCTCATTTTTCCATTTATTTTTTTCTTGTTTCTATAGTTTATATTTTTTCGATACAATTGTTGTGTGAGATTGAATAAAAAATAATAATAAATTGTTGTATGATATTTGACTAAAATTTAAAGAAAGAAAAAAAAAAGATCTTAGACGACAAAACCGATTAACCGACCCCATTTATCCATCGTTATCAAAACAGAACAGTGGCCACAGCATTTTCCCTTCCCACTGGCCCATTCCATCTCCCTTCACAATCTTTTTTTAAAAAACATTATTATCTCTGTTTCTAAATATAAAAATATATCACAATATATATTATGCACATCTTTTACGTAAATTAAAAAAAAATTAATAATTTTATTTTATTAATATTAATTACATTTTTTTTTCAATTCTACTCTTAATTAAAGTTAAATTTCACTATATTAATAATGTTATTGTAAAATTATTAAATAAACAAAAGAATAAAAAGAAAAAAAGAAAACGCTTAGTTTATAATCAGAGACAACAAACTTTTCATATATGAACTTAAAGTTCCATCTACTGTACACCACTTATGGTATACTATTAAATAAAATTATGTAACTAATTATATATAATATATATATATATATATATATATATATATATATAAAAGTTTTGTTATTCATTGTTCTTAGGACAATGATTAAATAATCTATAATAAAAATTTTAAAAAGTGTAGAGTAATTAATGTTACGAAATTATTTTTAATTTATTTTATTTTAAATTATATTTATTTTCAATTTTTAATCCGCTGTAACTAATTACATAATTTTATTGGAAAATTTTAACATATAATAATTGATTAAAAATAACTTTAAAATAAATAAATAAAATTAATACAGAACTATGAATAATCTATTTTTTGTTACTTGTGTAATGCTATCATATTTGCGCCGACTACTGGTTAAGGAATCAATAATGAAGAAACAGTGTGGAGAAGCAGAAAAAAATACCTAACTCTCAATCTTATCAGTTTTTAATAATAATAATAATTATTATTATTATTATTACTTTAGTGGTTAGCATGGCTCACTCTCTTCTTTTGTACCCAATTGCTGGCTACCGTAGGCCATTCTTTGTCCCCATTTCACTTCAATGCTTCAAATTCCTATTTCCTAATCCAAAACAATCATCTCACTTATAGTAATCCCGTCGTGTTCACTTTCATCCCCTAAAAAAAATCCCTAATTTCCACCGAATTCCTTTGTAAAATATAGAGAAATTAAAAAGTGAAACAGAACATCAAAAACTAATCAACTGTCTCTTCTTGTAGCTCAAAAAGAGATGAGCGTACATTTAATTTAAATTTTAATGAAACAAAGTGAAAAGATGCATAAACTGAAATTTAATCTATGATTGATGTTGTTAATGTAAAAAAATTGTTGACGAACAGTTTTAGCTTAAATAATCATGTATCAAGTTATAAGATTTGGAAACAAGAGATGCAAGGTTCAAATTTAGACAGAAAAGAATAGGATAATAATTTAGTTTATGGAGTGTAATTAGTGTGTGAGTATTTGCTTATAAAAAAATATAAAAATCGTTATAAAATAAAAATAATTATTATTACTTCAATAAAAAATAATTTTGACTAAATTAAAATTTAAAACAAACTAGCCAGAAATATACTAAAGAAAACTAGTGACATTTTTAGCAAAGAAACTAATCATTTCAAAACAAAGATAAAGTGAATTTTGTACCTCCTAATTTATTTTTGTTATACACTCTAAAATTCGAACCTTTAATTAGCATACTTAGAGTCTCCCTTGATAAAGTTATTTCCATCTCGAGGGAGAGAAGTCAAAGTTCCATCTAGTCTCTTATAACAATTTTTTTTCTATTTACGCTCGGCTAAAATTCTCAATTTAAAATATTATGCATGCTTAAATGGCCTTACTATTTTAGAGCCTTTGATGGTAAAGAGAAATGAAATCATTGGTAAATATTCGAGGACATAGGTGTGTGAATAACCATGTTTGATTCTTAACGAACATATTTTTCTATGAAAAAGAAAAAGATGAAACTAAGAAAATTGAAGGTAAACTAAAAGAAACCATTAGAGATAGAGAACTACTAGTAGGAGTAATAAGGAAGAGGCTAGTGACTAGTTATTAATTTACATTTAACATTTATACAACGCCAAAATTTCTTTCGTGAAATCTAAAAAATTAGAAGAAAAAAAAAAAGAAAAAGAAAAAGAAAAAAGAACTAGCGAATAGAGAGAGAAAAGAGGGGAGGGAAGGAGGGGAAAGGGAAAAGATACAGTACACTAATCCACACCACCATCTCCAAGGGCCTCATCAACAATATTTCAGTTTCCTTCAGCCGTCGACGCGCAACAACCTCCCCGGCGCATGTTAGCAACCACCTCTTTAATTTTCCTTTTTCTTTTTTATTTTAAATTATTTTTCTGTCAATTCACGTCCCAGTCACTCTCGGGTTCGGGTATCTTATTCAAATCAACCCGCTCCGCAAAATCCCCAGACGCACCAGCGGCGGCACCGGACAGAACCACCGGCGGCGGAGCTACATGGCGATGGTGAAGCGTGGCCTGAAGCGCGTCAACTCGAGCACCGACCTCGGTAGCTTTCTTCCGAATCGAAGCCGCGGACATATCACAACCAGCGATAACCGCGGCGCTTTCTCCGGCGAGAAGCTCCGGGAAATTAAGCCTCGCGGACGGTCCCCGGAGGTAAAAGACGGCGGTATCGTAAGCCCTAGCGGCGGCGACAGGAGTGGAATAAGATCCGAGCCAAATTCGAGAACGCTTATTAGGTTCTCGAATTTCAGCAACCCACTTTCCCCACTTGCGCATACGAATTCCTTTGTATCTTCTCTCACCGTCGATGTTAGAACCTCTCTTTCTGGTATCTGTGGTTCCAGATTCACCGTTCATCTTCATGAGAAATGAATGAAAAATCTAACGAGTAAAAGAGACGGAAGAGAAGATTATTAGAAGGGAAAGAGGAATTGAATTTTTGGGGAAAGAGGGTTTTGGTTTTTGAGAAAGGATTGTTCGTTTCGGCCACTAAGGTTTGTCATCTGGGTAAGCCTCCACGTTGGTTGGGTTGCTTTGAAACCCTCACTTCCACCTCCCTCGCTTTTTCTATTTTATTTTATTTTATTTTATACTACTACCAAATCAATTATTTTTTATCAAATTTTAAAAATTTATTTTAAAATTAAAAATTCTGTGAAAAGTTTTATAGTCTCAAATTTTAGAGTGTATGATTAAACTTTTTTTTTTTACCATTTCATTCTCTAACTTTGCAAGAATAATTTACTTTAGTTTCTGACTTTGTTTGGATAAGTCACTTTAGTGTCTGACTTTATATTTTACAGGTCACTTTAGTTCATGAATTATATGATCATTCATTTTAGTCTCTGAAAGTCAGGGACTAAAATGAATGATGTAGTGAAAGTCAGGACTAAAACGACCAATAATAATGAAAGTCAAGAACTAAAATGATTGATTTCGCGATGGACTAAACTGACTGATAAAATACAAATTCAGGGACTATTTTAGTATATAATTAAGTGGATGCTACCCAAATGAATTAAGGTGTCTTAGTCATGTAACTCAATTGATAAACACATGAAAATATATATGTGTGGGTACGGGATTCAATTTCTAATTGTACTATTTTCCTACTAATAAAAAAACTAAGAAATTTTTTATAAAGTATTATATTCTTAAATTATACGAGATTAATATGTTTTTATTAAATTGAACACTCCGTGTAACTCTTATAAGGAAACTTTTAATATATTTCAAAAAAAACTTTGGATATATAAAAAAAAATGTTAAATTTTCCGATTAAATTAATTTACAAATTCTTTTACTCACTTAATTTTAATAAATATTTTTTTTAATTAAATATTTATTTTTTAAAAGATAAATGACACTTATTAAAATTAAATAGATAAAAAAATTAATAAAATAATTTAGTTGAAAGATTTAGTATTACTCATATGTAAAACACCCTCAACCTATTATAAGAAAATTTGACATGGTTAGATAAACAATCCTCACAATTTACGAGGTTCAAAAGAAATTTTTTATATTTTATATATTATTCATAATTTAAATCATTTACAAATTATTTTTAAAATATTAATATTATTATGTCACTAAAATTATTTGATTACTACCATTATTTTTTTTATAATTTTGAGCAATAAAATTTAAACTTATGATTTTATTATGTAAGCAATCAAAGTCGTCTGTCACTAAACCAATCCCAATAAAGAAATAGTAGTTTAGAAGTGAAATTTTTTTACAGTATTAGAGAAAACAAATATTAAAATTTGTATCATAATACAATTAATGCTTTGTATTCCAATAAAGAAAATATTTAAATTTGTGTAAAGTTGCGAGCATATGGTAACAAAATTCTTTTAACATTTTCGATCTCTTTTGCATTTTTCATCTATTTTCTTTTTTCTTTCAAATTGTTAACATTTTATTACCAGAAAGAATATAATATTAAGCCCCAAAATATTAAAATATAACTTCATCTTAAAATTTGCCTTAGGTCCAAACACTTCTAAATACGATCTCGGAGATAAGTAAAAATTCAGAATAACCTATTAAATATTTTTTTATCAGCAAAAATATATTCAAATAAATTCTAATTAAAAAATTGTTATTCAAAGTTTTATTTTCTATTAATTAGACGAACATGTTAGATACTAACCTTTTGTATATTAAATTCAGTCATACTGTACTTGATCAATATGTTAAGTTTATAACACCAAACCAATTAGTATTGCTTAGTAGTTGACAAACTAAAAGTTTTAGACAACTAAAAAGCTACTTTTTCATTTTTGTTTAAATTATGGTTTTAGATTCCAAAATTATGTTAAAAAGTAACATAAATAGTAATAATAATAATAAAATAATTTTTTAATAACATATATTTTTTACATATAAGATAATTATATATGAATTAAAAATATTCATATTAATATAAAAGTTAGTTCCGTTAACAAAAGTAAGCGTGACAAAGATGATGATATTAATATAGATACGTGGTTATAAAAGGTTAGATAAACTACGAGATGAATATATCTAAAACGAGTGTGACAACTATTGAGACAAATATGACATGAAACCATTTAAGATAGTTTGGACATGTGCAAAGAAAATCCTTAGAAACATCCGTAAAAATAATTGACGGTACAATAAAATGAAATAAAAGAAGACCTAAAAAGAATTTAAAAGTACTCATTAACAAGATAATCTATTTAATAATATTTTTAAATTTTTTTTAATTAAATATAATAATGTCATTTGATCCACGAAGTACACTTCACTTATGTTTGTTGTTGTACACAAAATTCAAACTTGAGAGCTCTTAAAAGAAATAACATGGTATAAAAAACAAGTTGGTTATTAATAGGTTAAAATATACATTTCGTCGTTATGTTTTGTCGAAGTTCTATTTTGGTCATTTATGTTTATTTTGTCTCAATTGGTTCTTTATGTTTGTTTCTTAGACCAAAGTCTGAAAAAGGATAAAAACTAACGCCTTTTATTAGATTTTGGGTTTGGGCCTAACTCACTCTCAAAAGCTAGCTCATAAGAAGAGGATTGTCACACCACTTATATACTCTATGGTGGCCCTCTTTCTAGTCGATGTGAGACTTGATCTTAACACTTTTAATGCTATACAGATGCCACGTATGCAATTCGATTAACTAGACTAACAGATTAAAAGAAGAGTCAAACGTCGGTCCAAAAAATAAATATAATAAATTAAATTAAAACAAAATAAATATAAAAAACCAAAATAATACTTCGACATTTTAAGCGTTATTAATACTAATATTAATAATAATGATGATGATAATAATAGCTCCTTTTCTTTTTCTTTTTAAATTAATTATATTCACCGACAATGTGTCACTCTTGCGGTCCTGCCTTCTTTTTATTTTTTTCGAAATTAAAAAAAAAAAAAAGATGGTACGTTTCGTGTTTTTGTTTGGTCTATCTGTTAATTTAATAGAGGCCTTTCCCTTTCAACGTTTTCATTAGATTAGATATTTATGAATAAATTGTTTGTTGTAATTTTTATTTATTATTTAGTATTTAGTATTATTATTTCCAAACCGTCTCTTTAAGAGGCAGGTTCTGGAAGTCAGACTCAGATGCGTCCTCTTCTCATGCGCAATGCATCTCATTTTTTCTTGGTCTAGATTTTTCCAGGCACATAGATTTCTTTTAATTTTTCTTTTTTTAAGGATAATCAAATGGATTGGAATTTGTATTCTTTTGGTTTTTTTTGTGGGATATGTATTTTTCGGTTTTAAATATGCAAATTTATGTGTGTTAATAAAGAGGTGATGATAATTGATAATTCACTTGATTTAAAGTGAATTATATAAATTTATGAGAAACTTTTATTCAAATAAATGAATATATGATTATTTTTTCATTTACTAAAATAAAAAAAAATGAAAAACAACATTAATAAATATTTTAGATTACCATAAAAAAAAGATATTAAATGTTATTTTTACATTTAAAATAATAAATGATGTTATTTATAATAACAAAAATCATTTTGTGCTTGGTTTAAATGGCATATCTTGATTCCCCTTAAACAATATATCTAAAATTCAAAAATTGTGAAAGAAAAAAAAAAAAACACTAGCAATGATGTTTATGGTGGAAATTGATTCGATTTTAAGTGAAAAGTTCATTTAAATCATCCTATACGGTTTGATAGCGTTATTATTTGATCATTTGAATTAAAAAATTAAATTCGAACCATTAATTACAAACTATTTTTTTGTTAATTTTACATTAGATCAGTTATTCGATATTTTTTTTTATTTTTCAAAATCAATAATTATGATAAAAAAATAAATATTCTTCTTTTAGCCATAAAAAAAAAAACTTTACCGTGTCAATTATTACTAGAACACATACAGAAAATGAATGCTCGTTGACTTTAACATAATCATAACAACTACTACTCTGAAGTGATCTAAAATACTCAATCCTATTACAAGTGATCTAACATAATCATAAAATATTCTGAAGAGATTTTTTAAAAGTATAATAATCCAGGATTCAGTCCGGATATTCATACATATATTTATTAATTGAGCTACGTAATTAGAACCTTAAGAGATTTATTTTAAACACTATATCATTAGAATTGACATAATATGATATTTCTATAACAAGATATTTCTAATTTCTTAGACAAATTATTAAAGAGTAAATTATCAATTTGGTCCTTTAAAGATTTGTTTGTCACCAATTTAGTCCTTTAGAGATTTTTGCCACCAAATTAGTCTCTCAATGATTTTCTATGGATATTTTAAATGACTAATTTGATCATGTTTAAATATTTTGAAGACCAATTTAGTAGTGTTTTAAATTTTTAAGGACTAATTTAGTATTATTATAAATCTTTAAAAGATTAATTTGATGGCAAAAGTTTTGAATGACCAAATTAATAGCACATGAATCTTTAGAGAATCAAATTGATATTTTACTTTATTACTAAACATCCAAGACAATGCATAATTAATAAATATCAAAAGATTAAAAATTAAGAAAGAAATAATTATAGAATAATGCTAAATTTTTCTAAAATTTATATTAAAGCATTAATATTATCCAAAAGAATAATATTTAATTATTTTACTAAATTTTCTTATAAATTTTTCTACTTATTTTTGACAACTGTGATCTAACTCCCAAAAAATAAATGCTTAGTAAAAATATATAACCATCTAAATTAAGTGAATAAGAAAATTTATAAAAAAATTTAATAAAAAATTTAATATTTTCATTTTAAAAATGGTCAACGTACGACGTAATAAACAAAAATCGGTGATGAAAAGGTTCAATTTACAATAAAAAGTTTTATCATAGTCTATTTCCAATATCCCAAAGTCCATACAAATATTTATTATTTAAATTTACGGTCGAATGAACTATGACGGAATATTTGGTCTCTTGAATATTTCGATTAAGATTTTTTTTGGTTGTATGTACAAAAATATTTATTTGAAAAAAATTATATGTACTTCAGTGATCTGTTTCTAAAAACATTTTTTCTTCTAATAATAGAATAAGATACTCTCGATCGGTGTAAAAGAAATCATGGAAAATTATAACAAAATTATTTAAAGCTTGTGCATGTTATACTTAAACTCAATATTAATATGTTTTTAAAATTGCACTAATTTTCTTTAAATAAGGTGTATTTGCACAAATATGAAGAGTTTAGGTATAACAGAAAATAAAACTTCATAGATTTGTGTAAAAGAAAATAAACCTCAAGAGAAATAGGATGTGTTTGATTTGTACGTAAGAGTTGACCTAAGAAAAAAATATTTGTCCTATATTTTATTAAAAGAATGGCATGAAATAATACAAAAAAATAAAATAAATACTAGACAAAGGGTGAATTTCTGCTACTCAACAATCGGTAAGACAAATAGATATTCCATACACAAGATAATTAAATACAAAATTACTCTACACATATTCATTATCCCAAAAAAGTTTAACTACCTCTCCTCACTCCCTGTTATGTAAATTGAACATGAATTTTTTTTGTCTATATATATTAACATGGTTTTTTTTAACAAGCATGGTATTATATATATATATATATATATATATATAAATAATTAAAAGTCATAAAAAATAAAATAAATTTAATAATAAATATTATAAAAGAGTCAATTTTATTTGGTAATATTTTTTTAAAGGATATTATGATATAACTTATGTAGTAATTTATTAAAATATAAAAAATTGATAATATAATTATAAAATATCAAAATATTATTTGTTAATAAGTTTTATGTAAAATTAATACAAATATATAACATAAAATATATTACTGTAATATTAATTTTCTGGGGGCCAGTACCGGTCATCATAGACTAACCATGTTGAGAACGCCCAAAATTTTTTTATTTCATATATTACCTATGTACGTATACTAAACTGTGTTAGTTTTAAGAGTGAAAAAGGGGAAGGCAAACATTTTTTGGTGAATTAATGGTAGGAAAGAAACATTGGTTAGTGATTGTTGTGTTGGATTTGCATGACTCTTGGCTAAAGTTCATTATTTGTGATATTTTAAATTGAGAATTTAGAAGTTTTAGGGTTTATTTTTCTTTTTATTTTTTTATCAAATGTATTTCTAGTCAAGAAATAAAGACTGATTTATTTAAGGTATGGAAATTATTGAGTAAGTTTTGTCTCTCTTAATAAATTTTTTTTTATGCACACCGTCAAAATTTGAATATCCCTATCAACATACTTAAATTACTTAACTATTTATCAAATATACTAATGACTTTGTTGATATTTTTTTATTTATGATATATAATGTATTTTCTTTGATAAATTAAATATATTTACAAGAGTTCAAATTGAAGAATAACAACTAAGTCAACGGATTTAACTCTGGTGTCTTCAAATCATATCTTCAATCATGTCTTACGAATAGAATATCATTATGTCATTAAAAAACTATTAAAAAATTAACATTCAAATTAAAGAAAATATTTATAGTGACACAATGATATTTTATTCGTAAAATATAATTAAAGACATAAATTAAATACACTAAATTTGAATCCCAAAGTCAACATGCTATTTGCATGATGTATAATATATAATGCATTTGTATAATGCAATTTATGTCTGGTTCTATAAAAAATATTATCAATAGTATAAACCTTGTAAGATTAATATGAATTTCAAATAAATTATTTAACCAATATTAACGGCTCGCACTGTCATTTAAGTCAAGGTCCAACACGGCTACTCACATAATGTAAATAAGATTAGTCTTATTTTAAAGAGTAGAAAAACTCATGGTTACACAAAAAAGTTTATAGCGCAAAACATTATTTAATGCCTCATTAAAATTATATTCCCTTCGTCCCAAATTGTTTGACCTTTTAAAAAAAAAATTTTGTCCCAATTTGATTGTCCCTTTAAAATACCAATGTAGTGTTAATTTTTTCTTTACAGTTTTACTCTTAATTAATTAAACATATTCTTACTTTATCACCGACCACTAACTTTTAGGTTTTACTCTCTCAAGTAAATTTTTTCATTTTCGATGCATTAATTATAGCAGTTGACACTCAAAAGACTATTACTAGTATTAATTACAGGTTGAAAAAGTAGTAATCTAATAAAATTAGTTGATGGGCAAAATAAGAAATTCAATCTAAAATTTACTAAAATTTAAATTAATGATTATATTCCTTTATCCATGTGAAAAAATCTAAAAGACCAAATAATTTGGGACGAATGAGGTACTATATTATATATTTATATCAATTGTACTGTTTATTCTACGGATCAAACAAACCTATAAGCAGAGATTGATATAAGAGTAAACCCTCAAATTGGTCTTTGAGATTGTAGGGGTCATACAAATTAGTCCCTGAGATTATGAAAACCTCAAATTAGTCTCGGACTTTGTAAAACGACATGCATTTTAGTCCTTTTACCTATTAAATAACTTTAAAAAACTAAGTTCAAAAGGACTAAAATGAATAATTTTTTGCAAAGTCAGGAACTAATTTGAGATTTTTATAATCTCAGGACTAATCTGCATGATCTCTACAATTTTATGGACCAATTTAAACATTTATTCTCGAATATAATATCCCCAAAATTGAACGATCGGTGCGCTGTATGACTATCTATGTTAGTGCATAATAATAAGATTAAGCTTATGTTGGGACACGCGCGGATCAACCTCGGACCCTCATTTGAGGGAATCAAATATAGTTATATTATATTTTTAAATGTATATTAAACTGATCCACCAAAAAAATAATGTACATCAAACTAAAATTCTTATCAAAATAATTATAAACTCATTTTAAGAAAATTAAAATATAAAATTGTTTCATTCTATTTTATCTTAACTAAATTTAATTTAATTTGCTAGAATTAAAATCGTGTGAATTTAAAGGTTTAAATAAGTTTTTAGTCCTTATAAAATTAGAATGTTTGTCATTTTTTTATAGCCTAACTTAATTCAAAATTTTTGTTTTTATTTCCTAAAAAAAAAACTTTTTTAATTTTTTGTTTTAGTTCTCATAAATTTTTTTGTTTTTGTTTTGGCTCAACTTAATTTCAAATTCTTGTTTTTAGTTCCTAATGTTAAACTTTTTTATTTTTTTACAAATTTTTTTCAAGGAAACTAAATAGAAAAAAAATAAAATTTTAGGTAACAAAATAATAAAAAAATAAGTTACAAGAATTAAAAACAAAATTTAGTAATATTATGAACTAAAAACTTATACTTATTATGAAATAAAATTGTAAGAACTAAACAATAAAGTTTTCAATTTAGTTAGACTAAAATAACAAAAAAATTAGTAAAGACTAAAGCAATAAAATATCAATTTTATAGGAATAATTAAACTTAAATTTGAAAACACTCTTGTACGCTTAAATGCTTATAACTATAATAAGTGCATTCTAACAAATTCTGATATAGTTAATAAATAGTTAAATTCTTTTTTTTATTAGTAAATAGTTTAATCTTTTAAGTATAAAAAAGATTAAATTGTAGGCTAGAAAATACCTATATTACACACGAAAAAAAAACTATTCATAAGTGTATGATGGTGTGAGTTGGTTGGTTGGGGTATTTTGCCTGTTAACGTAACCGAAAGAATTCAAAGAGCATTTAATCAGAAAAAAAAAAGAAAAGAAGAAATGATTCTTTATTTGGTAAAAATAATAATTTATTTCATTTTCATTATTATCTGATTTTATTTTAATAATTCTGAGTAGGCATAGCAGAGGGGTAGGTCGGTGGTCGGTGGATAGATACCGTTAGCAATTGACTTTCCCACCACGCAATAACGATAGGAATTAATGTTCCATTTTGTCCTTCCACTGCTTTGGATTTCGTGTCATGAGTAAGGGTATTTTCGGGATACTCAAATTTCAGTGACCCACCGTGTTATGTTGGTGCCCGGCTAAATTATATTAATGGGCGGCTTAATATCCTATTAATTAGTAGTATTTGTCTATTCTCTAATTATTAGTAGTCTAGATTTAACAATAGGGACGAGTTGTTTTCACTCTTTTTAATTTATTGTCATTTTTAATTTATTTATTTAATATTTTTTTTGTTTTTTTTATTTATCTTTTAAGGTTAAAATATACTGATTAAAAAATTTATTTAATGTTCTTGTAACTATCAAAATTATGAGATAATTCTCTATTATACCATTGTTGAAACTCTACAATTATAAATTATCTACTACTTAGTATATGTATAAATTAATAAATGAGAAAGTGTATAATAGGAAAATAAGCTATAAATATTTTTTTGAATTCCTAAAGAGACATATAAAAAGAAACAATTTTTTTTCAAAACGGAGACGGATAAAAAGAATGGATGGAGTAATATTTATGTATTAATACTTGAATTTTGCATCCAGCAGATTGGTCGGATAGTTGAGGAGTACTACTTTGAGTAGTTGGTCTTCAGTTCGAACCATTGTGATGCACTTTAGCCTATAAAAAAATACTTTAATTTTATTTACTAATGGTCCTTAAACATGCCTAAAATTTATATTAATTTTCTAAATTACCTAATAAATTATTGGATTTATTAATACCATATTTTCTTTATATCCACTTCATTAATTGTTTTTCTGTTAGACATATTGTAATTTAGCCAAATTGTAAAATATAATAAAGTAAGGCCCAAGTCTGTAATGATTCAAGAGTTAGTTTTTGTTGTCTAATTTCACTGTTACATTCATCTTATTATTGCAATTATGAATATATGAGTTGTATTGCTCACATTCACAATTAATGAAATAATACTCTTCTTCCACACATTCTAGATACTCTCTGTAAATCCTTTTTCCCCTAACAATGGTATCAGTTAGCTCTGCGATTGGACCTGTGAGTTTGGCTTTGGCGAATGGAAATCTGTTGGGACAACTACTGACGCTTGATAGCAAGAACCTCGATTGTTATGATCGCTGGTGTGTTAAGATTCGCACCATCTTTGGATTCCAAGAGGTTCTTGATGTCGTCCTTGCCAGCGTTCCGGAACTCCCCACAACACCAGCTCTGACGGAGGTGCAACGAGCTGCGTTTCATGAAGCTAAACGCAAAGATTGTAACGCCTTGTTCTATATTCACCAGTGTGTGGATGAGGCGAATTTTGAGAAGATATCCTCGGCGGCGACAACCAAGGAGGCCTGGGATATTCTCGCTAGTAGATGCGCAGGCATTCAGAGGTTGAAGATGGTGCGACTTCAGACCTTATGACAGCAATACAAATTGCTGCAGATGGATGTTCAGGAGAGTATTGCTTCTTATTTCAACAAGCTACAATCTTTAATGAATTTGATGAAGGTGTGTGTGAGACATTTCAAAGCAGATCGGTGGTTGAGAAGGTACTTCAAATATTAACCCCTAAATTTGATGTTATTACTATTGCAATTCAAGGGGCCAAGAATTTAGATGAGATGAAGCTTGAGGAGCTTCAGGATTCCTTGGAGGCGCATGAGCAACGTCTCAAAGAATGTGAATCTTCTACATCTATCTCTGAGCAGGTGTTATTGTCTCAGATGACCAAGAAATGGGATGGTGCAAAAGGAAGGGGAGAGAAACGAGGTAGGGGTCGTGATTTCAAAGGAAATTCCATGAAACATGATGATCGTGGATATGAGAATTCATCAAAGAGGGGAGGCAGTGATGCTCCTAGGAAAGGAAAAAAGAAAGTTGATCTGTCTCAAGTTCAGTGTTACAATTATTGGAGCAAGTGAGTCAATCATAGAAAGGATGAAGAACCGAATGTGGCCCACAAAGAGGAATCATATTATGATGAGGTTTTATTCATGGTCACAACTACAAAATCTGATGGACAGATTATAGGTTCTTGGTATCTAGGGACTGAATACTCCAACCATATGACTTGCAATAAGGAATAGTTTGTCGAGCTAGATCCAAGTGTAAAGAGCAAGGTACGTTTTTGCAGATAACAACATAATGTGCTCAGAAGGTAAAGGTAGGGTGCATATCCAAAGAAAATATGGGAAGACTGCATACATTTCAGATGTTCTTTTTGTGCCTGATATGAAACACAATCTCCTCAGCATTGAGTAGTTGCTTGAGAAGGGGTTTACTATGAGTCTTAAAGACAAAGCAATGAAAATATTTGATCAGTAGGGTTTACTGATTATAAGGGCACCCTTAGCCAATAATAGAACATTTCAACTGGACATGCAAATGCCTGAGTCCATTTGTTTCTTTGCTGCAGTTTCAGACACCAGTTGGCTATGGCACTTGAGGTTTGGCCATCTCAAGTTTAGAAGCTTGATACAATTGCATGACAAGGAGATGGTTGTAGAATTGTCTCACATCAAAGGTATAAGTAATCTCTGTGAAGGGTGCATGGTTGGAAAGTAAGCCATATATCCGTTCAAGGTGTGGCTGCCAACTAGGAGTACCAATCTATTACAGATTGTGTATTCTGATGTTTGTGGTCCCCTTGAGGAGCCATCACTAGGAGGTAATGATATTTTATCTCATTCATTGAAGATTGTGGTAGGAAAATATGGTTGTTTCTGATTAAAAAAATAAAAAATAAAAAGCTTTTGAAGTGTTTGTGAGATTTAAAGCTTTGGTAGAAAAGAAAAATGGCAGATGTATATAAGTGTTCAGAACTAATGGGGGTGGTAAGTATACCAGCAAGGAATTCTCTGTGTTTTGTGAGCAAGAAGGCATAACTTATGAGGTTGTTGCACCTTACACTCCCAACACAATGGCATTGCTGAAAGAAGGAACGAGATAGTCCTAAACATGGTGAGAAGCTTGATGAAAAACAAGTAGCTGCCACACTCTTTCTAGGGAAAGGTTGTTACAACTACAATCTATACTCTCAATATGAGTCCTATAAAGAGATTAGAGGATATGACCTTAGAAGAAGCATGAACAGGGAAGAGACCGAGTGTGAAGCATTTGAAGGTATTTGGTTCAATTTGCTATAAACACATTCCTGATGCAAGGAGAAAAAAACTTGATGACAGGAGTGAGAAACTGATCTTGGTTGGATATGATCCAACTGGTTCTTACAAACACTATGATCCAGTCCAAAATAGAGTTGTTATTAGCATGAATATAAAGGTATATGAGAATAATGCTTGGGACTGGAATTCTTAAGAACACAATGGCTGGAAGGGAGTCTCAATGACTATTACTAATCTAGAAAATGCTCAAAAATCTCTAAACCAGTGATAAGGACAGATGAGCCCCAAAAGGAAGTAGCAGACCTACAAGACATAAGCAGGTGCCTCAGAGATTTGATAGCTATGATGTTTTTTGAGATAATGAGATCACTAATGAAGGCGACTTGGTTCATCTAGCCTTCTATGCAGACTCGGGGCCAATTAACTTTGAGGAAGCTAAATAAGATGACAAGTGAATTAAGGCAATAAGAGAGGAGCTTGCAGCCATTCAGAAGAATGACACTTAGGAATTGGTGAACTTGCCAATGAACAAGGGACCAATTGGCATTTACAAGATCAAGAGGAGACCAGATGGGTCAGTACAGAAGTTTATGGCCATATTATTGGCCAAGGGCTTCTTACAGAAAGTGGGACTGGTCTTTACTGAAGTATTTGCTTCAATAGCAAGACTAGAGACAGTTAGAACTATTGTAGCAATAGCTAGCACCAAAGGCTGGATGATGCATTAGATAGATATTAAATCGGAATTTTTGAATGGACCATTGGAGGAGGAAGTGTATATGGGACAACCTCCTAGATTTGAGAAGCAAGAAGATTAGAACAAGGTATACAGACTTAGAAAGACATTGTGTGGTTGAAGGCAAGCATCATGGGCCTAGCAAGAAGGATAGACTTATTCCTTACTCAACAAGGATTCAACAAGTGCTCTATAGAAATTGGTGTGTATTCCAAGGTCATGAAAGGAGAACTAATAATCACTTGCCTTTATGTAGATGATCTCTTGGTTACAGGGAGTAGGAACCATCTTATTGATGAATTCAAGACAAGGATGAAGAAGGAATTTGAAATGACTAATCTGGAGTTCTATCCTATTTCTTAGGAATGGAATTCACAAAAACCAGCAGGGGTTTAATTCTACGTCAGAAGAAATACACAGAAGAATTTCTTAGGAGGTTCAACATGAAGGAATGTAATTCAGCTGCCACACCATGTGAAGCAAATTTGAAACTCATGCAAGATGACAAGGAGAAGTCAGTAGATGCAACCCTGTTCAAATAGATAGTGGGAAGTCTCAGGTTTTTGTGCAGTAGAAGACCTGATATTGCCTACAATGTTGGCTTGGTTAGCAGATTTATGGAAGATTCAAAGGCATCACACTTAGCAGCAACAAAGAGGATAATGAGGTACATTAAAGGGACTTCATACTATGGAATCCTGGTGAGTAACAAGGACAAATAGGAAGAAATCACAGTAACTGGGTATTCTGACTTAGATTGGGAAGGTGACATAGTAAAAATGAAGAGTACCTTGGGATACATATTTTTTATGGGACACGCACTAATCTCTTGGTGCTATAAGAAGCAACCAATTCCTGCACTCTCTTCATGTGAAGTAGAGTACATATTAGCAGCATATGTTGCTTGCCAAGCCAAATGGCTCAGTTCTTTGCTGTGTGAAATGCAGATTTGAGGAAAGGAAGCTATGATGTTAAAGGTAGACAACAAATCATCAATCAGCTTGGCTAAGAACCCAATAGCTCATGGAAGGAGTAAGCACATCGATAAATGGTTTCACTTTCTCAGGGAAGAGGTGAACAAAAGAGAATTGCAGCTTGTACATTGCAAGTCTGAAGAACAACTAGCAGACATATCTAAGCCTTTAAAAATACAAAGGTTTATTCAGTTGAGGAAAGCACTAAACATCATATCCGTTGTTGAATTAAATGGGGCATGTTAGACATATTGTAATTCATCCCAATTGTAAAATACAATAAAGTTAAGCCCAAGTTAGTAAGGCCCAAGTCTGTAATGAGTCCAGAGTTAGTTTCTGTTATTCGATTTCACTGTTACATTTATTTTGTTGTTGTAGTTATGAATATATGAGTTGTATTGCTTACATTCATAATTAATGAAATAATATTCTAGGTACTCTCTATGAACCCCTTTTCCTCTAACATTTTCCAGTTAACTTTCTTTAATTTCTATCCACCTAATTTCATTTTTCTTTTAATTAAAAAAAAGTAGTTGTGAGATAAGAATATTTTTTATAAAACTTTATTAGTAATACAAATATTTTAAAAAAACTTATAAAAAGGACTAAGAGAATTTTTCTGAATAATCCTATAAAAAGCACCAGAGTTAGTCAGCTATGCAATCTTGACTCCCACAAAATACGAGTGGCCTATATATTTTGGAGAGAAATTTATTCAATGCTATTTATTTAATAAATTTGGTTAACTAGTATCATTATGATAAAAGTTAAGATACAATATTTAATTAAAAAATTATAATAAATAAGTTTTGAATTTTTAAAACAATAAATACATGTAATTTTAATAAAAAATTACTTAACAACTATTCCATCCATTTTAAAATAATAATAGTCATTTTAAAGAAAAAAATTATTTTAAACCATCTGTCACTTTTACAATATTAAAAATTCATTTAGCACATTTTTTATTTTTATTGTTCTTCTATTTAATAATCAAAATCATTTTCGGACGATGTTTGCCAAGAGGGCTAGGTTAGAGGTGGATATGTCTGACCTGAATTTTAACCATCTTTCTAATGATGTGTGTGCTATGTTAGATGTTGCTTTGATGAGGCAGAAATTAGAGAGGTTGTAAGGGCATGTGGTAGTGATAAGAGTCTGCGATATGATGGAGTGACATTCCAATTTATTAAGCAATAATGGGATGTGGTTTAAGGTGTTTTCTGCAATTTCATTCACGAGTTTCATGATCATGGAAGATTGGTGAAGGGTTGTAATAGCTCTTTTATTGTGCTTATTCCAAATAATTCGTGTCCTTAGAAGGTTGGTGAATATCGACCAATTTTTTTGATAAGGTGCATGTATAAAGTCCTTTCGAAGATTCTTGCGAATTGCTTGCGTAGGGCTATCTTTGATCTTATTTTTGAGGGAAAATCTGCGTTTGTGCATGGGTGTCAAACTTTAGATGGTATTTTGGTGGCTAATGAGACTGTGGATGATATCTCGCGTAGAAAAAAACATGGTCTCATATTCAAGATGGATTTTGAGAAAGCTTATGATTTTGTTAATTGAGATTTTCTCTTTCACATTATGGATAGTATGGGCTTTTCATCTAGATGGAGGGATTGGATTCTGGAGTGTTTATCATCATCGCACATTTCTATTCTCCTAAATGGGAGTCCCACTTTTGAGTTTTCTCCGAGAAAGGAATTACATCAAGGTGATTCTCTTTCTCCTTTTCTTTTCCTTCTTGTGGCAGAAGGATTTAGCAGACTTATGTCGAGAGCGGTAGAGGTGGATGAATTGAAAGGTACTGAAGTGGGTCATAACCATGTTGAGATTTCCAACCTTCAATTTGCAAACGACACCATTATTTTATGTGAAGTGTTTGATAATAACATCCTTTGTTGGCCTTCATGATTTTTCTTTATTATTTATTGAGTATTCCTTATACTCTTTAATAATAATATGATTTGGTTTACTCAAAAAAACTTTTTAAATAAAATGATAGTTTAATTTATTTATATTTTATCGGTTAATTCTAGAATTTATGTTTTTAATTTGACTATATTATTTTTGAATGGGGGAGTATTTTTGTTAGCATTTTGAAGCATTTTAAATTAAAATTGAGTCGTCTACAACTAGGGGTGGCAAGACAAGTTGGGCTCACCGGGCCGGTCAGCTAGCCCGCCTTAAATTGGCGGGCCAGATTGCATATTAGAGTGCGCTACTCCCACCTGGCCCGCCCCGCCTAGCCCGCCAACTCGCACGGGCCAACAGTAGGTCGGGGCGAGCTAGCCAGCCGATCCATTTTTCTTATAAAAATATATCTTCTTTATTTATGCACAAAAGGTTTAAAAATTCTAAAAAAATAAATACAATTAAAAATTACATTTTTTTATGAAAATATATTTTTTTAATGAAAACATATGTTTTTTTAATAAAACACCTTTTTCTTAGAAAAACTCTTTTTTTCTAATAAATATATTTTTTAAAATTTTTGGTGGCTAAACGGGCAAGCCCGCGGCCTATCAAGCCAATCCAAAAACGGTTCAGACTAGAAAAATGAGTCTGCATACGGGCCGGCCCGCCTTGACCTGCTTTTTGGCGAGCCAAATGGGTACCAAGCTAACGGGCTGGACTGACTCATTTTGTCACCCCTATCTACAACTCTCTTATGTAGATTTTTCAGCAAAATTTGCCGCTACGACTTTTTTCCCACTAAAAATAAATAATTATTCAAAAAAGAATTTTCTTTTTTATTGTGTACCAAAGGTATCCTTCCGTTGACAGTCGAAAATTAATCCATTCAAAGTGTAGAGTTCGAACCCTTGTCAGCATGCTTAAAGGACCAACTATCTACCAACTATACCGGACTTTGTTGGTAAAAAAATTTTCTTTTTAAGATAATCAATTTCAAATTTTATTAACTAAAGAGCTGAGGCCGAAGATACTGGGTTTAAATAGCATATTATTTTGTCTCAATTGGAAATAAATATACTTTTTGATACATACAAATAAATATATATAGTTTAAGCCTTATATATTGTAATTTAAAATTATATTATATCTTTTTTTTATCAAAATTATATTATATCATCATACATATTATCATTTATTACTTTTCATAATTAAAACGAAGTTAAGGATTATTATAATGTAAAAGTATTTCGTGATAATAATGTACACTAGCAATTAAACTTATCTATTCTTTTATACATACATCAGAACAAAAAACTTAACTTTTTATTATTATATGATATATAGTTCATCTTAACAAATAAATAAAGTTAACTATTTTTTTTTTCTCTTCCTAGGATATTCATTGACATTCAAAAGCAGTAATTAATTCCCTTTTTATATCCTCCTTGTAAGTCTTTTTATAATTTCTCCATTCTACTTACTTTTAACAATTATTATTTATTATTTCAAAAAATAAATATTTAGTAAAAAATAAATAATAATTGTTAAAATTAAATGGATAAAGAGATTTACAAAAAAGATTTATAAAAAAATTTAATATTTTTCAATATTTATTCTTTCCCATAACATATTTCTATATTTAATTTCTTAACATATATAATTATTACAGAAGTTAAAAAAATCTTAATAACATACATAAGAACTTACGAAGTACATTATTAATTATTATAAATAATATTCCATGAGTTTTTTCTTTTTCTTTTTTTTTACTTGATTCTGTGGATCTGTTGTCACTTGTCAATGATTAAGAAACCTTTTAAAGAAAGTTAAGTTAATCTTTTTAGTTCTTATATGTATCTTTAATTTTTATTTTAATTCATGTAAAAATATTTTTTTTAGTCACTATTCATGTTCATTATTTTTAGATTAGTCAATTTTAATACTAATTGTGTTAACTTCATTCTTTATGATTAATGAAACTTATATGAGCCAATTAATGACGGACACATGAACTATTGACATGAAAATTAATTAATCCCCATATATATATATATATATCATTTTAGTCGTTATATATGTGCTTGTTTTTCATTTTAGTCTCTGTACATGTACTTATTTTTCTTTTTAGTTTCTCTACTTATTTTTCTGTTTTCTCAGGTACTAATGGTAAGATAATGGAAGCACCAAAAACTAATAAAGATACATGTAGGGATTAAAATCAACGTTTAAATTTTTTACGTATAAAACTAAAATAAAAATAAAAAATGACTAAATTATTAATTTAAAACAAGTTATAATGTATATTCATGAGTTAATTAGTATTTTTTGAGTATATATATAAGTATTAAGTATATATAACAAATTATTTATTTGATGTAACTACAAGTGGGTACCGATACCGTGCTATTTACCACAAAATAAAACAAAAGAACTGGGTTTTGCAACAATAAATAAAATAATGAATATTAAAGTAAAGGTTTTGTTTTGTTTTGTTTTTTTTTTTGTTTATGTTTTTCTTATTGTGTATATCATTTAAGTGTGAAATTAATTTGATCGTCATAATTTCCATAAAAAAAAAAAAACTAATGTGTGTTCTCCTAATATATAAAATAGCTAACTTTCCTTTACCATCTTGTTTTCTTTGAAGAGTAAGTGTGTGTTTGATATTGTTTTTGGAGCAATCAAACTCAAACACATGTTAGGAATTCTCAAACTTTGGTTTACATTTTTTTAACATTTTTTTCTAACCACAAGTATTTCATCTTTCATTGAATTGAGAATGTTCACAAACATTATGATGGAGTTAATATTTTAATTGAGATTTTTAATTTCCATTCATATAATGTTTTTAAATTTTAAAAGCTTACCAAAAATAGAAATATCATATTTTAACATTTTTGTTATAAACTAAATGTAAAATTATATAGTAGAAAATTATCTTTACCAAAAAAAAAATTATAGTAGATAATTAAATGTAATTAAATTAAGAATTTATATTAGTTTTCGCTACATGTTTATTTTAAAATAATTTTTTTTTTCAGAATAAATTAACCTTGAACAGAAAATGAAGACTATTTAAAACGAGTTTGATGAACACTTATCCAAACCCAGATTTAAAAAAGGTATCTTGGGGGGGTTTTGTTATAACACTTTAAAGCAATGTTTGTGTAGATAACACGACATTATTGAGAAATGGAAACGTTAGTTTGAAAGTATCAATGATTGAATGTGAATTGAGTAAGGAGATAAGGATAGTTTAGAGGGGCAAGAAACACTTATTAAAATGTTTTCAACACAGTGTATTAAATAATTAAGAGTCTTCAATAAGATAAATGCTAAATTTTGCATTTCAGTTCCTCTGTTTATCTATTATGCGCTTTTAGTCTCTTTACTTTAAATTGTGTCATTTTAATTTTTAAACTTTTTGAGATTTGACAATTTAGATTTTCGGAATTAAATTTTCTTCTAATTTTAAATGGAGAAAGTTGACGTCAATTAATATATGCTGATATGTTAGATAATGAGGTAGGATCATTCTTATTAATCTAATTCGGAAAGCTATTTCTATTTATATGCTCTCTTTTATTAAAAGGAATTTTTTTTAATTTATGCAATATTTTACAGGTTAATAAACCAAATATAAAAAATTATTGAAAAAAACAAAAATTGCGCGTTGCTACCCGAATCAATTTGGTCAAGCAGGGCATCTTGATTTTGGTTGTTGCTTCTTGCTCTTTGTGTAATTTTGATTACAAAGACTGTAACCATCTTTTCATCTTATGTCAATATGCATTTGAGATTTGTGTATCTGTTTCCTCATGGTTGCAATTAAATTCTCCATTGTTTGGTTCTATTACGTCTTGGTTTCTGCAATTGAGAGACTTGGTCAATTCTAAAAATAGGAGACATGTGATTGAGTGCACTTGCTTTGGTGTTTTATGGTCTATTTGGTTAGCGCGTAATAAACTAGTTTTTTAGGGTTCTCAATGAGATGATTTGCGTATTATAGACCTTGTAAAAGTTAGATCTTAGAGTTGGGTAAATGTCACTTTGAGTGTTGTAACTTCTCTTTTCAAACTAGTGTATTTGTCCTTTAAGATGTATCTATTTGTACTTGCACTCTCACTCTCTTTACTTTGCAACTCTTGAGTATTTCTTGTACTCTTTAAATTTGTCAGTAAATACATCTTTTGTTGTAGTGTGGTTGAGATCAATCTCTTTAATTTTTAAATTTGTACTAACATTGTCACTCTCTTTATTTTGTTCCTATCTTTCTCACTTAGCATGCTTAGCCTAAAACTCTCTTCACGCATCTCTCCTCTTTCCAAAACTCCCCTATTTCTTTAACTTACTCTCTAATCTATTCACCCTTCTAAAGTGGGTTTTTACTATTAAAGTGGACTTAGATGGACAAATAGATTGTCTAAAGACCACACTTGTTGCAATGTGTTCACTCAAATCTATCGCTTAGATTACAATGATACATTCTCTCTTGTTATAAAGATGGTCTTTATTCATTTATTTTTATCTATGGCTACCATGAAGCATTGACAATTGCACTGGTTAGATATCAAAAATGCCTTTTTCATAGTGATTTGAAAGGGGAGATATACATGGAGCAACCACCTAAATTTGTTGCTCACGAGAAGAAAGGTCATGTTTGCAAGTTATGAAAGTTCTTATATAGTTTAAAACAATCTCCTTGTTTTTGGTTCAGAAAATTCATTAAAGTTATTTGACAGTTTGGCATAATTCATTGCGAGAAAGATCATTCTGTATTCTTTAAATGCTCGCAGGAGGATAAACATATTTATCTAATGTATGTGGATGCCATTGTAATTACATGTGATAACCAAGAAGATATTAAGAGGTTGAAGCAGCACTTGTCCAAAAACTCCCAAACCGGTTGATACTCCCGTGGCCCCGAATGTGACGTTGCTATCCATGAGGAGGAGACTTATTCTAATCCAAGCAAATATAGAAGATTAGACATTCTTTTCCTTATCATTATTGGGAACCAATTTGTTAATTCGTTATGTGAAAGTCATTGGAAAGCAATTGTTCATATTCTGAGATATAAAAACATCACCTAGTAAAGGTCCCATTTATATGGATAAGGATAACAATGTTAGATATTCAATGTAGATTGGGTAGGAGATGTAACGATAGAAGGTCCAACTCCAGGTATTGTGTGTTTATTGGAGAAAACTTAATTTCTTCGAAATGCAAGAAGCAAATTGTTGTGGCTAGATCTATCACAGAAAAAGTATCGTGCAATGAGTCACACTACTTTTGAGCTCTTGTGGTTAAAGCACTTATTGGAAGAGTTAACCTTTTGTGAGATAGTTCCAACGGATATTGTTTGTAATAATTAGTCAATCTTATATCTCTCTTTTAATCCAATCTTCCATAAAATAACTAAACATATAAAAGTTAATTGCCATTTTATTAGAGAAAAGATACTTTTTGGTGTCATTAAGATCACTTCTTTTGCATTTTTTAATCAGTTGGAAAATATGTTTACTAAATCCTTATGTAATCCTTGAATAGTATACTTATTTGATAAGATGGACGCATGTGATCTATACGCACCAACTTAAAGGGGGAGCGTTGAACATCCCACTAATTTTCTAAATTATATCTTGTAGATTGAAAATATCCGTATGATTATAAATTGTATATATTATCATTATAATAGAATATTTATAATTATCAAGATTCTAATTACTTTGATTGTTTTCAACTCACTATATTGTATAATTTTAACCTATTTTAATGAGAAAAATATGCTCAGTATTTTAGTATTCAAACTATATAAAATATAACTAAAGAACAATAAATGAATTCATTTCCCTAATACAATGATCTCATAACTATATTTTGAAGTAAAGATTTAGGATGAGCTGCATATTTTTTGAGGGAAAGGCCTTCATCACACTCTTAAAAAATGATAAATGCAAAAGTTGTACATAATACTTATATCATGAACCATGATAGTTATTTGTGTAAGACAAAATTTGATGAGATATTTAGCTTGGGAAATGAACTTTTTTTTTTTTTGTTGAGAATGTACTCCCCCACTCCTATTTATAAGATCAATTTGAAACAATAATAGTGTTAATTAATATAAAATCCTCTATAGTTTTTTATGAGGATTTATTATTCTTTTTTATGTCTATAAATTTCAATGAGCATGTAATTCCGAATTGCTATCCCATGATTTGGGTGAGTCCCAGCGGCTTCGCTAGGAGATGGAAGAGTTGCGTCGAGCTCACGAGGAGGAGCGTCGTGCCCGTGAAGAAGAGCGTCTCGCCCATTAGCAGAAGTTGGAGTATCTGCATCTAGAGGAGGAGCATATGAGGATTGCCCAACAAAGGTCAATGGAAGACTTTTTGGCTCGACTTAATTCCATGGACACGTATGAGGATGATGTGGATGAGTATCCACCACCATTGTATACTCCTCGTGTTGTTTTATCATTTGTCTATGTTATGTTGGATATTTATTTTTCATTTAGATTCTTTATGGATTATATTTTATATTATACATTTTCAATTATTTATCATATATTTTGTATTATTAATTAATGATTTATCTTATATTTGATATTTTCCTATCAAATTCTAATTACATTTAACCATATCATATCTAGGTTTAATTGTTATTTAAAAAATAAAATGATAAATTTAATTACACTTTTTTAATAACATTTGCATTGGCCATAAATAATTGATCCTAAATTAAGTTTGACCGACGCTAGTTAGCGATGATTTATTTCGTGAGAAGTCCACGTCACCAACAAAAAGTTAGTGTTGACCAGAAACCAACGCTAAAAGTTATCCACATAACGAGGGCTACGTAGTTGATGCTAAGGAAGAATTATCAACGGCTTTTATATGTTTGTGTCGGCTTTTAGCAAACGCTAAAGAGCAAAATTCTTGTAGTGTATGTTTTTTTCTTAAACTACCTATATTTTCTGATGTATCAAAATAACTATCATCTATACTTTTAAGGGCTCGAACTCGAGGTTTGTTGCTTAAGCGAAACAAACATATACCACCAGGATAGATCTCGGATGAGAGTAAGGGACGGGCCGTTGTTTTTTTTTAAAAAAAAAATTAGTAAATATTTAATAATATTTAAATAGAACATATATTTTATTAAAGTCATGCAAGTTGTTTCTTAGACTGGTTTTATAATCTTCATAAATGAAAAGGTTTTTTATAGTGAAAATTGAAACAGAGAAAGTCTGTCTAAAGTAATTCAAACAATCAATAAAAAATATAATGTTATTTTTTTATTATGGAATTTACTAATCTATGAAAAATAATATCTTATTTATAATGATTAGCTTGTATTTTAAGATGCATATCTTGGTTATATAAAATCACAGAGATATAACTTTATTTTTAATTCCTAAATGTTTTGTACATTGAGTAATTCTAAAACTAAACACAAGATAAACAATTTTATCATAGGATCGTATAATTCAAGTGAGTATCAGTAATAATAATAAATAAACTAATATAATCTTTTATAACAATAATAATTTACTATGTAAAGCTAACGGAGGTTAAAAAAACATAATAGTGATACACCCATATAACTTATTACTGTATATTTTAAAATCCAAACAACGAACAATTCAACCTAAATTCTCAGCTCTGACAAATAATTTGTGAAAGTAGCAAAAAATTAATTTATAACTAATTAAGTTAAATTAGTATTTTAGTACTTTAACTTATTTTAATTTTTCGATCCTCTAACTAATAAAAACCTCAAATTGGTCTTGTAATTTTATTTTTGTTTCAATTTTGTCATTTTTCATTAACTCCAACGGACAGCTAACAATAAGTTATGAAAATAACATCAAAATGACGTTGTTTTTTTCGTAAATCTTAGCTCAAAACAACGTCGTTTTGGATATTTTTGTTAATCAATTAATTATTTAATACTAAAGTTTCATATGAGCTTAATTTTGTTGACAATTAATTGTCAAATTTTATAGCTTATTAACTTAATTAAAAATATAACTTTAAAAAAAATAGTAAAATTAAATTTAAATGTAATTTTTTTTAAAAATACAATATATTTACACTTTTAAAAATTTAACTTCTTTTAATATGATCACTTTCTTAAATCATCATTTAAAATATAAATTTTTGATAGAAGTTAATATTTAGCATATTTTTTATAAGTCAAGTGAATTCACATACATTCAAACTAAAATTTGTTACTAAAGTTTTCTTCTCTTAATTATCAGGCTAACATATTTGATGCTATTTTTTTTTTTAATGTTAATCTCTTTAGTTTTTGGGTCATGTTCATCTTTTATAGTTACTTTAGAAAATCAATGAACATTTAATACTAATTTTTTATTTTAACCTTATAATTAATGCATAATGCATATTTTTACTTAACATATATGTCATTAACTATAAATTAAGAGTATAAAAGAAAATTATACAATAAATATTTATAGAAATTAAAATATCTAATTATTTTTTTAATTTATGCATTGGTTTAAATGGAAAAAATTAGAGGGAGTAATTTTTAGAATTAATTTTAACAAAAATCTAAATCAATTGAATAGTCAAAGTGAAGGTGACCATTACTTGACTTGGCACTATCAATGCCGGTGACGGACGGAAATGAGAAGGGGTGGATAATAATATTTATAAGTAGTGTTTCATTCTATAATTTTTTTAAAAAATAAACAAAACCTTTTATAATATGAACTTTTTTTTATTATGTGTATGAACCTTTTTATTTTATCAAGTCGTAAGAATATCACATTGTTGGTGAAAATAAATTAAGTAATGCTAGATTTTCTTAAAAATTCTTTTACATATTCTTTTATTATCATATAAAGTATGAAATTAAGTGGACTTTCAATTTTAAAATTATAAAAATATTGAAAATATTCTTTAATTAATAAGTAGAAAAATTTATAAAAATATGAAATACGAAGATTAGGAATTATTCTGATAAATTTATCTTAGAAAGAATATTACAGATACGGGAGATATGATAACAATTTTAGAAATGAGTAAAAAAAAACTAGAGGCGTGTTTTGACTTTTTCGATGGTTCACAATAGAAAAAGAGAGAATTATGCATGCATCTACGAAATGATTTAACAAAAAAACCCCAGAAGTTGGAACAAATTGTACAAGTGTCGGAAAATGTTGGTTCTGATTCAATGCAAAAGAAAAATCAACCAAGTTACAGCTAAACAAGTATGGGACAGGTAATAAATAGTTAGATTATTTAAATATATTAGTTATAATTTAAATAATTTTAATTATGTATTTATAAAATAAATTTTTAATAAGAGTTAAAGATTAGGTTTAATTGTAATTTTAGTTTCTTAATTTTTTTTTAATTATGCGATTTTAGTCTTCTGATTTAGTCAATTGTGTAATTTTGGTCTCCTAACTTTGAATTGTACAATTTTGGTTTCGAAACTTTTTTAATTGTGCAATTTTGATTATTTCGATCATCTCTCATTAAGAAGCTATTAGTCAACGCGGTTAAACTCATATAATGAGTTTTCATTTGTGCGATTTTAGTTTGAAAATTTTCTAATTATTGCACAACTTTAGTGCTTTTATTGATTTGTATTAACCATTAACTTCTTAACGAAAGATTGATTAATTGAGCAAAATTGCACAATTTGAAAAAGTAGAAGAGACCAAAATCGCAAAATAGTTAAAGTTGGAGGACTAAAATCATACAATTAAAAGTTAGGAAACTAAAATAGCCCAATTAAAAAAAGTAAAAAACTAAAATCGTCCAATTAAAATTTAGGAGACTAATCACACGATTAATAAAATTAAAGAACTAAAATTATAATTAAGCGTAAAATTTACTTAAGTGATTTTTAAACTTGGAATATATTCAATTTTTGTGGTTAACTGGATGATACGCTTAACGCATACTAGTAGTACTTCAAAAAAAAATTAACCAAGTTATTTAATGAGTATTGTTGTTGTATCAGAATTTGTTTGTTTGTAGGATACAGATGCAGAGGAGATTAATGCTGTTGTTACAAAATCCATGGAAAAGTCAAATGTTGGTGAAAATTGCCAGGGATGATTGTTGTTATTGAGTTGACTTCTATTCATTTATTTTTTTTAAGAAAATGACAATTATAATTTATTATTTTACATAATACTAGTAGTAATTTAGACTTAATTATAGTTTTTGTACGCAGTTTCAGATCTTATTGGACAATGACAGCTTAGATAATTTTTTGTCTCCAAGGGTAGCACATTGCTTAAAATTACCTATTGAACCCATCTCAAACTTCCTCATTTAGAAAAAATGCAACATACTCAGCAGGCTATTCCTAAATAATTTGAGTGATGATTTTTGTACTTAAGTTTTTCTGTATTTAATGTACTTATTGGTTATGTACGTTGAAAAAAATGATTACATTAGTTATTTTTTTTGTTACAATGTCTTTCAGACTTGATGGTTACACGTGTAGAAATATGTGGTTACAAAGTAAAAATAAAAATTCAACAAAACTTTTATGTGTGTAACCCGATATTTTAATGTATGTAACCATGAGTACAAAATGAGTATGAAAAACGTGAGTACGAAAATCTTTTTTCAAGTAATTTACTCTGCAGTTTCAACAATCTGATTCACCTCAAGATCTTTTGGTTCAACCTTCCTAATTATGTGAACTTGAATTGATCATGAAGTTTCACACTAATAAAGAGGTTTTCTTTGTTTTCTCTGGATTGCCTCCTTAGAGAGATCAAAACCCTTCAATCTTATTGTTCTAAGGTTCTAGTCCCGCTAAGGTTAGACCTTATAGATACACTCATAGTCAGAAACAACAAATTGAAACCATGATATAAGACATGCTATGGGATGACATTTTGATCACGGATAATTATTAAACTATTTTGTGGTTAATTTGAATATATTTTAAATGATATTATGTTTATCTTTTAATTAAATTCTCCAAAATTTAGTAAATTCAATACTTATCTTAATTTGAGAGAGAGTTGGTTGATTATTTGAGTTTTATCCTTATTTTGAACTAATTTAGATAAGATTTGATCCCTAAATTATTGTATTGCAGGTAAATAGATAAAAACACAGAAGATAATGGTGAAGAAAAAGGAAAAAAGATCTAAAGCAACCTTATCTGATATTATTTTATCTTATTTTGAGCAAAGATAACCACTTGGGATCTCTATAAAAGGCCTCATTCACTAGGAGCTACAGCAGTCTGAGTAGAGAAGTTGAGAATTCTAGAGATAGAAATAGTGCACTGTAATCACTCAAACTCTCGTGTTCCTTTCTATATTAATTGAATTGTTTTTCTTTATCTGTTTTAATTGTTGAGTTTAAAGCTTAATAATCTTTCTTCTCTTTCTTCTAACCTTTTCAATTGAATGAGAATTTGATTTAAAAGGAGGTTCTGATAATTTCATAAAGCAATAACCTAGAGATAGGTATTGATTTATGAGGTTTTGCTTATTGCGTGATTGAATTCACATATTTTTAAGAGATTGGAATATGTATTTTCATTATCACAGAATCTTACAGAATGAGAAATCTTTTGTAAGTGAAAATTTTACCTTACGGTCTTTCGAATAATATAGAAATTAACAGAGAGGAAGAGATAGAGATGCGCAGCAAGTTCAAATCCAAGTATTTATTAAAATTGTTTTAAACTCCTTTACATTACGAGCATTCATTTTATAATTCAATTCAATTCAAAACTTTTCGAAAACTTTGCCCAAAGTCTTATATTGGCACTAAATTGTTCTGTAGTTGCTCCTTGAGGACGATAATCTGTTTTTCCACTATATTGAAACGAGTTAGTATTTTAGTTCTATAAAATACTTAACACATTTTAGTGCATAGCACTAGTCATTTTTCTTCTCCTATAATCTCACTGAAAAAGAAAGATCATACATGGAGATTTTGCACAAATTATATAGCTTTGAATGCTATTGAAGTCAAGGATAATTTTTTTATCCTTACTATTGATGAACTAATTGACGAGTTGCATGGAACTCAATACTTCTCTAAATTATACCTAAGATCAAGGTACCATCAAGTTTAAGTGAATGAGAATGATGTACATAAAATAGCCTTCGGAACTCATTAAGACCACTATGAATTGCTAGTAATGTCATTTGGGCTCACCAATGCCCTTGTCGCTTTTCAGAGCCTTATGAATGAGGTTTGCCAAGGACTTTTAAAAAAGTTTGTCTTTTTTTTTTAAGACATATTGGTCTATAGTGCTTCATGGTCTACTCATTTGTATCATTTGGAGGTGGTCTTGAAATTATCACAACAATATAGCCTCTTTGCAAAATTATCAAAGTGTTCTTTTGGGTTGCAATAAGTACACTATTTTGGTTAGTGTCTTTGGTCAAGGTGTGGTAATGGATAAGGAGAAAGTCCAAGAAGCCTTAACATGACCTGTTCCTGCTACTCTGAAACAAATGAGGGGATTTTTTTAGTCTAATTGGTTATTATAGAAGATTTATTAAAGGTTATTCATTCATAACTACACCCTAAACTAATATTTTGAAGAAGGGCACTTTTGCTTGGAATGGGCACATTATAGTAGCATTTGTAACCATAAAATCGATCATTACTAAGGATCCATTACTTATTCTTTCTGATTTTAAGCAAGAAATGTATATGTAGTCAATAGTAGTCAAAGCACATGCATGGAAGACCAAAGGAAAAATAATGAAAAATTGAAGAATGATTCAGTTACAAAGCTGAAGAATTGAACCAACAAAAAAATAATAAATAAAAATGAAGTTGCAGAAGATCAGGGTAATTAAATCCGGGAGAGAGAAGAAAGAGAAGGGAATGCATTAAACTCATGCTATTTAGTAGTTATTTTAAATTTCTTTAATTTCGATTAGGAGTGGCCAAACGAGCTTGGTCCGTGAGTCGGCTCGCTAGCCCTTTTAAATTGGCAGGTTGGGTTGTATGTGTGAGCTCGCTACCCTCACTTGGCTCGTCCTGCCTAGTCTGCCAACCCGTGCGGGCTAGTTCGCCAGCCCGTTTTTCTTTTTTTTTTATAAAAATATTTTTTTATTTATGCATAGAGGTTAAAAATTCAAAAAAAAATTATACTTTTTTCTATGAAAATACATTTTTTTAATGAAAACATATATTTTTTTAATAAAAATATTTTTTTTCTTGTGAAAACTTTTTTTATTAAAATAAGTTTTTATTTTTTGGTGGGTTAAACGGGCCAACCCGCTAAGCCAATCTAAAAACAGGCTGGACTTTAATAAGTAGAAGAATTTTTAAAAAGATATAACATTACTCATTTTAATAACTTTAATAAGTACCCTAAAAACATTGTTTGACAAGACCCAAATACAAAATCGGGTAACCTAATAGGCAAGCCAAGAATTTATTGTGTCATTAAAAGTAGTGAAAATAGATGGTAAAGTAAAAGGCATTATAAATCACTCTATGTATTACTTCTTTCATTCTTTTTTATCAGTCTATATAAAAAAAAATTATGTTCTTATTTATTTGTCTACTTATATTTTAAATTAAACATTAATTCTACCACTATCTTTTTTTAGATTAGTAATTAATACTCTATTAATAAATTAATAAATCTAAGAGAGATAAAAGGTACTACTATGATAAAGAGTTAAAAAATTATTTTAGTTAATAAAATAAGTATAATGATCATATTTATTAATATGGATAAATAAGAAATGAGAGAGAATTTATTTTATCATGTAATAAGCATTCCTTCATGAGTGTCCTGAACATGCCCTGCCACTTCCTTGTTCCTTGGAGCTTCGCAGACTTGACAAGGCACATGTTTATGTTTTCATTTTCAAGCATTACTTAAAATTTGACATAAAAAATAAAAAATAAAAACTAAAAAAATTACTCAACATTCAATTTTTCAATGCTATATAGTTCTGAACACACATTTCTACTGTTATATAGTACAGTTACAATACAGTTATACACATTTTTTTTTTGGACCACCACGGTCCAAGCACTTTTCAACAAAAAATAGTTGTATTGATTTATATTAATAAGAAAAAATAAGTTTATAAAATTTAACCAGTTATGCAAGTGATGACATTCAATATCCAAGAAGTCATGATTTTGTGTCTGTTTGGTTTAGGAAAGATACTTTATTATTTACGCGCTGAATTGTAGTCCAAATTAGGAAAGTAGGAATTAAAAGTCGAAATAGGTTTAAAACATTTTTAAGCTTAATCATAAAGTTCTCTTCGGTCATTGACTCGATCGAGACACAAAAGACTATGTCATTGATTTATTGGTTCAATTGATGGATCGCTAAATTATTTACAAAATTGAATAATTATGTACTAAATTATTTACTAAAAATAAATTATTTACTAAAAATTAATAAATATTAAAAAACTATAAGTAAAAGACAAACAAACAATTTAAGTTTATGATATTCCATTTGCGACGCAATTGCGAGAAATATTTTGTCTCGCCGATCATAAAATTTCATTTTTTTATAATTTTAGCGATGGATTAGCAAGGAAAACTTTTTTTGGTAAATTCCCTCGCAAATTCGTCGCAAATCCCTCGTTGAGATCCCACAAAAAATATCCATACCTTTCGTGAGGGAATTTTATTCCCTCGCTAATCCATCACTGATTTCTCGCTAAATCTTAAATAAGAACATCAAACCCTAACATATTTTCTTCCATCTTGTGGAGTTGAAGGTGGCTACTAAAGGTGTTAAAGCCATTGAAGGTGGTTAATAAGTGTGTGTCTGGATGGAGTAAAGTAATCATGATATACAATTTGAATACTTTAATTTAATTCCTGTCATTTGTTAATTTTTTTCTTTGGATGAAGTAATTAAATTTATTTCATTTTCAAAACCACTTGTTTGGATTGATGAAGTAGAGGTGGAGTTGTTGTGGCAGAGTAGAGGTGTTTGACAATACCGTCCCTCTGGCGTTTCAATTCGGTGGTATTATTTTATGAAGTTTCGGTGGTTGCATTGTTGATGAACATAACATCCACATGTGAACACTCGCCATCTCCAACATGGATTGGAAATTGTTCAAATCGATGGCCAAAGCAAATGCATGGAAGACCAAAGGAAAAAAAATGAAAAATTGAAGAATGATTCAGTTACAAAGGTGAAGAATTGAACAAACAAAGAAATAATAAATAAAAATGAAGTCGCAGAAGATCAGAGTAAATCCGGGAGAGAGAAGAAAGAGAAGGGAATGCATTAAATTCATGCCCGCTAGCCATATTAAATTGGCAGGTCGGGTTGTATATGTGTGTCCGCTACCCTCATTTGGTCCGTCCAGCCTAGTCTGCCAACCTGTGCGGGCTAGCCCGCCAGCTCATTTTTTTTTTCTTATAAAAATATATTTTTTTATTTATGCATAGAGGTTAAAAATTCAAAAATAAATAAATAAAAAATTATATTTTTTCTATGAAAATACATTTTTTTTAATGAAAAATATATATTTTTTTAATAAAAACATTTTTTTCTTATGAAAACTTTTTTTATTAAAATAAGTTTTTTATTTTTTGGCGGGCTAAATGAGCCAGCCCGCCAAGCCAATCCAAAAATGGGCCGGGCTAAAAAAATGAGCCCGTATAGTCATGGCGGGTCGGGCTGATCTGTTTTGCCACCCCTAATTTCTCCTACTGTGTTCTTGTTCCGAAGTTTGGTTGATGAGTTTAAAAGAACATGATTTTGAAGCTTTGTTATCAATTTTTTCAATTTGATCCTATCTATTTTTTTTAATTTGGGGGCTACATGCAAAATGTTTTTTTTTTCAATTTAGTTCCTCAGTTAACAATGTTATAACAGCAGTTGACGGCAAGGACTTATTTAAAATATTTTCTCATATAAGGATTAAATTAAAAAGATATTATGTATAGGAATTAAATAGAAAAGATGAGACCAAAATTATATTTACACATGTATTTATGATTTATAAGATATAAAAAAGTATAGTTAAAATTATAATTATAGTAACATATTATTGTAAATTGTAAAGCAAGTATAGTATATAATGAATGATTGGTATGTATAATACCAAAAGCAAAGATGGTCAAGTGGTGCTTCCAATGCTGATGCGAGCCTGCTAGGAGACAGCCATGGGGTTGATGATTTCCCATGGACACGTTTTCTTATTTTTAAGATAATAAGGAACAGTTATGTTAACTAACCTGGTTGGACCGCTTCGAACCCATCTGATTCGCACCAGATCTAGTGAGTTTGACTGGTTTATTTGCATGTCTGATCTGATTAATAAACCGGTGGTTCTAGGTCAACCGGTCACTCTGGTCCAAGTTTTATAACTACGTTTATAATTAGTTCATAATGAAACTGTGTTTATACAGGTGAGCTTTCAGGCTTTCAGCCACGTGTTCAATTTGTTTTATTCATACTAAAAATAAAGTGTCATTTGCTAGCTAAAATCCAAATGATTTTATCCCCTGAATATCTACGTTTGTAATGAGTAATCCAAAAGTTAGCTCTTATCTCAAATTCTAGCAATAGTACATTGACATCAAATCAATAGAAAAAACGCTCCAAAATTAGCATGTTAATAGTACAACAGATAATTAAAATTACTTAAAAATGTATAATATTGTTGAAGTTATTTGTTTTGTTATAACATCCTCCGATTTTCAAAATGTCATCATTAGAAACTATGAACATTATAAGAAGGACATCACTATTTGAGATCTAACATGTAAAAAAAGTGAGCAAATAATTTAACATAAAGGCATACCTTGATTGAGATATAAGAGCCTTAAAATGGCAGATAGAGCTTTTGTTGCCGTAGAAAATGGGAGACAATATGAGGGCAAGGTTACGACATTTGTGTTGGTAACTTGTTTTGTTGCAGCCATGGGAGGTCTACTTTTTGGCTATGATCTTGGTATTACAAGAGGAGTGACATCAATGGAACCATTCTTGATCAGATTCTTTCCTAGTGTTTATCAACAAATGAAAGATGAAATCGGCAATGAGAGTGAATATTGCAAATTCGACAATGAACTCCTTACTTTGTTCACCTCTTCCTTATATCTTGCCGCATTGATAGCTTCTTTCTTTGCTTCCACAACCACAAGAATGTTGGGGCGCAAGACCTCAATGTTTATAGGTGGATTATTTTTCTTAGTAGGTGCACTGTTAAATGGTTTTGCTATCAACATTGAAATGCTTATCATCGGCCGCTTACTTCTTGGTTTTGGTGTAGGATACTGTAATAAGGTAAATTTTTTTATTATTCTTATGCTTTCAAGTTCTATTTTGAAATATAAAAGAAAAATTGAAGATTGATTGCACACAATTATGGTTCATTTTGCCTCATCTACAGTCTGTTCCAGTGTATTTATCTGAAATTGCTCCAGCAAAAATTAGAGGTGCACTTAACATTGGCTTTCAAATGATGATCACAATTGGTATCCTAGTTGCTAACCTTATCAATTATGGGAATGCGAATAACGAAAATGGATGGAGAATTTCACTAGGTATTGGAGCTGTTCCTGCAGTTATGTTGTGTGTAGGGTCCCTTTTCTTAGGAGACACACCTAACTCCTTGATTCAAAGAGGACAAACAGAAGCAGCCAAGGAAATGCTACGAAAGATTCGCGGCACTAATAACATTGAGGAAGAGTTTCAAGATCTCATTAATGCTAGCGAAACAGCTAAACAAGTGGAACACTCATGGAAGAACATAGCACAACCGAAATATAGGCCCCAACTCACTTTCTGCACCTTAATTCCATTCTTCCAACAACTTACTGGCATCAATGTCATCATGTTTTATGCACCTGTTCTTTTTAAGACTTTGGGATTTGGCAATGATGCTGCCCTTATGTCCGCAGTTATCACTGGAGGTGTCAATGTGGTTGCCACCTTTGTTTCCATATTTTCTGTGGACAAGTTTGGAAGAAGAATTTTATTCCTTGAAGGTGGTGCTCAAATGTTCATTTGCTAGGTGAAAACTACAATTAAAAAAATAATTAAAGCTCTAGATTTAGAAATTATGACATCTATACAATTCAAACAAAGACATTTCTCAATATTACTAATTTGAAGTTTATTATTGTTGCTTGTAGATTGCTGTTGGGAGCATGATCGCTATTAAGCTTGGAGTGAGTGGTGAAGGCTCGTTTACCAAAGGAGAAGTTGATGGGGATGTTCATAACGGATCTAGTTCACTTGGGTTTCAATCTCCTTAAAATGCTTGAAAAAGGAGCATAAAAGAAATGAACTTAAGACAAGAATAAAATTAAGACATGAATATAAAGTAAGGCATAAATGGCGCAAAATAAAAGAATGGAGAAGAAGAAGAAGATGGAAGAATTAAAGGTAGGGAGCCACAAATTGCCTAGGCAATTTGATAATCCTTGTTTGATCGTCACAATGGACTTGATTCCATTGATAAGACCATTTGCTTCATGCTCAAGAGCTATGAATTCAAGAGAGAAAAATGCTCTCACAAAAGGATTCACTCCAATTTCTATTATATCAAAAAAGTGTCTACAATGTGATTATTCAAGGCTATTTATAGAAGCCTTCCTTGCCTCTTACATGTGCACCTCACATGATCACTAAAAAGGCCTAAAACTAGCGCCTATTTTGCCCCTCTTGTGCGCATGAAATTGGTCAAGAATTGGTCATACCTTGACCAATTGATACATGTCATGAAAATATAAAAAAGACTTCTAAAAATGCCATTTAACTAACAAGGCATTATTTATTACAAATCTTCACACTAAAATTATTAAAAGTATAATTAAAAACTCCAAATTCTTCTAAGTGTTCCCCAAACATGATGCTAGTAGCAAATTCTTCAAGTCTCTTCTTTTTGCTCCTAGTCATAGGACCATCTACCCTTAATGCTTGTCCTCCAAAGTCCTTCAAGTTAGGGTCCACTCCTTTATTTCCATCAGAAGCTAACCTTTTGTTGTTCTTTATATGCATATATGTTGCAGCATTTGCTTGGTCTTGGGGTCCATTGGGATGGTTGGTACCAAGTGAAATATGTTCTCTGCAGGCCAAGCCACCAACGTTGCTATGAACATGTTGTTTACATTTGCCATTGCTCAAGTTTTTCTCACTATGCTTTGTCACTTGAAGTTTGGCCTTTTCTTCTTCTTTGCTGGCTTTGTGCTCATCATGAGCATTTTTATTGCCTTGTTATTGCCTGAGACAAAGAACGTCCCAATTGAGGAAATGAATAAAGTGTGGAAATCACATTGGTTTTGGGTAAAGTTTGTTTTCGACGATGTCACTAATCACGATCATAAAGGTATTGCTTAAAGTTTGAACAAACGTGTCCACTGGCATAGGAACCATCAATGAACGACGCTTAAACAAAATTATTGGATCAATGCACACTAGATTTAATTCTTAAACAACGGTTGGTTGATTCACATTCATTACATTTATCACAAAGCAAACAAATGCCCGGACTGATTGACAAACTTGGGATGCATCACGAAACCTAGCATAAAGACTTATGAGAAACCTCATTGTGTTTTAGGTTATTTTCTTTCCCTGATGTGATTGAAGACTATACTCTTGATTCTATTTACTTGTAATTATCTCTTTTTAGGGCTTAATCCCCTTCATCAATAAAAAAAAATAAAGTCTCAATTTTTTTCTTAAAAAGAATGTAATTGAAAAGTCATATTGATTAGACTTATTAAGGTGTGTTTATTTTAACTTTTATTTTAAATAAAATTAATATTAGTGAAAATCAGTGAATTTTTTTCTTATGTCTTATCAGTATTAGAATTTAATATTGTTGCATCAGCTACCACTAGTTCAACAAAAAAAAAATATTTTTTCATAGACCTAATGATAAGTGGTACAAATGAATAATAGTAATATGTTGATAATTTCCCATGTTTAAAATGCTGACATGATACATGTACACCCATTATTCACGTACATCTGATACAACTAGTTAAATGTGAATAAATATATGATTAAATTATTACATAATAATTTAATCATATGTTTCTTTATATTTAACCACATATTCTTACACATTTGGCTAGGTGTGCATATTTCTTTTTATGGTTAAATTAAAAGAAACATGTGGTTAAATAACCATGTAATAGTTTAACTAAATTATATAACAATTTAACCACATATTTATTAACATTTAATTAAAAGTATCGAATGCTCGTGAACAGTAGATGTACATGAGACATTTCTCATTTTGCCTTAATCTATGACAAATTCTCTTCTCTGGTTTAATTTTATATGGAGTAGCCATTGTACTTAACATAGATTTTTAATGCAACAAAATGAACATTTCAATAGAGGGACATGTTTTTTTATAACAATTTGAATTTCATCCGGTGTTATACTTGGAAGAAAAACTAAGTGATAAAATTATGTTGAAAAATAGTAAAAAAATTGTGAATGCATATTCAAAATTGTTTTGAACCAACATGGATGTTTGTATGATAGACATGCAAAAATCAGGTGGAAAAATCGCAGTTCAAACCTTGAAATAGCATCAATATGAAAATACCAACCATTATCACCGGCAACCACCCAACTATCGCTGGTCAACGGTGGTCAATGTCTGTCAACGACAATCAATGCTGGACAACTGTGGCCAACAAATATTTTTAGAAAAAATTATTTATAAAAACTATATAATACTTTTTATATTATAAATAAAAAATGAACTCAAATAAGTAGCTTGTAAGTTTAAAAAAAATAAAATTATCAAATAATTTGTGACTTTTTTTTAAGTCTGTTATTTGTAGTTTTAAACTTTTAAAAGAAAATAAGCCCGAGCCAAACATACCCTAAGACTGCTTACATTTGATAATTTAATCTTCTACTTTATTAATACAGGAAAAGAATACATGACAAATAAATTAAAAAGTTTTATGATAATGTGTATAATTTCAAATAGTGTCATTTAGCATTTTGGTCTTTGAAAAATTAGGCTGACATTTATTTGTTCATTAAAAAAATAAGCTAAATCGAAATTAATGATGTTGATCAATTAGTATAAAATGACATTAATTTGTTATGCCTTTTTTCACATAAACTTAGTCTGTGAATAAAAGGGGGTGACATTAATTTAGTTTTTTTTTTTTTGATAATCTAATTTAGTTTTTAATCTCATCGTTTTTGCACAAAAGTATGATTTTGATATTACTTTGTATTTGCATGACTAAATTTATCTGAGTATCGGATTCGGACATAACAAGGAGAACTTTTTCTAAAAAAATAAGAAAGTAATAATGAAACCTATAGAATTAAAAAAAAAAAAAAAACACCACACTTCCTAATTCGAATCTTTAAAAAGATGCTAACAATTAAGATAATATTATTTTTGGTGGAATGGATAAGCACCATTTCTATTGGAAGTGACACCATCTTTTTTAATATATAGATTTATGATTCTTATATATAAAAGGATGGTGGGATTTCTAAATTTGGGTGGTATCAATCCCTTCCACCCTATTTTTTGATCAAGAGGTTCAAGAGGAGAATAGTTTAGTTTATGGTGTACGGTGGGTGTGTGAGTATTTGCCTATAAAAAAACAAAAAAGATAATACTATTTTTGGTACTATTTTTTTTTATAATTGGATATCAAACCTCGTACCCACACACACATGTCTCAATATCCTCATCAACTGAGCTATATGAC
Source organism: Cyamopsis tetragonoloba (assembly GCA_037177725.1). Classification (NCBI taxonomy): domain Eukaryota; kingdom Viridiplantae; phylum Streptophyta; class Magnoliopsida; order Fabales; family Fabaceae; genus Cyamopsis; species Cyamopsis tetragonoloba. The sequence goes on along the minus strand of CM074120.1, from coordinate 39,578,308 downwards.
TGGAACATTTTTGTACTATTTATGAGAAAAAAAATTATTCTAATTATAAAAAATATAAGTATTTTAGGTGTATTAATTATTAAAAAAAGGTAAACAACTTTTAGAAAATGTTAACAAGTTCTACTTGTTAAAAATACTTGACTAGAAACTCTTTGTAAAGAAAATGTGAGCATTTATTATTTGAGAGAGATTATTGTCATTTTTTTTAGTGTATATTTGGTGTAACAAGTTGAAGAGGACATATCAAAAGAAGGGTTATTCTTATGTGAGAGTAAGAAGAGTAAATTTAAGTCATATAATAAAATATGGATGGTTATGATTAAAAATTTTTAAACCTTTTTAATGAAGTCATATGACTTTTTAAAAAACTCATATGACTTGTTAAACTAATTTCAATTTTAAAACTTTAATAATGATCATCTATGTTTGGTTGTATGACGTAGATTTACTCCTTTCACTCACATATAAGAATAGTCCCTCTCACTTGATAGGTCCTCTTAAATTTCAATCTATATATATTTAATGTTGCAAATACTAACCAACAAATCCTCGTGGCTCTATGGTTTAAGGTCTGTTCATTCGGGTTTCAACTGGACCCGTAATCGGATGGATTCCTAGGCTAGTCGTTCTGATCTGCCATCCGAGTTTATAGGGTGGTATTATTGCCACCACACTATTTTTAAAGTACATCACACTTTGTTTTTCTAAAATTATCCTTCAACCAAATTTATAAACCTGAGCAAAACCGAGTTTATAAATCTGGTTTGAAACAAAAAAAGTCATGCACCACTCATAAAAGCTAACTGGATTTAGAAACTCGAGCACAACATGATTTGAAAACCTAGTTGAAACTGAATTTGAAAACCAAATTAAAACTGGATTTGAAAATCCCGTTGGAACCAAATTTAAAATACAATGTTATTAGTATTGTAATTATTAAAAAACTGTGTTAAAAAAATACTAATAAACAAGTAGTGTTTTTGTAAATATAAATGCAAATAATAAAACAACATTATATTTTAAATTTGGTTCAACCAGGTTTCCAATTTTGATTTTATAACTTACATTTATTATTTAAAAATACAACTTATTTTTTAGTATAAATCCGGTTTCATCAAAATTTATAAATTCGATTAGAGGACAATTTTAAAAAAAATAACATGGTGTGTAGTGTACTTTTAAACTGGTGTGGTGGCAATAGTGTCACCCGGGTTTATAACACTGCTTTTAAGATTAAAATATTATTAAATATTTTAGATCGTGAAAATATATATATTTTTTAAAGTGATAATACTAATAATTCACAAATCTATTGACTGACATTATAGTCTACAGAAAAATTGAAAGATCATATTGTCACTGTCATGGATGGCGGTCTATACTGGACGAACAAAAACGAAGACATCATATTAAGACGAAAGTTATTATGCATTGAATTGTGTTATTTTCAATCATAAAAAAAGAAAGTGTTATTTTCATATGTATTTTCATGTCAACCCTAACGAAAGTAGAAAACCAATCATGGCCATAAGTTTCTAAATCGAATTGAAAACGCATGTCTTCTTTATCCAGTAACAAGTTTTATTTTTATGGTCAATTTAATTTGCAGTTTTTCGACCCAAGATGATTCTGATTCGTCCTTCGTTACTATATACTTACTCTGGTCCTATTTATAAGTCGTTTTTAACCGAATTACACGGACTAAAAAAAATAGTTAAGATTAGTTAACTTTATTGATTTTATAAAAAAAAATATGTGAGATGCCAATTTTATCCTTCATTGAATACTGTGTTGGCCAATCAAAATTGAAAAATAAAGATAGTCAAAGTATTTAATGAGGGTAAAAAAGAAAAGTGACAATAAATGCTCTTAAGGACCATCAAAATCTTCTAGATGATGTCTTATAAAAAGGACCAAAAAGAGTATAAAGGATAAAGTGTTTTGGCTAACTGAATTTTAGTTAATTATTTGGCCAACTCAATATAATAATACTCCCTCCGTCCCATAATATAAGCTCTATGATTATTGAGATGTTACACCAATTAAATTTAAACACAATAAATAGTTCTTATTTTATGTGTAGGTGCTTATATTATGGGACAAAACATTTTGGTAGTTGAGGCTTATATTATGAAACGGAGAAAGTAATATATACCTTTCTTCTGCATTTTATTTTTTAAATAAAAAACTCAATATATTATTATTTTAACTCAATTGACCAAAATTTGGCCAATTGGGATTGACCAAAAATCGATACTCATATATAAACCCTTAAAAGTATTACCTCCGCCCTCATATATAAGCAAAAATTACTAAAATAACCTACATCATATTTATTGCAATTTATTGCAAGGTCATTTTTATAAACTCTTAACATAAGAAATTAGAATATTTATTATGATTTTTCTTTATTACTCTTAATTAATGAAAATAGAGAAAATTGGTTTTAAAATAAAAATAAATTTTAAATCAGGTTAAAATTAAAAACTTATTATAATTTTTATAATACTAATGTAATTTATGGATGTCAACACTTTTTTTAATTTGTGATATTTTTTTAAGGACTTATAATTAAGAACAAAAGTCGTATTTTGGTCTTTGACTTGGAACATGTTTGTTTTAGATTTCACTAAAAGTAAAAATAATTCTATTAGAAGAAAATTATAGGTTTTATATATAGTGCCTGTTTGTTTAATAGTTTGGCCAAAATCATTTTTGATCAAAACTAAAAATATTTATTTTTATTGAATCGTCTCAATTTTTTGTGCATCAATAATCTAAACTATTAATTTTTATATCAATTTATGTAATTTTCACTTCTCATTCTACTGAAATCTAAATCCAACGAGTCCATAGTATTTTGAAATACTTGTAGAAGTTATCTCAACCATTTACCTCACTTTGGAGCGTGCTTTTGTTTATACGAAAATCTAAAACAAACATGTTCTTAATAATAATAATACTCACTCTAAAAACTTCTAAAAAATGACTAATATATAGGACAAGAGTGAGTAGGAAGTAAACACAGGCAACTACATCTTACTAAAATAAATATTTTTAAATTCTCTTAAATAATATTCGTATAAATCCTCCTATTTACTAATTGAAGAATATGTTAAATAATTTTCATATTTTCAAGATATAAATCGTATTCAAATTTTCATTTATTACTTGCCTTATAAAGTAATTATGAGGATATATAAGAGGATTTTTTTTTTTTTTGAGGATATAGCAATGCTTTACTAAAAACCATAATTGAATACTAGTAATAAGAACAATTGCAAATGAGTCAACCTCAAACAATTTCCTTTTGCCTGCCAAATCTTATCATTTGTTTTCATAAATTATGCAAATTACACTAACAAAAGTTCAAACTAAAATGTACTTGATTAGAATTTTCATAAAATTACCAAAACTGAAAAGGTAGCTTTATGAAAAGATTTACAGTAGATTGAATAGAGAACTTTACCGAAGTGCAACTGCTATGCCACCACAGATCCAACCATTTCACCTCTGACCTATTATGAATTTTTCAACACTAAATATTAAGTTTTGCAAAGGGATAAGGTACTAATGTTCCACCCAACTTCCACAATTTACCCGCAATGGCATGGCACAAGGGCAAGCGTATCTTTAGGAGTCGCGAGTAAGTCTCCGTTCTCCCATTTCCTTTTCTTACTATCTACTTACCAGTACCAACAAGTAACTTACTTCGGCTTCTTCCGCATACCCATCCGCGATTTAGCAAATCTGAAGTTCTCATTAAGCAAAACCAAACATTGATAAACATTGAAAAAAGAAAAAAGCAACAGAATATGTGATCAAAGGATACTCTAAACGCATTCCTTCGCCAGCTGGTGAGGAGTGAAGAATCACACCTTGCAGAGCATTTAGAGCGGCAGTTGAGCTACCAACATCCTGCACATACAGTAGGCAATCAAACTAGGGACTTTACAAAGGTATATTTGTCTTTAATCGTTACTGTTCATAGTAAGCCTCCGAATCCGAATAAAATCATCCAAATCAAAGATGGCAGTATATATATCATCATCGCAACAGACCATAAACAAGTTTTGCACATTTTTAAACATGTCTTTTAACAACAGTATAATGTTAAGATGTTATACTCTCATTGCATGCTTTTGACGTTTTTTTAATTGAATAAAGAAATTTGAAATAGGAAGGAAGGTGCTGTGAGTTATAAACCATTCATATTTATTTAATTGTTAAGTACATAACCCAAAAACAGAAGACAACAGAAAGAAACCTGGAAATCAACAAATGCAACTGGAGCCCCGTACGTGCTTTGCATCTTCAGTTTCAAAAATCCAGGGTATCTGATGGAACATGTATAAAAAAACAAAATCAAATAGACTATTAAAGATATTACAAATATGAAAATGCTTCACATGATACATGAACACTGACCTAGAAAAAACTTGTGTTAGCTCTTGTTCATTACAAGATGGTCCCAGATTAGCTACAAATAAAGTTGCACAAGGGGTTGTATTTTGGGGAACGTACGGATTTGAACACTTCCTCTGTCAATGTAAGAAAAGAAACAAAAGAAAAACTTGAAGTGAAAAATGCAAGTGTGTTAAAATGAAATATGGTCCCAAATGATTAGTAGACTAGGAAAAAGACCTTATTAGACACAAATGATTCAAATGAGAAACACATTGACATGAGCATTTCTTAAAAATGACCAACCCCACATTTTACTAACGCTGAAGAATATGTTGGATTTGTCTCAAGGAATTAAGCAACACAATATCATGTGAAGCATAATAATGTTGAGCAGACTATTCAATTAACTAAAGAACCTGAAGCATAAATACACATATAGTCAAACCACAGGTTCCAATACAGTCTGCTAAAAGAAGCCTATGGAAAGCAGGAATAAAAGTGATGACGTTTCAATTAAAGAGGTAAGCTTCAGTGGCAGTGGCACCAAGTCCCTTTTGGAACTCTTAATTCCCGGTATAACAACCCTGACTACACTTTAGTTTAACATCTTCCTTCCCACACCAGATCATAGTTCTTTTATGATATCCCACCCACCCAGAGAACCATTCTAATGATCAAAATAGTAATTAAGAAGAGAATCAAATTGATGCAAATAACCTAGAAGAAATTATTACGAAAATACTAGCAGCAACAACATAACATCACTACTCAATACTAGAGGAAAAGGGAACACATTCGAAATGAAGCTGCTTTTCATGAGATCCAACATCTATGAAAGAGATGGCGAGAAGCCAAAAAATCTTTTAAATTCAATCAAAAGCAGCCACAACAATTAATTTGAGACATATACAACAACAACAACAAAAGCCCTATCCAACTAGGAAAGATCGGTTTCATAGATCACACAATGCCACTGTGCCCGGTCAAAGACTATATTCTCAGAAATATTAAAGCAAGACACATTCAATATTTCAATTCAATCAAAATCAGACTTTAACTATATATATATACATTCAATATATATATAATCAGTTGAAACACAACAGTGAGGCAAAAATTAAAGTGGTGCAGAAAACAGCTATGTTGAGTACTTTATAGAACTAACCAGATTTGAAAATAGACTGTCATTCACAATGTTCCCATCAGCATTCCCATGACTATGACAAAAAACAAATAAAAAGATAATCAGATAATAAAGCACGAAATAAAACAAAAAAAAGCTTCAAAACAGAATTCAGCGGTACTTCAAGCATATTTGTTATGTTCTTCTGACAGAGTGATTTCCCAGACTGAAGCTGAAAAAAGGATTTTAATTGAAAATTGTGCTTTATCTGAGATAGAAGCATTCACTTCCACATAATAAAGCTGTGATTAAGTAGTGCAGATGACCTTTGTGCAGATGGATAACCAATCGTGTTCGTGTTGAAAGCAGGATTACCCAATCCAAGCATGTGAATGCTGCTAACACCTGCTAGTGCCGAAGAGTGCAAAACATGTGCAATGTGAGCTCAAAGATAAAAGTGTTCTGCGTGTGATCAATAGTTAACTGGCCTCCAAAGAAGAGGTTAGACAATGGATTCAACATAACACAGCAATAATACAGTCAAATGGGAAAAAAAGTTCACATTAACAGCATGCGTAGACAACATCTTTAAGCACTAAAACAATCCAGCAACATCATCTTACCAGAATTGGGAGTGGCCCATGATGGTGCAGAGCCTCTAGCTTTCTTATCTGGGCCAACTCGCTCATCATCTGCTTGTAAACGTCAACCAATCAAAATTTAATTGGAACCTCTTGAAATACAAATACAAATGGGCTAAAAGAAGTCATTCAAAAAATACCGAGAAAAAACAACTGAACAACAACAACAATAGTTTTATCCTTATCCCATTACATGAGGTCAGCTACATGAATCAAACGTCATTGAACTTGACCAAATACAACATTTTCAGGAATATATCCCTTCTAATAATTTCTCCTAGTATCTTTACATTATGAGTTTTCACATATAGAGTTTTCTAAAATGAGAAAATAAGTTAATGAAGTCACAAACCTATTCTCGTGCGCTTAGCTCTAGAGTTGGATTTTGCCAGATCAATATAAAGGGTGGACCCCTTTTCAAGATCAAAGACCATCCCCTGCGAATCAAACCAGTCACAATCTTCAATGCTCAATCACAAAATTGACACTGAGCATAACATATAACACAAACAAATATCTCAGAATAAGATCCTTACATTAAGAGCATGCATTGCCATGATTGCCGATTGTTGATTCGCAAACACAGCAAAAGCAAATGGCTGTCAGCACAAACACAAAGAACCATGTCAAAGAAACTTCAACCACATCGAGAGAACCAGAAACATTTGCGTCACAGAATAACGAGAAACCTAAGAAAGGCGTTTGAATGGACAATCACAGTACCTGGGATGAATTGGTGGGGCTTCGAAGATGTGATGACTCGTAACCAGGAAATTCCCGGAAAAGATTATAGATTTCGCGGGGCTTTACATCTTCGGGAAGCCCTGCAATGAAGAGGGTGCGAACCTCGTTGGCTGAAGATTGGGGAGAACCGTAAGAACCGTACACGGGTTGTTGCTGATGGTGAGGAACATATTGCGGATGGATGTGCGCCGCCGGGAGAGCGGCACCAGGTGGCGGAGGAACCACCGCTAGCATCGGTGGTTGCGGCGGCGGAGGCGGAGGTGGTTGATAATACTGATAAGTAAGAATGCCGGAGGGTTGGGGCTGTGGGTAGTAGGCAGCCATGTCGTCCATCGAAGCTCAGACATCAAGCCCTAGAATTTTTATTTAATTTTTCAATTTCAATTTTCAATTGGTGGGCTCTGAAATTGAAATTATTTTTTGCTTTTTATTGTCAAGAATCAAGATGTTTGTGGGTTCAAGTTGGGCTAGCCAATAAAATGACTTTCCGAGACATGGTCCAAGTCCTTGACAGAAAAAAAAATGATGTTTTTCTACCAAAAAGAGGTTAAATTAATCTTTCAATTTTTTTTTTTTCAATCAAATCCTTATAATTCTATCATGCTGAATAGTCTTTTTTTTTTTAAGATAAACAAAATACGCAAAATGACACTTTTGGTCCCTTAATTCTGTGTCAATTCACTTTGGTCCCATAATTTTTTTTGATTCACTTTGGTTCCTTAACTTTTATTTTGGATTCAATTTGGTCCCTACCGTTCAATTTGGATACTTATATTATGACTTGATCCGAAACCTTTTAGGTACTTCAATATCCACTTTGAAGTTTCTAATTCAATTTACATAATTTTTAATATTTTTTAAATATCAATAGATTTTTTAGAAATCGTGTACTATACAATTGAAGAATAGGTTGTTTTTCGAAATAAAAATGAAAACGTAATTTTTAAGCTACTTATATACAGCTTTATGAAAATAATGTACTATTCACTTTGAAGTTTTTGACTCAATTTACGTACATTTTTTCTATTTTTAAAGTTGCAACAATTTTTTTTAGATATTGTGTACTATACACTTAAAGAATAAGGTATTTTTCGAAATTAAAATGAATAGGATGTTTTTAAATTACCTGAATTATTTGAAGCTTTCTGAAAACAATATATTATTCACCTTCAAGTTTATAACTCAATTTACATAATCTTTTATATTTATTAAATTGTAACAATTTTTATATCGAGTACTTTGAAGAATAAGGTGTTTTTCAAAGTAAAACTAAAAACTCAATTTTTATATTAACAATTTTTTTTAAATCTTTTATGAAAATAATGTATTATTCGCTTTAAAGTTTCAATCTCAATTTACTTAAATTTTATATTTTTAAAATTCCAACAGTTTTTTAGAGATAATGTATTATACACTTGAAAAATTGGCTATTTTTTGAAGTGAAAATGAATAGGGTATTTTTAAATTAACTAATTTATATAAAAGTTTATGAAAACATGATTTTTAAATTACTTAAATTATTGGAAACTTTTTGAAAATAATATATTATTCACTTCGACCTCAATTTACTTAATTGTTTATATTTAAAAAAAAAAAATCAGATTTTTAGAGATCGTGTACTATATACACTTGAAGAATATAATGTTTTTCAAAATAAAAACGAATAGCGTGTTTTTAAAATACCTAAATTATTGGAAACTTTCTAAAAATAATGTATTATTCACTTTAAAGTTTTTACCTCAATTTATGTTTTTTATATTTTTAAAATTGCAACAATTTTTAGAGTGTGTATTATACACTTGAAGAATAAGACGCTTTTCAAAATAAAAATAAAAATGAGTTTTTTAAATTATATAAATTATTTGAAACTTTCTAAAATTAATTTATTACTAGTATATTAACCCGTGCCATGCACGGGTAAATTTATCATCAATTGACATTATTATATGTAATGTTAAGATTATAATAATAGTTAAATGGAGTTTTGAGAATACTATTTGTTAGTTTGTAAATAGATTATATTATATATCATTAATGCTAGATGGTAACTATGATATGTTATAACGGCAAAAAAATAATAAAGCTATAAATTTTGATTGAATACAAATTTCATAGACCTAAAAGGATAGATTTTATAAATGAAAATCAAACAAAAAAAAATTAGTCTCTGAATTAGTCTCGACATCAAATTAATTCTTAAAGATTTAAATAAATACCAAATTAGTCTCTAAAAAATTAACCACATTTAAAATTACTATTAATCAATTTAGTCTCAGTTATAATTTTGATATCAAATTAGTCCAAGAAAAATTTAGAAGAATTAAAAATTAGTTTATAACAATTTAAACTAATATAAAACTTAGGGCACTTGTTAAGATTTCTAAAATTAGAAAATAAATCATAAGTGCATACCATTTCGTGTTTCTAGAATACAAAAAACATTTTTCAATTACATTTTACTATTTCTAGCTTCTTAAAAAGTGTCCTTAGGGCACTATTTAGCATTTTTCAAAAAATTAACCATGCTAAACATTATTCATTCACCACTAATTTATTCCTGTCTATATTTGTTGTCACCAAATTAGTTTCCTTGAGAATTATAACATCGGTAAATTACTTTATAAATTAACAAATAACAATTTAATCCTTGTGTTAGTTTTGACATCGAATTAATCTCTAAAATATTAATAAATTTATAAAATTATTTCTTTAATATGCTTAAACTAATAAAAAATTAGTTCATAAAAAAATTAACCATACTGAAAATTAATCAATCGTTACTATTTTATTCCTTTCTATATTTTTTTCGTCAAATTACTTACACTAAAAATTATAATATCAATAAAATACTTTATAAATTCACACAATCATTGGTAATGTAAAAGTGACAAATAATTTAGAATAATTTTTTTACAAAAATTATTATTATTTCTAAAAGAAGGGAATATTAAGTAAAAGTTCTCTATTTAAGAATATAATTATTTCTGAATAAATTACATTAAGTGTTCAGATGATTTCAATTTAAAATTTTGACCTTATTTTAACTTGTTTTATAAACAAAGTTCATATCCAAAAAAACTACTCAGCTTTAATTATTTCAAAGTGATTATCCAGAATGAGATATAATTAAAATCCAAACAAATAAGTCAACCATTTAATAGAATGGAGATATCAATAACAATCTTAAAATTTGCAAGGTTGCATCAAAAATAAATTAAAAAATACGAATTCTTAGTAGTAACAAAAATGGATTACTATAATGTTTAAATTAATTTCATTTCATATATAATATATAATTAATAATAATAATAACAATAATAATAATAATAATAATAATAATAATAATCTAAAATGAAATTAATGATAAATAAAATGATCCGTGATGATGTACTTAGGCCTTTACCTGTAATCTATTGTATACAAAACCTCAGCATTGGAAAAATAAAAATCGAAAGGAATTGAGAAGCAAAATGAAGAATAAGACATAGAAGAGGAAGTTGAACATATAGAAACAGGGGAGAAGAAAGAAGTTGATTTTTTTTTGGAGAACTAAGAGAAGAAACTTTGAAGGAATTATTCGGTTGAACATGCAATTGAATGAATTGGGCAGCAACATATGAATTATGACTCACAAACAGCAGGAAAAAAAAAGTAAGGAGAAGAAATGTAACCGCAAATGAAATTTTGAGGTATATTTATAATTCCAAATGGAAGGGTACGTTACTTAATTACAATCATAAATCGTAAAAGAGTCATTGAGCACGGTGAAAAAATGAGCAACAAAAGAAGGGTGCGTACTTAACTACATAGTAAGCTTGTAACCAACATATTACCAAGCCATTATAGTATGTTCACTTGATACTTATGAGTGCAATATTGCCAAAAAAAATAACAAACCATTAATCTAAAAAATGAAGAGAACTATATTAAATAAGAATTAGAAAGAAGTGATAAAAAATACTCATATAAACACAATGATTTCCTTACGATCTAAAGAAGAAAAGTATGAACATGAAAGAGGTGCTTGTTTCATCCCTTCTCAGTCACCATTGTGCCCTTTGCCATCGCGAACAGAGACCTGTCGTAAAACATTGGCTACGCTCCTCCACCAAACATATCTATCCTACACACACCGTCATCGCATGTACCTTTTGGTTGTTTATGATTACTGTTATTCTATTGTTGCAATGGGATGGGAAAGGATAGGGGAGAAGAAATTTGGCTGAAAATTTTCAGAATTAGTGAATGCAAATTCAATTGGTAAGTAATGAAATGAAATTAGGGAAAATAAATGACAAAAGAAGAGAGGGCTTTGAGAAATTGAGAAGAGAAGAGAAAGAGAATGGCCTCATGAAAGAATAAATATAATGGCCTCATGAAAGAAGAAAATAACAATACATAGAAGTGAGAATTAATAACCCATGATGCATAAATTAGAGCAGAAATAATTTTGCACACAGCTGCACGCTTTCCAAACATGAAAAGACTCCTTTGGGAAACAAAGGCAACTTAGTGCGCCTTATTGAGACTTAAAATAGACTACACTCCTAAGCTCCATACATATCTATACAAAGATTACAAAACAAAATCAAGTAAATAAAGAACGCATGGGAAACACGTCCTTATTGCAAAAGATGCGCCAAATTTCCCTCCAAATTTTTTACCTCACTTGTTTACTTTTATATTATTAAGATTTATTTTAAAGTTTCTAACTCAATTTATATTATTTTTTATTTTTAAAATTGCAATTTATTTATAATTCGTGTACTATACATTTGAATAATATGATGCTTTTCAAAATAAAAACTAATAAGATGCTTTTAAAATTACCTAAATTATTGGAAGCTTTTTGAATACAATATATGTTGCACTTTGAAGATTCTAGCTCAATTTACATATTTTTTATATTTTTAAAATTGTAACATTTAATTTAGAGATCGCATTCTATACAATTGGTGAATATGATGTTTTTCGAAATAAAAATGAATATGATGTTTTTAAATTACCTAAATTATTTGAAGCTTTTTGAAAACTATGTGTTATTCAATTAGAAGTTTCTATATCAATTTACATAATTTTAAAATTTTTAAGATTGCAATAATTTTTGTAGAGATCATGTACTTTACACCTGAAGAATATGATATTTTTTGAAAGGAAAATGAAAACTCATTTTTGAAATTACCTAAATTATTTGAAGCTTTTTTATATATTATTCACTTTGAAGTTTTAACTCAATTTATAATAGTTTATATTTTTAAAATTACAATAAGTTTTTTAGAGATCGTGTACTATGCACTTGAAGAATATGGTATTTTTCGAAATAAAAATAAATAAGGTGTTCTTAAATTGCCTAAATCATTTGAAGCTTTCTGAAAACAATGTATTATTCACTTTGAATTTTCTAGCTCAATTTATATAATTTTTTATATTACAGTTTTTAAAAGCTGATATTACATTTAGTCTAAATGCTTTATGCTCTACTTTATCCTATTATACTTAGATTTATTTGGAAGCTTATGTTATTACTTTTAGTCTAAACCTAAATGTTTTATGCTATAAATTCTTTATGCTTTTTTGCATTCTAGTTTTCTTCGATCCTAGCCAAAAAAAAAATTGCAAGGATGTGTCGTAAAGTACAAAAAGCAAATAGAAAAATGCAATGAATATACAACTTTTATGCAGATAACCGAAAAAGAAGTATTCATAAAAGCAAGTAGAATATTAAGACACATTAATGAGAGTGATGATCTCTATCTAAGCCAATAAAAGAAATGGGAAAAGTCAAGGTTTTAAGTTCCAGTCATTCATACTTTGGGACAAACATGAGTTGTATCCAGCTCACTATCTTATCACCAATCAAATTGAATAAAAAAAAATCTGTTGCCCCAACTCTATACAATGCTAAGAGAATTCAAACATTGTCATGTTTCTTCTTATAAATATGGGTTAAATAGCCGTCATTTTCAACCCAACTTCTTAACCACATCAAGTTCCTCCTCTACCTTCACGGTATCGGACTCTCAACCCACTAATTCAACCTCTGCAAAAAAATTCTTCAAAATAATGGACAGCCCATTCACTTCTACAAGTTCCTTTTCTTCAAACTTCTTTTTTCTCTCATCCTCTATTCTCCATTTCCTACACTTATTTATCTTTCAGCATAATTTTTCATGGCTATACAATATTTCTTTTTTGTATTATATGAAAAAGTTTTTAATGTTTACTAATTTATAATTTTTAATTGTTATAATGTTGCAAAGACCTTTCAATGTAAGAACGCATGGTATTTTCCTTATATATGAATATATATTTTAGATATCATTTCTTCCTTTTCCCTCTTTGAAGAATTTTGTTTCCAAATACATGTAGTGTCCATGTAGCTTGAAAAATGTATAATATTTTTCTAGGTTTAAGATAATAGTATGTAATTGTTTGTCACTTACTAGCCACAATCTAATAGTTATCAAAAGCTTCACTACAGAAAAAAAATAAGGTTGTTTGCCAAGACTAAGGAAAAAAAGGAAAAAGATTTTTGACCAACCTTTTTTGGTCAACATTGTGGCCAACTCAATAAAAAGTTAATTTTTACCCCTCACCTACATTTTCTTTTTTAATTTAAAAACCCAAATATTATTATTTTACTCAAGTTGGCCAAAAGTTGACCAACTTGGGTTGGCTAAAAATCAAGACATGGAAAAAAATTTACTAGGTATAGCTTTTGGTGAAGGTTACAAAATGCCCTTAGCAAACAACTACACGATTCACTACATATCTACCAATTTAGTGCGATAATGTAACAAAGATCCTCTTGAACATGAGTTGAAGCATCTATTTGTTAACTATCACAATTCAGTGACAAAAAAAACCAAGCTATTTTTTTTTACATTTTTAATTGTTATAATGTTGATTGCACCTAATATGATGGATTAAAGTGAGAAAAATTACCAGATAAAGAAAAAAAGCATAACAGCACCATTCAAATGGAAAATGGGATTCGAGGGCCTTTTCTGCAACAAATACATCCAGTTAAAAAACTATTGACTATTTGAGATATCAAAAGACCTAGATTTGCAGTTGTATCTCAAATGAGCCTAAAGTAACATAGAGGAGAGAAAGAGGTAGGTGAAGAGGAAGATAAGCGAAAATATCGACAACTTGAATTAACAGCAATTTCAGAGATCCAATAATTTCAAAAAAAAAAAATTATACCTAAAAAGATTACAATTATGGATCAAGACCAAAAAGAACATAAATCAATATCATAAAACTATAGAAAAAATTATAGAAAATTCAAAAACCAAAAACCAAAAACAACATAAATCAAGAATAGAAAATTACAAGAACAAAAACGCTACAAAAAGATTGCAGAAAACTTTTAGAAAATGAACCCTAACCCAAAAAATTTCAAAATGAAACCTTAGCCAAAAAAGTTTCAGAAATCAAACCCTAAATTTTTTTTTTTCAGAAATCAAACCTTAAAGAAACAAATTTAAAAAATTAAAACTTAAAGTGGGAGTTGATGTGTGACATGCAAGGCTTGAAGCGGTCTCCAATCACCCCAGTAGAAGATAAGCCAGAAAAAGGCAAGAGCTTCAAAACGGGAAGCCGTGGAGGCAAAGTTTTGTGGTTGTGGTAAGAGAGGAAGAGAATGGGAAAGAGGCGAAGAGGTTGCATGAAGAGGAAGAGAGAAATGAAGGGAGCTGCGAGATGAAAAAGAGAGTGAAAGAAAAGGAAACTTTATACCTTTGAGCGAAGTTGAGGGAAGAGGAAGAGTGAAATGAAAGAAGGCTGCGGAGGTAGAGAGGGGAGATGATAGAGGGGCACGAAAGATGAAGTTTTTTCTCCAGATTGAGGAAGAAGATCATGAAAGTGAGGGATAGGCTTGACTACGTGAAAAAGGAAGCTTTTGGAGAGAGTTTCTAACTGTATGATCAAATTATTGAGTGTCTCAACCTAGTGATCAAAGATCCACATATGGGGCCTTTTTTTTAAAAAAAAAATACATCATTTAGTCCTTAACTTCATAGGATTTTTTTGTATTAACACGGGTTTTCCCACCTTTAGGATGAGACTAATCTCGTTTGTGCTACGTGACTGGTGCTGGCCCCCGAGAATTTGACATAGGTGGGATACGAACAAAGTTTTCTCGCTGTGGATTGTCCCTCCTATGAACTTAGCGGGGTCTTACACCATTAAGCCAACCCTTAGGTTTGACTTCATAGGATTTGTTCATATTAGTTCTTGATATTCTTGGCGGTGCAAATAAGTCCTTAACATTATGCTCCGTGGTGTAGTTTAGTCACTATTGTTATAATTAAAATTGTTAAGTTTTTGGATTAAATTGAACATTTTCTAAAAACTTGGTGACTATCTTAGAACTTTTAATAACAAACACAAGTATCTACATGATAAACCTTTTTTTTTAAAATTTTAGGGACCAATATGAACAAATATTAATGGTTTTAATTATAAACTAACAACATAGTCTAAAATGCATCATAAAATAGAAAGTTAGGGACATAGTTGCACTACCGACAATATCATGGAATAATGTGAACAAACCCTACAAAATCAAGGACCAATGTGCCACATCAATCTTTTTAAATAAAAATAAGTGTGACTAATATTACCAAGTGAAATTACTTAAATTGTATATTTTACATTTTGTTATTTTTAATCTTTATTTTCTCCTTATTGGGCCTTTCTGTATTCGTGGCTTCTTGGCCCATTCTGTGTGTATTGCGTGTTTGGGCTTCATGGACTTCACCCGTGTTGCTAAGTCCATATATACCCTTCTTCACTCTCTTTGTATTTTGTAACATTTCACAAAAATACATTTGCATTCCTTTCCTTTCATCTTCCTATATGATATCTACAAGCCTAGGGTTAGGTTTTGCGCAAGGTTGCGTCGTCGTGGCTCTTGTTTTCGTCTCTCTTTCCCACGGTCTTTCTTTTCCTTGCCACACCGTCGCGATATACCTTTATCTCTTTTCATGGCTACATTTGAGAACAAAGTCGCAGTGGTGAAAACAGATCCATCGCAAGATCCAACGAGTCTTTTCTATCTTCACCCGGCGGACAATCCAACTTTCGTGGTTATCACTCTGGTCCTCGAAGGCTCACACAACTATCAAATTTGGTCGCGCAACATGGCGCATGGCTTGATCTAAAAAGATAAGTTAGGGTTCATAACAAATGCAATTCCAGAGTTGTCTCGCACCGATGCCCTCCACCACACATGGATGAAGTGTAACACAATGGTAATCTCATGGATTACCTACTCTGTAAGTAGAGCTGGGTATACGGACTAGAGTCCGTGGACCGGTCCACGGGTAAATGGGTTGGGCGGACTTAGGCCTAAAAAAATAAGACCATTTAGATTGCGGGTTTAGGCGGACCTGACCATTTACCCACGGGTGGAACAGATAAAATCCGTGGACTCCGCGGGTATCCGCTTAAAATTTTTAATTTTTTTGTACTGAAATAAGTAAGTTGGGTCTAATATTTTTGAAAGTTTTCTAACCCTTTTATGCAATTTTTTAAAAGTAAAGTATTATGAAGTAAAAAAAAAATTATTATGCACTTTTTTAAAGTAAAGTTGTAGTATAAAGCCAAAAAAAATGGTAAAAAAAATTCTGCAAAAAAAATGTTTTTTTTGGGTAAAAAAAAAGGGTGCTTATGCGAATGTCCGTGGACTTTGCGAGTGGTCTTGGGCGTAACAAAATTAAGTCTATTTATGATGTGGGCTTAAGCGAGTGGTCCGTTTAACTCGCGGACTTGTGCGAGAAAGTCTTGAGCCCCGCGGACCGCCCGCATACCCAGCTCTTTCTGTAAGTCCCTCTATTGCTCAAAGCATCGTAGACTTTGATAAGGCTTCTGTGATTTGGAAAGATTTTGAAAGAAAGGTTCTCCAAGGGAGATTCATTTTATTTTTCTGATTTACTCCAGGTGATCCACTCGATTCGCCAAGGAGATCGTGATTTGGCTACATACTTTACGGATCTTCTGATTCTTTGGCAAGAACTTGAGGTTCTTCACCCTATCTTTGAGTGCACTTGTTCTATTCCCTGTTCAAGCATTCTTGCATAAAGTGTTAAAAAATATTGGGATTCGGTGTAGGTTACTTGTTTTCTAACAAGTCTCAATGAGACTTATGACAATGTTCGTAGACAGATAGTTTGTATGGAGCCTTTTCCCTCCGTGGCAAAGGCATTTTTAATTGTTCAACAACAAAAATGTAACCAATCTGGTTCTAAGATTGATGGTAAGTTTGTACAAAATGTGATCTCCTCTAGCTAGAAGACCAATGGTCAGCAGAAAGGTAAATTGAAAACAAACCCTTATAGACCTAATAACCCTAATCATGGTAAGATTTGTAGTTTCTGTGGTAAAGAAAACCATACTGTGGAGACCTACTATTTTAAAAACGGTTTTCTTGCCAATTTCAAGTTCAAGAACAGACAATCATATGTGTTGGGACAAAAAGTCTCACATTGCCGAGAATAAGAGCTATGATACCCTTTATAAGGCCCTAGGCAACCCTCTCCTTGTGAGCTAGCTTTTAAGGAGAGTTAGGCCTATGTCATTTCTAAGATGGTATCAGAGCCTATCCCGAAAAAAAAAATAGGGCAAAATAAAAAAATAAAAAAAAGGAGCACAAAGTAGAGGCAAAAAAAAAAAGAGAGAGACCTGAGACAAATGCCCAAAAAAAACTTGAAAAATAAAAAAAGCTCATTAAAGAAAAAAACAGACAAGTCACAACTAGGCTAAAAACAAAAAGGCAGTCGGACTTTAGGGGGAGTGTTGGGAGAAAAAGTCTCATATTGCCTAGGATAAGAGCTATGATAGCCTTTATAAGGCCCTAGGCAACCCTCCTCTCTTAAACTAGCTTTTGAGGAAAGTTAGGTCTATGTCATTTCTAAGATGGTATCAGAGCTTATCCAAAAAAAAAATAGGGCAAGATAAAAAAAATTTTCAAGAAATTAAAAGAGCACAAAGTCGAGGCAAAAAAAAAAGAGAGACTTGAGACAGATGCCCATAACTTAAAAAACAAAAAGGCCCATTAAAAAAAAGGCAAGTCACAACTAGGCTAAAAAAAGAAAAAATCAAAGCCAATTGGACTTGAGGGGGAGTGTTGGGACAAAAAGTCCCACATTGCCTAGGATAAAAGCTATGATAGCCTTTATAAGGCCCTAGAAAACCCTCCCCCCGTGAGCTAGCTTTTGAGGAGAGTTAGACCTATGTCATTTCTAAGAATATGGTTCTGTTAATAATGTTAAACCTAACATGAATCTGAGTAATATCAACTGCATTACACACACTGGTACACATGGTAATTGTTTTTTGAATAGCTTTTGGATAGTTTATAGCAGAGCAACCGATCATGTTTGCAACAACTTATCCTTTTTTAGTTCTTTTACTTCCATACAACCTATAGCTGTGAATCTTCCTAATGGTGAAATTGCTTATGCTTCATATTCTGGAATAGTTCATTTTAATAAGAAGCTTTTCCTTACTGAGGCGTTATACATTAAGAATTTCAATTTCAACATCTTGTTTGTAAATAAAATAATATGTTCCTTGAATTTGGGAACCATATTTGACACTGGTACTTGTTTTCTGCCGGACAAGCAGAGCCTGAAAATGACTAGACTTGCTAAAGTTTGAAAGAGCTTATACATATTAGATTCTGCTCTGCTTAGTTTACCTAACACATTTTGCATAATACTGTTGTTGTTTCTGATAACATGTATGATATTTTGATTTTTCGAATGGGACATCTTTCCGATGATATCTTGCACGTATTAGCAAAAGAGTATCCGTATGTGACAATTAGTAAATTTCTTCCTTGTGATGCATGTTAATTAGGAAAATAGACTAAACCCCCTTTACCGTAATCTGAACAATCATAGTACATCTATTTTTTCTATGATTCTGATTCACCCATATACAGGGACCTCTAGGTCGCTTCTCGGATTATCATGCATCTCTAAGCACGTGTAGTGAGATTAGTGATAACAAATCTATCAAGTATCCTCTCTCAACTTCTCTTAATTATAGTAATTTATCCAGAAGATATTGTAAATACATTCTGAGTATAACTAGCTACGTTGCTGCCTCTCTTGAACCCAAATGGGCCTTAGCAGAAAACAGAACATGGTCTCTTGTCCCCTTACCAAAGAATAAAAAACCTATAGGCTCTAAGTGAATTTACAAAATAAAATACAAGTCTAACAAAGAGATTGAGAGGTACAAAGTCTGCCTTGTAGCGAAGGGTTATAATCAAAGAGAGGGTATAGATTACACGGAAACCTTTGCACCCATAGTTTGAATGTTAAGAATAAAAACCTAGTTTGCAAATTACATAGGTCTTTATATGGTCTAAAACAAGCAAGCAGAATGTTGATTGAAAAATTAACTACTTTTTTAAAAAACATGCACTATAGGCAACCTTGCCATGATCATTCCTTATTCATAAAGAAATCTGGTAATTTGTTTACGGTTGTCTTGATCTATGTTGATGATTTAATTGTTGGTGACAATAAGTTGCTTGAAATTAATGCTTTAAAATATTTATTGGATGTGAAATTCCGCGTTAAGGACTTGGGTGATTTAAGTATTTTCTTGGCTTGGAAATAGCCCGCTCTAAAGAAGGGATATTTCTAAACCAAAGGAAATACACATTGGACCTAATTGAGTCTTGTGGTCTCCTTACAGGGAAACCAGCAAACAATCCAATGATAAAGGATAGCATCAAGAACACTAAGAACACATAGTCATACCTTGATGCAAAACAATACATAAGACTTATAGGAAAGATGCTATACCTGACTACAACCGGCCACGTTGTGAAGTAGCTTAGCCAACACATGCAGAATTTTGACAAGTATCATTTATCTTCTAAAATGTAAATGTTAAGTGGGAGATAAATAACACATGTCAAAATTTTGAACTAGTTTAATAAACACACACAATTCTTCAAGAAAAACCTTAAAATCTATTGCCCCTTCTGAGGAGTAAACAAATCCAAGCCAGCTCTCACTTTAATCTTACATATTGTGCGTTTAATTAAAGTACCATTTAATTAATTTAAGTACCGTTTGACCTAGCTTATATTTCTTTTAAAAGTTACTCGTAATTAAAGCTATAAATAAGAAGCTTAAAAAAAGTCATAAACTGTTTGGCAATTTCAATTTTGTTTTAAAAAAATAAAAAAATTTGGCTGGCGGCGGAGGGTGGCCACATGTGGCAGTGGGTGGTGGGTGACGATCCGTCCTTGGTTAGAGTGGTTGGTGAATGTTTAATGAAAATAAGAACTTGAAAAATAAGAAAAAGCTTCTAGGTGTGGCTTATTTTAAAGCTCTTTTTTCTCTTTCTTTCATTAAAAAACCACTTAAAATTTTAAGAGCTTATAAGCATAAGATAAACTCAAAATAAGTCGGGTCAAATAGTCTATTAACAAAAACTTATTATAGACCTTAAGTTAGTAAAAGATCAAAAAACTCTACTCTAATAGTTGATCATGTAAAAATGTCTACTTTAATGCTTTTGACTTCATAAAAATGACATTCAAATTAATCACTACCGCCAGTAAAGTATAAAACAACAACAGAAAGGAATAATATGAATAACATTGGTAACAGTAAAACTATTTCTGTAAAGTCAAAAGCTATTAGGAAATTATGTCTTCTAAGAGACTAAAATGCAAGTTTAATGCAACAAATCAACTTCATGCGGGTTTGCGGGGGGTTATTTTGTCACAAATCCAAATCCAAATCCAAATCCAAATCCAAACATATATCAATCATTTTATTCTTACAACTTCTGAGGTAGTTCTGATACAGCAGAAATGGGAAGCTTTCAATTAAAAAATGGAATTGCACAAGCTGTGAATTCCAGCATCAATCACACCTATGACAACAGAGAATGTGAAGGGGGCTAATCTCACGCTTTAAGAATTAATATAAACTATTTGGAGTGTGTTTGGTTCACTTAATTTTGGAGAAAAAATCACTTACTTTTCTAATTCCATGAGAGAACGCATTTAAAGAATAAACAATTATTTCTCCAAAAATAAGTGTTTCCAAACATGCTCATGATATAGCCATCAATATTCTTTGTCAAGAATTAACAGGTGGAAAATTATAATGATGAAGCATACTTGTCAAAAAGATCAAGTGATAAGATGATATAACCTGAGCGAGATTGTATGTATTGGGCGAAATTGGGAAGGATTCCACTTTCTTTTGAGAACCATATCAATTTTCAAGCATCACACACAAAAAACTTTCAAAACAAGTTAATAACCTAAGCTACAAAAAATTTCAAATTGGGAAAAGCAGACAGATTCCATTTTCTTTTGGGATTCATATCACACTCACAGGTATCCACACATAAACTTACATCATGTCACAAAATAAAGCCATCCCTTCTATCACCACACTATGAATTTACCAATCTAGTGGGAAAAGGTGAAAAACTAACATTTAAAAAGTGCAACCAAGTGCTTTTTCACCTTATCAGATGACCAATTTTGAGAATATTCTCCTCCACTTCTTTTTGCTTAGGGGAGGAAACGGCAAGGTCAATCAAGCAGAAATCACAGCACATGCCACTGAAGTACATTGTTATAGGAAATGGGGAAAATGCTTCGTCAACATAAAGGCAGCAAATGACAAATAATTGACCAATGTCTATGTTTAATTCGCAGAATGGAATCAAGAATTTCACAATAGAGGGGGAAAAACAAAGTCCCACAAAGCAGTCATAACATCATATAATACATCACAGTAAACTATCCATTCATATAGAAATGTACGAGCAAACATCATGCACAGCAAGTATAGCCAACAAGTATTATTCGTTGACGTTCATATTGTTAAATATTAACACGTTATCCAGACCTGAGAATAAGTAGAAATGTCTAAAACCAGAGAGTCTGCAAATTAAGGCAGCCCAACAATCACAGAACAGTTTTAACACATAACAAGAAACAGCAGACAACATCTACCATACTAGAACTAAAGTGAGCAGATATAGCACTAGACAAGAGGCGGGTACTGCTTTGCCTGCTGTCGGACCCTTCTCTTATACTCTGCCGCATCCTGCACAAAATATTATTAAGTAAGGACACACCTTTGATAACAAGAAACAAAATTCTGCAGCCCACCCAAATGGCAATATAGTTCACTTCACCATTTCTCAGCAACTATTCTTACTGCACTGTGTTCAATGACCAAATATTTAACTTGGGAGAGGGAATATACTAACAATTGTTATGAAGCAGGACGCATAAACAGAAACTTTGAAAAGACTAATATTGCTACAGACCCCATTTTTCTTTGATTAATACTTAATAATGCCAGTTGTTCTTTAGTAGTTGATAATTACTATACTTATAGGGTTTCCAGAGGAAAATGTAGGATTTTTCTGGTTAGCTACCTGGATGAACAAATGATAACCTTCTGTCTGGGCAGGGTCAGCAGGGTTTGGCTGATCAAGCAGATCCTGGATGCCCACAAGAATTTGCTTCACTGTTATAGCTGGTCTCCATCCCTAACAGTTAAATGGTCCAATAAATCCAAACACTCAGAAACTAATAAAATCACATTACACTAGTTACAAGCAGTCTTTTAATTATCAAAAGAACAACACTTACACTATCCTCATTAAGTATAGACAAGCAAACAGTTCCAGATGGATAAACATTAGGGTGGAAGAAACCTTGCGGGAATTTACACTTCGGAGGCTTGCTAGGGTAGTCTTCACTGAAGTGCATTGTCAGTGGGTAAAACCCACCCTCCCAATCAGTCTGCAGAAAATGAAATACAGAACAATTGCACCATTAATTAAACAACAGTGATCATTTGAACAAATTTCTCATTCATTTGCAAATCTAATCCAAGACATACAGTCAGAAAACACAATACATTACCATAATTAACATAATTTTTCAATAGGGAAATATTCGAGCAATTTCTATGATCTTCTCACTATGTTAAAAGCAAAACAACGAAAAGGATCAAAATCAAGCAATTCTTATGGATCTCGTTTCAAGCGGAATCATGAAGACGATAGATGGAAAGAGAAAAACAACGCACCCCAGCCTTGCCAGGAATAGTACAATGCCAGACCATCAAATTCACGGTGCCATCAGGAAGCGTCTCGGGCTTGGCGACGAAACCCTAATTTGAGAGAAAAAATTGATCATAACGAAGGTTGAACATGAAATTGATAAGAAAAACAAAATAAATAAATAAAGGGGAAAAGGAAGAAGAGGATACGAACGTGAGGATGATTCTTCCGCCATGACTTTCGCTCCTCGGCAAGGCGTCCACGAGCAATACCAGACATGTCTCTTTTCCTCTTCCGATTATCCACTCCGAACAATAATTTGCTTTTTTTTTTTTATTGAATTTATGAGAAGAAGCAGAGAGGATTTAATTGCCTCTCGCTTCTCTATATATAATTGTTTTGGAAATTGAATTGGATTGGATAAATTAAACTATGAACACAAACCCGTCGCTCTCTCTCTCTCTGTGACTCTTTTATTTCTCTTTCTCTGTGCACACTCTGTACCCAACTAACTTTCATTCATCATCCCCTCCTCAAAAGTAAACCATGGATTTGTTGCCTTCGTTTCTCCATTTCGGATTTTAAAAAATTATTTTGTTTACAATCTAGCGTGAGAATCACGCCACTCTGACCCACCACACGACATCACGTGACCATTCTTTTATGGATAGTGTTCAAACACTTGTCTTACTTATGTAGTTTAATTAATGAGTGTATGAAAATATGTGTATAGGTACGAGATTTAATTTTCAGTTGTATTTCTTTTCTATAAAAAAAACGTTGGGTTGGATTGGTTAGGGTTTGAGATAAAAAAAATTGAACCAATAAAAAAGTTTTTACTAATCATTGTCCTTGTGGATAAACCACTTATAAATAAAAATTAGTTATTAAAAAGTATAACATTTAATGCTACAAACACATTTTCATTAATTATAATTTTCATTACCAATTTCTATTTATGGAATACTTATCCATTACTTTTAAGGCAATGATTAGCAAAACTCAAGATAAAAATAGTTTGAATTGGTTTGTGCAATATCTTATCCAAATCAAATCAATCGGAACAATAATGAGTTAGTTTGCCTTGGATCATTGGTTGTCTTTTTTTTACATTGGAAAGTAGTACAACAGTGAATTGAACTCCGTACCGACACACGCATGTCTTTATGCGCTCACGCTCACTTACTGAATTACATAACTTGAAGGATCATCGGTTGTCTGATTAAAAATTATATTATTTTTGCTTAAACATAGATTAACAGCTAAAATTCCAAAACACAATAATCGGGGATGTTGATTTTCAATTGCTATTTTACTAATTAGATTAGACAAAAAGATATGAGTGTCTTTATTATATAAAATGGTAATGGTTTAGGGAATATTTTGTTTCATCATAATGGGTAAGGTTCTAACATTGAACATCCAATCTCTCCGGCCTTAAGGTTTGGTAAAGCCTACTTGGTCATGTATAATCCTAATTGATGTCTATATAAAGACCTTTTCATGCCTAAACATCTCATTATTATTTCTCACCCATTGAGCAGCTTCTTTTTAGATGTTGTCATTGTTTTTCATCCCCATTTCTCACCCATTGAACAATTACTTTTTAGATGCATCTTGTCATTGTTTTTCATTTTGTTGGGTAAGTAATATATAGGGTGAGTTTATTGCCACTCCCTTTTGTTTATTGCCACTTCTTTTCTATTATTTTAATAATATTCATATGTTAACATTGTGATTTTATTGGTTGAAAAAAAAATTAAATTAAAAAATATTAATAATAGAGTGGCAATAGACAAAAGGGAGTGACAATATACTCATCCTAATGTATCACATGTTTAATTTTGTTTAAAAGCTCATTATTTCCTCCATCTATCTATGCCTCTTTTGTGTGAATTTGTGCAACCTATATTAATGGTCGACTTCACGGTGCTTTGTTTGTACTACAAAGATGCATTTGCCATTGTCTTTTGGTCTTTTTGCAGCGGTTTTTTCGATAAGAAATTCATTTGTTTGACAAGTCATTTTTCCATTAGTTTGAAAGGCCAATTTTTCCTCCATGTATGCCTTTTTGTGTTAAATTGAACCGTAGTTTTTATGGTCCACTTCACATTGCATTCTTTGATGTGTGTTTTGCAGTTGAAAATATGCATTTTGTCATGCCAATTTTAGCTCACCGGCACTTGTTCATGGGTAAGAAGTTCGTATGTTTGAGAAGCAAATATTTGTGTTTGTCAAAATACATCATTTGGTTCTCTTTCCTCCATGTATGCCTTTCATGTGAATTTGATCAGCCATTTTTTATAGTCCACTTCACATGCTAATTTTGGTGCATTTAGAGAGATGAATTTTGTTCCTCAAGTAAGAAATTTACTTGAGAATCAAATTACCCATTAATATACATATTTTAAACTTCACTGTTTTTGTTACAACATTTGCTTCCAAATTCTTTTGTTTTTGTCCAGTTCTAAGATTGTTCCTCATTTGATTTTGTTCTTGTAACGTTATGTAATTGTACTTCACCAACATCCAGTGTCTTAAATTTATACTTACAAGACTCTTTAAATTTATTTGATTTTATAGAAAGGTCGACATACCAAACGAAGAACAAGTAACTTGCAAGATGGAATCCATGTGACAAGGAAGCTTTATTCGTTAAAGATGATATATTTGTTGTAAATTATAAGGCTATGCTGGTATGAGATGCACTCTTATTTCTATGAATGTTGTAAGGGGCATCATAAGATTAATGAAAAATTTGATTTTTTAGCGAATTATTGACTTATTTCAATTTACTTTATTTTATATTTAAAACTCGCATTTATCCTTAATAGAAATCATTAAGAGCTTGTTTGATTTTTGTTTTTGAAAACAGTTTTCTACTTTTAAAAACAAAAAAAACTAAAAAACATGTTTGGCAGACGAATTTTCAAAAACAGTTTTCGGGAACAATTTTGTTTTTCAGTATTTAAAAACCAAAATTTGAAAACATCTAAAACTTGTTAAAGATGTGTCTTCATGCCTGTCTATATTTGTTTTTAATTTGTAACTGTCGTAACAAAAATAATGGATGTATAATTAATTACGAGTTATTTCTATTAAAAAATATCTAAAACTTGTATTGCCTAATTAATTATGATCCTGATGGGTTGTTTATACTCCCTCTATTCCTTTTTATCTGTCTCCGTTTTGAAAAAAAATTGTTTCTTTTTACCTGTCTCTTTAGGAATTCAAGAAAACATTTATAGCTTGTTTTCCTATTATACCCTTTCTTATTTATTACTTTATACATATACTAAGTAGTAGATAATTAATAATTGTAGAGTTCCAACAAGGGTACAATAGAGAATTATCTCATAATTTTGATAGTTATAAGAGCATTAAATAAATTTCTTAATCTGTGCATTTTAACCTTAAAAGACGGATAAAAAGGAACGGAGGGAATATTTTATAACTGGCTTAACAACTATAATGGTTAGGAAAATAATTAAGAGTTATTTTTATTCATGTGGCATCTAAAACTTATGGTTGCTATTTAATTACAATCATTGTCGCATTTAAAAGTATTCGAGACTCTTGAAGTATGGTAACCATTATTGTAAGTAGGCTACACTATAAAAGTGTCTCAAGTCTATTCACAAAAGCACATACTCATTCCATTCTCTAACTTCAATTGCCATTGGAATATCATCTCAAAAAGTATCTTTCTTTGACTTATTCTTCTATGTTTTCCTTAGCATTTTCATGATGATGATTGTTTGTATTAATCAACTTTAAACTTCTCTTCTAGGTTTTTGAAGATGAGTCTTGAAGGGTTTCCTATCTTTGTTCCATGTGAAGGCTTTGTAATATTGTGCTATGATCCAAGCTAGGTTTGTTGGACCTTTTATTGTTGTTTCTTATGTCCTTCACTTCAATTTTCATGTTTAAATTTCACCCTAAAAAAAATTATTATTTCTGCTTCAAGCATTTCCTAGGCTTCCATCTTTTACTAAGAGATATTTTAATTAAATACCTATAGATTGTCATTTGTTAGACACATCTGGGACAGTGATGGATGTTGGGGTTAGGGGTGACAAAACGTGTCTGGCCCAGCAAATCTGTCCGCATAACCCACCATTAATATGCGGGGCGAGCTATATAGAAGCAGCCCACCAGCCCGCATAACCCGCAACTCTAACGGGCCAACGATGTGGCGCAGAGTGGCCCCCAGGTTCATATCTTTTTTTACAATTTTTCAAAGATCTGAAATTTTGAATCAGTTGTAGACCAAAAAAACAAATCCGAATCAAGCCTGTTTTTGGTGTCATTTGGTTAGTTTATTCCACTAAAAAAATTAAAACACACACAAAGAGACCCACAATTTCATTCCACATTTCCACTAGGGTTCTTAGAAAACACATACTGCACTGAAGGGCCGAAGAACAGCACTTATGCTCTACTCTCCAAGACTCCAACATCAATTACATTAAGGTCGCTGCCTCGCTCGCAACGCAGAAGCAAAACAACAACATCTCCGTCGGTTTATCCTCCGTAGTCGTGTAACCAATTTGAAGTTATTATGTCTTTTAAAAAAAAATTTGTTACGAAGTTAACATAAATTCCTTATATTGTTGTGAGAATAATATATTTTGAAATTTTTAGATCTTTCGAAAAATTAATATTACTTTTTTTATATAGTTCTGGAATTAATATGCTTTTTTGATGTTTTTTTTAAAAAAAATTTATGTTTTTTTTTTCAAATTGAGATAATGAGATTTATGAATTTTTTAGATTTTTAGATTTTTTTAATTTAATTGGCGGGATATACGGGTCAGCCCACAACCCGCATATCCCTTCATAAGCGGGATGGGCTAAAGAAATAGGCCTATTTTCCTCAGCAGACTGGCCCATCCCTCCCTGTTTTTTGTGGGCCAGGCACGGGACGGGCTATTGTGGGGCGGGCTGGTCCGCATTGCTACCCCTAATTGGGGTCATCAAAGGAATTGAAGATGCATTCTTTGGGATGGGGTGGACTAACATCAGTTCTACAAGGTGGTTAGGCTGCACTATGCTACCAACAAAATGGTGTCTTTTTATGATCCAAATGGAGGAGAATTCAAGATAGATGTCGAAACCAGGTATAGAAGAAAAGTCCTTAATCGAGGATGAGAGAGAATAGGATTGCACTATGATTTAAAAGAAGGAGGATGGATTTATGCTAATTATGAAGATGATGACAAGTTTTTAATGATTTTATTTGATCACAAGAAAATAATAATCCAATATCTAGCCGTCCAAATAGTTTCTCAAGAAAGACAACATCATCCATAAGAAAGAAATGTACATATATTTTCTTTTCAAATAACAATATCTCAATCACGGGTCAGACGATATGTGGTAAGTACTTTTATTTAAGCATGATGTATTTCGAACAACTTCACATATGTTTCTATATAGTGTTTTCAGATTGCTTATTTTGTAGGTCCCTCCAGTTTCATTTTCTAAATCATCCCTACAACAT
This sequence comes from Cyamopsis tetragonoloba, assembly GCA_037177725.1. Classification (NCBI taxonomy): domain Eukaryota; kingdom Viridiplantae; phylum Streptophyta; class Magnoliopsida; order Fabales; family Fabaceae; genus Cyamopsis; species Cyamopsis tetragonoloba. The sequence goes on along the minus strand of CM074120.1, from coordinate 39,549,816 downwards.
AGGCCAATGATTTGTTTTTTCCAAATTAATGGCAGGGAGTTATATGAGATCAAGTTTACAATGCCAAGCCGAAAAAAAAACCCTTCAAAAATGTGTTTTTCAGGTGGTTGGCCTTCTTTCTGCAATAGACACATTGTTGAACATATACTCCATTTTGAAATGAACTTAATAATTCAATAGTGATAAATGTATTGCGTATTGGACACACAATTTAAAATATTCTTTTTTATGGTAAATTGTAGCACGTCTTGGTAAACCTCAACCGTCTAATCAATTTTTCTCTATATAATATTAACTCACTACAAGAAAAAGTCAAATTAGCAACTAACAAATCCCTCATTAGCGACGGATTAGCGAGTGATTAGCAAGGAATCTATCCGTCGCGTATTTTTGGTCACTAATCACCAACGGAAATAGTTCCCTCACAAATCCGTTGCTAATTTTTTTTGCGAGGGACAATTCCATCGCAAATCCGTCGCAATATCATCTCGTGGATAAGGGATAAATCTTTTAAACTTCCGTCGCAAGTTTGTCTTCTGTTTTTCATCTAATTTCACTTGCAAATCCATTGCAGTGTTTCCTCGCCAATCCGTCGCAAATTTCTAGCTATCTATATGAAATTATTTTTCACACCTTACTGTCTATCTGTCGCTATATGGTTGCAAATGCTCTGCTACTTAAAAATAATTTCGTCGCTATTTGTTGCAAATCTGTCACAAACTAAAAAAATAATTCCATCGCTATTTTATCGGAAATCTGTTGCGTTTCAAATTTTTTTCCCTATTTTGCTATTGATTAAATGACACAAGTCAGACATTAACATGTATATCTTACTAATATAATAAGTCCAAATTATATTGTAATATTACATAAAACAGTTCTATTAAACATAACAAGTTAGACTAAGTCTTTAGCATAATCCCATAAAACAACTTGAGAATCGAGGAAGTTATACACGTAGTTAAATAAAAGTCATTATCTACGAGGAGTCTCTTATAGCACAACCTGAGATTCCACAGCCTTTTCACAACAACATCTTGTTCCTTACAAATCTCCTAATTGATTTCTCGCCTAAATTAGGATTAACTCAAATATTAATTTAAATTTATTAGTGTTAATTGATTCTAATTTACATATAAGAGACTCCTCCTATGCCCCCAAGCCACTGCATTCATTAGTATCATCCTAATTTAGAACACCCTTCTCTAGTAATCATTGTTGTACAATTGCTCTGTCCAAATTGCATTCTTTAGTATCATTTTTTTCCTCCATATTCTCATGCTGACCCTGGGTATTGAATATCGCTTTCAACTTACCCTAACATTGGACTTTTGCTTATGGATACGATATTTTTCAACCCCAGAACCGACATAGGCCGTTATCGATGATTTCATTCATTTCCTTTTGTTTTGATGTCACCAACGAACCAAGCTTCTTATAGTTTTTGGGTGAACCCTATTAGACAATGATAAATGTGGGTGCTGTAAGATAGTAATTGGCATTTTTTGTTGTTGAGAAGTTGTGAAGACCACCCTTGCTATCATGAGGTTGTGAAGACCACCCTTGCTATATGTGGTGTTAGTGAAAAGGTGGTGGAATCTACATCTCATATTTTTTGAGTGTAACTTGTTATCTTCTATATGGTCATCTTTTGCATACAAAGTTGGTGTTTCAACTACTCTTCATAAAAATTGTGTGGACCACTACAAGCAATTCACAAGTTTGGTGTCGTCATGCAAAAAGCAAAGAAGAATGTAGGAGGTGGTTTGGTTCTCTATTGTTTGGTTAGTGTGCTTGCTCGTAATAATGTTTTGTTTCATAATAAAGTTTTTAATTTAGAAGAGCTAATTGACATGGTGACTATTCGTAGTTGGTTGTGGGTGACAGCTCACTCCAACATCTCATTTGCGTTTTGGTCTTGTAATTTTGCTACATGTTTGTCAATCTAAGTGTGTTTCTTTCTGGGTTGGGTGCCAATCGTCGGTCGTTTGTTTTCTGCATGACATATGGTATCATGCTTTTATGTTTTTTAGGTGTTTCTTAGAGTTGGTGTTGGGGTGTTATGTTTTTGTGCCCCTATTTTAATTTTATTAGATTTTTAAAACATGTTAGATGGTTACATTTTTGTTTGAGTACAGTTAGTGATGTTAGTTTTATTAATTTGAATTTAAAAAAAATAAAATTGTTGAGGTTCCTTTGAGACCTTGTAGTGTTTCTCTGCGTTATGTGCTTGTGTGTGAAGCGAATGTTATAACACGATGAATTAAGGAACAGTGGAAAAGTTCTCTATGTTTGGGTTGCTCTGATAATTTGGAGGAGTAGAATAATCTTGAGAATTATTAATATTTTTAAGTTGAGAATTTTGCATTCAAGAAAATTGGGATTAAATTTGTTGGGATCTATTTTATTATTGTTATTATTATTTTTGCGAGAGGAGATATTTGGGGTAGACAGAAAATGATGAGGGGTAGATAACAACTATTTATAAGCAAAATATAAAAGTTAGAAAAAACTTTAATAGACATTTTTTTTTCTGAATATTAAATAGATCAATTATTACAAATATTTGTTTCAAACAATTTTACCTGTTCTATTTTAATTCCCCTAAATCTATCATTCACTACCAAACCAATAGAATTAAATTGATAGAATTCTATATTGAATAGTCTTTATCTTAAATGGCCAGTGTGTGTAGAGCAGTAGTTGTTCTGTGATTCTTTTATTCGATTTTACCGTTATATGTTTTTTCATGTTGCTTTTCAATAGATTTATTTATTATTCTTTAAATTAAATGAAATAATAATAGTAATAATAATTTAATTATTAATTAATATTTTGTAAGATAATTAATTTTAAGAATTTTATTCATGATTGATTTTTTTCTTTTTACATTTTCAAAGAACTCATTTTCGACCCTTGATTAAGAGATACCTTTTGTATGTTAAAAAATTATATACTTATTATTTAATATATTTGTTAAAATTTAATAATTTGTATAAATAATATGGTACCTTCTAATTTATTGATGTTCTATTTTATAATGAATAAACTATAATTTTGATCTCTCCCTTTGTTAGGATAGGCCGCTTTAATTCTTAATTTTCATTCTCATCTGTCATTTGGATCTATGACTTTGTGAGGATATGGGATTTGAATCCATGACTTATAAGAACTATCATATTAGTTCTTGATTTTCACTCACATCGAATCAATTTAGTCCCTGACTTTCACTCTTATAAGTCAGTTTAGTCCCTAACTTTCACTCTCATTTGGGACTAAAATGATCATTTAAAGTGAAAATTAAGATTAAAATTATGAGCCAGAGACTAAAATTATGGATAAAAATGAAAGTCAGTTTATAAGTCAAAAACTAAAATGATATGTCCTCATAAAGTCAAGAACTAATGGACTAAAGTACTATCAATTCATTGTATCATAGATCAACATTATTCAACAATACAAAAATTATACATACATTCTCAAAATAAATAAATAAAAATATTTGACATATTAATATAATATTTTTTAATTAAATGTTGATGTAGACCCCACTTTCGGGGTTGCTACATATAGCAATTGCTGCTTTTCTAAAAGCTCCGCTCGGTGCTCTTCATAGGTGACTTGCAGTGCTTATATTAGAAGAAAAAAAAAAGCTCCTAAATAATCTTTTAATAATATAAAAATTAAAAAAAAATTAATATTAATAATATTTTAAGTATAAATAAATATAATTTAAAAATATATTATAATAGTGAAAAATAATACACCAATTAATATATATAATTACATAATTAAACTTCATTTTTCCCTAACATATATATTGCATTTTTTTCTTAAATATATTACTATAATGAAAGACAAATTGTTTGAGTTTAAACATGTTTACTCTGTGTCCAAAAAAACATGTTTACTCTACCAACTTGGCTTCTCTACATAATATTAAATATTCCATTGTTTAAAAAAAATATTCACTGTCATTAATATCTTAACAAAAAAATTACTCTTTCTGTTTTATATAATGAGTGTCATTTTAGAAGAATTTTCTTCTCAAAATGATAGTCGCTTTACATTTTCGATGTATTATTAAATGTTCTTTTCTCCATTTTATCCTTATAAAACAATTAATGTCAATTAGAAATATGATTAGATAATTAATGTGTTAATCATTAATAGAATTATTTTAGTAAAGTTACTCTACTCATTATGATATTTATTACATTTCTTAATCTCCGTAAAAAACCTTAAACGACTGTCATTTTGAAACGAAAGAGATAAAAATTAACTTTATTATCACTTTATTAAAAGAAGCATGATGTAAATTGATCATAATTGTTTAATAACTAGATGATTTAATATTTAAAAAAAAATTAAAAAAGATAAATTAAAATAAAAATAAAATAATTTTAGTTGATTATTATAAATAATTTTAGAAGGTCTTAAATAAAAAATTTGTTTTAGGCCTATAAATTTATTGAACTGCATCCAATAAAAGTTGCCATTTAAATGTACTCTAAGAACTAAAATGCATCTAGAATGTAAGAGAAAATACATTAAAGTTATGAAATTAAAAAATAATTCAAGAAAAATAATATAGGAAAATGATAAACAATGCCTTAAGGGCATTAGATAAGATGATAAAAATAGTAATATTTTATTGAAAAGGGTAGAATTTAATGTTTCGAAATTTGAAAACCATTTAATGAATGCTTTTTATAATAACCCTAATCATTTAACAAGTTGTATTTATTACTTCCCCAAGAACACTGTTTTGGATAACCCAATAATATAATGTCACCTTCGTAATAAATCTTCTTCTTCAAGGGTGCTAACATCGTTAAAATAAAACTGCCTTTTTTTTTTTGGAAACTGCATCTTTTAGCTTGCGAAAATAACTTTTTTTTAGTAGATATTTTTTTTGGCAACGTTGTTTTAGTAGATATGAATATACATGTTTTTGTTTTTTCTGGTCGAAGACACCATATGTATGCATGATTTTTGGACAACTACAAAGTTCATTCAAATGGCTCAAGGCCAAGATTAGATACATTAGATAGCCAATTTACTTGTTTCAAAAAAAAAAAAGATATGCAATTTACTAAATAAACATTTTTAAAAAATTAATTACTAAATTAGGTAAAAATAATAATTTATTAAAATGGGTCTTTTTACTTTTCACGCATCCTTTTTTTAAAAAATAAAAAAATAAAAAAAATTGATTAGAGTGCCACGTGATAATACTAGATTTTTTTTTAAAAAAAAAAAGCAACCCAACATAGAGGCCAATAGAAAACGTACGTGGCAGATACAAGTGAGTTGTGCTTGCCATGAGGCGGAAAAAAAGAAAAAAAAAACCTAGAGGTAAATGACATGCTGCCATGTGGCAACTCCCTAGTGTTGCGTCCCCTATAGGGCGCAATACATTAAAAAAAAAGGAAAAAAACCTAGGGGTCAATAGCATGTTGCCACGTGGTAGCTCCCTAAGTGTTGCACATTCTATGAGACACAATACAAAAAATATAAAAAAAATATATAGTCCTCATGTAGCATGAGGCCTCGGTGTTTCCAAACATCCAACAACATAAATAGAGGGTGGAGGGGACCATTTTTCATGAGAATAAAATATAAGAGGGAGGAGAGGGACACAAAAAATGATCCCCTCCACCCCTATTTATAGTGTTGGATGTTCATTTCAGTTTGTTCCTATATCTTTTTTGGTTTCAGTTTGGTCCTATAAGTATTGTAAACGTTTCAATTTGGTCCTTTCCGTCAACTCTATTACTGGCGTTAAAGGATCTACTATTAAAACCGTTAATTTTCAAATCAACGACTAAGATTGTTTCAAAACAACGACTCAGATTAAATCTGGAAAAATATTTAAAAATAAATAAATAAAAAATCCCTTCTTCCTTTTTCATCTTCTCTCAGAATCCTCACATAGTCGCCACCGTCTCTCCCTCATCATCACTCTAGTCACCATAAGCACCACTGTCGCCACCCTCATCTTTGGAAAGGCCTTTAATAATCGGAATCCCAAACGCTAACATCTTCCCATTCCCGGTCTTTGCACGAGCAATAATATCTCTACCCTCTAACACATGTACCAACAGAGCTCTCTAATCACAAACAAATCAACAGTAATTATAAATATATAATTACGTAACCCTAGTTATTATTGAACAAGAAAGACAAGCAAAAAAAGCGAGAATAAGAGAGAATTGAACCTGAATGAGGAAAAGGTGAGTAATCTCACAGTTCTTAAGGGAATCGACGAGGCGCGAAGGCAAGTCAAGCTTGGAAATATCGAGTTTGTCGGGGCAAGCAGAAGCGGCGTCGTTTTCAGCTTTAGAGGAATATGCAGTGAACTCCTCGTAATCGTCATTGTCGTTATTGGAAAAGCCGCGGCCGATGCCTTTGAAAGCAAAGAAGATTGTTTTGATTCTGATGGTGGCAACGGTGGTGCTTATGGTGGCTGGAGTGAGGATGAGGGAGAGACAGTGGCGGTTATGTATTGCACCTCATAGGGGGCGCAATACCCATGGAGCTGTCATGTGGCAGCATGCCATTAGCCCCTGGGGTTCTTTTTTTTTTTTATTTTGTGCCCCATAGTAGGCGCAACTCACCTTGTCTGCCATATGGCGGCCTCTTATTGGCCGCCATGTTGTGCTGTTTTTTTTGGTGTTTTCTTAAAAAAATTCGGTGCTACCACGTGGTAGCACTCTATTGGATGGTGCTTGCTGGGAAGTGCCACTCAATGGGATGTTGTCACATGCCATCCCAAACATTTTTTTTTAAAATAAAAGGTTATATGAACCATAAAAAGACTTATTTTGATAAATTATTTTTTGGGACCCAATTTAATAATTAATTTTTTAAAAAAATTACTTTGATAAAATTGCTCATCAAATAACGTTTGTCCCCAATACACACAAGTAGAGAAATTAAACCTAAAAGAAAATTAAACAAATTGGTCAAGATAAGTGATACAATAAAATTAAAAATTAGTTATTAACTCAATTCCGTCCCTTGAGAAAGAAATACAACATCAAGAAATACAAAGAAGCTCCCCACTTATTGCAAAGAATTCCATCAAAGCAATGATATTACTCAATTTTCTCTCTCTAAAGCATTGGGGTTATTAGATGATGAGAGAGAAAGTGTGGGTTTTTTTTTTTGTCAATGAAAGTGAGGATCTTTGTATCAAATATGCAAGCATGTTTATATGAGTTCTTTTTTGTTTGGAGCAAATATGCATGGTAGGAGGGATTAAGACCACCTAATTTTGGAAATTTCACTATCTTTTTATATATAAGAATCATAAATCTGTATATTAAAAATGATGATGTCACTCCCAATAAGAATTGTGCTAATCCTTTCCATGCATGCATGTTTACATGGGCTTTTTTGGACTGGTATTTAAATGGGCATATAACATCAACAAAACATATATTCTGTTTTTACTTTTGGTCAACAATTCTGTTTAAAGGTACTAGAAAAAAATCCGTTTAAAGCATGTGTTTTCAACCAAAGAAAAAAAAAACTTGTGTATTCCATTTAGTAGCACTCTCGTCTTTTTTTTAGAAACCTATACAGTACCACAGTTTAGTTTAAATTTCCGAATGAACTTCTCAAGAGGGCTTTTATGAAATTATGAAAAATAAAATATTCAACCATAAAAGATTAATCGCTTTTAAAAACATACAGATCACCAAATAGATTTCAATTTACTTAATTAATTACATTTCATTGTTGTTAAACAGGTTCAATACGTTTAAATCATGAAAGGTAAAGAAAGTCACTGAAAATTGATTGATTTCTTTAATCAATTGGTAAACGAAAATGTTGTGGCATTAGAACAATTCCATCTAATGAAACTGTATTTGTAATAATGGTGGAACGTAGTATTCAAGCGATGCAATTGTCTCTACCTAATTAATAATAAGACATTAAACATTTTCATTGTTTTTATTTATACCTTAAGCTCTTATTATTATGTAACAAGAATTTCTTTGTTTGCAAGTATTTGGTGCTGGCAACTAATGATTGTGACATGTTACTACTTACCAACCGCTTTTGTTTTTTCTGTTCTTTGAATTTTGAATAGCAATTCAAATATCGCTTGCTTGATTAAGTAGTTACTAAGTACTAATTGTACAGTAACAAGATGAAAATACCACACATTTCATGGTAAAATTCACTACTAATAAAAAAAAATCTATTTAGCAATTAAGAAAATTTATTGTTATAGTTGTTTGTTCGTTCGCAGAATTGGTAGCGACTACCAACAAACCCTGACACAGTTGATAGATTCCTGGATTCTTTAAGCATATTGACAATGGTATCATAGTCGTGTATATAGAAAATATTTTGTTGGGAGAAATTGTATTCACTTTGATGATCACTCCACCTCGAAGGGATAAATCTTTGGTTGTCTACTCGGGATACACTTGGTACATAACAAAAAAGAGTAATAAAGCGACCAAAATAGTTAGTGACATGATATTATTGCAACCAGAAATCTTGCTTATAAGGTCGTTGAATAAATCTTTTCTAGTGCAATATCTTTCTCGTGGCATAAAATATTGATCGTCAGTAATTAAGATGTTAAGTTCCATGTCAACCAAAATTATGATTGCTATAGAATATATAAAGGTATGTGTCAAAGGTATTCAATAAGTGATAAACAACCTGACCCCTGAAATATAATAGCACAAATTTAAAAGTGTACTTGTTGGGAGGAAGAATAACAATAAATACTCAATTTTTTAAAATTACAAGAGTAATGTCTTTTATAATTTTATTTTATAAAAAAAAGATATATACAAATGCGTGACAATCCTTGTCCTTGCACTAGGAGTTAGCTTTTGGTGTTGAATTTGACCTACCTAAACCCAAATTTAATGGATTAGTTTGATCTTACATTCAACATAACGTAAATTCAAACCTCCTTAATTCTTTTATGTTTTTTATGTGAGATAAATGTAAATTCCTTATTTTTTGAGTCTAAAAGGTTTTTTTTTTTATTATTATCTTAGATCAGGCACTATCCTCACATTTTAAAATATTTACTGAACAAAATCCTACCTGTGTAATAATAATTAAGTCGTGGGAGTTTAATTTGGAAGCAAATTTGACCATTTTGTTATTTTGTATTTGATTTTAAATTAGAATAAGATAACATATTTCAAACGCAACTAGTTAATTTATTTTTATCATTTGGTCCGGCTTATTTTTCTCTTAAAAGTCACTTTTAAGTTAAAGCTATAAATGAGAGATTTAAAAAAAAGTCATAAGCTGTTTGGTAATTTCATTTTTTCTAAGAAAAAAAATTGACCGGCGGCGGCAGGCGGCGGAGGGTGGTCGCGGGCAGTGGCAGGTGGCGGTCCGGCCTTGGTTACGATGATTAGTGGATGTTTAATGAAAATAAGAAGTTGAAAAATAAGCCAAAGCTCATATGTGTGACTTATTTTTGGCCCGGCTTATTTTTGCCTTATAAGTCACTTTTAAATAAAAGCTGAAAATAAAAGCTTTAAATAAAAAGATGAAAGCTGGTTGACAATTTCATTATTTTGTACGTTATAAGCTAGAGTAAAAAATTATTTGTTTATTAAAAGTATTTTGTGCCAACCTTTTTAAGTTACTTATCATTAATTGTCACATTTCTTTATTTGTTAAAAAGAAAGTTTCAATAAAAAAATTCTTTGATAAAACTCAATATTTTTATTTTTTTAAAAAAATAAACGCAATATAAATTTATTAAAATAATAATATTACATTGAATATTTTTTAATATGAAAAATTCTAAATAACAATAAAACTCATAAATATTAAAGTGAATGAATAATTCATAAACGAGGAAAAGACTTTTTGAAGGTTTTAGCAAAGAGAGAAGGAAAAGATATTCAAGATTTCAGATTTTAATTAGAATATTCAGCTATTAATTATATTGAGCCTACAAATAAGCGAACTTTTTTTTTTCCGAAAAGCTCATATTTCTGGCTTCTGGCTTAAAAGCCAGTTTTTTGCATTTTGTACACAACAAAAAAATCATCTTAAATTTAAGAGTTTTACCATAAATACTGTTTGACCTAACTTTTACTTATAAGAGGAAGAGAAGCCAAAAAAAAGCTAGGCCAAACACTACCTAAAGCTTTTTTTTTTCTCTTTTCTTCATTAAAAAAAACCACTTAAAATTTTAAGAGCTTATTAATATTTCTATTTGGCCCGACTTTTACTTATAAGTAGAAGATAAGCTCAAAATAAGCCAGGTTAAACGGTGCCTAAATCAAGATTTGATGACGTATCTAGTTGTGAAACCAAACACATATAGCCATAGTCCCGGTCATGTAGCTCAATAGGTGAGCGCACAATACACATACACATATAGCCCATAGCCACATTCTCAAGGAATCCAATGGTAATTTTAGGCTCTGTTTGGTAAAACTAGGTTATAGCTTATAGCTTGTAGTTTATGACTTGTGACTTATAATTGAGTAGATGTGTTTGGTAAAATTAGCTTATTAGGTAGCTTATATTTGTTAAATGACTTAAAAAGACATGTAATAAATTATTTGATAGAGTAAACATATAATAAATGACTAGAGGGTAAAATATGAAATAATTATTGAAAGCTACTTTTCATAAGCTATAAGCTACTTGAAATAGCTTTTCATAAGCTAGCTTATGAAAGCTAGCTTATAGCTTATATAAGCTATAAGCTAGTTGTTACCAAACACATCCACTTGACAATAAGCTATAAGCTCCTAAATAGCTATAAGCTAGTGTTACCAAACACACACTTATTTTGAACTTTGGATGCATTGAGTTTGCAACTGAAGCAAACTCACCAACCCACTACCTAATATCACATTGCTGGGGTTGGTGCCTTTAGAATTCTTAATGGTATTTGTTTCTATTTCTGCAATGTAATAACAGAGAAAAAAATTCTGGTTACTTTCAGCAAATAATTTAATATACCACCAAAACTTGTTGCTGGTGAGGTATGAGTAATAAAACATGTCATCGAGATGAAGTGATATATTGAGAAAAATACCGATTTTAGTGAAAGGTTTAAATTAGTCCTTAAAATTAAAATCAGTATTATTTATTTTAATCTATGTATTTTTTTAAAAAGGCCATTTTTGTCTAAAATTTTAACATTATTAATTATAAGGCTTAATTGCACTTTTAGACCTCAAACTTTTTCAATTGTGTAATTTTGGTCCCTCAACTTTTTGAATTGTGCGATTTTGGTCCCCTTGACTTTTTCAAATTGTGCAATTTTCCTCAACTAATCAATTTTTTGTTAAGAAGCTAACCGTTAACACAAACAAACCAATAAAATAAAATGTGTAAAAACATTAAAATCGTGCAATGAAACTCAAAATCGCACCGATGAAAGCTTATTATATGGGTTTGACTGTGTTGATCATTAGCTTCTTTACGAGAAATGGTTAAAAGAATCAAAATCACGCAATTGGAAAAGTTTCGAAATCAAAATTGCACAATTCAAAGTTAGGGGACAAAAATTGCACAATTGACAAAGTTAAAGGACTAAAATAGCACAATTAAAAGTAAGAGGACCAAAATCACACAATTAAAAAAGTTGAGGAACCTAAAATACAATTAAGCCTAATTATAAATTAACAGTAGAAACTAAAATAATACTATAGATAATAATCTAATAGAATTGACACAAAAATATAAAATATCCTCACAAATTTAAAGACTCAATTATACTTTACTTAGTATATATATTAACTATCACTCTCATCTAGAATTGACACAAAAATTGCAGTAGCAAAAAGCAAATACAAGAACGGTAGATTCAACGTGACCTTAGGAAAAGTTTTGATAGGTCCTATTTTAGATGATGATTTTACAGAAAAAGATAGATATAAAGATTTTTTATTTATTTAGTTAAAAGAGACAAAGAAGTTTGAATAAGGTCAAATAGTGGCAAATATTCACATTCACATGTTAGAAGAAAAAAGTTACGCGTATCAAATACTCCTTGTAGGCTTTAGACCAAACAATGCAGACAAACATGGAAAACAAATAGTCACACAAGTTCAATTTAGGCATCTTTTAAATGTGCATCAAATATATTTTTAACCCTTGCATTTTCACATAAAAATTATTGAAATGAATTTTACTCGTTCTTTAATTAAATATCTTCTGAATATACACGATTATGATTTAAACTCACGTCAATGTACTAGAATAATGTTGAGAACTTATAATTCAAGTAGTATAATGTGATGTATGTTTGGTCCAATAAAAAAAATTTACTAAAATAATTTTACTATCTAGAAGCTGAGTTAGATACAATTTAGGTATCTAACAACAATAGCTTTAAGAGATTTTGACAGTTACTCTTTTTTTTTCTCCTATCAAACCAGGAGTATCCCTCCTAATTTAAGAAAAACATTGTAATTAACATGAATATCGTGAATTTGGAAAAAAAGTGAAAGAAATACGGGAATTTCCGTAACTATATATGGCGATTACGAAAAATGGATTTTAAGTAAAAGTGCATGTTAGTGGAAAACAATTATGGTAATTATAGCAACAAAACGAACGAGGAAAAAAAAAAAGAAAAGAAAAGACAAGAAAAGTGCATGTTCCATCGTTAAGTTCGTAGAGAAAAAAGGGAAAAAGGCAGTTAATTAAGTTCTATATTGTCATAAATTTTTATTTTTACAGAGTAAGAGATTTTTTTATTTTTTATTTTTTATTTATATCTTGAACAAGAAAACAATTCAATCATTTGTCTGATTTATGTTTTGAAGCTGCTTCATATGCCCGCATAGTACTTTCCCTTCCTTTTTAATTATTGGAAGTAAAACATGGAGCATCAATTTATCCTAGGTAAATTAATTTAGTCTATAAAATTAAGAAAAAGAATTTTAAAATGTTAAAATTATCAACACCAATTAATTTATTGCACAATTGTTGAGTCGCTTAGCCTATATTTTATTAATATTTTAGTAGGTCCGTAAGTATACATCACTCTATCAATTTAAGCAACTTTATACTACAATACCAGATTATTTGTTATGCAACTCACTGAATTCCGTGCATACCCTACAAAATAACTACCTCCTATTTATTATTTTTATTTAAAATTTAATTTAATTTATTTTTATATTAAATAAAAATATTCAAAACAAAAAATAAAAACTAAAGTAATGATAAAATAATTAATTTAAAATAGTACAAATGTCACATGACATAAATATTAAATAAAAAAGTACATGAAAATTTAATTACCTTAATTAAAAAATTAAAAAGAACACTTTAAAATTAAATTAACATTCAATCTTCATTCTCAAATTTTGTTGTTAATTGTTGTAGTTGATTTCTTATTTATTTTTTTTTTTTGGAATTTTGGTCTCTAGTTTAACCCTCTTTCTCTTTCCTTTCATTCACACATAAATCTGGTATAATATCTCCACTACACCTTTAAGCAATCCCTAATTTTGGATTGCTTATTTAAGCAACTCTTGCGAGGTCAGTAAGCTGCAATATAGTTGCCCTTCCTAAGAGCAATTGCTTAGCATTAGACATCTCTATTGTACATGATCTTAGGTTTCCCTAATGGAAAAACGATCGTTAACACTTTTGATTTACTTATAAAAATATGCATTTAATTTTTTATACTTTTAAAATAATAAATTCTCATATTTTGAATAAAATATTTTTACTCTATTTATTTAAAATTTATATATAATTTTTTAAAATAAAAAAAAATTATTAACACTCTAAATAATTAACACTCCGAAATTTAAAGTTATTTAATCTTTTATATTTGTTTAACCCCGCGCACACCTCCTCCCCAAATATTTAGGCTAGCTGCACCTAGAGTTAATTACTAACAATTAATCAACAATTGTGAGACCCTTGCAAGAGTACTTGTTGAGTTCTTAGTAATGCAAGGGTTATTTAAATTAATGGAATTTACATATAAGACTCATTTTAAAATTGTTTAGGGCATATGTTTGTTTAGAATTTTTATTTGATCAAAATTATTTTTGATTAAAGTTAAAAATATTTATCTTTATTGGATTATTTTGATTTTTGTACATTAATAATTTCAACCATTAATTTTTATACTAGTTTATGTGTTTTTCACTTTCCATTATACTAAAATTTAAACAGAACGAGCCCTTAGTAGTCATAAAAACTCATTCAAGTAACTGTCATTAGAGATGCTCTAATTAAATGTGATAAAGGTTATTGAAAAGTATAACATTTAATGTGATAAATGTTATTGAAACATATAACATTTAATGATGGTTAACAAAACTCTTTTAATAAGTACTTCCTCCGTTTTTCTTATTTGTCTGCGTTTTGAAAAAAAATTATTTTTTTTATTTGTCTATTTAGAAATTTAATGAAGTATTTATAACTACTTTTCCTAATATATCATTTTCAATTATTACTTTGTATATTAACATGAAGTGGAGAATTAATAATTTTTAAGCTCCAATAAGGATATAATAGACAGTTATTATAATAAGAACATTAATTAATTTTTTTAATAAGTGTGACGTAATCTTAAGAAACAAATAAAAAAGAATTGAAAGAATACTTCTTTTATTCTTTTCAAACGGTCTATTTTGACATAAAACACACATATTAAAAAAAATATAATTATTACTTTATTTTCATAAAATTTTGTTAAACCTTCCGGTAATACTTTTCTTTTACATTTTTTATGTATTTATTTTATTTGTGTTGTACAGTAGTAGTAAAGCAATTATTAACTCTCATAATTAATGTAGAGGTATAATTAAAGAAGTTTTTTAATTCGTACAATATTGTATTGCATATGTTAAACATTTTAAAGGAAAAACTTTTTATGGGGAAAGAAAAAACTTAATTAATTTATGTTTTAACATACATTTATTATTTATTATTTATTATTTATTATTTTTTTCACTTTAAGATTCTTATCTTGTATAATATTGCATAGTTTAAAAATATCCTAATTAAAAAAACAGCAATTAGTAATGTGTTGAAATTATAAATAAATAAATAAGAATAAATTTTTAATCTCAAATAAATAAATACAAAGGAACATAAGAAATAGTTTTAAGTGTTGATCATGAATAAGGTGTAATTATTAAATTTTAATAGTAAAATATTTAGTTCTTTTAATTATACAACATTGTACAAGTAAAAAAATCATGCTAATTTTAATGGACAAAATATATTTTTATGACTTTAAGGATTAAATTGATTGAGAATCATAATTTTAATGACTAAATTCACATATTACTGATTTAATTGGTGAGACATTGTGGAAAAAAAATGTATCGGGATTTATTTTACGTTAAAATGAAATAAATATGATGTCGAGAGCTTATAATTTAAGTGGCATAAGGTGAAGTTCAAAGAGAGGAGTTCGATTCTCAATGAGATAGATTAAGAAATAGTGTAGTATCAGGGTGTCTGTTTAGCCAATAAAAAAATAATGAAATAAATATGACAATAAATTAGTAAAAGAGTTTTTTTAACTTGGGCTCAAGTTAACAATTATTAAATTAAATTTTTCAATAATTAAATTTTATTTTTTTACTATATTCTATGTACACTCACTAAATCCCTCACCACCCACTATTTTGGCTCTATTTGGTAAAACTAACTTATAGATTATAGCTTATAGCTTATGACTTGTGATTTATAATTGAGTAGAGATGTTTGGTAAAATTAGCTTATTAAGTAGCTTATATTTGATAAATGACTTAAAATGACAAGTAATAATTACATGTAATAAATTATTTGATAAAGTAAACCTAATAAATGACTAGAGAGTAAAATATGAAAGAATTATTGAAAGCTATTTTTCATAAACTATAAACTATAAACTCCCAGATAAATTATAATTTAGTGTTACCAAACACACACTTTATAACTTCTCTTTATATAAATTTTATATAAATTTTTATTGATTATTAACTTGAAAAATCCTTAATAAAATAACTATAATTTCATATGATTGACCGTTGACTAGATGATTTACCCTCTTCCACTCTTATTGGTGAGTGGTGACTTTCTTCTGCAACTCTAATAAGCAATTAGCAGTAATTCTAGAATTACCAAAACGATAATCTCTGTATCGAATCGTATCCAATAGAATTTCTCCACGCGCGAGCGTAGCTCTAGCCTTTAGCTACGGCGAAGCAAGAGTGTCTTTCCCTTTTCTAATTTCTTCCGTTTCTTTTCATTTAATTGTCCGAACAGAAAGTTTGGAGAGGATATAATAATTAAAAAAACAAAAAAAAAAACATCCAAAAAAGAAGAAACAAACCGGTTAATCCGTAAACCCAAAGAAATGTTAGATCAACACCACCAACCTAAAGCCACCACCATCTTCAAAAACGCTGATTATTGTTCTTAGCTAGTACAAACTACAAACTACAAAATCAAATCGAATCGAATCGAATCTCAAATTCAAAGCTATAATACAGAAGTAGTAGTTCAACTCGGAGGAAAACCTTTCACATTCTCCATTGAAGAAATGAAGCTCTCGGCGTTACAGCAGAGCTATCTTAATCGCCGGAGTAACAGCTTCAGAGGATCGGCGCAGTTGGATTCCTCCGGCGATGGTTCTGTTAAGTCTCCGGCGGCGATATTCTGGCTCGTGCTTCACGGCGTTTGTTGTCTTATTAGTCTCGTTCTAGGATTCCGCTTCTCGCGCCTGGTTTTCTTCTTTATCTTCTCCACTTCGAGTTCGAATCTCTACACTGTTCCGTTTCGAGGTGGTGGCGCGGAAATCGCGGCTCCGGTCGATGTTCATCCGGCGGCGAACCGGACGGCGGTGGTTGCTGGCACGACCAGCAGAGTGGTGGTCGGGCGGCACGGGATCCGAATCCGGCCGTGGCCGCATCCGGATCCGGTGGAGGTGATGAAGGCGCACCAGATAATTGAGAGAGTTCAGAGGGAGCAGAGGGCGCTGTTCGGCGTGAAGAACCCTAGGACGGTGATTGTGGTCACGCCGACCTACGTTCGCACGTTTCAGGCGCTTCACTTGACCGGCGTGATGCATTCGCTGATGCTGGTTCCGTACGATCTGGTGTGGATCGTGGTGGAGGCTGGTGGAGTCACCAATGACACTGCTTCCATTATTGCTAAGTCTGGACTCAGAACCATCCATGTTGGTTTCCCTCAACGAATGCCGAATTCATGGGAAGCTAGGCATAAACTCGAGTCTCGGATGCGTCTTCATGCTTTGAGGTCAATTTCTACCTCCTTTTCCTTCATCTAATTTCGAATATTTGCTGTTTCCAGTCATTCCGGTCTTGTTACTATTATTATTGATTTTAAAAGAGAATCTCTACGGAGTATCCGAGGTTTCAAATTGTGGTTACAGTGCACTTTAAATGTGGGATGTGGGTAAATGTAGTCGGATGCAGCCATTACGGTCCGCAATCATGGTCTAATGTGGTTTAGTGGCCGCTAAAACCATAATATTGCGGTGTGATGTCGTGAAGTGGACCTTAATTTGAAACCTCATTGGAGGGGATGGGTACTATTTTACCCACTACTTTGTGCATGTGTTAGCTATAATAACAAAATACTGCGAAAGTACATTATGACTTTTTCTATAATGATTAATCTTTTCATAAAACTTTCGGTTGATTTTGCTTTTGGGTGGAACAGAATTGTGAGAAAGGAGAAGCTGGATGGGGTTGTGATGTTTGCTGATGATAGTAACATGCATAGTATGGAGCTATTTGATGAAATTCAAAATGTGAAATGGGTTGGTGCTGTTTCTGTTGGAATACTTCTTCATTCGACTGATGCAGATGAATCTCTGTCCATAGTTCAAAAAGATGGTGAGGAGGAAGCCACACCAATGCCTGTGCAAGGTCCTGCTTGTAATGCGACTGATAAATTGGTTGGGTGGCACACCTTCAATGCATTACAATATACAGGAAGAAGTGCTGTTTACATTGATGACCGGGCGCCTGTGCTGCCTAGAAAGTTTGAGTGGTCTGGGTTTGTGTTAAATTCCAGGTTGCTTTGGAAGGATTTTGATGATAAGCCAGAGTGGGTTAAGGATCTTGATGCATTGGATGGGGCTGATGAGGAGATAGAGAGTCCACTGTCATTGCTCAAGAGCTCCTCTGTGGTAGAACCACTTGGGAGTTGTGGACGCCAAGTTTTGCTTTGGTGGTTGCGAGTTGAAGCTCGTACAGATAGCAAATTCCCTGCTCAGTGAGTCCTCCTCTTATTGATTTTAGAAATTTGCATTTGTGATGCTCGTTAAGTTTCATTTTCCAACTGATATCTAACTTTTATGACTGTTGTGTTTATAGCTGCACAATATTCTGAAAGAAAAATAGATTTTGCAAGCCCTCTTCCCACCCCCACCCCCACCCCCAAAAAATTTAGAAGCCAACAAACTACTTCCTGAAATTCGGAATGTTTCACATTTTTTAATAAAAAATAAGAGTTGAATGTTCTCACTTAGTGGGATAAGACTTGTTGTTGTTAGAGTTGAATGTGTTTGGTACAGTGGAAAACCCCAAAGAATACTGAGCAATTAACATTTTTGTTGTTAATTTGAAGTTTGAACCTATATCATGCTATCCACAGAATTTCCCCATATTTGGAATAACTACATACTTGTATTGATGTCTGGGCATCTGTTGATATACTATTGCCATGTCCTGAAAAAATTATCACATAGTATACATTCTGTTGGCACTAGCTATTCTAAGAGGGAGAAACGGAAAGGCTCAATGTTAATTAGCCATTCTCCTTTGTGATTATCTTATATAGGGGATTATCTATTGGATAATAACTACATCATTCTCTATAGGTGGTTTGGTTCGGGTGTGGATTGTAATTTCCTCTGGTAGTTGTGTATATTTCTGGTCTCTTATCAGATTTTTGTGCTTGTAATTTGTGATGCATCTTGCAACAAATAGTGCATGGATTTATATGTATTCTCAAAACTTGCACTATTTATTAGCGTATTTTCTTTCTATGTCTCTGACTATACGACGATATTTCATGCAGATGGATTATTGACCCTCCTTTGGAGATCACCGTCCCGTCAAAACGCACTCCATGGCCAGATACGCCTCCTGAGCTGCCATCCACTGAAAAGGTGTTAACAGTAACAGAAGAACAGACAAACAAACACACTACAAAGACTAAAACACCTAGATCCCGACGCAGCAGAAGTAAGAGAAAGCACGAAAACAAGGTGATAGGTGTGCAAGTCTCTACACATGCTGAACAAAACTGAGATGTTAATAAAATACATCCGAGAAATTTACTGCCTTGTGGATAAGTGACTGCTGGCCTGCATCAACATGAATTTGTATTTGACCAAATGGAGAAAGCTCATGGCTCACTTGATACAATGTTCAGCGGCGTAAATTTTTCTGGTTGGCCAGCATACATGTGCATTCGAGTCTGATTTCACCGATTTTTTATAGTGATTTTTTTTCTTCTTTTTGTTGGAAGTGCCATATATTCTGTTCTCGTGAAGGTTGAAAGGTAATGTCAAATTAGTTTTGCAGCACTTGCAGCCATGCAGGAAGCCTGTATTCAATTTTATTTGATCTTAATACATATTCTTCTCAATAGGATTATACAAATATCTATTGATACAACAAAACAATCTCTGAGCCCTTTTAGAGGGCATCTACAAGAACTAAGGTAAAATAATTTGACATCGCACCTGACAGAGTGATAATGATCGAGTTTTATGATGAAAATCAACAAAGGGACTTGATTGTAGCAATTTTAAAATTTAAGGGGGCAAAAATTGAACATTGACCATAATAGAATTTTCAAAAGTGTAATTAAGTTAAAATATTTAACGATTGTTTTTTAAAATGAAATTATAGAGTGTTTAAAAGCCATAAATAAATATTCTATTAATGTTGAAAGGAGAAAGAAAGTATAATTAAAGGCTTTCACTCTAATGAATAAAAATATTCTTGTCGTTGTTTTCCTTCGGTTAGATACTATTATTTCGGCCTAGGATCAGTAACACACTATTGCCCAATATCTCTGCTGGGCTAATCCTCTGCTGATTTAGTTTTCATTACTCATCTAATTACTTTTTAATTTGAATACTCACTTTCTTACGAATAAAAACAAATCTCAGCCATCCTTTTTTTTTTTGCTAAGCAGTGGATCAGCAAGTAGAGAAGCCGAACACTGTCCAAAGAAAAAAAAAGTTTCCCTTTTGAGTGTGTTTGTCCAAAAAGTTTGTATTTCTATATGGCAAGTGTTTGATAATACTACTTGCACTCAAAATTTTCAATTCTTACTTTGTTTTTATTTTTTCTACTTTCATCCTAAATCCTTAATAAAAAACTTTTGGAGTAGTGATAGGCTATGTCGATAAAATTTTTCTATCTGTAATGAGAGCTTGAACTCTCTTTTCTGTAGGTGAATCTTCCCTTGGAATGCTATCTCCCTCTTCCTTGTAGAGATACCCACAACATCCATCTTGATCTTTTTCCACCCTCCACACAATCAACCAACCCATCTTGATTCTTCCATCTTCAACACAAACTACCAACCCACTGTCTTCCTCCTTGTCTAGTAAAACAACAGAAGTCCTTTCAAACCCACCTCTTTACCACTTGCTGATAAACAAACACCTAAAAGCAAAGGAAAACATAACACTATCAGAACCTTATTAATATGGAACATCCCACCCTGAAACCATACCACATACTAACACCATACATCATCATAATAGATGATCAGGTCTTGCACTTGAACAGAGAACAAGAATACCAAAAATCCACCCAAACCATCATTAGAAAACTCATCACCTACAAGAACCCGAACAAGAATGCAGTTAAAAGCTTAATTATAAGGGCATGGGGCAACCCTGAAGGTGTGACTATTGTTGACATGGGACCAAACTTGTTCGCACTCAATTTCAAGAAGGAAAGTCAAGTTCAGAGAATTTTGAGAGACGCTCCATGGAGTGTCATGGGCCAATTCTTCAACATACAACAATGAGACCCTAGTTTTGCTGCTAAAGAGGTAAACTTTGAAAAAGCTCCTTTTTGTGTACAAATACATGGCTTATCTATGGATATGATAACTCAAAAGAATGCTATTAAAATCAGTAAAGTGCTTGATGATCTTATGGAAATTGAGAATCCTTTTGTTGATTATCAATTGTTAAGGAGCTTCATTAGAGAAAGAGTAAATATAGATGTTAATGAGCCATTGTCAACAGGGGCCCTAGTTCCTAGAAGCAATCTACCTAAAGCAAAAGTTCATTTTCTGTATGAAAAATTAGTTGATTTTTGTTATCAGTGTGGAAGGCTTGGACATGATCAGAAAGTGTGTAAGAGGCCAAGAACTATGATTTCTATTGAGCCTCCTATCCCGAGATACAAACCAGGTCTAGGGGTTCCACCAGCAAAACCTCTATCAAAACTTTCCATCAATCCAAACCTACAAAAAGCCAAACATTCACCTAGTTCAAAATCTGAACCAGGCCCATCTTCATTAAAAAATTTCCACCTTAGAGAACAACACACACACCATACCAGTCAAGCAATTAACACAGAAACTATATCTATTCCAAAAGAAGTCATGGAAGAAAATGATTACTAAAACAGTACCCAATCCGTACTAAAACAAATCCCAAATCACTGTCAGACAAAAAATCTCAGCCCACACCATCACAAACCCATGCCCTAAAAATCCTAATTCCATAACCCCACCTCCTAATCCAACTCAAACTATTCAATTACCTAATCCCTGCCACCTACCCAATCTGCAAAACCATTCACAATCAAGCATGGTGGGGCCCCAAAACTTGGACAAAAACAACATGCAACAAGGTGAGACTCCTAATAACACTTTGGAGAAGGAAATTTCTACCATTTTGAAAAGTAAAAAAGGCGATGTTCAAGTTAAGGGATCAAGTCAGCAAGAGACAAACAAGACATCAGATGGCCAAGATACATCCACCACCACTGTTGGAATCATAAACCAATAAAAAAATCAACAAAACCCAACCAAACACAAAAAGGAAAACAGACCCAACCATCTCATCCCAACCCAAATGACCCAAATGAAACCTACACATATTAAATAATTCAGTCCAAAATTACCACAACCTTTTACCCAAACAACCCCAACACATAACCAAGACCCAAGAACTCCTACATAAACCCACGGGACCCATAGACATCAATAACAAATTAATAATCACAAAGCCAAGCAGACTTGAATTCAAAACCCTCACATTTTCCCCACCCAATTCCCAAAACCAAGAAAATCTAAACCACATTTGGCAACCTAAACTACGAAAACATAACATTAAAAATCTCCCAGATTACCATGTTGAGTTCCCTGATGAGGAAGAATATGAAGGTGAGCGGGAACTAGGGATGTTCTCATCAACAGAGGAACAAAGCCTCATTATAGCAGTAAATATAGGAACATCATTAAAAAGAAGGAGAGAGCGTCAAATGAGAAATATAGAGATAGGAACCAAAGAGAGAAGAGAGACACAAAAAATTGAGAGATACAGAAAACTCATGCAGCAATGTGGCTGCCTTCAACATATCCTTTATTAAAATTTCTGAGGCTGAGGAGGCGGGCCTTAACATGTCCCACCCTTAGCCATGAAGACTCTAAGTTGGAACTGTCGCGAAGTAGCTTCAACCATGACAATTAGAGAGCTAAAGCAATTGTGTAAAGAGCACAATCCAAGTTTGTTTTTTTTTACTGAAACAAAAAATCAAAAGAGAAAATTGGAAGAAATTAAAATTAAACTTGGTTTTGATTCCATTTATTATGTTAATCCTAACGACCTCTCAAGAGGTCTCTGTCTTTTTTGGTGTAAATATATGCAGGTTGATATTTTGGACTTTAGTGAAAATTTCATCCATGCTCACATACTTGAAAAACGGGAAGTCAAGGACCTTTGCACCTTTCTCTATGGCCCTCCTATCTACTCACAAAGGAGAAGGTTTTGGGAGAATACATATAGAATCATACCTCTTAGGAAAGAAGCTTGGGTGTGCATTGGAGATTTCAATCAAATCCTTCACCCTCATGAGCAAATAGGTGGAAGGCCAGCATGTAGGATTCAAATTGATAATTTTTGGTCTTTCCTTGATGAAGAGGCACTAATGGACTTGGAATTAGGTGGCTGTAAGTTTACATGGAAAAGTAATATGAGGGATGGGATGGTGACTAGAGAGAGGCTAGACAGGGCTATAGCTAATTGGGAATGGAGGGTTTATTTCCACATGCAGAATTGATTGCATATCCTACAATATCCTCAGACCACTGTGCGCTGATTCTGAGTCTTAACCAAAAGAAAGCTTGCAGGAGAGATTTTAAGTTTGAGTCATTTCGGCTGGACAATGAGGAATGCCAAGGAACGGTTGCTGTGAGTTGGGTAGATGACACAAATCCTATTTCTGCCTGGGAGTCCATTGTTAAAAAAACGAGAAATTGTAGCAGGGGATTGTAGAAATGGAGTGGAATCACTTTTAAAAAGGAAGAAGAAGAAATTTTGAAGATGAGACAGAAGCTTGCAAAAATCCAGAGTATGTCCAACTTCACAGATCATGACCTGGAAGCAATTGTTGAAATCAAGTGCAGTTGGACAAACTCTGGAAATAGGAAGAAAAATATTGGAGTCAAAGATCAAGGATCAAGTGGCTAATGCATGGAGATAAAAATGCAAAATTCTTTCATGCATCAACCATACATAGGAGTGTCAACAGAATTAATATAATATAGGACAAGGAAGGGAGCTGACTAGAGGGCACTTCTAAAGTCTTAAAGCTGGCTGAAGAATTCTACACTGAGCTCTTCACTAGCTCAAGTCCTAGAGACTTCTAATCAGCCTTGGAAGAGGTCTCGAAATTAGTAACTTATGAGATAAACCAAAGACTTCTTCTTCTAGTCACAACAAAAGAGGTGGAAGATGCCTTAAAAGGAATTGGGAACACTAAAGCTCCAGATGGTTTTTATGCCCAATTTTACAAGGAGCATTGGCACATAGTGGGAGAAGACATGTATACAAGAAGCAGTGAGAGAAAATTTCAACTGAGTAATGCTAACTCAAGAAATCAATGAAACTCAAGTTGTTCTTATCCCAAAAATCTCAAATCCTGAAACTTTATCTCACTTAAGGCCTATTAGCTGTTGTAATACTTCCTATAAAATTGTTGCTAAAGTTTTGGTTAATAGAATGAAGGATGCCAAGGATAAAATCATAATAGAAAATCAAAGTGCATTTATTAGGGGTAGGCAAATACAAGACAATATCCCAATAGCCTATGAAGTGTTTCATGGCCTCAAAAGAGAATAAAACAGGACGGAAGCCACTTTGCTTTAAAGTTGGACATGAGCAAGGCCTATGATAGAATGGAATAGGATTTTCTAGAGTAAGTCCTTCTTAGAATAGGCTTCCATCCTAATTGGGTTAGGCTAATCATGAAGTGTGTTACTTCAATAACCTATAGAATCAAAATCAATGGGGATAAGAGCAAACTTATTGTCCCCCAAAGAGGCTTAAGGAAAGGAGATCTTCTATTCCCTTATCTCTTCATCATAGCAGAAGATGTCTTGTCTCATCTCTTAATTAAAGCCCAACAGAAGGACCATCTTAAAGGAATATCTCTTGCTAAGCAAGCCCTTAGAGTAGGGCATCTCTTGTTTGCTGACGATACTTTATTGTTTGGAAAAGCCACAAAAGAAGGCCTATGAAATTCTAAGAATCTTGAATATTTTTACATTAGCCTCGGGTCAGAGAATCAATAATGAGAACTCTGGCATAATTTTTGAAAAAAACATACTCCAAGCCCCATTAAATGTCAGATTGCCTCTTTGCTTAAAATGCCAATTTAGGACTCTCCGGGTAAATATCTAGATCTCACGACTGAGTGGGGTACGTCTAAGGGGGGCACTCTCTCTTGGATTGCGGAGAAAATTCAAGGGAAAATAGTGGACTGGAAAGAAAGGCTCTTTAACCAGGCAGGGAAAAGAGTCCTTATAACGGTTGTTCTTCAAGCTATTCCTTCCTATGCCATGAGTATCATTAGATTCCCAAAAAAATTTTGTGACAAGATATGTTCCAGAATTGCTAGATTTTGGTGGTCTAGAGTTGGGAAAGATAGGGGTATCCATTGGAAGATATGGTCAGATATTTCAAGGTCAAAAGCTGGGGGGGGGGGGTCTGGGATTTAGGGACTTTGTGCACCTCTTAAATACCTTTATGCGTTTTGGGCTAAATTCCTAAAAAGAGTTCACTTCCCGGGCTATGACCTTTTACATGCAAAAAGAAAAAAAGGAATGTCTCATGGGGGTGGAATAGTTTATTACAAGGTAGAGACATCCTTGTTGGGAATGGAAGGTAGGTCATTGGAGATGGGAAGACAGTTTCAATTGAAGGGGATAAATGGGTTGAGGGTATAAGTATTAGTTCTACAAATGTACACATCTAGAACTTAAAAGTTTGTCATATTATAAACGATCTGAATAAGAATTGGGACATATTTAAGATTAATCAGACTCTCCACCCTTCTCTAACCCCAAAATTTGTGAAAGTTTCAATTAGAATTATCCCTTGGGGAGGATCTATTTGTCTGGCCTTTTACTAGAGTAGGGGAATATACAGTCAAGTTAGGTTATAGGGTAGCCAATAGGAGACACACACAAACAATAAATAGTGTCCCTTCTTCCTCTCAATTTGTTGATAAAAAATTCCGACACACCTTATGGAATATTTCCATACCAGAAAAGATCAATGTCTTTATCTGGAAGTTTTGCCGGAATGCCCTTCCTACCAAAGCTACATTGTTCAAAAAAACGCTTAATCATGACCCTATGTGCCTGTTGTGCAGCAAGGAGATTGAAACTATAGAACACATGCTCCTACAATGTGAATGGGGAAAAAGAGTATTCTTTAATCTCCTATTCAATGGAAGGCAGCAAATAATCCTATTCACAGGTTTGATCTATGACTTAGGCTTATGTGGGAATTACTGAATAATAATGAAGATTTTTTAATGCAAGGATCATACATCATAGCTCACACTTTATGGGCCATTTGGAGAGGCAGAAATGAGGCAGTTTATGAAGATAAAACCCAAATATCATTCTCATATTAAAAAGAATTCAAGATGCAATTATAGACTTTCAGACTTGCAAAGAATCAAAAGAATTTGGAAATCATCACAAACAAGGAAACAAAAATCAACAAGCAAGGATCAATAACCGAGTTGAGACCCCCTCCCAATTCGGTCATCAAAGTCAATTACGATGTTGCTTTCCAAGTGACCTCTGGGCTTTGAGCTATCAACGTCATATTCAAAGACCACGAGGGAAAAATCTTGGATTCAGCTTTAATTTAGGCAGAGTCTCCATTGATAGCAAAAGTCATCGTTTTTAGAAGAGCCCTTGTTATAGAAAATAATCTCTCTATCACAAAAATCTTAATTGAATCATATTCAAAAAGTGTAATAGAAAGCATTAGGAACAATTGTCTAGATTGGTCCATAGCAAATGTCTCTCAAGAGATTAATTACCTTAGCCAGAATTTTGAGAAGGTAGGATTTCTATGGATAGAGAGAGGAGCTAACAGAGAAGCACACGAGCTAGCTAAGCGATGCGTAAACAGAGAGCAGCTGCATCCAACAGGTTGGTCGGATGGTTGAGGAGTATTACTTTGAGTAGCATGTCCTCGATTCGAACTCATGTAGACGCACTTTATCCTATAAAAAAAGACAGAGAGCATCAGTCCATGGCAGAAAATTGGCATATTGGCATTAAATTGAAATATATAGAACATATATGTTTTGGTTTTATATTTTCTTCA
This sequence comes from Cyamopsis tetragonoloba, assembly GCA_037177725.1. Lineage (NCBI taxonomy): Eukaryota > Viridiplantae > Streptophyta > Magnoliopsida > Fabales > Fabaceae > Cyamopsis > Cyamopsis tetragonoloba. The sequence continues at coordinate 39,522,977 of CM074120.1, read as the reverse complement.
TATATACATTATTAAGAGAATTTGCGATTATAACAAATTTTAAATTGAATTAAAATTGAAATATTACACCTTATGCACTTAAAGAAAATATTGAATATAAGCACATGTTGGCATTAAACTTAGGAATAACTTGATCACAAATTTAATATTTATAACCACAAATGATTTAGGAAAAGATTTAAGGATGTTTCAACATATTTGATAATAACTTGTACATATTATTAATTCAGTTATTCAAATGTGCTTAAATTTAAGAATAGATTTAATAAATAAATTTAATTTGATAGGACTAAAATATGGTATTTTAAAAATTAAAACCCATAAAGAAAAATGACGTGTAACATTATTCATTAAGTAATGTCAGTTTGGCGGCTGAAAATATTTGCACTCCTTGAAATTTATTGTTATTACTCCTTTTAAATTATTTTTAATTTATATATATTTCAACCAACCAAAATAAAGTACAATTACATAATAATTATTAAAATATTTTAAAGTACCAAAATTTTGGAGGTGACAATATCCCATTCTCGATTTAGCACCAATGTCATCAAACTTTCTTGCAGTTGCTTTCATAGTAAAGTACCAAAATCTTATTTTATATTCTTAACAGTTGCTTTCATAGTCTTTTAACAAAGTGCAAAAGTCTAGAAAAAAATAAAAATAAAAATAAGGAGATGAGCATATTCAAATAAGATGCTAATATATAGATTTATGATTCTTATATATAAAGGGATGATGGGATTTCCAAAATTGAATAGTCTCAATCCCTCCCACCTACAAAAGGAGAGCAAGGATTATTGGGCCTGAGAGGGACCCAAAATGAACATAGAAATGGGCCTAAATAAAACTACACAAACTAATTGCCGAGTGGTGCAAATAGCAGAATTGGACATTACTAAAATAATAAAAGGAAACTAGGAGATATGAGAAATATCCTTTAGCATCCCCCACAACCTGGGGAGTATATACCGATAATGTTCATCTTGGATAAATTTTTTTGAAACAAAGTTGGCCCAAAAGCTTTTGTGAAAATGTGAGCAAGTTTATTTTGAGTGGTGAATAGGAAAAGTTTAATGAGGCCTTTCTCCAATTTTTCTCTGACTATGTGGTAGTCTATCTCGATGTGTTTTGTGCGCTTGTGATAGCTGCGTTGCGAGAAATATGAACAGTGAAAGCATTATCACATAATAAAAGAGCATATGGAGGTTTGGAGATTCCTAAGTCTTGTAGTAAGTATGTTAGCCATTGTAGCTCATAGGTAGTGGCTGCTAAGGCTCGGTACTCGGCTTCAGATGATGAGTACGATATTATACTTCGCTTCTTACATTTCCAAGAGACATGAGAGTCATCGAGAAAAATGCAGAAACCAGTTATAGAGCAATGAGTTTCTATGCATGATGCTCAATTCGAATCACTATAATCGCGAAAATGAATGTCAAAACTTTTTGGGTAGAACAATCCCTGTCTTGGGTTGTTTTTCAGATAGCATAAAATGCGAATTATTACTCTTGATAATGTTTGACACGTGGTTTGGAGCGGTATTGACTCAGTTGCCGGACTTGATGTCTAGCTTGGTTGTTGTCAAATAGAGTAATATGCCAATAATGCGTCGGTAGCCAACAATGTCGTCATAGAAGTCATCCTTTAATGCATCACTAAGCAGATCTTTTACCATCGATGTAGTAGCAGGTTTACCTACGAGCAAACCAGTAGAGGCAATTAGATCTAGGTGTATTTACGTTGTGATAGAGTAATGCCAAGGTAAGATGTGGCTATTTCTACTCCCAACAAAATATTTTAAGTGTTCTATAATTTTTATTTTAAAAACAGTGTGAAGCAGACTCTTGACATTTTCAATTTCAACACAATCATTTCTAGCCACTATTAAATCATCAACCTAAACCAAGATTATAGTAATAGAAGTGGGCATGATTTTAGTGAACATAGAGTAATAATGTTTAGATTGAATATATCCTAAAGAAATCATAAAAGTGGATAATTTTGCATATCACGTCCTCCTTACTTGTTTCAAGCCATACAAATATTTATTCAATTTACAAACCAAGGAAGAATCAGAAACATTTAATCCCCGAGGTATGCGAATGTAAACATCCTCATGAAGATCGCCATGCAAGAATGCATTGTTTATATCTAGTTGATGTAAATTCCAATTGTTAACAGATGCAAGAGCAAGTAAAAGTCTAACGGTTGTTAATTTTGCTAAGGGAGCAAATACCTCAAAATAATCTACTCCCTCAATCTGTTTATAGCCTTTGGCGACTAGCTGAGCGTTATGACGCTCAATCTGACTGTTAGATTTATACTTGACCTTGTATACCCACTTGGAGTCTATAGCCCTTTTTCCTCTGGGAAGGGAAACTAAACTCCAAGTGTTGTTAGCGGATAAGGTAGCAAGCTCATCTGCCATAGCTATCAACCAATGTTCATGTTTGCGGGCTATTTTATAGGTTTTAGGTTCGTCATGCATACTTATAGAGAGGGAATAAAAAGCAAAGGAGGAAGTCAATCTCTCATATTTAACATGAGAAGAGATAAGATACCTTATATTGTTGTTAACAGAAAGAGAAGTACCAATTATGAGATTACAATGAAAATCAAATAAATGACCTGGGGCAGACTTAAGTCTAGTCGATTTACGAGATGTAATAACAGGAACGTCATAAGCATTTATTTCAGAATCAAAAGCATCCAAATTTTCTAATATGTTACTATCAGAATCAAAATTATGCAAATCGTTTAAAACATGAGTATAGAAATAGTATCTGTAGATATAGGATGGGGGAGGAAGCTGTAGCTTGAGATGTATCCTCAGTCAAATTAGCCTTAGGATTTAATATAGGAACTTGTCATTCCAGTCAGGGTGGGTCAAAATGAAAAAAAAAATAGGGATTCATCAAGGTTGGGAGTAGTAGAGTCAGAAACAACATTATTTTGTTGAACTGACTAAAAGAAAAAGTATTTTCATAGAAAACAACATTTCTTGAAATAGAAATAGATCTAGTTTTTAAATAAAAAACATAACAATGAATCCCTTAGGTCCTATTTTAAAACCTAGAAAAACATATTTGCATGCACGTGGGTCTAGTTTATGCTTATTTTGAGTCAAAGAATTGTTAAAACATAAGCAACCAAAAACCTATAAGTTTGAAAGATTTGGTGGTTTGTGAAACATAATTTCATAGGGACTAGAATTTCCTAGACTAGGAGATGGAAGACGATTTATTAAATGTATGGCATGGGAAATAACATAACACCAATATGATTTAGGAATGTTTGAATGAAATAAGATGCATTTAGCAACATTTAATATATGTCGATGTTTGTGTTCAATTACAGAGTTTTGTTGTGGTATTTCAACACATGAGGTTTGATGCAATATTCCTTTTTCGGCATAAAAATCAGGCATTTGAAATTCTAAACCATTATCCAACCTTATAGCTTTTACAGATGTATTGAGCTGAGTCTGCTCATATGCTATAAATTTTTTAATCAAACAACGAGTTTTAGATTTAGTTTTCATTAAGTGTACCCATGTATGACGAGAATGATCATCAACTATTGTTAAAAAATACTTATGAGAATGAATACGGTCAACATTCATAGAACCCCAGATAACCTTGTGCAACAAAGAAAAAATAGATGCAGTTTTATTTTTGTCAAGAGGAAAAGGAAGTATACTTCGTTTTCCTAAATGACAAGAATCACAAGCAAAGTCAATGACAGATTTCACATAGGGAAATTGATGTATAATAGTTTGTAAAACTTTATTTGAGGGATGTCTTAGGCGATCTTGCCATATATCAGAACTATTAACCGTAGATGCAACTAAAACATTATCAGAACAAACACAACAAGAATTGTCAATACTATCAGAAGGAGTAAGATCCTCAAGAAGATAGAGTATTTTGTGGGCCCTAGCACGTCCAATCCTCAACTGTGTTCATTTTCTTATATAACACAAGTAGACTTGTCAACTGTGAAGGTAACATCAAGATACAAAGCAATTTTTTGCATAGCTAAGATATTAATTGAAAAGCAAGTATAAACAAGACATCTTGAAGAATCAAATCACTAGGCAAAGCAACCCTACCAGAATATTTTGCTATAGAAAATCCACCATTAGGTAATTTTACATGTATAGGTTGTATGGAAACATAATTGGTAAAAAATAATAGAGAATTGCATATGTGATCAGTGGCACCCAAATTAGAGCTCTCAAAATGGGCTATCCGGCACTATTTGGGCTCACCCATTCGGGTGGCGGGCTTTTGCGGTCCGGGTTTAAAATGCCCAACTCTATTCAGTCTCTCATTTTATAAGTCTGGCCCGGCCCTATGCGGGTATCGGGTTTTTTCGGGTAGCCCATATTTGTTGTCATTAAAAAAATTGCCAACCACTCTTTACAAAAATATAGTCCTGTTTCTTTTTTTTTTATAAAAAAAATATTTTTCTTCACTTTACGCCAACTTCATGTTATATTTAATATTCACTGATATTAAATAGACCAATACTACTTTGAGAATGAGATATGGAGAGATTGCCCGATGTTTAAGTTTTTAATTCTGATACAGCTTAATTTTTTTTTAATGATTTAAGTTTTTTTTTTCCATTATAGTGGATAATGGACTATCAAATTTGAGTTCGATAGCTATTGTCTTTTATTTTTTTTGGGTTTTGTATAGCACCTACACTAATATAATTTTCAAAAAACAAAATGGGCGGGTAGCCCGAACCCGACGAGTTTTTAAAGCCCGAGTCCATTTTTTATGGGCTTTTGCGGCCCGGGCTAAAATGTCCGGCTTTATTCGGGCTTGCATTTTCAATACCCAAACCATTCCATTTTATCTATCTTTTCGGGTAGGTCCTAACTAGCCGGCCCATTTTGCCGGTCTCTAACCCAAATCAATAATTCAAATATTTAATTTTAGGTTAATATCTGTGTTGTGATGAGTATTGTGTTATGGATGTGAAGGTTCAGTGCAATGGGCTAATTGACTAATAGATGTGTCAAAAACAACAATCTTTGCTTCACTAATTATATTAATGAGAACCTCATAATCATCCTTAGTAATATTCAAAGTGCAATGGGTTAATTGATGAACAGATGTGTTAGAAACAATATAATTTGCTTTGTGAATCATATCAATGAAAACCTCATAATCATCCTTAGTAATGTTCAAAGACTCAGCAACAAAAACAAAGGGAGTAATCTCACCAGAGGAAGAATTCCCCATAGAGGAAATCTTATTCTTGAATTTAAAATTCTCACGAAAACCATGTTTGAAGTAACAGGTTTCCACAGTGTGGTTCTCCTTACCGCAAAACTCACAGATTTTACCCTTTGTAGAGGAATTGTGTTGTTGAGACGCCTTTGGTTTACCTTTACGAAAACCAAAACCAAGTTTGGTGTTGTTTTTGTTCCAACAACAACAACAACTACGATAGATGGTTTAACTTCTACAAACGAATTCATGTTTTCTTGACATTCTTGTTGTTGTATTTGTGCGGACGCTTTGGCCATAGGTGGAAGAGGATATATGTTCAGCAATTGATGTCGGACAGGGTCATATGTGTCATTAAGACCCTTCAAAAAATAATGATATACTAAGAATCATAGGACTGTGAAACTCCTTTGGCAAGACCATCACAGTAAGGGGTTGCACAAGAACAATGATAGACCGGGTGCAAAGCTTCAAGCTCCTGCCATAAACTCTGCAAATTTAGAAAACATGTTGAATCATCTCGATCGCCCTATTTGATTGAGTGAACAACTTGCAGCAAATCAGAAAGGCAAAAATAATTACTCTTGGAATAGCGCTCACGGAGCTCAATCTAGAGGGCTTTGGAAGTATAAAAAAAAGCTATGCTTTGGGCGATTTTGCTAGTTAACATAATGCGTAAGCCAAGTTGTGACAATCGTATCACATTTGACCTAAGCATGATGAAGAGGATGATCAGTAGCGGGTTTGCGCAGATCTCCGGTGATAAACCCTAATTTGTAACACAACATATGTTTTTGGCCCAAAGAAGGTAGTTGTTGGTGCCTTCAAGAATAGGGTTTGAAATGAGGGCGTTAGGATTATCAATAGGATGGATCTAATATAGAGAAGATGGGTTTTGGGCTTCATCGAGGGTGGGAATGGTGCTTTCGGCCATTGGAGAAGGTGAAAGAAAAGCTACGGTTTGGAAAGAAATGAGGAAGACGAAGGGCGATTTGGACGGCGAAACAAAGAGAAAACAAGAACAACGAATGAAGATTCAATGTTGCTGAGGAGATGAACACAATCGATTGGTTGTTGATTGTATAGGGTGAATGGCGACGCTAGGCAAGGAACCCTAACGAACGCAGTCAAAGTTGTTGTTGATGTGGTGGCGCTGGGAAGGAATCCCTAGTAGACGCGGGTTTGTGTGAGGAGAAGATGGATCGCAACCGTTTAGGCATATTGATACCATATAGGGTTCTGTGTTTCATGAAAAATCAAATATCAATTTTATTAACAAAACTGAGAGATATATACAAAAGGAGACCAAGGGTTATTCAGCTTGAGAGGGACCCAAAATGAACTTAGAAATGAGCCTAAATAGAACTACAAAAACTGACTGCCTAGTGGTGTAAATAGCAGAATTGGACATTACTAATTACTAAAATAATTAAAGAAAACTAGGAGATATGAGAAATATCCTTTAATATATAATGCATCCTTGTTAATTAATAGGAAATTAGAGTAGCCATTAGTACATGTATAACTAGCTTGTCGTGGCCATACATCATAGTGTTTAAGGAACATTAATGAAGTTCCATTAAAGAGTAACATATTAATTTGATAAAAGATTATTATTACAATAATGGAAAAGGTGAATTTATATTCACCACAAAGTTTGTTTAATACTCCAAACTAACCTAACTGATAGTGTAATTAACTACTAACTATATGAGTTAACTAAACTAATTAATGTTAACACTATGCATCCTATAGGTTTTGGTTGGGTGATTGGATATATAGTACTTCTTTGAGTAACAGCTCCTCAATAAGAATCTTGTGGACGCACTTCGGCGTATAAAAAAAGAAACTGTGAACTCTACTATTGTTGGTGAAAAACGCACTTTTAAAATTTACATAAAAATAACTTAGGATATTAGTATTAGTACTCCTTCCGTTCCTATTTATAAGTCACCTTCTAGAAACTTTTTATGTTCCTTTTTATAAGTCACTTTTTAAAGTATGTGAATCATTAAATATTTTTTTCCTCATATACCCTTGTGATATTTAAAAACTTTACAATTTTCAATAATTATGTTAACCAACAGCCTTGCTTTAATTAAAGAGGATAAAGTATGTGATGAAAGAGATTGGTAAAACAAAAAAAATTAAATAAGGGTAACTTTGGAAAGACAACACAAATTTTGTTAATTCCAATACTATTAACTAATTTTAACTAATTTTCTTAAGACGTGTGAATTAGTTAAAAGTGACTTATAATAAATAGGAACGGAGGGAGTATTATATTAAGGTGGTTCGAAAAGTAGCTCTAGTAATTACGACAATTAAGATTCGATTCTTGATTAACAGGAAGATGCAAATATTGATTTATTTCACGTTTCTCCCACTTTTGTGTGCCTGCCTGCCCTAGTAGTATAACATTTAATATATTTAAGTAGTATTAAGTAATAATATAAAATAAAATGGGACCAGGAGGAATTAATTAAACCCTTTATATACATGTGAGTTGTTTATCGCTACAATTCAATTCAAGAAGCTCTGATCCAAATTTTGCTACACTATGATAAATAATTGAGAAAGTTGTTAGCTTCCAATCACAGATCTACCAAGAAATCAATAAGAACTCCCAATTAATAAGCAAATCACAAAAGTGACAAAAGTGGTGTTCATCATATACCACAGTTTCTAATAATAATTGTCAACATGTTCAAACCATTTTTTTCCTTTCTCCGATCCTATGAGATACTTTAATTCCAAAATAATATGACACGCTACATATTAGATAAAGAATAATAAAAAAAAAAAAAAACCTTATAATTGAATAAAATATCTTGAAATTTGGAAATTATCAAGAAACAGCTTCAATTTGGCCCTAAGGGGGTCCCATATGAGCTGCACAATTTATTCAAGTCAATTCAGCAATCTATTAAGAAAATTTCTAGTTCCTTTCAAGCCACATTCACAATTCACAAGTTCATTCTAAAAAAAAAAATCACTTCTATTTGTTCATGATTGGAAGAAGGCAAAAAAAACAGAATAGACTAAAAAAAAAATACCAAAATGGTAGCTGTGTTCAACAAAGAGCTTTTGAGCTGGTACCTCATCACTCTCAAACTCAAAGAAACCTTAGAATCCCAGATTCCATCGTCTCCGAATTCCGGTAACCGATCGATCGAGTTCCCTCACCACGAACATCATCAAAAGCTTCTTCACCAAGAAACACCTTCAGAATCATCCCATGTAGCCATCAACGACAGCTGCAAAAATTCGCAGGAGGAAACAAACTCGCAGTCATCCGACTGGGTGATATCCATCAAAGAAAAACTAGACCAAGCCCTTCAAGATGACGTGGCGAGTTCATGGTCAAAATTGTCAATCTACAAAATCCCTCACTACTTAAGAGATACTGGTGGTGATGACAAAGCTTATGTACCTCAAATTGTGTCTTTAGGACCTTACCACCATGGCCAAAAGCGCCTTCGGCTAATGGAACGCCACAAATGGCGGTCCCTTAACCGCGTTCTCAAGCGGACGAAACACGACATAAGGGTGTACCTTAGTGCCATGAAGGAGATTGAAGAGAGAGCTAGGTCTTGTTATGAAGGACAAATTAGTTTGAGTAGTAATGAGTTTGTGGAAATGCTTGTTCTTGATGGTTGCTTTGTTTTGGAATTGTTTAGAGGAGCCACAGAAGGATTCAAGGAACTTGGTTACTCAAGGAATGATCCTGTTTTTGCTATGCGTGGATCTATGCATTCCATTCAGAGAGATATGATCATGCTTGAAAATCAGATTCCTCTTTTTGTACTAGACCGGCTTCTCGGAATTCAATTAGGTAACTAGTGACGGATCTATGACCCGTAGTTTTATATTTTTTAATCCACTAGATTTTAAACATGTGTTTGTTTTGTCGTTAATTCAACGTGATAGTGCTTTGTTGAAAACCAGAAATTATTATTTCTCTTCAACTTGATTGAAATTTGTGTTCAAATAAATTACAGCAATTTATATAAATGCGAGCCATATTTCAGCAATTGAAAGACATACATGCACTAAGCTTTTGTATTCTGTCTCCTTTTCTTATAATTTTAAACTCACTAGTCCATCCGTCCCAAATGTTTCTTAAACTCACTTAGGACCTGTTTGTTTATACTTTTATGATAAGAAAAAATATTTTTGAAAAATTAAGAATTTCTTATTTCCATTAAGGCGTTGAAATCTAAAATTATTAATTTATCCAAACATGCCCTTAAAAGATTGAGTTTTTTGTTTTCCTTTTTTTCAAGTTTTTTCTTTCTTTATTTTTATATAATTTTTTTTTTTTTGCAATTTTAACTTATTTTATATAAATTGTCTTCACTGACTCAAGATCCTGGATTCGCCACTATTTGGTAGGTAACCCAAACCAGAAAGGCCTAGTTGCAACTCTAGCACTAAGATTCTTTGACCCTTTAATGCCAACAGATGAACCATTAACAAAAAGTGACAGAAACAAATTGGAATCATCACTCAAAAGCTCTGTTTCCTCTGCCTCTGCTACTTCCACTTCCACCTTTGACCCTTTATCAGATCAAGGAGGCCTTCACTGCCTAGATGTGTTCAGGAGAAGTTTGTTGCGAACCGGGCCCCAACCGGCGCCTAGAATATGGATCAAACGCCGGTCCCACGCTCACAGAGTCGCGGACAAACGCCGGCAACAATTGATACATTGTGTCACAGAGCTCAAAGAGGCAGGAATCAAGTTCAAGAAAAGGAAGACGGATCGCTTTTGGGACATCAAATTCAAGGATGGAATCCTGCGAATTCCGCGCCTCTTGATCCATGATGGCACAAAATCTCTGTTCCTCAACCTCATTGCCTTTGAGCAGTGTCATTTGGATTGCAGCAATGACATCACTTCTTATGTTATCTTCATGGATAACTTGATAAACTCTCCGGCGGACGTCGGATACCTCCATTACCGCGGAATAATCGAGCATTGGCTTGGAAGTGATGCTGAAGTTACAGATCTTTTCAACAGATTGTGTCAAGAAGTTGTTTTTGACATCAGTAACAGTTATCTTTCTCCATTGTCTGAGGCTGTGAATAGGTATTATAACCATAGATGGAATACTTGGTGTGCAAGCTTGAGACATAATTACTTTAGTAACCCTTGGGCTATTATCTCTCTGGTTGCTGCTATTGTTTTGTTGCTACTCACTTTTGCACAAACCTACTACTCTATATATGGATATTACAGACCGGCGCGCTGATTGGTGTGTATTCTGATTCTAAGGTAAGCGTGACATGAATCAATGTCAACATAACCAAAAGCAGATTTTACTTTTGGTCTGATTTAACGTGGATTTAAACACAGGTTAAGTATCGTTGAAGGGGGTCTTCCATTTTTCAAGTGTAAGAAATTGGTGTGTTTGGAATCTCATTACTTAATTTTTTGAAAGAGCTTGGAAGATTAGAATTTCATTACTTGATTTTTGGCACAGAAGGTTTTGCTAGTGGCTACTGCTGGAATAAAACTTCATTTGTGATGCAAATGCCTACCCAACAATTTTTGTTTGTGTTAACAAGCTTTTGATTTCATATTCTGAGTGAGATTTGATTTTTTTTTTTTTTTGAGAGGTTTGAATTGCACAGGAAAAATACAGCATGTATTACTCTTTATGAATTTTGTAAGTGGAGTAAGTAAATGCCAATAAGAGAATCTTGGTGTTTAATTGCCTTCTAAGTTCTGATTGTTAAGGTATCATATTACGTTACACATAAGATACAATAGACATAATTATTAAGGTATTATTAAGGTGTTAATAAAGGACTAAACTTGTTTTTCTGTAGTAATAGAGATTCAATTGAGCCATAATGCCAATTCTGCAAATTATATTAGTTTATAGATTACTCAAATAAAAATACTCTAGAAGGCACCTTTTTTTCACCTTGCTCAAGAGTGATGAGGGATAAAATTAGTTTAATTGTGTGTTTAGATCCAAAACAAATTAGACAAAATATAAAATCAAAATCAAAACATAATTAGAATGAATTTTTGTTTATCTCATCTATACTGCAGGAATTTTGGTTGTCACGGGTCTTGTGGTGCTTGAACGCTAACTATTAGTGAAGATAATTTATAAATAGTATTTTTCTTTTATTTATAACGAGATTTAGATAAAATAGAATTGAATTTTAGAGAGTTTCTCTCTTGTGATGTATCTCTTAGTTAGGAGATTTGAAAATTCAATTGTGATTCTCATAAATGGTTCTAAACACTATTGAGGTGGATTCCTAAGAACTTATCAAAAATTTATTTCAATTATCGTGGCGTTCTAAGTTTTTTACCATTGATTCTAGGATCAATATAGTGGAACATCATAATTTTATTTATAATTCTTGAATTAGAGTGACAATTTTTCTCTCTTCTATCCTATTCCACTTTCAATTTCTTCTTACTTTATTGTTGTTGATCTCAAATGAAGCTAGATCACCACAAGCTTTTCTCATCACATATACTAACAATTTTTTTAAAGAATTTGTTAAATCATGCATTAACAACAATGCAAACTAAAGATAAATTAGGAGAAGGTCAAGGTCAATTCTCCAAATTGCCAAAGCATCATATTGTCATACTTCATATATCTAACTTCAAGAATCATATATATCTAAGAAATCACTAGCTAAGTGGGACATATGTCATGCCCCATGTTGATCCAATTTTCCTCCTTAATTTTATTGAGAATAATTTTTTTTACAACATAAAATCTGTTGGGTAATAATTTTTCTCTCATTCTTTATTCCACACTTATCTCAAATTTTAAATTTTAAATGAATTCCTTTTCTAACCATTTAATATACCTTTTATTTTTTTTCCTCTTATTTATTACTCTCCTCCCTCAAATTTCACTATCTCTCTCTTTCCTTCATGTTCTTATCTTTTTCTTGTTTCTTATTCTTATTCTTATTTTTCTCTCTTTCCCTTTCTTTTCTTCTTCCCTAATCAGTAATTCCTCTCCTTTCCGTTGTGGCTTGCACATGGTGTTGACTATAACAACAGCTTATGGAGAACCACGATGTGATGGCCTTCGAGTACCTTTGGTTCCTGACAAAGATTGTTCTATTCACAACCGTGGTTCTTTTAAGTCCCACATCTGCTAGTGATATAGTCATTGTTGAGTTTATAAGGGTGTGGCAAACCTCATTCTATGAGTTAGCTTTTGGGATTGAGTTAGGCCCAAACCCAAATTGTAAGATATGGTATCAGAGCCTATTCTAGATCCGTTTGTTGCCCCCATATTGTTGGGTGAGTTATTGGGCGTTTGTTAGTCCCGTATTGTTGGGCCACCCGTGTTTAAGACTTATTTTCCTAGCTTTAGCTTAAAAATGACTTTTAAAAGAAAAATAAACTTGGCCAAACATTACCTTATCAAAATACACAACCCAAAATTATATGGCTAGATTATGTATGCAGCACAAATCATAGTACTACAAAAACATTAGTGAATTGCATGGCCGTGTAATGACCAATATTTTGAAAACCAGACCATACACTAAACCGATGAGGCCCACTAGTTCTTGGTTTATTGGTCGAACCCTAGTCGAACCGGTAATATATGTAAATATTTAAATAAATAGTATGACTTTTATATAATGACTTTCATAACCATGGTAATGACATAATAAATATCATAATACACAGGTACACATTTTTGATAATTTTTTCCAGCAATTATTTCTTAAAAGCAATTGGACAAGAGAATAATCAATATTAATTATAAGAAAGTTGGCTTTTTAGAATTATCAAAATAAATTATATGCACCCGATCTTAATCAAGTTTTTAAAATCCATATTTCTTTACTCTAGTCTTATATTGTTGTTTAAAATTTTTACACTATCGCAAATTAATCTTTTAATCTTGACCAAAAAATCAAGATTTTTATATTTTATAAAATTGTGAAAGTAACCGCTGTCATTGTTAATCCACACGATCCCTAAATGATAGCAAATCAAGTTCAATTCCTCAAAGACCTTTTCTTTAGTATAGATTACTAAACTACTAAAAGAGAAATTAAGGTAAGAGATATAAAATTAACATAACATTTTTCTTCTTTTCCTCATGAAACAGTCAATGAAATCTAAAAGTCCATTTTGAAATCTTAGAATTCTAAATATAGTTAAATAAATTTTAATTACTAAAACGTTAAATAAAATTTTTACATCTACAATTTTTTTTTATCTTCCTCTTAGGCCTAACCCATTGTATTACCAAATGAAAGTATTATTAAATGTATGTTTTCATCATGTTATCATGTAATATGCTCCTAATAGGCATATAAATCAACTTATGTCAAATTCATTTGTGTATTATTATATATTAATTATAAATCATTAACACAAACTCACAAACGCAGAGTGAATGCAGTAGCTTGTATAAGTCTCTAAGGAAACAACACTTTTCACGGAGAACTTCAACATGCGATCACCATGTTGGATAAGTACAACATATTGATGATAAGGAAAATTCCTATTGGAGTATGATCATCAAGATCACAAGGAAAATTTCACTCTAACCAAACTGGTTGAACCAATTGATCATATCATCAAAATCAAAATTGACACTACAATCATATTATGATCACCAATGAAAAAATGTTGCTATTATCCACGTCATGAATACTTAGGTTAAATGAACACTTAAGAATGAGAAATTGTGCAACATGGAGGTTTGACCCAGGTGGAAACCCTTGTAAAGAAGAGCAACTTTAATATCTAGAGGGAATATCACTAAGAAGGTCCAGATAATCCACTACAAGAAAAACAGATTTTAACGGGGCCAAAGCCTTCGCTAACGAGGCAAAAACCCTCGCTAATTAACAATTAGCGACGGCCATGCGACGGCTATCATGCCGTCGCAAAACACCGCGATGCTAAAAATTAGCGGCGGCCAGCAAGCCTTCGCTAAAACCCCAGCAAAAGGAACTAGAAACTTGATGGAACTGCCCCCGCTAATTTAGCGAGGGCCAAAGCCCCCGCAAACTGCTTCGCGCCATAAAAAGCCAGCGTATATTAGCGAGGGCCTGAGCCCCCGCTAATTTAGCGAGGGCCAGAGCCCCCGCAAAAGGCAACTAGCGCATATTAGCGAGGATCATAGCCTCCGAAAATTTTACTGAATTTTTTAATTTTTTATTTTTAATATAATTTTCACAAAAAAACCTAGATATTTAACAGATTAATAAAGCTATAAAAAATCCATAAAAAACAACAAAGATATATAAATTCGTATTTAAACAAATCCAACAACAAATAAAATATTTCAACAAAATAAAGTATTAATACACAACAACGTTAATAGCATGAAAGTAAATAAAATAAAAAACATGCAGCAGAACTATAAAATAAAGTGTTCAGACATCGACAAGATAATAACATCAACTAAGATCGGCGACGGCGGGAAGGCTGGACTATAGGACGATCGATGACATCCTGGTCATCATTCTCGTCATCATAATCTGGATGAGGATGACGTGGTCTGGATGGTTCCTCGTTATGTAACACAGTACGAGACTCCATGGCTTGCATACGCTGCATCATCATGTCCATGTTTCACTGCATCTCTAGCGTCAAATCCTCATGGACTTTACGTAACTCCTCTTCATGAACACGTTGTAACTGATCTATCTTCTCCTGAAGTCGCCAACACTCCGTAGTGTTTTGCGAGCTCGATCCTCCAGAAGTCGCCTTACAAGTTTGGGAAGAATAGAAGTTGGATCCTCCCCTACGTGAAAAATGAGATGCCATATCTCCAACGCTATAAAGACGGCCATGATTCTTTCCTCCAACAATTTTGGCCCAAGCCGAGAGCATAAAGATTTCATAATATTTCACACGTCTAATTCAAACATTCTAATTAGTTTGTAACACTTAATTAAATTTAATCCATAAGCATTCAAAATACTACAATATAAAATATCTTACATAAGCCATAGTGAATTCTATAAACTAAACATACATACCTTAATTAATCCTAAATATCTAACATAAGTCATAATTAATCCAAAATTTCATATATTATAATAAATTAATCCTAAATATTACAAAATACTACAATATAAAATATCTTACATAATCCATAATTAATCCAAATTTCATATATTATCATAAATTAATCCAAAATACTACAATATCTAACATAAGCCATAATTAATCCTACACACTAAACATACCATAATTATTCCTAAATATTAAAAAAAATCTAACAAAATATAAACTGAAAAAATAAAAAAATTATACAAATACACAATTTCATCCTAAACATTTTCAAACTTATAATTTTCAAATAGAAAAATGAGATAAAATAATTTAATTTTTCAAAAAAAAAAAAGTTTGAGCCACCATCAATGGTAGACCCACCATCCATGGTAGTCGTGGCACCACAACAGTGGCGGTGCCACCATGTGGGGGCGGCCAAATAACAAGGGAGACAAGAGAGGGAGAGAGAGCGCCACTTACCGGAGAGGGAAGAAGAGATTTTTGAGCTTCAATGGAAGGAGTAGCTTGTGGAGGTCACCGGAAATGAGTGGTGGTTGCCGGAATATGGTGGTGGTGGCCGAAAATCTGGCCTTCAATGGGGGTGGGCGCGCGGCGACTTGAGAGAAGAGGAGATGATGAGATATTTTTGTTTTGAAATGAAGGGATAAGTGAGAGAGAACCTTAGAGCTGCCCATTTTAAAACGTTTAGCGGTGGCCAAACCCCCTCAAAAGGCCGCTACAAATTATAAAAATTGCTTCTTTTTTTTTTTCAAATCCTTTTTTTTCCCTTCTCCACAGTAGCGGCGGTTTGGCCGCCGCTATTTATTGTTATTTTTTTTCTTTGTTACGTTAGCGACGGCTTTAGCTGCCGCAAATTTTAGCGGCTGTGAAGCCGCCGCAAAATGGTACTATTCACTCAGCCTCCCTGTAACGACGCTGTAGCGACGGTCAGGCCGTCGCAATTTGTGACGGAGTCGTGGCCCCCGCTAATTTTGCGCAGCTATTTTGCAACTTTCTAGTAGTGATCGAAACATACAAATCGGAATAATGTGGATGTTATGAGAGAACCTAGAGGGGCAAATAATTGTTCAAACAAATTCATAGGAAGAAAATAAAAAGGAATCATGAAGATCACATTAAAAGAAAAAAATAATACAATGGAAAATGCAAATAAGTATAACCCTATTTCCAGATAAGTATTCCACTATGAATTCAGCATTGATTCTCGCTGTTTGGTTCAAAGAAGAAAAAAATGAGAAGAAAGTCTAGAAAAAGAAAAAAAAGAGAAGAAAAAATAAAAAGAAAAAGAGTAAATTAGTAATATTGTTCGGTTTGAGATAAAATTTAAAAAAATAAAAAATAAAAACCCACTATTTCCTTTCTTTTGTTTGGATAAATAGAAAAGTGAGAATAAAGAAAATATATTTATATGAAATGTTCACTTTACTCATGTTACATCAAAAACATTATTTTTAAGAAGAATGTTTTTTTTAAAAGATTTGTGATGTATTATGGATGGATTAACAACAAACAATATTTCTTAAAGATTTTATGAAAAAATAATTTTATAAAATAATCAATTGTTTGTTTGATTTGAGATAAAAACTATAGTTCCAACTCTTTTTTCAGTGCTTTGACCATATTCACCTTATTTAATATTTTTATCTACAATTTTGCTTGCTTTTGTTGAGAACAAAGTACTTTTGAATCCTCTATTTTTTTGGAGAAGTAAGTAAATGCTGGGAGATGAAGCATAAAAAAAAGTCATTAACATAAAAAAACAACCAAATGGAAGATGGACATATTAACAAGGACAAAGTCAATAGGTATTTTCTCATTCACGCATTAGAATTTATTGTTTAGAGATTAACATAAAACTATGGAATTCACTATTGACTTCGGTTGTAATAATAATAAAAAAAACGCATGAACGACAAGCAAGATTAAGTAGTTATTAGTTGTTCTTCTCTCTCTAAAATTCCCTTTTTAGCAAATGTAGAAAGAAAAAAAATTGAGTGAAACCCACACCTATTTTTTCTCTCTCTTCCTTGATTTTTTTATGTAACAAATGAGGAAAAAACACTTTTCTCTCTATTCTCTCCTCCACTTTCTCTCTTCTAATTTTATATCCTTCCAAACAAAAAGGTAAGAGTTTGACACTTTCCTACCTACATACCAAGAGAAAATAAAGCTAACAAATTTACTAAAAAGGTAAAAGATTTTACTAAAAGGGTGATATAAAGAAAGAGACCACAATATCTCTCCAAAGCTAAAACTCCTACAAGGGAGTAGAACCATTGAAGATGTCCTAACAATTGCTTAATCGAGAATTGAACATGCATCGTGATGTTCACATCCATGCCTAATCTTCTTTAGCCACAAAATCATCAGGTTGCTCCAACCGTTAAACTATATTGTAGAAGATTTCAAGCTTGTGATTAAAATGTAGCAAATAACGTTTAGTTATATTGAAAATTTCAATCCACCGGCCGGCTTGTGCTTTCCGTTGATGCTCTCTTGCCATCATAGCGCTAAAAAAAGTTAAAATTGACAAAATCAAAGCTCACTGTTAGCAACAAAGATGTAATCCTGATAAAAATACAACTATTAAATTGATAAACATACAACAAATATGAATATGAATAAAGATTTAAAGTGACCTGTTTTCCAAATGAGAACGGTACATATTTGTATTTAATCATGTGTGATATCTGTCTTCTCATAGTCAGCGTGAATAGGACCACCCAGTAGAAGAGGAGTATTGGCCAGAACACCGGAACATCAAAGGCACTAAAGAAAGTCATCACGAATGCAATGCAAAATGCCTTGGTGATCGAGTACCTGCCCAGAAGAAGCTTAATCACCTTCAATAAACACAACTAATGTCTAAGTTTGGTTTTTCTATGTGAACAAGAAACTTCAACGACCTAAAGCAATAAAATCAAAAAGAACAACAAAAACATCTAAATACCACCTTTTGATGTTTACAATGACACTCACTATCTCACTCCATAATGAAGTAAAGTACAAAATTGACATACACTCCTAATTTCAAAGTAGAAAACCAAGCAGAAGGGAAGACAAGATTGCTTTTTGAAGCTCATAACAATCATAAGAATAACGTAAATCCTACCATAGATTTGTGCAGTGTGGTCATTCACATTTAGAATATCATTAATTTCTTATTTTTAATTTTTCATGTATCCCAACTCTGCTAACTAGTGTCTCAGATGCAAAGAGCTTGACTTCTCAACTCTGTTCTTTCCCACACTCAACCTTTTACAGCTATGCTAACATTCTGTAGTATATCCAACATTTGATTGGACGGAAACCTAGATTATTCTCATGATAGGAATGGTCAGTTCTACAATAAGAGTAATCTATCATCAGTATGTTCCACATGGCTACCATAACCACAGAATTTTATTTTTTGACGGCGCACAACCTAGCAAATAACAAAAGATTAGTAATTCAAAAATGGTAATCCCAATTTCCAACCAAGCACAATATTAAATTGCGAGATCAAATCATAAACACAGAATTAGAAAACGACGAGATAATAAGATAAAACAACTTAAACTGTAAAAGGGAGAAAGGGAAAAAGAGGGGTACCAGAACTTAAACTCAGGGAGGCGGCGTACAAAAGGGCGAAACTCATCGGATCCACGAGTGGGGAGTGTAGGGCAATCCTGAATCTCTGGATCCACCTGAGGAGAGAGGAAACCGATGAGGAGGTTGAGGATGTAAATGCCGAGACCATAAGAGATGATGTAGAACCCTTGCACGAAATAGACACGAAGGACGTAGATGGAGGCCACCACCAAGCACCCGATCCAACGGCAAAGGACGTGCGGCGTCGTTTTGTCTAGGAGGTGTTGGTACTGCCGTGACACCGTGAATTTCCATTGCAATATGGTGGCTTCTGGGGAAATCTCATTGGCACCTCCCACTTCCATTGGTGGGTAGTTTTGATTTTTTGTTGTGTTTTGCTTTTGTTTGGAGAAACAAGTGATGGATGATGAGGAGAGATGCTATGTGCCTACAACTACAATGGATGCCTCTCTTCCCTCGGCTTATTTTCCTTGTCTCAATGTCTCGGTCCGGTTCAAATATGAACGAACTAAGTGTTCGCCTATGTAAAATCAAATTGCAACTCATTTTTTTCTTAATTTTTTGTCATATATCCTTACATATTTTTGTTGCATATGTAACGTAATTAGGAAGGAGACATTGCAATCTTCAATATCCTAACATGAGTTATAAAAATAAAAAGAAAAATAAATTAAAATGGATTTTTTTGCATACAAAAAGAAACATGTAATAAATAAATTTGTATAAAAATTTTAAACTGAAAATTAATTTACTAAATATGTGAATATTTTATATAAATAAACCTCATGAATGAACAAAAAGAAACATTGGTGTATATTCATTTAAAGAACAACCATTTTTTGCATTAAAGAGTAAAGGCATAAATGCTTTTGTTCTAACTACTATAGAATTTGTGTGAATTTGGTTTTCATATTTTTAATTGATTGACTTTGATTCCTCTACTTTTGGATGGAAAAGCAACAATTTGGTCCCTCCATCAAAATTTTGCCAAAAATTTAATGGAAACGCTGATGGGGTAATTGTTTACATTTAAACAAAATTAAAAATTAATATAATATAAATTAATTTTCATCTATTTAATGGAAGAAAAAATAATTTTAGTGAACATGAAAAGTTGTTTACTTTTAAAATATTATTTAAAAATTTATAATATTAAAATAAGATGAATAGAAAAATATGAAGTATAAGAAGGTCTTTTGTCACAAAAAATTTAAATTTAAAATGACCTTTTTCTAGGTAAAATTATATTTAAAGAGATAAGTTTTCTGAATGAAGATATATTTAATAGCTGAACAACTCAAACTTTAATAGGGAGGGGCGCCTTGCCACAACGTCGACGACGGCAGATACAGGGAGGTGGCGCTTCGAGGATGGCGGCATGACGGTGGTCAGTGGTGTCAGCGAAAGACTTAGCGGGGTGTGACGGTAACTAGGGAGCGGTGAAGAACAGAGGATTGGTGGTGGTTCTACGAGCAATGTCGTGGTGCGATTTCCAGCGATGGAAGGTGGCGGTTGGCTGTGGGTTGTGGTGGTTTGGAGCAGCGCTGGTTGGGAGATTGAAGGAAGTGGTGGTGAGGAAGGGGATGATAGTGATGGCGATGGTGCTTATGGTGGCTGGAGTGAGGATGGGGGAGAGATGGTGGCGGCTATGTGAGGATTCTAAGAGAAGATGAAGAAGGAAGAGAAGAAGGAATAAGAGTTTTTTTAATTTTTTTAAAATATTTTTCTAGATTCAGTCTGAGCCGTTATTTTGAAACAATCTGAGCCGCTGATTTGAAAATTGACGGATTTAAAAACAGATTTGTTAACGTCATTAATGAAGTTGATGGAAAGTACCAAATTGAAACATTTACAACACTTATAGGACCAGAATGAAACAAAAAATAAGATATAGGACTAAACTGAAATGAACATAAGAGATACAGAACCAAAAGGAACATTTACCCTAATTTATAATTATACCTATCACTTATGGTAAATATATCAAATTATCAATTAATAATAGATACAAAAATTTTTTTTTTGATATTTTTATCATAGAGTTATAATTAACACAACTTTTTTAAAGAAGAATTAGAATTAGCACACTAGTATGTATTTAAGTTTCAAATAATATTATTATATGCAATAGCTTTTAAAATTAAGTTAAATATATGAATGTAAAGCACATGTTCTTATATGATTATGGCCTTGCAAGAAAAAAAAATAGCAACTATAGTGTTTGATGTTTGAGGTAGTAATTACGAGGCACTATAAAAATTAAATTTATAGTGTAACATAGCGAAATGATAAAGAATTATAGTGGTAATGTGTCATAATTCTAATACTCACTTTAGTTTTAATATATAACACAAGTTCCAATGTTTAATTTCTTATTATTTTGAATCTACCTTAATTTTTTATTAGTTGTGTTTATACTAGGGATGACAAAACAAGTCCACACCTGCAAATACCCGTAGTAATACCGGTCCTGGATAATTTGGCGCACCAGCGGGTACTTGATGATATATACCCATTACCCACCAAAGGTACGTAACAAAATAAAACATATAATTTTGTTATTCTAAGTAGTTATTTCATCAACTTCTAAAAGTGTTACTTAACATTTAATATAAAAAAAAAAATAAGTTGATTATTTTGTTCAATGTTAAAAAATATAATATTTTCTCAGTTAGTTTTTAATTTAAGGAAAAAATATAAATTTAAGTGATAAATGTATTGTTTAGATATTTATTTTTCATTTCAATTTTATTTCAATAGTTAATATATTTTTTGATATTTTATATATTTTTGAATTCAATAAAATACCCACAAGTACCTGTCGTATCTGCGGGACGGGTAGCTGAGCTATAGTATCGACCCTTCACCTCGTTCCATTCTGTTGCCATCCCTAATTTAAATGCATTCTGTGCATGTAAAAATTGCTCAAGTTTGTACTATGATTCTCTATACTATATATCCTATGCATTATTTAAAAACAAATAGTTACTCACACCACTAAAAAAAATTAAAGGAATAATTGCATCCGTCTTGCTTAAGATTAGCAATAATGACTTTTTTTATTCATAAATTACCACTAAATTATTGAGAGTGAGTGGCAAAATTATATTTAAGGGACTGATATGAAGATTAATGACATGCATGGACTAGTTTACTAAAAATTTCTCAAAAAGGATTCTTTTCCACTCTCTTCAATCTCTATCAATGAAAAAAAAATGAGATGCCTGACTTAATAGGTGTTAAAACACAAAAATAATTATATTTTTGAGGCTGGGTTTGAGAAAATTCTTTAGAAGAGGCTTTTTTTTTTCTTTCCTTAAATATTGTACAATGTTGATCTCACCACGCCATAGAAAGACGTAGCACTTCCTCTATTTTTTAACTCCACCAAATAAATAGAGGGAGTTCTACATCTCTCCATGGTCTAGCGACATCAACATTAATGATTTTATTTTATTTTCTCTTTTATAGAGATTAAGAGAGAGAAAATGAACTCCTTATAGGAAACTTTTTTGAAACCTAATCCCATGTTGGAAATAACTCTTTTCATTAGTCCCCTAAAAAAACACAAGTAATGTTATCATGCTATGGAGATGTGTGGTTCTCCCTCCATTTTTGAATTATTGCATCTACTTACTCACAATCTTTAAAAAATATATAAATAAACACAAGAATGCTTATATCATCATGCCGTGAAGAAGTGTAGCACTCCTTTCATTTCCCAACTACTTCATCTATTTACTTACGATATTTTAAAAAACAAGTAAACATTAGAATGTTAATATCATCACGCTATAGAGAGATGTCATACTCCCTTTATTTTTCAACTACTTTATCTATTTATTGACAATATTTTTAAAATAAATAAATATTGCATAATACTGATGATGTCACCATGTCATAAAGAGGTGTATCACTCCCTTTAATTTTCAGCTACTCCATCCATTCACTCACAACATTTAAAAAAAAATAAAAATACTATAATGTTGTTGTCATGCCATGGAGGTGTATGGTATTGTTCTCTATGGATTTTTCAACCTCTCCATAAGTGCACATTGAATTATAAATAATAATAATAACACACACAATCGTTGGTGCAATAGTATAAAATGAGTAGTTTGTTGGAAAACTCATTCATCAAATAAGAGTGAGTGAAAATTTCTTGAAAACTTAATGCTTGACTGTTTGTGTAGAGATGATAAAAGTGTTATAGCTTTGATACTTGTTATAGTCTCCATTATTTGAAGATTTGGATCCTTTGTAATTATTTTTATCAGAGGATCCACATGAAGTACTCAGAATCTGAGCTGAAACAGCAGAGAGATTCTGCTCCCTTTCCTTTTGAGGTGACATGGAAAAATCTTTCTACACACTTGCTAAAAGATCCATGAGCATAACTTGGGGTTTAACATGAAAGTATTGGTCATTGAGGCGTTTAAGAAATCAGATAACACATTCTCTTTCTCGATAATATTTCACGGTAGGAATCAAATTACAAGAACAAATTACAGTGCAAGTGCAGGTGTAACAAGGAATAGGATGAAAATGATCTAGTTCTTTTCATAAACCTTGTAAAGATGTGAAATAAGCTGTGATAGACAATGTACCTTGCTTCAAGGAGTAAATTGATTCAAAAAGACCACAGATCCTAAACATGTCATGTTGAGAGTAACGATTTTTTAAATCTATCAGAACCTATAAAAGTAGTTTGCATTCATAGAACACTTTGCACTATTGATGCATCAATGGATTGAATGATCCAGGAAAGGACAAGTGTATTACATCGATCCCAAACAATTTGAGTGGAACCTTCAGTTGTGGGTCTTGGTAACGAGCCATCCACAAAACAAGTTTTATTCTTCATGCCAAGAACAAGAAGCATGGATTCGCCATTGTTGTTCAAAAAACAAACAAATCTGAAGAAAAATAGAAGATGTATGAATCGGAGTCAAATGAACCGAAGGAAGAAATCAAAGGAAAGAGAACATGATTGAATCAAGAAGAAATCGAAAGAAGCAACAACAGAACGAAAGCAGAAGAAGATTACCACAGTATCCCATGGTAAGGCTATACCATATTATAAGATGAAATGTTGAAAACTCCATTGATGAGCTAACTCAATCTTGAATGGAAGAACTTGCCTCAGAGCAAAGGAAGCAACCGAGAAAGAAATATTAGAACATAGTTCAATACTTCATGTCGCAACCGGGGTCGCGACGGGGACGGCGATAAATTAAACAACGGAATCACCACCGAGATTTATTAAAGAAAACCTCGGAAAAACTTAAAAAAGAAATTTGAAACCATGAATGAGTTCGGGAGTCTATTACGTGTAGGGAAGGTGTTAGCACCCTACGACGTCCGCTAAGTAAGCAGTTACCTAATATTTAATATCACTCAAAAAAAATTTACACTTATTTATTAATAAGAGGAAAAAAAATTTTTATTTAGTTAGGCTCGACGGGTTTGGTTCCTGCTCCTACGTATCCTCGGCTCGGGGAGGAATCAAAGCCACGTAGTTCTTAAGGTTTTTTGAAAATGGTTGATTTCAGAAAGGGGCGGGTTCAGCACTTCACTGCTCAGTGAACCCAAAATCTGAAGGAAGCAATCGCAACTCAGATTTTAAGAGAAACATATATTCCTTTTTCTTAAAGACAAAGTACGGTTTAAAGAAGATTAATTAAGAAAACAATTGGGTTTAAGTTAGCACAAGGCAACATAGTAAACCTAAACTCGACAATTTGACTCTGAAGGAAGCATTCGCAACTCAGTCACATCAAGAATCATCGTTCATAATTTTTTGAAATTTACGATAGTAGTAATAGCAATAAATAAATAAATAAATAAAATAATCAAAAAATAAAAATAAAAAATAAAAACTAGGCTTAAGTTAGCACAAGGCTACTCAGTAAACCCAACTTGAATCTGAAGGAAGCATTAGCAACTCAGTCAGACCCAAAGATCATGTTTTTTTTATATCGGGTGGTGCAGAAAGCAAAAATGAAACACAAGATACCCGAAAAAAATTGAGGTGACAAAGGTAAAAAAAAATGAAAGTCCATACACAGCACAACAAAAATGCAAGGCGATTTAAACAGCGAAAATGCCAAAACTAGAAACAGATAACACAAGAGACAAAATGTTTAGGGTGTCGAAAGCAAACAAATGGGTGGTGCAGAAAGAAAAAAATACAGCATACCTGAAAATGTTGAGGTGCCGAAAGTAAAAAACACAGTAAAAATACAGCGCGGTTCAAACAGTAAAAAAGCAAAAGAAAATAAATAGAAAACACAAGAGACACAAAATATTGTAGGTGTTGAAAGCAAAAATGAGTGGTGTAGAAAGTAAAAAATAAAATAATACAGCATACCTGAAAACATGGAGGTGCAGAAAGTAAACAAAAAATGCAGCGAAACTGCAGGGCGGCACAAACAGCAAAAACGCATAAACAGAAACAGACTACACAAGAAAAAAAACGAAAAGGCACAAAACCAAAACTAACCAAAAAAAACTAAACACAAACACAAGAAAAAACAAAACAAAAAAAGAATGATGAAAGTCACATTAAGGTTCCTCGGAGAAATTTTTTGAGAGACAATAATGAAGATTATGTTGAAAAGAGAAGGTGAGTGTTGTTATTGTCATTATTAAATTACATATATTTCTTCTCTTAATTTAGGTGATGAACAAATGAATTTTTTTTAATGAATAAAATGTATGAACATAAACTAGAAGGAAAATTTAAATACGGCAATAACAAAATAGTTTTACCTGTGAAGATCGGTCAATCGCAGTCTTGCTTGTATTTCTCTCTTGAACGAAAGAGAATTTCTTCTTTTCCCTCTTTAAAATAAATTTCTGAAGTATTTTATTTCTCTCTGTGCTCTTTTTTACGTAAAAAAATCTCCTCTCTTTTCTGAGTTAAGATAAGACTTTTTTATAGGAAGAATTAAAGTCTTATCTCTTAATCAAGAGAAACAGACCATGTCTCCACTACTCCTCCTAATTTCTTGGCATTTTTAATTTGCAGAGAATAACTGTACCTCCACTTCTTGTTCTGTTTCCTTCTTTTTCTCTCTTTTTTTCTTTTTTGAAAATTTCTTGGCTGATAATTATAATAACAACAATAATAACAATAATAATAATTATTATTATTATTATTTATAACTAGCTGCTCAACACTATGTTTTTCTTTTACGTCTTTTATTTATTTACTTATTTATTTATTATTGTTATTATTATTCAAAACAAATACTTGACTAAGTCAAGTAACAATGATAATAATAATATATTCCCTTTCTGTTAAGCTTTTCACGTTTGCTTTCTCGTTTTCCTTCTCTTTTTTTTTATTATTAACAACTAGTAATTAATTGACTAATAATCATTATTATATTATTAGTAGTAGGATTAAATTTAGTATTCACACTAATTATCCTAACTATTAACAAAATTAATATTATTAGGATTAGGATAAAATTGGATATTCACAGTTGCCCCTCTTTACTAATTTCTTACCCAAATAATATGAATAACAACGTTACTCATATTATTATTAGGTAAGGAATGAGTAAAGACGTGAATCAATTTTATTCTAAGCAAGACATCAGGTTGGATACTGGAGTTGAAACTGCAAAAGGAGCCAGGCTGATTCTTGGTTTGTAGAGGGAGCTAGTCTGATTCTAGGCTTAAAGATACCGAAGGTGCAGAGACCCGCTAGAATGCAGAAGGGAAAGGGACCTTTGGATGCAGAAGGTGTGGGGACCTTAAGATATGGAAGGCTCGGGGACCTTAAGATGCGGAAGGCTCAGAGACCTTAAATGAAGAAGGCGCGGGGACCCTAGGATGCTAAAAGCGCATTGACCTTAAATTGTGCAAGGCTCGGGGACCATAGGTTGTAGAAGGCTCGGGGACCTTAGATGAAGAGGGCGTAGGGACCCTAAATTGTGCAAGGCTCGGCGACCTTAGGATGCAGAAGACTCGGAGACCTTAGATGAAGAGGGCGCGGGGACCCTAAATGAAGAGGGCGCGAGGACCCTAGGATGTAGAAGGCTCGAGGACCTTGGATTGTAAAAGGCTCAGGGACCTTAGGATGCAATAGGCTCGGGGACCTTAGATGAAGAGGGCGCGGGGACCCTAAATGAAGGGGAAGGCTCGGGGACCTTAGGTCGTAAAAGGCTCAGGGACCTTAAATGAAGAGGGCGCGGGGACCCTAGGATGCTAAAGGCACATTGACCTTAAATTGTGCAAGGCTCGGGGACCTTAGATGAAGAGGGCGCAGGGACCCTAAATTGTGCAAGGCTCGAGGACCTTAGGATGCAGAAGGCTCGGAGACCTTAGATGAAGAGGGCGCGGGGACCCTAAATGAAGAGGGCGCGAGGACCCTAGGATGTAGAAGGCTCGAGGACCTTGGATTGTAAAAGGCTCAGGGACCTTAGGATGCAATAGGCTCGGGGACCTTAGATGAAGAAGGCGTGGGGACCCTAAATGAAGAGGGAAGGCTCGGGGACCTTAGGTTGTAAAAGGCTCAGGGAACTTAGGATGCAATAGGCTCGGGGACCTTAGATGAAGAGGGCGCGAGGACCCTAAATGAAGAGGGAAGGCTCGGGGACCTTAGGTTGTAAAAGGCTCAGGGACCTTAGGATGTAGGAGGCTCGGGGACCTTAGAGTGTAGAATAGATAGCAGGTGAGGGACGTAAAAACACATTGACCACAAAAATAAGGTTCGGGGGGCCTACTCGAGTGATGCAAATCAATGCTTATATGCATGGTGCTTCATGTAAGATGTATGTAATGCAAGAGATGCATGGATGGCATAAGTAATTTATGTAAGATGCAGAGTGCATAGATCTCAAATTTGATTCAAATATTCTATATAACTTAAGACCCTTAATCCTTACGGTACCACGTGCCCGATATTTATAGATGAGCGGGAAGGTTGGGACCATCTTATTGATGATCATATGGTGCTTTGAAGTGTCAATGTCACGGTTCTGAGACCTTAATTATTGCTCGACAAGGTTTAGAGAATAATTGCCCCAGTTGATAGCTTATATGCCCATTGCCCCAGCATAATCACTTGCAAGCATAATCAGTTGCCCCAGTTTTAAGGCCGAGACGATATCTACTTGTGTTATTGAGATTGCCCCAGTTCGAATTGCTGACTCTTCCTAGGCTAAGATTGTCATTTGACATTTGCAATGCATGAAAAGAGAAGACAGTAATTGCTCATTCCAGAAATTTTTTATAGAAACATGGGATCATGGGAACTTTTCAAACTTTGATTTAAGCCCAGTATTAGGACCTCTCAATTCTCAAAAGATTGCCCCAGTATTATGAGATTTAAGTCAATGACCTCACGACTTTTGTGTCCTCCCAAATCAATATATTATTGAATTCCTTGTTGTCAAATGTTTGCCATATCCTTCATTCTCTTTACGAAACAACAAATTAATCCTATGATCATGCCATTGAAATTAAAGTCATGGCACCAAGATTTAGCAAGAATTCACAGGAATCAGTCTTATTGCCCCAATTATTATTTAATTTCTCTTTTAATGGAATCACACTTGTGATCCCAGCAAACTAAGATTCAACAAGGTCTTTTAAAGCTTGTAACGTGGCCAAGGCTGGTGGTTAAAGAAAAAAGGAATAAGGCTCAAAAATTTGTTATCAAACCCCATCCTCCTTCCTCTAATTCTTCTTTCATTCCTACTTCGATAAAACTTACATTGCATTCAAGCTATCAAAAGGATTTTGAAGGTTGTAATGGGGCTAAGGGTAAAAGAGTTGGGCTACGAAGAAAGGATATAAAGGCACAAAGATTATGTTGAGGCATGAAGAGAATTTTGCTTTTGAGGGTTTGTGGTTTTGAATCCAACATTGGAAGAATTAGGGTTTTTTTTTTTTTTTTAATGATCAAGCTTACACTTTTTGGGTCCCTTGATCTTTTTTTTTTCTCTACTTTTTAGGCTTCAATCACACTTTTGTAGAACCACACCTTTTACTTTTGAATTCTTCATGACTCGGGCATTATTTATTTGTTGGAGTATGAAAGATCTTCTCTCTCTTGTTTTTTCAGGCCCAAAGGGGTTAACAATAAATAATTTATCTAGGTAGAAGAAAGGAAATAATCCTTTTGATGCTTGAATGGTTTGTAAATTTTGTCGAAATGTTACCCATCCCCAAGGTTAAATTATAGTTTATGGGTCAAAGAATGGAAAACCGCTACTTCTAGGCTCAACGGGGTGACTAGGGATTAAACTCCTTCGTTTGAAAAACCAAAGAATGCCTCATATCACTATCAGAGTTTGCTTCGAGAATATTTATAGGTAGGGTCTTGTATTTACCTCATCTTCCATCAAAATTCTTGCAATGACGCTAAAATTACTTTTTAATGATCATTTTATTAACTTTACATTTTTAAACGAGAAAGTACGAACAAACGCAATTTTAGAGGAAAAACAAAATTCATGTGGCCATTGTCTTTAACATATACGAAAGACTTTTGAAAATTGTGAAAAAAAATACACTGTAGGACAAAACACGATTAACTTTAAATTTATTTGAATGAGCAATCACACGTAAATAGGAATAGCATTAACCAAATGTCAGAAATGAGTCCATACAAAAGACACCCTAAAGCCTTGGATAGAGCAATAGGAGTTGCTTTACACAATTATTTTGAAGACTAAAAACAATAAAAACATAAGGACATCATAGCCTAGGTGACACAAGCAACATTAAACTCCTTCCCTTTGGACCCACCATTGATGTTCACTAATTTCCAGATGGTCCCTCATGATGGGGAAGCGGGTTACTCCCGACATTGGGACTTTCTTCCTTGAAGGTTAACCACTTAGCATCAATCAAATCTTGTACCTTATGTTTCAACCCATAACAGTTCTCAGTAGAGTGCCCTATTGCCCCGGCATGGAATTCACACCTTGCATTTGCATCGTATCCTTTCGGGTATGGAGGTTGGACGGGGTTTAATGGGACATTGCTGATCAGTTTCTTGAATAACTCAGTATAAGACACGGGTATAGGATCAAAAACTCGCTTTTTCTCATTGTATTGCCGCTTTTGGGTTTGGATGAAGTTAGGACTTTGGGTAGGGGATTGTATTGGCTGAATTTGTGTGGTTGGATGGGTTTGTGTTTGGATCATAGGTGGGGTGGAAAGCATTACTTGAGGATATGATGGTTGATACTGAATGTGAGATGCATGAGCAAGATATGGATAAGGCATCTGATATTGAAAAGTAGGGTCTTGGATGCAATTTTTCCATTGGTTTCTTTGATCAGCTGTCACATTATGGGTCTCCCCCTCTTTCTTTTTGTTGTTTCCAAACTTCTTGGCCTCACCATCACTAATAGCTACAACGATTTTTCCGCTCTTCATTCCGGCTTCAATTCTCTCTCCTATGATCACGATATCTGAGAAGTTTGATGATGTGCTTCCGATCATCCTGTCATAGTAAGGTGCTCTAAGAGTATCAATAAACAGTGATGCCAATTCCTTTTCAGACAATGGAGGCTCCACCTGAGTTGCTAACTCTCGCCACCTCTGGGCATACTCCTTAAAAGTCTCTAAGTCTCTCTTTGACATAGACTGTAACTCTATTCTGTCAGGAGTCAAATCAATTTTGTACTTGTACTGTTTTAAAAAGGCATCGGCTAAGTCTTTCCAGCTGTAGATTTGAGTACGCTCAAGATGCATGTACCAACTCAAGGCTGCCCTGTCCAGACTATCTTGAAATACGTGGATCAGAAGCGGGTCATTTCGTGCATGTGATGCCATTTTTCTACAGTACATGGTAAGATGCGATTTCGGACAACTAGTGCCCTTGTACTTGTGAAACTCAGGTGCTTTGAATTTTGGAGGGATAACCACGTCAGGAACTAAGCAAAGATCTACAGCTGCTCCAATGCCGTAATTATTGCCCTCGACAACCCGGAGTCTCTCCTCAAGACTTTGTAACTTGTCTTTGGATTGAATTCCTTCCAATTCCCTATGCATTTGGTGGGAAATCAAGATCAACGGGTTCCCTGGGGTGCCCAGGTTGTTGGGTTGAGGCTGGGAAGCGCTTGGTTGGTTTACTGCGGTTGTTCCTGGGTTATTATTTTGTGGAGGGTGATTTTGGATAAAGCCAAAGAGGGGATTAGGATCAACAATCGAATTATCTCGTGGCTGGGCTTGGGAGGATTGTGCAATTTGTGAGTCTTGAGCTGTCGGAGGTGTGTAATCAGGTGGGAGACCATAGGGCAGCCACTAAACTTCGGATGACTCAACATGAATCTGCTGGGGCACTTGCATAGTCAATGGTATTGGTCCCATTTGTACTGGATTAAAGTCCAATTGATAACTCGGGCCATATACTGGCCCCTGAGGGGTACCCTCTGGTTCTTTCCGTCCGAGAGCATCCAACTTTTCTAGAATTTCTGACATCTGGATTTTCATTTCATCAATATTGTTTCTCATTTCTACATTCTGTTTTTCCAGCTCATCCATGACTCTTGTCTGGGCGCGTGTCCGGTAAGGATGTCGGGGTAACACTTTGTTTATTATTTTTAGAAACTGTGATGAGAAAGAGGTTAGCGTAGTCACATGAATGCAATGCATGACATATATGCATGTGGATGTGAATAATAATATACCTTTTTTGCACGGTATGTATTAGTGAACATATTATAATATTTGATGAAAAGGGAAGGGTATGCCCCTTGTGTCCTGTTTTGGTAAGTTCTTACGGCAAGATATTTCTAAAGTCAAGACCTTATTATCGGGAGGTCACTATTCCTTTATTAGTGCAAGTTTTAAGGGCAGATCTAACTCCTAAAAGGTTCCCAGATTGGCCTTACAATACGATAAGGTCACAGTTCATGTATAGTCATAAGTAGGGATGACCCTCTCAGTATGACCATGTGTCACCGTTACAATCTGAGCGGAGACTAAACAACTGCCAAGTGAGCACGAGGCCTCTCAGTGACATCCGCCTAGCCCCCTCCTAATCCTAGGGTAGCACGGGCTCGGGTATAGAGTCCAAAACGTGTGTGAGGATAACGTAGGATGTGCCAGAGCATACTACCATTTTCCTATCATACAACTAACCTACAAAACAAACCAGACATGTACAAGAATTCTCTATCTTATGGTTCATCACACATATAGTATTATATAGTATTACCCGTAGATATAAACTACACATATATATATACATACAAGAGAAAAGAAACACATACAAATAAAAAGAGGAGTGAAATAAATATTTTAAAGGCTAAAAAAAATTGCACAATTAATTAAATTGGGCTTGACTCTCAGAAAGTCCCCAGTGGAGTCGTCATCTGTCGCAACCAGGGTCGTGGCGGGGACAGCGATAAATTAAACAACAGAGTCGCCACCGAGATTTATTAAACAAAACCTCGGAAAAACTTAAAAAAGAAGGTCTTTGAAACCATGAATGAGTTCGGGAGTCTATTACGTGTAGGGAAGGTGTTAGCACCCTACGACGTCCATTAAGTAAGCAGTTACCTTCTAATTAATTGTGCAAAAATTTGTTAATATAAAAAAATATTTAATATCACTAAAAAAAATTTACACTTATTTATTAATGAGAGGACAAAAAAATTATTTATTTAGACTCGACGGGTTTGGTTCCCGCTCCTACGTATTCTCGGCTCAGGGAGGAATCAAAGACACGTAGTTCTTAAGGTTTTCTGAAAATGATTAATTTCAGAAAGGGGCGGGTTCAAGTCAACACTTCACTACTCAATTTGAAGGAAGCAATCGCAACTCAGTCAGATTTTAAGAGAAACATATATTCCTTTTTCTTAAAGACAAAGTACGATTTAAAGAAGATTAATTAAAAAAAAACAATTGGGTTTAAGTTAGCACAAGGCTACATAGTAAACCCAAACTCGACAATTTGACTCTGAAGGATCAAGAATCATCGTTCATAATTTTTTGAAATTTACGATAGTAGTAATAGCAATAAATAAATAAATAAATAAAATAATCAAAAAATAAAAATAAAAAATAAAAACTAGGCTTAAGTTAGCACAAGGCTACTCAGTAAACCCAACTTGAATCTGAAGGCAGCATTAGCAACTCAGTCGGACCCAAAGATCATGTTTTTTTTATATCGGGTGGTGCAGAAAGCAAAAAGGAAACACAAGATACCCGAAAAAAATTGAGGTGACAAAGGTAAAAGAAAAATGAAAGTCCATACACAGCACAACAAAAATGCAAGGCGATTTAAACCACGAAAATGCAAAACTAGAAACAGATAACACAAGAGACAAAATATTTAGGGTGTCGAAAGCAAACAAATGGATGGTGCAGAAAGCAAACAAAATACAGCATACCTGAAAACGTTGAGGTGCCGAAAGTAAAAAAACACAGCAAAAATACAGCGTGGTTCAAACAGTAAAAACGCAAAAAAAAAAGAAATAGAAAACACAAGAGACACAAAATATTGTAGGTGTTGAAAGCAAAAAATGAGTGGTGTAGAAAGCAAAAAATAAAATAATAAGCATCATGGGGGTGCGGAAAGTAAACAAAAAATGCAGCAAAAATACAGGGCGGCACAAACAGTAAAAACGCAAAAACAGAAACAGACTTGACAAGAAAAAAACGAAAAGGCACAAAACCAAAACAAACCAAAAACAACTAAACACAAACACAAAAACAAAACAAAACAAAAAAAGAATGATGAAAGTCACATTAAGGTTGTTGGGAGAAATTTTTTGAGAGACAATAATGAAGATTATGTTGAAAAGAGAAGGTGAGTGTTGTTATTATCATTATTAAATTATATATATTTCTTCTCTTAATTTAGGTGATGAACAAATGAATTTTTTTTAATAAATAAAATGTATGAACATAAATTAGAAGGAAAATTTAAATACGACAATAACAAAATAGTTTTACCTATGAAGATAGGTCCATCGTAATCTTGCTTGTATTTCTCTCTTGAACGAAAGAGAATTTCTTCTTTTCCCTCTTTAAAATAAATTTCTGAAGTATTTTATTTCTCTCTGTTCTCTATGCTCTTTTTTATGCAATAGAAACAGACCAATGTCTCCACTACTCTTCTTAATTTCTTGGCATTTTCATGCAGAATAACTGTACTTCCACTTCTTGTTCTGTTTCCTTCTTTTTCTCTCTTTTTTTCTTTTTTGAAAATTTCTTGGCCGATAATTATAATAACAACAATAATAACAATAATTATTATTATTATTATTATTATTATTATTATTATTTATAACTAACTACTCAACACTATGTTTTTCTTTTACGTCTTTTATTTATTTACTTATTTATTTATTATTGTTATTATTATTCAAAACAAATACTTGACTAAGTCAAGTAACAATGATAATAATAATATATTCCCTGTTAAGCTTTTCACGATTGCTTTCTCGTTTCCCTTCTCTTTTTTTTTTATTATTAACAACTAGTCAATTAATTAACTAATAATCATTATTATATTATTAGTAGTAGGATTAGATTTAGTATTCACACTAATTATCTTAACTATTAACAAAATTAATATTATTAGGATTAGGATAAAATTGGATATTCACACTTCACATGAATGCATAATCAATCTCCTACCTAATAACTAACTTATAATTGTCAAATAACTTGATGAATAACAGAAAACTAAGTCTAGGTAACCAATCATAGTTAAAGTTTGTACAATAAGGATCAAGAAAGTATAAAAGGTTTTCACATACTAGCTATTTTATATTTATGTTTATAATTTTAAAAACTAAATGTATTTATTTTTTATTCAGTAATTGATGGGCAACAAAATGGAAAGCGTATCGGGATATCGTCCTCAGAGATTATGGCCATTTATCACGTTCTCAAGTTATACAACTAATTTAGACGAAAAAGAGATAATTATTTTGTAAAATCATAGAGATAAACAACGTCAGAAATTAAACTTAATCTAAACATACATTTGGAACTTGGTTTCATTCGATTATGAATCCAAAAATTTCATAGACAAAGCTTCCTTTGGATTGGTCGTAATTTCATTATCCTAATTTTAATTCATTTGTTGTTGGTCAAATTCACTATATTAGTTAGACCCAAATCTCTTTGGTGAACATCCTTCCTAACCTCATTAATAAGCCTAATCTCTTAGATCAAATTAGCAAAGCAAAGACATGAAGCTCTATGGAATTTAAGCAAAGACCAGACAAATCAAGCTATCTATATCTAGATTAACCTAATTCATGAATCTAACATTAATATGAGCCAACAAGACATTTGAGTGGTGATCAAGCACACAAAAATATTAAGCATAACAATTGATACTCCAACAAGAGAGGATTTCATAGAATAACTAAATTAGAATTAAAACTTCATCAAACTCAAATTACATCAAATATCCAAATACATAAACAAAACTAGAAATAGAGGGAAGAAAAGAGATAGAATGACTCCCAAAGAAATGAAGCAAGGTTAATAAAAGCAATCTCTTGTCTTCCCCATCTTTCTCCTCTAAGCTCCATAGATGACTGGCTCCAAAGGATCTACATGATGCACAACCCTTCTTCTCCTCCCTCATTACCTAAAGAAACTACAATGATCTTTCTCCTTCTCTCTCTAAAATCTAAGATGGAGGCTAGGGTTTCTAAAAATGACAAAAACATGAATTTATAGAAGTACTAGACGCAAGACTAGCGCTTAAGCAGACTCTAGTGCTTAAGTGATGTACTTGGCGCTTAAGCACCCCTTCAAAACTCTTTAGTGCCAGACTCTAGCGCTTAAACGTTGCATTCGTGACTAGTGATCTTCTTGTTGGCGCTTAAACGCCTATTTTAGCGCTTAAGTATTGGCTCCAAAAACTGGGCAGCGTCTTCAACGTGTTCCTTTGCTTCTAGCACTTAAGCCTTGATCCTGAGGCTTAAGCGCCGCTCCTCTACTGCTCCATTATATTTTTCTTGTTGTCCAAGCTATCCAAATATCCTACAAACATGTTTTAGAGAATTAAAAATGTAACAATTTATTTAAATTACCTAAAATTACTTAAGAATTAACTAAGTACAAATTATGGAAAGGTTTTTTATAAAGAAATTATATTTTAAACATGATAAGCGTGAAAACATAAGAATAACACATAACGAAACACACTTATCAGTAATTTTATATAAAATACAGAAAAATAATTAAAAAATTGTTATGAGTGGACTTTTTTTTCAGGGTCAGAGTATACTCTCTTAAATTATTTGTGCCCCTCATTACGTTTTTTAATTTCAGTTCAATGAGTTCCATAAAGAAAGTTTTAGTTCAATGATCCATTGAACAGGAAAAAAAACTATTAATTTGGTACTTTGAAAATTTGGTTGTCATTAATTTATTCCTTCAAGATTTTTATTATTAAATTAATACTTCCAAAATTTATGATATGTATTTTAAAAAGTTGAATTTATGGTCTATGTACCGTCAATCTCCCATCTTTTTCTTTCATGCCCTTTTGTTGCTCAGGTTTGGCGAGCAGTCTGTGATTGGCTTGGTACTGATTTTGTGGGTTGCTCCTCTTTGCTGGAGTCTTTTTTCTGGTTAAAGTCTTTGGGAAGGATTAAAAAGAGAAAAATTCCCGTGCTATCTATTTGGTGCGCAACACTGTGGTCAATTTGGTTAGCTAAGAATGCAATTATATTTAAAGGATCCCAATGAGATGTGGGAGAGATTGTTCTTTTGGTTAAACGACGCTCATGGGCATGGCTCAAATCCAATTTTGGGGCTAATTGCTTTTGCTTAGTGAACTGGTTTAGTTGTCCACTTTCCTGTATTCTCTCTTCGTAATGGGATGACTCCCTGTTACCCTATTAATAATATCAATTTTCCTCATTGATCAAAAAAAAATACACCTTTTTGAAATAAATTTTAATATATTACACTATTCTCATTCATATAATACTTCACTATTTATTCTTTTAGTCATTTAATATAGTTGAGTTAATTATACATTTTGCTTTTTTAAATAGTACTAACTACACAATTATAATCTCACATTTTTTAATCAATTTATAATGGCTAAAAATCAAAAGCTAAACATTTTTAACTTGTTTCCCAAATATACCACTTTGACATGAGAATTTTCTTTTATTATTAATTTTTAAAAACTATGTGAGATAGTTTTTTACTTTAAAAAAATTAGTAATGATAATTCACTTCCAAAATTAGTCTTATTAATTTTTTAAAAATACAAATTAATTCTATCACTACCAACAATAATATCTATTTTACCGGGCAATTTTTTTAGAGTGAGAGGTGGGTAGTTCGAATTTTATATCTTCATCTGATATCATAGTAGTATTCTCACTAAGCTATTATCAAAGGGTGGAGTGACCACGGGATCAGGTAGGTAAGCCAACGAACCCAACAAACCAAACCAAACAAATTCACAAACTTGTTGAAACCAATCACAGTCGGGTAAAAGTAGAACCAAAACGAACAAACTCGAAAATATTTGATTTGTGTATCAGATTTAGAAATTCAAACTCGATGACCCGATATTTTTTTTTTTAAAATATACTAACTTAAGGTCCTAATTAGTAAGATATAAGTAGACTTTAGAGTCATATAATATAGTTTAAAAATTTCTTTATTTAGTTACTAACTTATGTGGTTATAATATTTTTGTATGTTGGTGAAGAAGAGGGAAATTAAAAATTAAGATCATTAGTAGTAGTCATAGTATTTTAAAATTTGTATTGTTAAATTTGAGTTTAGAATTTGTATTGTGTTGTAGAATTGATATTATGTTTTAAATTTGTACGGTTTGGATTTAGACTTTATTTTTAATAGATTTAGTATTTTAAATTTTTAATTATACCATATTAATATATTATTAGATGTACGACGTAGTTATTTTTTTAATCGAATAATCGATGGTCCAATTCAAACCAACCCATTTGGTTTCGAATTGGATTGATTCAATTTTTTTTCATAAGTCCAAACCAAACTAGGGAGAACAATTTGAAACGATTTAGGTATTAAATTATCAAAATCAAATCAAACCAACATTTACACACCTTTATCCAGGGGATTACATACCCATAATATATAAAGCGTCTTATAAATAAGAACCAACAAAATATCATTTTCTATCATTTTAAGTGCTTCGGTTTATTATACAACTCCTTTAACAAACTTATAATTCAACTAAGCCGTATCATGATTTCATAACTTTCATCTAATTCCAAAATTAAAAGCTTTATACTTCTCAATCATACCCTAATTTTTTATAATACTTTAAATTTATAAAAATTGATTTATTAATATTTTAAAATTTTCAGGAATTAATTTATTAACAAAAATATTTGAAATTAACGACGAGTAAATTTTTGGTTACTCCAGTTCAATGATAAAATAATCGATGATTTTTTATTAAAATTAAATAATGGATGATGAAAGGAAGTAATAACGGTCTATCTGCCTTCGTGAACTTCGTTCCCTATTCGAATTCCAATGTCAAATTGCCGGTGTCTCTAAAATCTAATCAACTTGCATTGATCTGAATCCCAAACTTGCAGATCACATTCTCTCTGTTCACTAAACAATTATTCTCTGCAATTGCGAAACAGATCGAATAGTTCATCTTCACCGACTCATCTGTAAGCGATCCACGTTCCTTTTTTTTTAATTTCTTGTATTTATGATTTTTCTGCATTGTTCACAAATTACAATTATTGTTGGTGTTCAATGAACAAATCAGCTCAATTTGTATCGGTGAAGTCTTCACCTTCAGATCGTTGTGTTTTCATTTCTGACGCTAATGTTTTTGCACTGTTTTTATTCAATTAATGTCTCAGTTTATGTGAGTTCCGATTCTGTTTTGAAATTGATTAGTTTGTGAAGTAGATTTGCTCTTTTGGTATCATTATCGCTTTCATCTAGTACACTACAGTAGTTTTATCACCAACGTTCTATGTTGTCTGGTTATTTTGCTGTTATCTACTTAAACTGCTCGTGGCATTGATTGATTTTCCACTTTGCAGAACAGAATTTAGGTGATTCATGGAACCAGCATCTGCTGATTCTTCATCTCAACCTTCTCCTTTGGCGTCTAATAGTGAAAATCACTCCACCAAAGTATCTGGACAAAATAGCAGCGCAAATGATTCAGCTGCTTCTGGCATATCACCCTGGGCAAGATTTTCACAATCCTTTGGGCTTGGAGCAGCACAACAGGACTCACCAGCCGGAAATAATGGCATTTCAGCTTTTTCACGACTTACTAGCGGGCTTGGATTGAGAATGCCCTCAAATGAGACTGTTCCTGCCAATTCAGGAGCCGAGCAATCTAACTTAATTGAATCCTTCACCAAAGGGTTGATGGATTCTTCCAAAAGTGCAGTTAAGGCCGTGCAGGTCAAAGCGCGTCATATTGTCTCTCAAAATAAACGTAGATACCAGGTAAGTTGGCAAAGACATTTTGCAACTGGTTCAGTTTGACCTCTATTTCTTCCATACCATGAATTAAATTATATTGATGATCTATGTTATCATGTCCAAAACTGCTGCTTGATTTACTTGTAGTTGTGACTTGTGAGAACCTTGTCCGTGTTCCATAGCTGCATAGTTTGCTTTTGTCATTGCTACTTGTGTGAGGATTATATCATAAATTTTGTGTGAACTCCATAAATTTACTTGTTTATATCTGTGTGGCAACAACTTCAATTTGAAATAAAAATATAATCGGCACACCACCTGAAGGATAGTAGGATACTACCAAGTATGCTCACTTTGTTATTCCATGGGTTCTTTATAATAGTTGAGGATAATTTTATTAGCTATTAAAACTGGTAATACCCAGTACCCACAAATGCATACTATCGAGTTAAACCTACTGGATTTTGATCTCAACCTCATCAGCATTACACATTGCTGTTTGTCAATCGAAGAGTTCACACAATGTACTGAAACTTTAGGCATGCTCATTTTTCAGTGCACCTATGAGAGAAAACATGATCAAGAAAATCTTCTTATAGGATGTGCTCAAAGTATTTTATTTTCGAAGTATCTTCCTAGAATCCTAGGTTTATTACCTGCTCTAAGAGTTGTTCTGTCATCTGACATTCTTATAATAAAAATATGTTGATCTTTCCATGTCAAAAGCATCATTGTAGAGGGAAAGATCACTCTTGATTTCATCTATTTAATAATCAAACAGGTATCGACTTAGGTACTGAATCATATTCATTATGTATCTGATACTCACAGATATAAGCTATCACTATTTCGTTAAATATTCAAATTCAAATATACTGAATTTCGAATGAAAAAAATACTAGTTTATGTGAAGAGTTGACTTTTCTTCTATGTTGATTTCATTTTTCTTTTACTTTAGCATTTTCAACTCTTAATTCTTTGTAACAGGAAGGTGGATTTGATTTGGACATGACATACATCACTGAAAATATAATTGCTATGGGATTTCCTGGTGGTGATTTGAGCTCTGGAATTTTTGGATACATTGAGGTACTTTCATACACAGTCAGTCTTGTCTCTCATGTTCAAGCCAAGTTCAGTCATAATTCAATTTGTTTTAAGGGAGAGCTGTGTTGCAGGGGTTCTATCGCAATCACATGGAAGAAGTGATTAAGTTTTTTGAAACTCATCACAAGGTAACATAATATTTACTGCAATCTTGGATCTTATTATATGCTCATCCTGGGAATACAGAAGAAAGTTTTATTAAAAAATGTGAACTATCCCTTGTTACAGCCATCGTATCCTTTGATGTAGTATAGAAACCCTTGTTGAAAAAAAATAAGAACCCTAACCCTTAGAATATATTAGATCCTAAGTCCTAACTATATAAAGCCATTTTTTTAAAAAAATAAAATA
This sequence comes from Cyamopsis tetragonoloba, assembly GCA_037177725.1. Lineage (NCBI taxonomy): Eukaryota > Viridiplantae > Streptophyta > Magnoliopsida > Fabales > Fabaceae > Cyamopsis > Cyamopsis tetragonoloba. The sequence goes on along the minus strand of CM074120.1, from coordinate 39,482,234 downwards.
AAATTCTGAAAGACATTAGTAATATATAAAATAACACACCTACAGCACTTGTACTAATGGTGTTGGTTACACATTCATCTATGATAACCCAAACAGCAAACCAACATTTAATTATAATTTTATGTGATGTTAACTCTTCTCCACATGTAAAAAGCTACTTTGAGTACCTGTAGACCTGGATATTCTTCCAAGCTCCAACTTGTTCTACAAATCTGAGAAATTAGCATCTGTTTGTATATCGTTATGTGCAGATTTTTGACAATTTATCTATTGACATTTTTAGTCTCTTGAAACTTTGATATGCAGGGGAAGTACAAAGTATACAATCTTTGTTCAGAAAGGTTATATGATGGATCACTATTCCAAGGGAAGGTGTGGCTTTCTTTCTTTTTTTTAACTTTAGCACTCTAATTGATATAGCAGTATATATGGGTAATAATCTTGATGGTTACATTTAGATATCATCATTTACCTCGGAGTCGCTATTTTTGCAATGTAGCTACTCCAAAAGTATTTTTACATGTTTTAAATGTATATGAAGGTAATTCTGTTACTCGGGAAGACTGAAAGACAGAGAATTAGCATTTAGTAGTTCTGTTTTCTTAAATTAGGCCATGATAAAGACAAATAAAAACAATCACACATAGACAACATTTCCTGGTTTTTACTTTTTATCAAGAAAATTGATACCCAGCATACATGCGTTATTGATCAAATTGTAGACAATTATGCTTATGAGAGCGGGACTTTTTGAAGGTATATTATCCTACTTTTAAACTCTAGTTTGTTTGAGTTGCAGGAATCATGTGAGTGTGACTCAGAAAACATTGCATGGAACAGATAAAAATGGACATAAATATGTAGACAATAATTTTTGGAACTTCTTTGTTGCAGTTTTGTTTTGTAGATTTCAGAAGAAGAAATAAGGAACAGGATCATTATTTGTTTTTCAATAAAAAAATACTGTAATATTCAAGTCTTCACTAATAACCTCTTGGGATTGTGTTCAGGTTGCAACCTTTCCATTCAGTGATCATAATTGCCCTCCTATTCAACTTATAGCATCATTTTGCCAAAGCGCATATACATGGTTGAAGGAGGATATTCAAAATGTGGTGGTCGTTCATTGTAAAGCTGGTATGGGGAGGACAGGGCTGATGATTTGTAGTCTTCTTTTGTTTCTTAAGGTAAATCATTATAACCAACACCAAAGACTCTGGAACCATAGTTGTGCACTTTTTTCTCTGAACTTTGCAAGTTTTGACTGTCAATCTCATTTTACAGTTCTTCCCAACTGCAGAGGAAGCCATTGATTACTTTAACCAGAAAAGATGTATAGATGGAAAGGCGCTAGTTCTCCCTAGTCAGATCGTCAGTCATTTACTTTAGTTTGTTGTTTTATTTAAGATGTAATGTTCTTGATATATTCTTCTGAAATGATTTACTTCGTTATCGTTTCAGAGATATGTCAAATACTTTGAACGGACTTTAACACACTTTAATGGAGAAGTCCCGGCTGGACGAAGGTAAAATGTTATTCTTCACAAGATACCAAAACCAAAGAAGTTTCTTCTTAATTTGAATTATTTTCACAGGTGCATGTTAAGAGGGTTTCGGCTTCACAAATGTCCTTATTGGGTTAGACCATCCATTACAATTTCTAATCATAGTGGTAAGTGGCAAACCTCGTTGCTTTCTCTTCATTGAATTTCTGTAATATGATTTTTGCTTATCAAATGTCATGTTGACGGGGGGGACTTCAATACTTAATTTTTTGTGCAATCAGCAAACGAAAATCACATAGATTTCAAGTTTAGCATGGAGAGGAAAGGGAAAATGTATAATGGTATGTTTAGGTAGAAAGAAGTTTTTACTTCAACAACTGTGCCTGATAAAGGTGTAAATGGAAGAATAGACATGGAATGAGATGAAAGCTAAAGAAAAGTCCTTAAGATTCACTCATTTTCATCTCTACTAAGCATAGCTCAAGAAATCTGAACATCTATTTGGGAGTCTGGATCAGAACTTCAGAAGTCCTTCGCACCAATATGGTTACAGTTTTCAGTGAATAGTGCCTGCATCTTTCCTGATTGAATTTTTACCAAAGCAATTTATATGTATTTTCACCTCTGCAAGACTTCGGTTTGTACTGTGCTTTTGTCATGCAAGTTCCAAGTTGTTCTTACAACCAACTTTTTTGTCTGCACAAGACTCATGTTTTCACTTATTCTCAGGAATTCTGTTCACCACAAGAAAACATCCCAAAACAAAAGATTTAATGGTACAGAGATGCTATTTTTGGCGCTATCTTTAGATGAATTTTGATTCTTTTCCCAAAGCCTCAAACTGCATAGATTTGAATTTGATTATTGAGTTTACTTTTAAACTTGTTTGCAGCCAGAAGATTTCTGGATCAGTGCACCAAAAAAAGGAATAGTAGTCTTTGCACTACCCGGGGAGCCTGGTTTGACCGAGTTGGCTGGGGACTTCAAAATTGAATTTCATGATCGACAGGGAGATTTCTACTGGTTTGTTCAGAACACCTTCATTATGATTGTACCTTGACATTTATGGTGATTTTATTATGGAATATCTTAATCTTTTAGATATGGAGACCAAAACGTTCTATCATGATCAAATGTATAGTTCCCATCTCTACTATAATTCAAGATTTGCTTTGTTCAAACAAATATATGGCATGGAACAGAGTTTGTTTACACATAGATTGGCAATTTTCTTGACTTACCGATTTCTTCTTGACAGTTGGATGAATACAACAATGACAGAAAACAGAATAATTTTAGATGGCTCGGATCTTGATGGTTTTGACAAGGTTACACACTTTCTTACTCAATGTTATTTTGTTTGCATAAAGTTGTACACTTTCTCTTCCATATTTTCTATCTCTGAAGTTGATCAGAATTTAAACCTTATGCGCATTCAGAGGAAGATCCCAGCTCCAGGATTTCAGGTCGAAGCTGTGATGGTAGACTACAACGGCGCCCTACCAGCAAGGAAAAAGACCAATCCTGCCAGCCAAGGATCCAATGGAAACATGAGCAATTCCGAAGCCGGCACAAGGCTTGCTTCATCTAACTCAAGTGGGAATAAGGTCCCTAAAAATGGAGATGATGATGTATTCTCTGATAGCGACGAAGAGGATACCCGAGATAAATCAAGCGGGAAAGCTGTAACTGATTACAAATTAATGGCACCTGATCAAGTATCTGAGGCTACTCATGACCATGTAGGAATGTTGGCACATACAACGAATCAGTTGTCACTCCAGCATGAGGAAAGTACGCAAAAGGATGCTTCTGAAGAATCAACTACAGATAAAGTTCATGCAAGCCCTATCCCTACAATTTTGGAATCTGTGGGGGCAAGTGAAATCAAGGCAATGGCAGCAGATGCTTCAGTTTTCTCTTTTGGAGATGAAGATTTTGAAAGTGATTGAAACCATATGGGATGAACTCTGGTTCTTTTTGGATACTAAGGAATTCGTATATACAGCCCATTCCAGAGATCACACTTTAGTTTTGAAAGGCATTAGGTACTCCTTATGGGATTCATTGCATTTTTCCCCCCATTTGTTGTCAAATTAATTTTCCTGTATTTTATTTGATATATTTTTGAGTTTATGTATTTACATGATTCTTCCAAGTTTCTATGTTCTCTGCTCCACTGTCCACGGGGGAACTCCGTTATCCATAACAAGATATTGCCAGTTAATGTGAAAAATTAACAAATATAAATAACTAGTATTTCTTTCTAAAATGACAATGCTGCATGACAAATTGTCTCCCTTAAAATGAAAAGTGTATAATATTAAAAGAATAAATTAATTTTAAATTTTTTTAAAAAATAAGACATTAAGTGCATGTTTAGTAAAATGTTGGTGGTGTGGGAAATTGATTTTGAAGCATCAAATTTGATTTTAGCTAATTAATTAGTTGTTTGGTTCTTAGTTAAGGGAAATTCAAAATTGATTTTTTCAAAATTGATTTTGGTAAAAGTAAGGTGAGTCTTGCTTGTACGTCGAGTTAAAAATTTTACACTGATTTTTACTTCAAACTTATTTTTAAGTTAAAATTTTTGAAAATAAAACACGTTACTTCAAAATCAATTTTATATAAAATTAATTCCTCAAAATTAATTTTATACAAAATTAATTTTTCAAAATCACATTAATCTAAAATTAATTCTACCACGACTAAACCAAACAGATAAAACTCCTTTGCACATAAAAGCATCGGTCCATTGCAACCCGTGACAAGACCTTTTTCCGGCCAACCTATTAGATTATTCCACGCTCGATTGCGAACAAATTTGAAAGCTTGTAACTTAGATCTTCCAATCTAAGTTGGTAACTCCAAATGTTGGTTTTCCATTGGCTTCGACAAAACTGCTTCAAAGGCATTGATTCTGGTATTAGGTACGGTTCAGCCGCATGAAAACTCTAAAATTCTAACATTTATTTGTTGATCCAATGCTTTCTCGTATAAATTCAGGACATAAAAATGACTTCAATCTCAGGTAAATTTGCTACTGTAAAAAAACTCATTAGCTATGAATCGAAGAATAACTAAGTTAGCAAACTCTTCAAATACTTGAGACTGTGATTCATTGGATATCTTCTTTGTTTGTTATCTTGGTCTTTTAAACTTTCTTACACGTATGTTAAAACTGTTTTTTTTTTTCGGAAATAGTATGTTTAACATAAGTTTAACCTTTGAAATAGTATGTTAAACTTATGCATTTGAAGAGTGTTATATTTTTTGAATATGAAATTTTAAAATAAAAAAATAAGTATAATTAAATTGTCTAGATTTATTATTTATTTATAATTAATATAATATTTACTATAATATACTAAAAACTATATTTATTACAATATGATTTAACTAAAATATAATTGTGATAATGCAATCTTATTTTGTCTATTATTTAGTAGGCACCAAACATTATATGGGATAAACGCTTATTTGATTCTTATCCTATCATGTTCTTATTTAATTTTCTTCTCCTGTCAATCCTTATCATATCTTATCCATCAAACGAGTTCTTATAGTCTCCTTTGATAGGTTCCAGATTTGAGTTCTTATTTATTCTTTGAGTTTGGAAGCTTTTCATGTCTTAAACTTAGCCAAGAGCACCAACCTCTCACAAAACAAAGTAGCACTTTAGTAATATATCTTACTGATATATGTATTATTACAAGTGTGTGACCCGTGCTACACTAGAGGAGGTTTTATCGCTATTGGTTCTTAGTGGGGGCCTACAAGGTTAGCGAAGGTGGATGCTAGAGGTGTCAGGTACGTATACGATAGCTTTGGGTTATTTTGTGTTGTTGCAAATTCAGAGCTGTAGAAAATGTGGATGAAATCGTGCTAAAGGCACACAAAGTCGCATGGAAATTTGTCGCACCACTTAAAGTGATGGTGTTCTCTTGGCTTGCCTTCCAATACCAACTCTCAACCTGTGCTAATTTGGTACGACGTGGAGTAGCTTCAGTACATGATGATGCTTGTCCATATTGTTATGTGCTTTCGGAACAGTTTAACACGTTTTTTTACATTGTGAGACTGCTTATGGTGTGTGGAGTAAAGTTTTGATGTGTATGCAAATTCAAATTCCAATTGTAGAGTCACTGCCGACTTGATTTATCTCATTTCGGTTGTCAATTCATTCTAAGAAGAAAAAGAAGGCGCTATCCAAAGACCAGAGTATGGGCAGCAGTGTGTTAGTGTATATGGTTAATGAGAATTTTTGTAGTTTTCAATAATAATGTATGGGATTGGGATAGGGTCCAAGTCCTTGATCAAATTAAAGTTAGTTCTTGAATTTGGTTAAAACACTCTAATCTTTATTTTTTGATTGGTGTATGTGTCCTCTTTATTTAGGGTCTGTTTATTTTATATTCTCATTTTCTATTTTTATTTACTGTTTTACAAGTAATTGTGATATAAAACTATCACCTTGTTTTCATTTAATTTTTTGCTTTTACTTTTTAGATATTTGTATAGAAAACTTTGAAAACAATCAAAATGAGTATAATATGTTTTTAATGTTTTGTAAATCGTCTTCATCACTCCTTACAAACTAAACACAAATACATTACTTTTTAATATTTTCTTTTTCATTTTTTGAACTAAACACACATATAAAATAAAAAATGAAAATGAAAATGCAAAATAAACATACCCTTAGTGGCTTCTGAACTTATTGTAATGCTTTAAGTATCTTGTGTACTCCTTTAATATAATTTAAATTGCTTATAAAAAAATCATGAAATAGGTTCAAATTCTTCAAGGAAACTTTTATACAAAAAAATACGGAAAACGGATAGCATGGCCTGAGGCAAATTTTGTACATACAAAATGTATTTCCTTTCGTCATAGTTTGTTTCAAGGGAGCAGAAACATAAACCTGAATAACGGGTAGGAGTTATAGCCCATTTTTCTCAATGAGAAAAGATAATATATAACCTTTTCTTTTACATATTTTATGTATTTTTTAATCAAAACAACATATTCTATATATAACCTGATCCAGTAGATTCTAGTTGAATTAAACATAAAAAATATGTGAGACAATATCATGTCATTATTGTCACCTCAAATCCGCATGATAACACGGCCCAAAGCAAACGTCGAGTGGGAGTTTGAACAGATTTTTCTCTTTCAGAAAAGCTAATAATTTTTTTAATAGTATATTCTTTATATAATGAATTCTAGGTGAATTTAAGATAAAGTAGGTTAATTTTTTTCAAAAAACTTAAATGAAGAAAATATATTAAAAGGTATTAAGTATATATCCTGGATATCAAGCAGGTTTTTCTGGCCCATTTTTCTCTATCAGAAAATAATGTATTTATTTTTTACTTAATATATTCTGTACTTCAGTAATTTAGGAGAATTTACTTTGAAAAAAATTCAAACAGTACTCTTTAATGTTATATTTAAGGGATTAGCATTTGTCCTGTTGCATCCCTTCAGGATGGTTTTCTTTTTGCTTGCGCTGTCACTGCATATTAATTCATGCATATCTTCATGTTGTGCTTATAGAAATTGAAAGAGTTCCAGGCTATTCAGGGCATGTTTGTTTACTATTTTGACGTGGTTAAAATTATTTTTAATTAAAGTTAAATATATTTATTTTTATTAAATCGTCGATTTTGTGCATCAATAATCTTAACCATTAATTTTTATATCGATTTATGTGTTTTTCATTTCAAATATTACTAAAATTTAAACCAAACGGATCCTCAATGAGCTCTCCGCTATCAAGAATGTAGAAAGTTTGTAGGCCAAACTTATTCGGATGAATTTTGAGTTGGGTCAACCCAATAATCTGATTGAACTAAACTAACTCAAACACTTTATTAACCTTAATTCAGCCTTTTCTAGTCCCAATCCCAACCGAATCAAATCAATGGAAATTAAGTGCATGTTTAAATTGACGGTGGTAAAATTGATTTAATACAGAATTAATTATTGATTTTGAGCAAAATTAATTTACGTTTGAAAAAATATGATTAAAAAATTAATTCTAAGAGGTAATAATGTTTGGGTAATCTTGTTAAAACCTAAATATTACGTGCATGTTTGGATTGGCTTTTGCCAATCCCAAACCATAGTTTGGATTTATTCATAATTGATTCTGACCAAAAAGTTATGTTTGACAATCTTATACCATAATTGATCCTGAATAGAAAATCATAATTCAGTGAGAAGTAACTATTTGTTACTTCTGATTTTGCTCAAAATCAATTCGGTTCGTAATCAATTTTGAGAATTTAATTCAAATATGCACTAAATATGACGCATAATTGATTATGGAGAAATAGAAAAAAGTTACATCTCACAAAACTTAAATTTTGTATCCAAAATTAATTCTAACTCAAAGTTATCAAACATCATTTTTTTTTTTGTCAAAAACAATTATGTCTCCAGGAAAACCATGATTTCGTGATTGCAAAATCAACCCAAACATGCTATAATTTTTGTGAGACAATTAAAAATAAGACATAAGCCTCTCAATCTCTGCATGTGATCTATGATTATTCTCTTTCTATTGTTTTTCTACTTTTTGTTTATTTTGTAGTATCTGAGTAGATAGAATCACTAACAAATAACAGATAAGCAATACTATAAGCTATAAGTAATTTATTATGACTTTTTAAGATTTTTTAAAACAATTTCATAATTTTAATTTCTTAGTTACCCCTAGCCTTAGACAGGGTAGACCTACCTCTTAACTAAACTTTCTGTTACCAAAAAATTTTCTTAGTTACCAACCCAAAACCTAACTCAATCCAAAGTCCCGAACCAAACTAGGATGAGTTGGTTTGATTCGGGTTGAAACATTTTTTCCAAAACCGAACCAACCCAACTCAATTAAAATTGATTAGTTCAAATTTTGAAATCTTCCAAAACCAAGTCCGAACTCACCCCAAAAACTTGTGGCCTGATTATGATCCACAGTAAGCATTTTACTGTTCTTTTAGTAAAAAGAGGTTTCTGAATTCCATTGATTGAATTGGGTATGATACACACGCCAACAGTAATAACTAGCAAGTAAAGTGTGTTTCAACACAGTGCCGGTTTGGATAGAAGTGGATTCACGTAACGTGGATCCACTTCAATTTTACTTTTTGTTGCGTTTATTGGATCCGCGTCGGCTTATGTGCCTAATTTATCTCAGCCATTGATTTATCTATCTTAACGTGATTTGACGTGATCTAACGTCAATCCAAACACACACCCAGAGTACTAAAACAAACAGTTGGGAATGGTATAATGAACAAATTTTACAAGTTACAAAGCTGGTTCCATCATCTAAACAACAAACAAAATAAGAACAACCAATGAGGCTAATTGGCAAATGTAGCTAACAAAACAAATACAACTATCAGCAATTGACAGCGAAATGCAAAATTCAGCGATTAACATTGCAAGGAACATGCCAATATACATGAGAACTCATCTCAAAAATGTGCAATACGAACATGGCAAAAATCTGTTTGGTAATCCCCTATGATCATGAAATGCTGCTACTGGAGCTATCGTCGCTGTTTGACCACCTTCTGAAGACACAGGACACTAAATTTCTACCAGCCATAAACCCAAACTTTGTTCTTAACACTGCCAAACGACTGTTATTACCAATTGAAGGAGTATCAGCCTCGGCAATTTCATTCCCTGCTGGTAGAAAGTCTATTGTACTGTCCAGAGTTCCACCAACACCATCACTTCCACTTCCTTCCAAAGCTTCAATTTCACATTCATCGTAATTAAAGGCCAAAGAAACCCTCCGTTCGCGCAGCAACTCTAGGCCTCTACCAGTAATTTTTCTGCACTTTTTCAGCTTAACTTTAACCAAATTGGGACAACCAGAAGCAAGAGCCCCAATCCCAGCATTTGATATAGGACACCCTTTAATGCAAAGCTTCTTAAGAGCAACACATTTGGACGCAATCGTCTCTATCTCCGGATCGCCAACTGTTCCGATCCCACAAAAAGCCAACCTTTCCAAATTCTTGCAATTTGATGCAATTTCAGTTAAGCTCACAGAGGTGGGAAACAGACCAATTAACACAAGCTCTTGTAACTTAGGACAGTGTTTGGCTATAGAAACCAAACCATCATCACCAATTCTGTTACTTCTCCATCCATCAATGTGAACCTTTCTCAACAATTTGCATCTCTCAGCAACCATAGAAATCCCTAGGTTGGAGCAATCGGTTTTCACAACATGCAAAGTGTCTAATTCTAAGCAATTAGATACCCCTCTAATTCCTACATCGCTAACCTGAATCTTCTCAAGGTGAATTTCAATTAAACTAGGGTTCAAACTCCCAATCATCTCCATAGACTCATCCCAATCCCCTAAGCACCCAATAATCTTCAAACTTAGAAGCTTTTTTGATCCAACTATAAGCGGAACAAAGCTTTGGCCGTTTACAAGTTCCTTAATGCATATAGATTTTAACGACGAAAACGCAGGAACAATTACCTCATTACTGTCGTATACTCCACGGAGGCGTTTCACGGAAAGCTCTTCCAAAACGACGCAGCGTTCAACAACGGCAACGACTCCCTTGATTCCGAACATGCACGACGCAATCGAGAGCTTCTTCAAGGCCTTGCAATTCTCACCGAGGCTAGCCATTCCCGCTTCGGTTACGTCCCTGCAGCCTCGGAGCTTGAGGCGCGTGAGGTTCTTGCATCGGAGCGAGATCAGGTGCAAACCGTCGTCGTTTATGCTCGGGGACCTTCGGTCGCATCGCAACGCGAGTTTCGTGACCGAGTCGAACCTGGAAAACAGGGAAGGAATGAAGTCCGGCAATTCCGGCTTAGCGTTCATGGAGAGCCGGTGACGAGTTTGTCCGTCGAGGCGGAGCCACCGGTGACAGACGAGGGAGAGATTTTTCCGATCGACGGGGCTGAGGATATGAAATATTCCGGCGAGGCAATCATCGGGGAGATCGAGGGTGTAGTCACGAGTTCCGTTAGAGTTAACGGTGAAATCACTGAAATCAGCGTCGGTGTCTGAATCCAACTGAGAATTTTTATCGGAATCGGAATAATCGAGGGAGGTAACGGCGGTGGCGGACGGTGACTGACCCATGGAAATCGGATTTGTGTCTGTATACGGCGGAGAGTTATCCATCCAAAGGATTCATTTCATTTAATAGAACTGGTTGTGTGTGTACGTAAGCGAAGCGCGTGGAGAGTAAACGCCAATGGAAGTGTGAAAGCGCGTGTGATAGTATCGTCGCAACTACCGAGGCAGAGATAAACGTATGGGTTCATACACAAAACAATGCACCAGTCAGCCAGTCATCCCATGAACGTGTAAGTGGGCTTGCGTGTATGTGTCGTGTTGGACCTGGCCACTACCTCCTTGCTTTTTAAAACTTTAACATTAATAATTAGTACTCTTGTGGATAGAAGTAGATTTACGTGAATTTATTTTAACGTTATTTTTTGTTGTGTTTATTGGATAGCATTAATTTATGTGTCAAATTTATCTCAACCATTGATTTATCTATCTTAATGTGATTTAACGTGATTCGACGCCAATCCAAACACATACGTAATAACTATTAGAACATACAACTCATTTATAATTTATTTAACATCAATAAAATTAAATTTTTATTTTATTTCTTAAATTTTTGTATTAAAAAAATAATTAAATATAAAAATAAATAGATTATATATAAATAATGGGTGTACACAAAAAAAATTTCAAATTCTAATTTGCCTTTTAACTTTCTAGCCTTTACCAAAGAAAAGTCCAAAATTATTTTATTTTTCTTTCTCTTTTAGATATATATCTTATCTTTTCCCTTCTTTTAAAAAATATTGGAAGGGTCTTTTCCGTTTAAAATAAAATAAACTATTAATTTTAATTTTAATCATTGAAAATTATTATTATTAATTATTTTTGTCATCAATTTAATTCTTGTGTATTTATTTTTGAGGGACTGATTTGATGGTATTTAAATATTTTGAGGGATTAATTTAATAGTATTTTAAATCTTGGAGAATTAATTTGGTAATAAAATTCTTTTGAGGGACGAAACTGATGATTTACTCTTCTCTTAATATTTTTTTAATTGGATAATCCAATAATCCAACCCAAATTAACACGTTATTATTTGGATTTGTTCGGTTTGGATTTAAATATATTTTACTCAAACTCAAATCAAATTAATCTAAACTATTTTTATTGGTTAGAATTTCTTTTACCCTAAATCCAAACCAACCCAACTCATAGATATTTCTAATTTTCGGTGCGAGAGTTTCTTTAAAATAAAGATTTGAACCTAAAACCTCTCAATTAAAAAAAAACATATATCACTTAAATTAATTACCTATCAGTAATGATTTACTCTTTAAAATAAACCGAGACTTACCTATCTCACTATTTGATTTTATTTGGGAATAGTCAAGTTTTTTCTTTCCTATGTACCCAAAGAAAAAAGTGATTACCAACTATCCAAAAAAAAATATTGTTATTACCTACCAAATACAGATGTGCTATTTTTGAATTATTATATTGAGATGTTAAAAGTCTTGTATCAGTTAATAGTATGATTATCATAAAATATAAGAGGTGTGACAATCTTTTTCATAAAAGTTAGCTTTGGAGAGAGAGCTTAGCATAAAACTCGAATTCAAAAGGGTATAAGAGTCTAACTAGTCTTAATTTGGGTCACCCACAGATTTTAAATTGTACTATTTGATCTCAACTTGGACATCTCTCAGTTAAGTTAGTCAAGATCTCGATACTCAGAATAAGCCTCTTCAGCCACGGCCTCAAGACTTGGGGCTGGTGTCTTAACTTAGACATCTCTCGATCAAGTCAGTCGAGACCCCGTCGATTAGAATCTTCAGCCAAGGCCTTGAAACTTAGGGGTTGATATAAGGTATGATCTCAACTCAGATCAAGCTAGATCAGATACCCTCCTTTCCTAGCAAAGCTAATTCAGCATTGTCACGCCATTTACAACACGTGGTTACAGTAGGCTAGGATATCTGCAAGGTACATGATTTAAGGTGCCAAATTCACGCTTCTCCTCATCATAGCATTAATGGAGAGTAACCCTTGATAGTGTCATGATACACAGCAATTAAGTGCTAATATTTACCATTTATGGAACACACCTGGATGTTATGGTTCCAGGGCAATCACTTGTATAAGTAGTTCACATTCCCAAATTTGTACCCCCATCCATGCTCACAATAACACCTAGCTCTTATTAAGGTTTAGACGACGGCTTTCCACCTAAGTCGGGACCTAAGAGTCTTGAGTGGACATGAGTGTTAGAAACATCACACATCATATCTCCAATCTTGAATACGAGGGCGTATTAAGATGGCCACCATAGAGTATATGGGTGATCATCGGTCCGGATAACCCGATTAATCTAACCAAATCAATCCAATCGAATCATAAAAAACGGATTGGTTCGAATTAACAGATCCAAACAGATAAAAAAACATAAACAAAATCTATACAAATTAGATATTGAATTTACAAAAGTTAAATCCAATTAACCCGACTACCCAAATATATATAAAAAAAATCCCTTTTATCTTTTTCTAAATAGTTGTATGTATTGTGTTGTGTTTTATTTTTCTCAATCAAGTATCATAGTTCAATATTTTAAGTTTAGTGTTAATATTATGGTTTTTATTTATACATAAACATATTAGCACTTAGTTTTTATTTAAACATGTTCTATAATTGTGATTTTTATTATGTTCAAAATGCAGTAGTTTATTTTTTTTTTTTAATTTTTTTTTTACATATTCATGATTTTATCCTGTGTTGTATACATTTTACATTATCACACACTTTTTATTTATATATGTCTTTTTTTTTATATTTTTTATTATATTGGATAATCTGACATCCGATTCAATCCAACCCATTTTTTCGTAGGTTTCATTGGTTCGAGTACATATTAAAAATTATAAATTCAATCCGAGCACCCATATTTTTTTATTGGATTGAACTTCAGATTTGATTAAATTTGGTTTAATCCAACCAGTGTGCTCCTCTAATAGGATATAAGTGGTGTGGTATTGGCGCTCGACAATTCCTTGATAAAAGAAAATTAATATTCATAATTAGGATCCATTATAAAATAATAATATTACTATAAACTGAATTTATTTTCATATTTTACCTTATGTTTGGATGGAAAGAAGTAAAGAGGAAAGAAATGAAATAAAGAAAAAATTACAAATTACGATATCATTTCTTTTGTTTATTTGGAGAAAAATAGAGTGAAAATATTGACTTATAAAAAAATTTAAAATTTTAATTTTCTCTCCATTTTTTTCTTCCACATTTCTCTTCTATTTTTTACTTCCAAACATAAGGTTAAAGTACCCTTCAGTGTGTGTATATATATATAGTTACAGTTTAATGTTGGTTTAGTATTTTTTTTTTTCCGGAACCGGGTCGCACGGGCTTGAATTGAATTAGCACTGCATAGTTTTTTCATAAGACCATGTTAAAAGAACAACGTAAGTAATTCAATCAAGTATGTGTAGCTCTTATTTTATTAATATTTTGCCAGGAGTACATATTATTATATCAATTTAAATAATTCTTATACTACAATGTAAAGTTTTTATTAAGTAATTCAAATGGGTCACATGCATACTACACAATGCAAGGTTCTTACACTGAAATTCTATTTGTACTGTAATAAGAAACTTGTTAAATTGAGTTGCTTAACACAAACAATAACTCTAAACAACCCTGCATCTAATTAAGAACCATAGTTTTCGCAACATATAGTTTGCTTGTTATGCATAAATCAATTGATTTATATGATGACATTTGCAGAAATAATAACTACAAACAAATTAATAAAAGATACAAGGAAATTTAATTACAAACATAACATGGAAGGAGTTAACGATTATTAAATTCCAAAACAGTTATTGAGAGTGGAAGAGAAGAAAATAAGACTTAATTAATGTTGTTTTAAGTATTTTTTTCTAATCATTTAAGTTTTAACTAAAAAAGTTAATAAAAATGGACAATATTGACTAAAAAAAAATAAGGACTATAATGAAATATATAAAAATTAAGAGGCCAAACTAAAATTAAGGTAAGATTAAAGGATTAAAACACTAATTTTTATTTTTTTTAGACATGTTCCTCATTTCTAGGTGAACTTTGATCGTGGTGTTTCCGTCTTGTAGATTGTGGAACGTGAGTTTTCGGAATTTATCCGATTTAATTTCAGTAAATCTATTTCTATTTCTGTTTTAAAACCACCACCAACAGAAAAGGGAAGGTAAGAAAAAAAAAAAGTAATAGTATAAAAGAATGAATATTATCATTTTAATTGTCACTCTTATTTATAATTTATATTTTAATATAAGAGCCAAAATAATGAAAGAAAATGAATTTATAAATAAAAGTGACAATATCAAATTTAGAATGACAATATATATTCTGTAGTATCATATAATTTAAACATGATAAGTAGAAAAACTTTTGATTTGATTTTCACAAAGATTAATTTTATTTTTTGAATTATCTTGAATTTAAATTAAAACATGATAAGTGCGAAAAAAATGTGGTTTGAATATTGCAAAGATTAATTTTATTTTCTGGATTTTTTAATTTAAATTTAAATTGCGAAAAATTTGGGATGGATATAACCGAATATGCTCTAATATACGAATACACTCATATATAATTTTAAAATAAAAAAATTATTTTTATTAAAATATTTTAATCCGAATATCATAAAGTACAAACTCTAATTGATATAACTCTTTTAATTGATATTAAAGTAAATAAGTCATGTTAGTTTTAAAAAAATCACATAATTTCGTTAAAAACTTTTGAAAACTTTCAATAAAGACAATTTGTGGATGATTATATAATCTAGATTTATTTCTAAAAAAAATCTTTTTCACTCTATCTTTTACACCTTTTAGCATTTCCAACAAATAGTAATGGTGGGTAGCATGAGTCAATTTTTCACGTCATTGTTTCTACTTTCTAGAATAAAAGAGTATGTTTGGAATACAAGATTTTAGCTATTTTAAAAGATTATGTTTATAGATTTTGAAAAGCTTTGTAAATTTATTTGGTAATTACAAAATATTTTTGACTATCAAAAATCAACTAATTACACAATTTTTTTACAAATTATTATTTCTAAAATTATCCTCATTTATTTTACAAATCACAACTTACTCACTCTATTATCATACCAAATGTTAATATAACATTTTTTTTTGTCTTTCTAGTGAGTCAAATAATTTCGTTAATTACACAATTTATTTTATCAAACTTTTCTAATTTAATAAACTAATTATACATCTATAACCTTACGACCATAATATGTGACCTTCAATCAACTTTATATCGAAAACTTAAAACTTTCAGATTATTTCTTACCCCAAAGTTTAATCTCATTAGCCCTAGTGTCGAAGTAGTACCAAAAAACAAAAATCCCCTTTGTAACATCCATCAGTCTCTTGAATTCACCTCAGCTGAATTCTCTCTCTTCCCCCTTTCCCCTCTCTTGAATTCACTTGTAGCATTTTTTTTTCAAGTTAAATAGTTTTTTCTTAATGTTATTATGTAAAAAGAACACGTAAATAAATATATTTTGTAACTTTAAAAGGTCAGTCAAGTAAAACATAAAAGTCTTGTAATTACAACATTATTTCATCACCTTAAACTTTTATGTATAAAAAAAGAGAAACATTTTTGTTTTTTTTAACATAATTTTGTCTACTAACTTTGAACCCAATTGTGGACTTATTGAGCCCAAATAACTCAAATTATTCGGTGGAAGGGATTGAGACCACTCAAATTTAGAAATCTCACTATCTCTTTATATATAAGAACCATAAATCTAGACATTAAAAATGATGGTACTACTCTCAATAAAAATAGTGCTAATTTCTTCCGCAAATTATTCATGTGTTGATGACTGATGAGTGTGGTGGCTAATATTTGGCACCACCCAATTTAATAATCCCAACATCCGTTTTTTAATAAAAAAATCCAAAAGTTTTAAGAAAATGTTTCCGAAAGGCGATACCAAAAAAAGATCAAAATGTTTCTAAATCTTTTTTGGGACCATAAAAGGTAAAATGTTTTTTTTTTGTCAAGAAGGTATAATGTTTCTAAATTAGATATTATGAATGGAGGATGAGATTAGCACCATTTCTATTGAGAGTGACACCATCTTTTTTATATGTAAGAATTATAAATTTATATACTAAAAAGAATAGTGTCACTCCCAATAAAAATGGTGCTAATATCATCCACCCTTATGAATAAGTAATGGAAAAATAAGGTGGTGTTAATATTAGCTACTTTAAATATTTTAACCAGCAAAAAAGAAAATCATCCCCACCACAATCTCCAAAAAACAGGAACCATCCCCAACCAAACAAAGAGTTGGGCGTTTGGTATATGAGTGAATTTTAGTTATTTTTTTTTTAGGAAAGTGTCTTTTGATAAGTGATATTCATGTCTTAGTATGAGAATGGAATAATATTTATGAGAAACTTAACTGAGTGTTTAACTTAAAGATATATAAGTTATGATTTTAAGTATCTTTCTCGAGAATAAAAAAAATTATTCCCAATACCAAACACATCCTATTTTCTGAACTTTTACCCAAGAAAAATTGAAAATGTTGGAAACAAAAAATGGTTTTAACATTTATAGTTTTTTTTTGTAAAATTTCTGAAACAAAAAATAAAAGCAGAAAATGAAAATACAAACTAAACTTGCCCTTACTTTTTTATCAATTGATCATGAAAAAAAACGATATTATTTACATATTGCGAGAAAGTAATTTTTAAAAAAATAGCCTTAATTCCATTTTAGTTTCCTAACTTTGTAACTTGTGTGCTTTTGGTCTCCTAACTTTTAATTGCGCAACCTTAGTCCCTAATCTTTGTAAATTGTATAATTTTGATCCCTTAATTATTGATTATGTGACTTTGGTCTCTCAACTTTTTTTAATTTCGTGATTTTGTCAATTTTCCATTAGGAAGCTAATGAATAATGTAATGAAACCAATATAATAAAGCATGTGATGTCACATATATAAAGTGTACAATAAAAAAAAATTGGGACTTGAATCATGCAATGAAAAAGTTCAAAGACCAAAATCAGACAAATAAAAGTTAGTTATATTAGTTTGACCGCAATGACTATTAATTTCTTATCATTAGACGGTCAAAAGGACCAAAATCATGTACAATTAAGCTGGAGGACAAAAATCCATTTATTTATTTACTTTTCATTAGTTTACCTCGCATGCTTTATAATTCTTTTGATTGTTTTCTTTCATTCCATACAGGAGCGGAGGCTAGTGTTGCAATGGGAGCCTCGACCCTATCGAGAATAAATTTTATTAGTACTTATATATAAATTTTTATAATGCCCCCCTCAAAACTTTTTACAACGGCCCCATTGAAAGTTTTTTTGAATGTATACTAAAGATATTCCACAACAAAAATTAATTGCTTTAAGTTGTAAAGATAATAAAAAATTATAATAATAACATAGATGTGTTTTAGATTTTAAAAAATATTATATAATAATATAATATATAATAGCATAAATACATGTGTAAATTAACTTTCGGAGATGTGTTTCAAATTTGAAAAATATTATATAATAATATAATATATAATAGTAATATGTAATAGCTAAAAATATGCCTCAAATAACTTTTAAAGATGTGTTTCAGATTTAAATATTATTATATAATAATATAATATATAATATAGACGTGTTTTAGATTTTGGAAAATACTATATAATAATATAATAGCATAAAAACATACCTAAAATAACTTTCAGAGGTGTGTTTCGAATTTGGAAAATATTATATAATAACATAATATATAATAGTAAAAGATATGCCTAAAATAACTTCTGAACATGTGATTCAAATTTAAAATTATTATATAATAATGTGTTTTATTTGTTGTAGGTATGAGAAAAATTAAAACAATTGATAAATTTTGAAAAGGAATACAATTGACGTAAGTAGTTCTTCTACGATTGAGCCGTCTAGTCTCAATATTTTAACTCATGAACAAGAGCAATGTGAACCAAAGCGTACAAGACTACTTCATAAAGAAATTGATTTCATATTGAAGTTGATCCCGAACTAAGACCAATGATAACATCTTCTCTCAATCAAAGAGATGAAATTCGTCCGACGTAGGCCATGTCAGCCTATTATTGAAACATATCCTTTCAAGTATCTTGGTATGAACTATGGGTCCGTTTGATTTGTTAATTTTTACAGCACATGACAAAACTCTTTCTTCTGTGTTTGATTCAAAAAGTTGTCAAGAGACAACACAATATTTGAGTAACTGGACAACACAATATTTGAGTAACTGGACAATACAATATTTGAGTAACTGGACAATACAAATAGCTAATTTTTTGTACCCCACTAAACCAAGGGACAAGTTTCTTGTTTCATGCACAAGTTATTAGGAAAAGCCAAAATTAACCTTGCATCTTGCATCTTTACTCAGTAGTGTAACTACTTCCCCACTTTCCCCATTTACCTAAGGTAGTTTATGTTGCATTATTATTTTTTAAATCAATGTTTACGTTATTTTTTTTTTTCATTTCTGTATATTTACTTGTTAACATGATATATATATATATATATATATATATATATATAAATAACGTATTAATAATAAAATATATTTTAATGATAAATATAAATATTAAAAAATAAAGAGTCAAAAATATTTTTTAATAATAATTTTTGTTTTTATTTAATATCATTATTATATCACATAAAATATATTATGTAGTAATTTATTAAAATATGAAGTTTTAATTTTATAATAAATAATAAAATAATAAAATATTTCTAAAATATTAAAATTATTTTTTTAGAAAAATTAAAGTAAAATTAATAATATATAAGGATATTATTGTAAAATTTATGTTGTGCTTCTTGTTATGTGCATTGAGTATCAAACAATACACAACACAAAAGGTTGTGATGTACCTTATAAAAATTGTACTTTATTTGTACTGTCTTGTTCATGCATCAAACACACCCTATATCCCACTTTGTTAGAATATTCTATTGAAAAAGATGCTATATTTTGTTTGCCATGTTATGTTTTTGGTAAAAAGGTTTCTAATCGTCTTGGTTTCAGATGTTTTTATTGAAAAGGGGTTTAATAATTGAAAAAAGGTAAACACAGTAGAAAATTGTCCACTTTTAAATCCTGTTGGAAACAAACCAAACTCTCCGCATAACCTTGTTGTTCTATATTGTGAAGCTTTATTGAAAAAATAACATCAAATCGACAAGCTTATTAGAAAGCAAGCATCGGAACAAATTGAGAATAACTGACTTAGGCTCAAAGCTTCATTGATTGTGTTAGATGGCTAGCATTTCAAGCTTGGGCATTTAGAGGTCATGATGAAAGTACGTCCTCAAAAAATAGAGGAAATTTCATTGAGATTCTAAAATTGTTAAGATCTTATAATGATAAAGTGCATAAAGTTATTTTAGAGAATACTCCACAAGTTGCTAAATACACATCTAAGGATATTCAAAAGGAGATTTTTCATATTTTCACAAATATGGTGAAAATTTCAATTAGAAAGAAGATAGAAAATGTTAAGTTTTGCATCTTTATTGATGAAGCTCAAGATGAATCAAAAAAGGAGCAAATGACTATTATTTTGAGATTTGTTGATGGTGATGGCTTTGTTCAAGAAAGACTCTTTGATATTGTTCATGTTAATAATACTAGTGCAATGACCTTGAAGAATGAATTAGTGTTAATTCTTTCTAGTTACAACTTTGAAGTTGAAAATATTAGAGGTCAAGGATATGATGGTGCTAGTAACATGTGTGGGAAATGTAATGGATTGCAAGCTTTGATACTTAATGATTGTCCATACGCATATTATGTGTATTGTTATGCTCACAGATTACAATTAGCTATGGTTGCAGCTTCTAAAGAAGTAGTTCATATTCATGAGTTTTTCACTCAACTCTATTTTATTGTAAATATTGTTAGTGCTTCTTCTAAAAGGCATGATCAATTACAAGCTGCTTAAGTCATTGACATTGCAAATATGGTTTTGAATGATGAAATTGAAACTGGGAGAGGATTAAATCAAGTAGGCACTCTTCAAAGAGCTGGGTATACACGATGGAGCTCTTATTTTAATTCAATGTATGGCTTAATGAGAATGTATAATGCTACTCGCACTGTTATTGCTAATATCATTGATCAAGGGGCCAATTATTCTCAAAGAGGTGATGCTTCTGGAGCTAGTAAAATGTTGTCACACCTGGTGTTTACGATAATGAGAATCACTAATGTTCTTTGTCAAGCATTGCAATGTAGCTCTCAAGATATTCTAAATGCAATGCGTCTTGTTTCTGCGACAAAGGAGGCTCTTCAGAATTTGAGAAATGATGGATGGCCTGATTTGTTAGCAAATGTGAAAGTTTTTTGTGAGAAGCATGAGATAGAGTTTACTAACATGAGTGATCAGTATAAATTGGGAAGAAGTCGATCTCGTTAACCAAGTGAAACTGTCGAGCATCATTATTGGATTGATATTTTTCTAGTTGCAATTGATTCTCAATTACATTGAACTCAACTTGAGATTTAATGAGCAATTTGTAGAGCTTTTAACTTTGAGCATAGATTTGGATCTTAGTAAAAATTTCAAGACATTCGACATCAATAATATATATAGGTTATTAAGTATTTATATTCTTATTAAGTAAAAAAAAATTATATTAAATAAATATTTAACATCAATGATATTGGCTGGTTGTTACCAAAAATGATATTTGCAGGTTATCAGAAAAGTTTTATTATCAGTTCAGTGAGCAAGAAAGACATATTTTGAGATTACAATTAACACATTACATACTTGATGCACCTCACCATCAAAGTTTTCAAGATATAACAACACTTTTTGAGCTATGTCAAAAGCTAGCTCAAACAAAAAAGTCAAACATGTGTTGTTAGAGTTTTCTCGTGGACTGCAATCAATTGTGGTTTTTGTTTTGATAAAAACGGGTTAATATTATGATCCATTTTATAGCACTCAAGCCCAATTGATATTGAGCTTTGGGCACTTAATTATGATTTATGTGGGAGACGGTGTGAGCCAAAACTACTACGCCCATGATGAGTGGTGCCTAGGATTTTATAAATAAGTGAGACTATGTCCCCTTTGTCATCACTAAGAAAAGCTCTCTAGGTTTGCCCATTGAAAACCTAGAATTGTAGAGACAATAATTAGGCAAAGAAAGACTTTGCTCTTCAACTCTACTTGTAGGCTAATTCCGAATGACGATGTGTACAAGTAAGTGCTTTTCTATAGCTTTCTAATTGGTGTTCTAATTTCATATAATTGATCATGGGCGTATTAATTTATTGCTTACATTTATCACTTGATCGATAGATTGATTCGTTTGATTTTGACGCTTCTGGTATCTACGACAAGACTTCGAAACTAGATGGGTGATGAGTGCATATAGCTTAACAATTTATATTGAGAAAGAAATTGCCGGTCATTTCAATATTGAATCAATCATAGATGAGTCCGAATCTAGAAAACATCGTTGAGTTCAATTTTCCTAGGTGAAAATTATAAGTTTTTCATCCTTCTTTTCTTTTTTGTAACTCTAATATATGTTTTATATATATGTATTAATTATCATAAATCATTTTAATTATTTATTATTTTAACATATTAATTTTATTAATAAATTTAATTTAAGCTATTATGTTTGGCCCCCATAAATAATGGGCTAGCTTTGCCCCTAGTTGGAGGTGTAGAAGTAATGGTAAAAATAGGAAAAGCAATGGTTGATGACATGGGGTTGCCGTTGGTAACAACATTCGATTTGGCATTGTTATTCTGCATCGCAATAATTACTTGAGATTGTTGGACTAATGTCCCTGGTAGATCGTTAAATAGCCTGAGTCATGTGACCGCACATTGTCATCAAGGAATTAAACAAGCTATCCTAGAACAAAGATTAGGATAAAAACTAACAAGGAATAAAGCTTGTAACCTAGAAATAGTAAGAAGAATGTATAAGAGAGAATAAATGATTTTGAGTTGAGGTGTGTTGAGCTAGGGGGATGAAATGGGTATACAAGAGAGGCTTAGGAAAAGAGCTATTACTGGTTTGTCTTTCCCAAGGCGAACATTCTAATAAGAAGTGACAGAGTAAACAAAGATGGATGGTGCCGCGGATAGGCACTTTGGATGGTATGACGGATAGAAAAAGGTGGAAGGAATTAACACCATCCTTATTGGGAGTGACACCATCCTTTTTAATATATAGATCTATAATTTTGTTACATAAAGAGATGGTGGGACTTCCAAAGTTGGGTGGTGTCAATCACTCTCACCTTAGAAAAATGCTAGTTTTACATGTGCTGAAAATTGGGTTCTTCAAATATGGCCTAAAAATTCAAAAAGGGTGAAGCCAATTCATTGTGCATGCAGAGAGGGAGAATTAGATGGTTTTTAATTGATTTTGCTTTTGGAGGCTCGTTCTCATGCGCACAAGCTCATGCAACTTAGCAAGTCACCAAAATAAGCAATGTCAAACTTCTAAACTTTAAAATGCTTCTATGATTCACAACACCTCAACCACTATATAATACTCTTATTGGTCAAATCTAAGTGCACAAAATAATATTTTTGTTGTGTTTAGTCAAATTAGCTTATAATTTACAACTTAAGACTTATAGCTTATGAATTATAGTTGTTGCTAATAAATGACTTGAGATAAAATAGAAATAAATTATTGAAAGATAGTTTTTCATAAGCTATAAATTATTTAAAATAGCTTTTGATAAACTAATTATGAAAGTTATAAAATACGTCTCTTTAACACTATAAATTTTAAGTTATAAACCATATGTTCATAAGTAACTAAAATTTAAAATCTAAGGGTCGGCTATTGCCACTCTTTTTCAGGGACGAACCCATAAATACATGGTGGGGGAGGGGGCCAAGTTTTTTTGGTTGGGGAACAAAATTTAAAACAATAATAATGAAAAATATTAAGCATATAAAGAATTTATAAATAAAGAAAAGAAAAAATGTTAAATTTTTAGAGAAAAAACAACACTAAATATCGACTATAGAAATATATATATATATATATATATATATATATATATATATATATATATATATATATCGTGATTTGCATTAGGTTTTTTTTTAAAATTTATATTTAAAATCAAAATTTTGAAAATCAGGTTTTTTGTTTTTAAATTTATATTTAAAATCACAAATTTAAAATTTTTTTCTTAAATATAACCAAATAATGAATTTTAAAAAATATTAAAATAATAATAATGGTTTTTTATAAAAATTACTAAAACATAACAATAATAACTTACTATGAAACATAAATACTAGTTTTTTGAATAAAATGTTTAAATAAAAAGAATAAAAGAAAGATATAAATATCAGAAAAAAAAACAGCATAAAAGCGAAACATCTCGCTTGGCCCTCTTGAATCTGTTTATTGTCACCTTTTTTATTATTTTAATAATAATTATGTATTAATACTTTAATTTTATTAGTTGAGAAAAACAATTCAAATTAAAAAGTAATTAAAGAGTAGTTACAATAGCATCACCCAAATCTAAAATCTAAAATTATTGAAAAAATATACTCTTCCTATTTCTATTTAACTGTTCACATAGAAAAAATCACACAATAAGTGTAATAATTGTTGTAGTTTTCTTTAAAATAAATTTTAAACTCTTCATAATATCATTTATTTTTTATTGTTTGATTGGTTAGATAGTGTAGCATTGATTAACATCCAATTAAACATAAGATTAAAATTGATAAAATTACGATTAACGTTATATTGAAATGTTATATTGAAATATAAGTGAACAGATAAATAGGAACAAGAATTTTTTCTTTTTCTGGACCAATAAAAAAGAACAAAAAAAGTATAATTTAATCCTTGAATTTACCGAGTTTATTCACATTAATGCTTCGCATTTTTTACAATGCAAATAAATCATCAAAATTGTACTCGGCAATGCAGTTTGACTCATGTCATTAGTTTATTATTAAAATTATTAAAGTCTTAAACTAAATTAAACTCTTTTTTATAAAACTCAAAGACTAACTTAAACATTTAATAATTGACATAAAGATGTGTATAAATCATTTAAAAATTTAGGGTCCAATATAAATTTAAGTAATGACATTAATTATAAACAATCAAAATATATCCCAGAAAAAAATTAAAAACCTATTTAAACTATCAAAATAATTAAAAGAATTTTTTTAATTTGTGCAACTATTGCACATGATAAAAATCTCAAAATAAAAAAAATATTAGTAATAAATGCATGTTAAATACAAAACTCAATTAATTTTAGTTTTTTCATATAAAAAGTTTTTCCTTTGCAATGGTTAACTTGTATAATGATACTCAAGTCTTTTTTTAGATAAGGTTCGAATTCAGGACCTATTACTCAAAGCAAATTTTATCAACCATCCGACTAACCTGACGAATACTAATGTTACACACAGGTTACACAATCCGTAATTAAAATCCATAATTAAAATCCATATGAACAAACCTTACAAATTTAACCATTAATGCACTCAAAATTAATTTAAAAAACTGAGGGAAGCCGAAAGAATGAGAGAGACAGCAAAAAAAAAAAAGGAAAAAAAAGAAAGAAAAAAGACAGGTCATAAATGTTTTTTGTTTTTTGGCTACTCTGACTGGCATCAGAGTCTGACTAATATCTCTGCGTGAGACTTGCAGTGTGTTACTGTAACGCATGTCAAACTCTTCTTCATCAATCAATGTTCTCCTTCTTACCATGACCGAATCATCATTCTTCACTTTCTTCATTCATGGAAAAATCCACCATCATGCTCAACCCACACTCTCCTGAACCTTCCTTCCTCTTCTGTCAAGAACAACATTCCACCTTCATCGACGATTCTGAACCCAACACAGACATCATAAACCCACCTTCGATTTTCCTCAACCATGACTTGTTCTGCGATCAAAACGACCTTCTCTCGTTAATCGGCAAAGAGAGGAGCACGAACGCTCATCTCTGTTCCGTTAATGACGGGACTCTGTCTCGTTTTGAGGGTGATCGAAACGACGCCGTGAGGTGGATTTGTAGAGTTTCTGCGTGCTATGGTTTTTCTGCTTTGACCACTGTTCTTGCTGTTAACTACTTTGATAGGTTCGTTGCCAGAGTTCAATTGCAGAGGGATAAGCCGTGGATGACTCAGCTTGTTGCTGTTGCGTGTGTTTCTCTTGCTGCTAAAATGGAAGAGACGCAAGTGCCGCTTCTTTTGGATCTTCAAGTATGATTTCTCTTTTCAACTCGAGATGCAGTTTAGGTGTTTGATAAAATGCCTTTTTGTACCAATGTATGTGTAATATTGGGTGATAATGGAGTCTTTTAAACATGTTGATCGGGATTTGATTTTGGCTTTATATATAGAAAAAAACTTTGTTTGGAAAACTTGTTGATTAGCATTAGGATTTGATCTCCGACTGTATGGATAGAAAAAACTTTGTTGACAGAGGCAGAGCACTTGTTGCTGATTATATGCCATTTTGTACCGATGTCGGCGTAATCGGCCGATAACTTGATCGTGCTGATCAGGATTTGATTCCTAGCCGTATGTATAGAAATAGTTGGTTGATAGGTTTGTCACGTTGATTCGGATTTGATTTCTGCATGTATATAGAAATAATTGGTTGATAGATGGGTCATGCTGATTAGGAAATTGATTCCTAGCCATATGCGTAAAAAACACTTCGTTCAGAAAGGTTGATCTCAGATTAGTAATCTCTACGCCAATTAGTCTTGGTTGTGGACTGGAAGATACCTTTATTAGTAAAAAAAATAATGTCATTTTCTTTGTTTCTTGTGGTTGTTTGTGTCAAATTTAAACTTGGGGTGTTATTTTTGTGGATTTGATTAGGTGGAGGAATCCAAGTTCGTGTTTGAAGCTAAAACCATACAGAGAATGGAGCTGCTGGTGTTGTCCACTCTTGAGTGGAGGATGAATCCTGTGACCCCAATGTCTTACTTTCAACACATTGTCACAAGGCTTGGTTTGAAGAGCCCGTGCGATTGGGAGTTGTTGTGCTGGTGCGAACGAGTTCTTCTCTGTCTTATTGCGGGTAAGCAATACCACCACAATTAGTTCTAGTTCTTGCAATGTTAATAAATGTGATGCAACTATAAAGGGTTGTTCATATTTAACTGAGAATAAGCAATTTGGTATTTTTGTTTGTTTTTTCAGATTCAAGGGTTATGAGTTATCTTCCTTCTATATTAGCTGCTGCTATAATGATCCATGTCATTAAAGAGACTGAACCATTTAATGCAACTGATTACAGAAATCAGATACTGGATTCACTAAAAATCAGTGAGGTATGTCTCTTTAACTTCAATGGTTTTGTTACTGTATATCCTGGTTCACAAATCTGCTAAAGATTTTATTGAATAATTGGATAATTTCTGCGGGGTCTTACAGGAACAAGTGGATGAATGCTTCAAACACATGCGGAAACTATTAGTTTGTTCTGAAGACATTTACAATCTTTGCCAGAATCGCAAACGCCCATGTGAACCTAGTAGCCCAGGTGGGGTGATTGATGCCTCATTCAGTTGTGACAGTTCAAATGATACATCGACCATGGCTTCATCACTGGAGCCAGTGTTTAAGAGGAGCAAAGCTCAGGATCAGCAACTGTGCTTGCCTTCAGCAGTAAATCGCGTTTCTATTGATGTTCTTAATAGTCCTCGTTAATAACTATCTTAGTATTGCTTAAAACATCGTAGGTTTATTTCTTAGGCACCGCATATGTGTATCTGGGATATGTTATTGAGGTGAACTGCATTATATTCATAGTTTTAGCATTGCTGGAAAAGCATTTGAAAATGAACGAGGCAGAGAGACTTTGAGTGTGTTTCGATTTCTGTTGAAGCAATTAAACTGACTTTCATCTTTATGTAACAATGTGCTATTATCTTTGGATTACAAATGACTGAATGAGAGTCAGTTAGTTCAAACGAAAACAGCTTCAAACTGGTTTTGAACGAAATCATCACTTTCATTCCATTGAGTAAAGCCAGCTTGACACAAACTCCAGTTTCGTGAATAGAAATCCAAACACACTTTTCATTCCTTCATTTTGTAGTTTGTGTAACAAAGATCTGACTCTGAGTAGAAAGATGAATTGTAGTTTTACCAAAGTATTATCAGAACTATTTCTATTGCTCATGATATTTCCCAATAAGCTCTGTCAAGTAATTTTTCTGTTTATTTACTTTCTGTCACCTACCAATGTCTCCCCTGTTAGTGCAGAAAAGTAACTACACATGGAGAACATCTGATAAACTAAGATGGGTGAAATGTCTTTATGATGCATTAGATAAATAAATGAAGCTCTTGTGCATGATCAAATAATCAAACCATATAACAAGTCATTTTTTCTGTCCCTTCCGGAGTTACTAATGGTTTCTTCTATCAATGCATACAACACTGTTACTTCCCATAAATCCTCCTCATGCAGGTGGGAAACACAATTTTGCCGACAACATGGTCATTTAAAAATCTATATTTATATCCACATATCTCAATCTGAGGTATGTCCATGCAAAGCATTATCATCGTCTGAATTTGGCGGTGTTTGATTTCACGTTTGGTTGAACAGAATAAAATGAGATACAAAACCTTCTTTTTCGTTATATGCCTCAAAATGTCAAAATTTGGTAGAAAGCTGAAATTTGGCTTTTGAATTTGTCTCAGCGTGAAATCAAATAGGCTTTGGATATGAAAATCATAAATTTTGTTGGCTTGGTGGAAAGTCATGTAAACACAGTACTGAACATTGAAGTGGATGTGTGTATAGTTTACTTCTATTAGAGTCACACTAATTTCTCAGTGTTTGGTCTAAAAGTTGTTTGTTATTAAAATGAGATTTCAGTGCTGCTTCTGCATTCTATTTAGTGTATATATAACCTTAACATGTCAATTCTTGGAGGAAAAAATTCAACCTAAAGTTATGGATGTTTCAATTGTTGATTTGTTGTAGTCTTTTTTCTTGGACAACAATATTTGTATAGTCAGTTCAATCTTTTTCCAGTTTGACAGTAAGTATGAACATTGGACTTTAAGTAAATTTGTGTTTGTGGTTGCAAATAATTTAATGCAATGTTTGTTGCAACTACCATTATTAACCTTATTATAGTTGAAGATGCAAGTCAAGATAAAAACAGAGATTGTTGTCTAAGAAAAAGAAATATCTTCCAGTTAAAGTGTATTCAGAAAAGTTCATGTAAAAGTGATTATAGCAGTAGATAGTTTTTTTTTTTAAAATAAGTTTTACTTTCTTAGCTTTTAAGAAAATAGTAGAGGTAACTTCTCTATCTCTATAAATTGTAACATAACACCATCTTCACAAAATTTTAAATGGTAAGATATACTTTTAAGCACTTTTTGAAAAAACTTATGCACGCTTTTATTCAAAGATCAGGACATGGAATCATATCATTGCTTATTTTGAGCATTTATCATTACAAAGTGATGTGGACAAAATAGAAAATGCATATTGCAGAAGATATATAAGGCAAGAATAATTGACATGAACTTTTGTATAGCTGTTTTGAACTTGTCCTAAATATTGGTTGGTGATGGGTAGGAGAGAAAACATCTTTTTGGAAAGATGAATTCTCCTTATTAGGAATCTTGATTAACTATTCTGTTCCAAAATTGATAATTACGCGAGAGCTGTTTAACGTTCTTTAGTAAGATATGAAGGACTCATCCTTCACGTATTCGGAGCCATTGACAAAGCATAAATATGTCATTGGTTACTAATCAACTTAAAAATATTATACTTTATAAACGACCTCAATACATGAAAGGAATTGTTATCCACGTCATTGGAGTATTATACTCCAATGAAGCAATGTTAACAATATATTTCTTATATATCTTTATACCCTGAAAATGAAGTGTACATAAATCATTACTCTTTTTACTGAGACAATTATGGTTTGCAATATGTTGTGGTTGCATTGTGCTAATGTTTGAGGGGTAAATTTTCAAAGTGACAGCTATATTTTTGCCAAACAATAATTGTAGGAGATATGATGAGTCTGTTTTAGGTTCAAATTTCTAGCTGCATGTTATGCTTTCTTCAAACTTATTGGAAGCAATAGGAGAGCTTAGGTTGTCCTCATCAATTGGGTACAAGTCGTTTTGGCCATTAAGGTTGGTAGTTTGGGGTAAAAAAGAAAGTCTTTTTCAGATTTCCTATCATACTAAAATAAGATTGTGATATGAATCAATTATCTCTTGTAAAGAAGCATTTGGTTGAATATAATTTTATAAAAAAAAATGATTTAGAGTAAAAATGATTGTTATGTAACATAATTTTTTGTTTAGATAACACACAAAAAAAAGTGACATTTAAAAGTAGTTAGTTAAATTTTAGGGTTAAAATGTTTTTAGTCTTTAAACTTTTGAAAAAATTTATTTTTTGTCCCTAATAATGTTCAAAAACATGTATTTAGCGCCTCATCTTTAAAAATATTTTTTCTCCCTTAATTGTAACTATTTTAGTCACTTATCTTTTGCAAAAAAATTGTTTTTAATCTCTCATATAGGTGTTGCTAGGGACTGAAAACACGCATTTCCAAAAAATAAGGGCTAAGTGCATACATTTTAGATACGAGAGACTAAATGAATTTTTATGAAAATTTAAGCACTAAAAACATATTTAACTATAAATTTTATTTAAAAAAGTGAATAAAATTGATTATCTTTTGCAAAACCAACATAATTCATGATTTGGACATGATAATCAAATCTGATAGGGATCATCCAAACGTGTTAAAATCGTGTTTAAAATTGATCATAACACAATTTAACAAAACTAAAACCATAGTTTACATGTAAGAAATGTGGAATTCTCAACAATCTTTTGTGCCTCCCTTTGTATTGTAAAGTTGTATCCAAGGTATCAGATGAAAGTCCACTTCAATCTTTATGATATTACATCGCAAAGTCAAAGTTTCAACCGTCAACATAAAATATATTATACCGTAATTACAATATGCAATAATAACTGCATTCAACCGGATTTAAACCTTTAATAATGTAACGCACACAATTATAATTGCAATACGATTATTACCATTGCAATTATGGTTTAAGGACCATGGGTTGTGCCAATAGGTTACAAAATTGATCTGATGTACAACCAAGAGACAAAAAAAAATATGCACAATGGTGTCTAAAATAGCTACCTAGCAATAGCATCAAATTATCAAAGCCAAATAGGAACAAGCATGCTCCTCATGCACTAAGTATTATTAGGTACCTTGTAATTTTGGTTTGAAGTGCCAAATTTATGTAAGCCAAATTTATTTTTTCAGTCATACTACACCCCTTTTAGGGTACCCCCTGCTTTCTTAGTCACCTAGCAATGCTATACATTATCTGGTTGTAAGGCTAAAGACCTAAAGTCTAGGGACACAATTATTAGGGCTATATATAAGTGTAAGTAAAATATAAAGTCTAGGACATAATTATTTATGCAAGGAACACATGCATCTTACCACAAGCTATAGTTTGGTTATGCAGTGAATTATGCAAATCAACTAGAATGGTTAATTCATGCTTTAGGGATTGGAATGATTATTAATTTTATAAGTGAGTTTAGGTTTATAGTAATTATTTAAATTAAGTTTTCTTTTTCTCTTTGTTAATTATTCAAATAGATGAAGTAGTATAAAGAGATAAGAAGAGTGGTGGTATGCCTTTTCATAAGAAATTGAGTCATCATTGTTAATTAATTATTTTTGACGGACTATCAAAGACTAATTCTTTAAAAGAAGTAGATATTACCAAAATGAATATATTCTCGGGGAACAAAACTTTTTTGATACACAAAAAGAATTTGTGCAAACTTAATCCCACGTATGTAATTTTTTCTCATTATAGCCCAAAAAAGTTGAGGACCTACCCCCAACTACTTGCACCCTAGTGCAAAAGCTAAGTTATGTAAAGGCTAGAAGATGATGAAAAAATTAAAGACAGATCATAAGATCAGCATTAATCTTCCCCAGCCTAAACCTAAATGATGGATCCTTTTATTATACACCACTCGCGTCTCAAATGGTGAATGGTATATCACTTAAAAAAATATGTATTAAATTCAACAGAAAACTCTTAATATAATTTTTTTTTCGTTTTTATTTATCTATTTACTTAAGAGTAAAATACTTTTATTAAGGAATGCAATTATTACTCTTGTTTTCATCAAAATAATTTTTAAAATCTCTGTATTATTATTTATCTCTCATTATTATTTTATTGGTTCATTAGTTGAACATTAATTGGTAGCCAATCAAACATAAGAATAAAATAGATAAAAGTACAATTAATATTTCCTTGAAAATATAAATAAACAGATAAATCAAAACAAATCCTTTTTTCTCTTGATAGATAAAATGGAAGGTAGTAATAGATTATATATTTTATGCGTATACATACCTCTTTTTTTTTTTTAATTGACTGTAATAAATTAGATAATTTTATGACTTGAGTATAATATACCACTTGAAAAATGATAAATACTAAAATTTACCTATAACGGATTAAAAAAAATTCAAAAATAACAAACAACAATAATTAAACAGTTGAAGCAACTACAATAGTCTGGCTACTCATAAAAGTTGCTTAACTTCATTTTTCTTAATTTCATTGCTGGAATATATATGAAAATATTAAAATATTCTATCATATTTTTATATAATATTTTAGGATTAATTTTCTTTTTATTATATTTACTTAATTCTTAAGTACCGTTACTTCTATAAGCAACAAATGATTCTATAAGAATACTCCCTCAATTTGTTTATTGGTGCAACTTGACAGCCATGTAAGAACAATCCAATTATCCAAGATTTGTTTGGATACAAGTTCAACAACATACATTAAAAAAATAATTTTTTATTTTTAAAAAAATATTTTCACATTGAGTCACCAATAAAATAAATGCACACTTAACATAATAATACTCCTCATCAATAGTGTAATATATAGTTACATGCCTTGAACTGTTACTTAGAAAGTGTAAATCATAGTAATTGACATAATGATATTATAATAGGTTCAAAAGTTTAGACATCACTAGTAATTATGCCTATAATTAAACAAGATATTATACATATTATAGTAGCTATTGCAGCATAGTCTCAATATATATATATATATATAGAAAAAAGATAATAATTAGTTCATCTTGCTTTCATAGATATGTTACTTGATAACCAATCAAGTCCTTCATAGAGTCCTTGCCCAGATGTGGCACAAGTTGCCTGGATATACCTGCATCCATCAAAAAATTAGAATGAGGTAATCATGATCCACTTTATAATTCGTTTGATTCTAATATTATATTAAATTTATGTTTTGGATAAATTCACTTTTATAATTAAGTTAGTACATAAAAAGAAGAATTGTCACACTTCTTATATTATTTTTTAGGTCATTTATAAGAAAGTACAAGTTTGCAAGGGCTTTGGCCCTCGCAAAATTAGTGGGGGCTTTGACCCTCGCTAATTGGCAGGACTTTGGCCCCTGCTAAATTTGCGGCGGCTATATAGCCGCCTTTAAGTTGACAAAATCTGCTGAAAACTGACATCTTGATAAGATGAATTAGCGGCGGCCTTTTAGAGGGGGCTTGACCGCCACTACTTTGTTTAAAATCAGTAACTCATATCACTTATTCCTCATTTCTCACAAGTTACAAAACACATTTCTTTCCTCTTTCCCTCTCTACTCTGTCCGACCGGCGACCATAGACAACAAATCGGCGGGCGTCACTCCATTCCAGTGACTACCACCTCATTCTAGCAGCCACCACACGCTCCTCCTTCCTTCTCCACTCCCGAATCTTTTTCTCTCTTTCTGGTAAGCTCGCGTTCTTCCTCTCTTTTCTCACTTTGTTTTTCGGCATGCTATACATGGTGGCACTGTCTCTGTTGCGGTGCCACCGCCACCATTGACCGTGATTCTACCACCTATTATAGTGCTTACCATTTTTAAACCTATTTTCTCTTTTACTAATTTTATTTTGAAGAACTCATTTTCATTATCTATATTTTCTATTTATTGATAATACTAATGAAAATTTGTATTTGTATAAATTTTTTATTTTTTCAGTTTATATTGCTTTAGGTTTTTTATAATATTTAAGATTATTTATGGTATATTTAGTGTGTAGAATTAATTATGGCGTATTTTGGATACTTTAGATTGTAGTATTTTGAATTAATTTCTGTTAATAGATTGTAGTATTTTAGATTGTAGGAAGTAGTGGACATTAGGTCTATTAGTATTTTTTAAAATATTTAATTAATGTATTATTAGATTGAATATTTATGTCATAATTTAAATTAGGTGTTACAAATTAATTAGGCCTATTAGTATTTTTTTAAAAAAATATCTAATTAGGAGGTGTTGGACATTAAGTCTATTAGTATTTTATTTTAAATATCTAAACCGTTTGCGGGGCTATGGCCGACGCTAATTAGCGGGGGCTTTGGCCCGTGCTAATTAGCGGGGCTACGACCTTAGCGAGGGCTGTTCTGTCAGTTCCGTGGTAGTTTTTGTTGCCTAATTAGCAAAGGCTTGGCCCCACTAATTAGCGAGAGCCATTTGGCCATCGCTAATTTTTAACATCGCGAATTTTTGCGATTGCCCGATGATCGCCGCTAATTGTGATTTAGCGAGGGCTTTTGCCTTGTTAGCAAAGGCTTTGGCTTCCGCTAAAAGCTATTTTTCTTGTAGTGTACCTACGTACGAATATGAGACAGAAATGACTAATATGTTTGTAGGACCCACTTATCAAGTGAGACCCTTAAACACATGATCTCTTTCTCTCACAATAGAGAATTTTGGTAACTAGAGAGAATCCTGACACAATATTATCGTATCAACTTGCGTTTGCAATCGCAATTCTGTGGTAGTTACATGCAGTTAAATGGGATCGGATGATACTGCTATAGGTCTCAATCACATCAATTGGTTGCAATGATGTTAAAAACTAGAATATTGCAATCGAATTAGATGCGAACTGCAATTTAAAACCATGATAATAATGAAAATGCGACTTACCAGCGACGCTGGCGAAGCGAATGCAAACCAAGTTTATCTGTAATTTCTGCAATACTCAAAGCATTTGGAAGATCTTGCTTATTGGCAAATACCAGTAATGTAGCATCACGAAGTTCAACCTGCAATATTCCATATATATGCTTATCAACATTGTTGCACCAACATTTTGCTTTTATGTTGAAAGCCAAATTAAAGCTTACATTTTTAATTTTAACTTAACACATTGTATATAGATCGATAAAGTTTAATTAAGATTAATATTCTATGAAAAATATTATGGCTTAATTTTATTATAAAAGATTGAAATTGCACATTTACCAATAAAGTACTTTTTTTTAAGTAAATAGGTTTTTATGCCTAATTGCTATATATAGAATTAAAAAAGAAAAAAAAAAAACAGAGGACTAGTTTTTTTTTTGTTAACAAAGGAAATTAAAAGTTTAGTGTATTAAATAGTTAAAATTCATGAATTCGAGTTTTTGAAATAATCACCGAAAATTTACCAATAAGTAATTAAATTTTTTTCCTATCTCATAATATTACCTATTTACTTTTTTATAAGGACTAGTCCTCTGTTTTTTTTTCTTTTTTAATTCTAGTTTTTTGTTTTTTATTTTCTCAAATTTTAATAGAGAATACTCAAGTAAATTTTTTTTGACAAAATACAACAAAAGAAAAAATTGTAAGGGAAAAAAATTATATCTTATCATAATTCATTAGAATTTGGAAAAAAAAAAAAACACTTAAAATAGTACCAAATTGAAGGCAACAAAAAATAATGAACGAAAGAGCTAAAAAAAATAAAGTGATTGAACATATTAACCATAATTAAAGAATAAAAAATGCAATTAATTAAGATTAAGAGTATAAAAAGTGAGAATTTATTGACCTCACTCAACATTCTATGGAGCTCATCTCTGGCTTCTGAAATTCTTTCTCTGTCATTACTATCTACCACAAAGATAAGACCTTGTGTATTCTGAAAGTAATGTCTCCACAATGGTCTAATCTGAATAAAATAATTAATTTGGCATTTTTAATTATTATAATTAATCAGATCATAGTAGTAATCTGAAATTTATTTAATGATCTTGTAACTATCAAAATTATGAAATAATTTTCTATTTTACCTTTGTTGGAACTCTATAATTATTAATTATCTACTACTTAGTATATATATAAAGTAATAAATGAGAAAGGGTATAATAGAAAAACAAGCTATAAATGTTTTCTTAAATCCTAAAGAGATAAATAAAAAGAAATAATTTTTTTTTCAAAATGAAGACAAATAAAAAGCAACGGAGGGAGTAATAAATACCTTATCCTGTCCTCCTACGTCCCACACAGTGAAGCTAACATTTTTGTACTCAACTGTCTCTACATTGAAGCCTGATCATTCACAGATTTGGGGAAAAAACATCTTAGGCCAATTTTCAATATAATCATTTTTTTTCTTTTTCCTTCTTTTTTTTGGTATTAATAGAATCATTTTTTTTTATTTTGGTATTAATATAGTCATTTTCACTTAATATAATCTATGTGTCTTTATTTAATTTTCTTGTATAAATCTGTCCAGATATAAGCTATGGTATATAAAACAAATATGACCAACTTATTTCCATCAGATCTACCATTTTCCTATTTTACTTATATTAGCTACTGTGATTATAGATTTTGTCTAACAAAATTAATGTGTTAATATAGACGTATAATATTTATGTAACAGATAAATATATAATTACTAACCGGTAAATATATTAGTATAAGTAATTGATATATATTATCAATTTATAGATCGTTAGTAAATATTTTTAATGATTATACTAATAACGGTCAAATCCATTAATAAAAATTTATATTAATAATAACTAATATAAAGAAATAAAAAAAAATAGTAAATGACCCATGAAAAAAATTGCATATTTTAGATGTTGGAAGTTATAACTACCAAGTATTCAACAAACATGAAGTAGAATTTCCATATATATTTAAGAAAATCATAGAACTACCACAAGTACAACTTACAACCCTATTCAACTAAATTTTTTTGGCCAGATGAAATTACTGTATAAGTTATATTATGAATAATTATTGCATGTAAATCACTACTCTATACTATTTAATGCTGAGAGATTTAGGTCTAGATTATTTATTTATTTATGATGGATTAAAGCAATTACACTACAAGAAATTTGGTTATTAGTGGCGGTCAATGATTTATCAATTAGCGGCGGTTTAGTCGTCGTAAAATTTTTTTATTCTTTTTCATTAGCGGCGGCCGCAAATTATTTTTTTTAATTAGCCGCTATTTTTCATATAATTCAGCTAATTTTTTTTACTAGAAAAATTCCTCTTTATAAAAACTCTCTCTTCTCTTCTTTCTCTTATTATTTTTCTTCTTCTCCTCTTCATTCTTTTTCGTCTTCTTCTTATTTCTCTTCTCTTCATCCTCAATTCTTCATTTTTTTCTTCTTCTTCTTCTCTTTCTCCTCTATTCTCTTCCTTTTCAATTCTTCATTCTTTTTCTTCTTCTTCTCTTTCTCCTCTATTTTCCCCATCCTTAATTCTTCTTCATTCATACTCTTCCATCTTCTCCCTCTTCTTCATTCTCTTCATCATCTTCTCCCTCTTTTCCATTCTCTTCATCTTCTCCCTCTTCTTCTTCATTTTCTTTTATGTCTCCGTTTTTTTATTTCTTCTTTTTCTCCAACCGGACCACGCCACCACCACTGGACCACCATCATGCCATTGATAACCCATTTTTTAAAAAATAAAAATAAAAAATTTGTGGCGGCTTGGCCGCCGCTAATAATTAGCTGCGTGAATTTTAGCGGCGGACACATGGCCGCTGCTATTCACCGAATTTCTTGTAGTGTTAGGGTTGACCCAATTGATTGGCACTTGGATCCCTGCTAGTTAGGTTTGGGGATTCAAATCCCCACTCCATTAAATTTATCTTTTGTTGGTGGATGATATGTAAATTTCACTGTAACTCTTATCTAAAGTTGTGGTATGTCCTGACCCTGAACGAGGTGAGCCTACTTCTTAACTAAATTTTTTGTGTAAAAATAAGAACATATAAAAGAAGAATAATAGTATGGTGATTAATTATTGGTACTTACCTATTGTGGGGATTGTAGTGACGATTTCACCAAGTTTAAGCTTGTAGAGAATTGTTGTTTTTCCAGCAGCATCAAGACCCACCATCAGAATCCTCATTTCTTTCTTTGAATAAAACAATCTCCATATCCTTGACACCGTTAATCCCATACTTAGTTCCCTGCAAAATTTACATAAGAAGGAAAAAAACTTTGAATTCTTATGTTTTCAATAATCTCTAATTGAAGAAGAGGAAGGTATAATTTACCTGAAAAAAATAAAAAGTACTGTTTTTTTTTTCTCTTGAGAAGCTGAAGAAAGCCAAAATTTGATTACATGTTTGCTTATTTTATAAACATGAGACCAATAATAATAATAGCATCAGGCATCAATACCGATTACCACAATAAGAAAAAGTGAGAATATGATTCCAATATATTATGAAGATTATATTTTAATGAAAGAATAAAGTGTGGTTGCTTTTGTTTATCATTCGGTTTTAGGCATGTTGATTTTTTTTTTTTCTAAAGACTAATTTCTTTGAATAGTAAAGATCATCAAAATAAATTCTATTTCTTTAAACAAAATATATTTTTTCTATACTTATCGTCAGGATTGAACCAATACCAAATGTGTAGGGTTAAGTTGGTGATATGCATGTAATTTGAAAAATGGGTATTGAAAAACAAGTTTGGCACCAAAATTTATATCAATTTATTTATTTAATTTGCTCCATTGTGAGATTCTAATGGCATCATATAGAAAAGTTATAGCTGCGTGAAACTAAAGCATTATTCAAACACAGTCTTAGCCACCTCATGCTGCTGAGGCACAAAGGGCCATGCAGAATTATAAATTGAAAAATTTTCGGCCGTTCCTAAATATAAATTTCTTAAAAAAAAGTAGTATTTTTTTTTATAAGTACTTAATCTAAAAAATTTTAAAAATTAGGATATTTATTATGTTTTTTTTACTCCTAATTAATGAAAATAGAAAAGGTTGATTTTAAAATTAAAGTAAGTTTTAAATAAGGATAATATTAAATATTTATGATAATTTTTTAAAATATTAATACATTTTATGGATATCAACAGTATTATTGTAATATTTTTTGAGGAGTTTATAATTTAAAACAGAGGTAGTATATCATTATTGTTCATTAGTACAACTTGCATCCTCTTTATGCTATTTTTTTTATTTTACAATTGGTTGTAAGGTGTGTACGAATGAATAGTACACCAAACACTTCCCTTATAAACCACTAGAGTTTATAGTTATATGTTTACAATCATATTATAACTAAAGAAAGTGAGTGGAGAATCAAAAAAATTATTATTTATAGAGTGAATTTACATTTTGATATTCGTCTATCAAGTTAATTATTTTATTGTCATTATGTCTCTATCTTTTCATGTTATTTAAACTTTTTTTACATACATGATCATATTTTTTATCCATTCTTTTTAGTGTCAGCTTGCTTTTGTAAGGTAAATATTTCTTTCACTATTTTTTAGTTTTAAATAAAAATTATGTAAAGTAACGATACAGAAAAGCCTGCAAAATTATAAATGAAGAAAAGTCGATCAAATTATGTCATAATAAATTAGGTAAATGAATGTTTTTGACATTGTGTATTTGTTCATAGTTTTTTCGTACAATTTAGCGAGTTGAAAATACTATTTTAGTAAAAATTACGTAGTTAGTGCGATGTATTCGTGGTATATCTCACGGTTATAGTATTTTAAGGTAAACAATGTA
This sequence comes from Cyamopsis tetragonoloba, assembly GCA_037177725.1. Classification (NCBI taxonomy): domain Eukaryota; kingdom Viridiplantae; phylum Streptophyta; class Magnoliopsida; order Fabales; family Fabaceae; genus Cyamopsis; species Cyamopsis tetragonoloba. The sequence continues at coordinate 39,442,608 of CM074120.1, read as the reverse complement.
TTCTTCAATCTATAAAAAAAAAATTCATGTACTATACATTTGAAGAATACAATGTTTTGATTTAAAAATCAAAACGTCTTTTTTCAATTACTTAAAATTAAGTTTGTTGAAAATAGAGTTTCTATGTCAATTTACATAATTTTTTATATTTTTAAAATTGCAAACAAAATTTTAATATTTATTTTAAACAACGTATTCTTCAATCTACAAGAAAACATCATGTACTATACACTTGAAAAATACGATGTTTTAATTAACCAAAGCATCTTTTTTAATTTACTTAAATTATTTGAAGATTTTTTTAAAACAATGTACTATACACTTGAAGTTTCTAGGTCAATTTACATAATTTTTATATTTTAAAAATTGCAATAATTTTTCTTGAACATTTTTTTAAACAATGTATTCTTTAATTTATTAGAAAAAATCATGTACTATACACTTAAATAATACAATATTTTGATTTAAAACGTCTTTTTAAAATTACTAAAATTATTTGAAGTTTTTTTTTTTTTAAACAATGTACTATACACTTAAGTTTCTAGGTCAATTTACATAATTTTTATATATTTAAAATTATAGCAAATTTTTTAGAATATTTTTTTAAACAATGTATTCTCCGATCTTCAATCTAAAAGAAAAACCATATACTATACACTTGATGAAGAATATGATGTTTCCATTTAAAAATTAAAGCGTCCTTTTTAAACTATTTGAAATTTTTTGAACAATAACATAGTAAAAACTTGAAGTTTCTATGTCAATTTACATAATTTTTTTTATTTTAAAACTGCAACAATTTTTTAAGAAGATTTTTTAAAAAACGTATTCTTCAATCTACAAGAAAAAACATGTATTACACTTGAAGAATAAGATGTTTTGATTTAAAAATGAAAGTATCTTTTTTAAATTACTTAAAATATTTTAATTTTTTTGAAAATAACGTATTATATATACACTTGAAGTTTCTAGGTCAATTTACATAATATTTGTCCTTTTTAAATTGCAACAAGTTTTATAGAATAATTTTCAAACAAACGTTTTCTTTAATCTACAAGGAAGAAAAATCAGGTACTATACACTTGAAGAATACGATGTTTTAATTTAAAAATCAATTCGTATTTTTTAAATTAATTAAAATATTTTAATTTTTTTTTAAAACAATGTATTATTCACTTTGAAGTTTGCAGCTAAATTTATATAAATTTTTTATATTTATAAAATTACAATAAATTTTTAAGAGATCATGCCCTATACACTTTGAACAAGGTGTTTTTTGAAATAAAAATGAAAACATATTTTTTAAATTACTTAAATTGTATGAATTTTCTGCTTAAAAACAATGTATTATAAACTTTGAAGTTTATATACCAATTTACATAATTTTTATATTTTTAAAACCGACTTTTAAGAGATTGAGTATTATACACATGAAGAATGGGTGATTTTCCAAATAAAAATGAAAATGCATTTTTAAATTAGTTAAATTATTTGAATTTTTTTTAAAAAATAATGTTCTATTCACTTTAAAGTCTCTAACTCAATTTACATAGGGTATTTTTAAAAATCAATATGGTGTTTTTAAATTACCTAAACTATCAGAAGATTTCTGGGAACAATGTATTATTCACTTTGATTTTTCTAACTCAATTTACATAATTATTTTATATTATTAAAATTGCAACAATTTTTTTAGAGATCGTGTACTATAAATTTGAACAATACGGTATTTATCGAAATAAAAATGAAAATGTCATTTTTAAATTACCTAAGCTATTTGAAGATTTTTGAAAATAATGTATTATTCACTTTGAAGTTTCTAGCTCAATTTACAAAATTTTTAAAATTGCAATAGATTTTTTAGAGATGGTGTACTATATACACCGTAAGAATATGGTGTTTTTCAAAATATAAATGAATAAGATATTTTTAAATTACTTAAATTATTTACAGTTTTCATAAAATAATGTATTATTTACTTTGAAGTTTCTAATTCAATTTAAATTAGTTTTTATATTTTTTAAAATTGTAACGGTTTTTTTAGAGAACATGTACTATACACTTGAAAAATATGGTGTCTTTTTGAAATAAAAATGAATATAATATTTTTAAACTACAAAAAGTTTTCGGAACACAATATAGTATTCAATTTTTGAAGTTTGTAACTCAAAGGTGTTTTTCGAAATGAAAATGAATGGAGTGTTCTTAAATTACCTAAATTATTTAAAGCTTTCTGAAAATAATGTATTATTCACTTTAAAATTTCTAACTCAATTTACATAATTTTTATATTTTAGTATTGCAACAGTTTTTCCAGAGATTGTGTACTATACACTTGAAGAATATGGTATTTTTTCAAAATTTTACATAAATTATTTGAAGATTTTTGAAAATAATGTCTTATTCAATTTTAAGTTTTTAGCTCAATTTACATAATTTATATTGTTTAAATTGAAACAGTTTTTTACATATCGTGTACTATAAACTTGAAGAATATGATATTTTTCGAAATCAAAATGATTAGGGTGTTTTTAAATTACCTAAATTATTTACAGCTTTCTAAAAATAATGTATTATTTATTTTGAAGTTTTTAACTCAACTTACATATTTTTTTATATTTCTAAAATTACAACAGTTATTTATACCATATATTTGAAGAATATGGTATTTCTTGAAATTAAAATGAATAGGACATTTTTAAATTACCTAAATTATCTGAAGCATCTTAAAAACAATGTATCTTTCACTTTGAAGTTTCTAGCTCAACTTAAATAATTTTAATATTTTTAAAACTGTAACAGTTTTTTAGAGAACGTATATTATACACCTGAAGGATATGATGTTTTTCGAAATCAAGAATGAATAGACATTTTTAAATTACCTAAATTATTTGAAACTTTCTGACAACAATGTATTATGGGTAAAATATTATTTAGTCTCTAAAAAATAGGATATTTTTACTTTTTGTCCCTATAAAATTATTTTTTGCATTTTACTCCCTATAAAAAAGCTAATGCTTTTAGTTCCTTTCAAATTATTTTTTGAATTTTGGTCCGTATAAAATGAAAAATTGTTACTTTTAGTCTTTATAAAATTATTTTTTGTATTTTGGTCCCTTTAAAATAAAAATGTGTTGCTTTTAGTCTCTACCGTTAAGAAATTTCTGTTAAGTGCCTATTAGGATGACCCAGTGCCACCTGCCAATGCCATAAGAGAATACGTTATTTTTCAAAATAAAAATAAAAATGTGATTTTAAAATTACCTGAATTATTTGAAGCTTTTTGAAAATAATCTCTTATTCACTTTAAAGTTTTTACCTCAATTTACATAATAATTTTACATTTTAAAATATCAACAGCTTTTTTAAAGATTGTGTATTACACTTGTTGAATGCGATGTTTTTCGAAATAAAAATAAATAGGATGTTTGTAAATTACCTAAATTATGTGAAGCTTTTTTGAAAATAATGTCTTATTCACTTTGAAATTTCTACCTCAATTTACATAATACTTTTATATTTTAAAATAACAACAGTTTTTTAAAGATTGTGTATTACACTTGTTGAATACGATATTTTTCGAAATAAAAATAAGTATGATGTTTTTAAATTACCTAAATTATGTGAAGCTTTTTTAAAACAATGTATTATTCACTTTAGAGATAGTGTACTAAACACTTGAAGAATAGTGTTTGTTGAAATAATGAAAACTCAATTTTTAAATTTCCTAAATTGTTTGAAGTTTTTTAAAAATAATGTATTGTTTACTTTTAAGTTTTGAGCTCAACTTTGCATTTTTTTATATTTTTAAAATTGAAATAGTTTTTTAGAGATATTGTATTATACACTTAAAGAATATTGCATATTTTGAAATAAAGATGGATAGGCATTTTTAAATTACCAAAATTATTTGACTCTTTTTGAAAAATAATGTATTATTCACTTTAAAATTACAACAGTTCCTTTAGATATCATGTACTATAAACTTGAAGAACAAGGTGTTTTTTGAAATAAAAATTAATAAGGTATTTTCAAATAACCTAAATTATTGAAAGCTTTATGAAAATAATGTATTACTAACTTTGAAATTTTAAGCTCAATTTACATAATTGATTATATTTTTAACATTGCAACAAATTTTTAAGAGATCGTATACTATACACTTGAAGTTTCTTGCTCAATATAGCAAATTCTTAATATTTTTAAAATAGCAACAGTTTTTTTTATAGATTGTATACAACACATTTGAAGAATAGGGTGATTTTAAAATATCTAAAATATTTGAAGCTTTCAGAAAAAAATTATTTTTCTCTTTGAAGATTGTATCTCAATTTAAATATTTTTATATTTTGAAAATTGCAACGTTTTTTTTTAGAGATAGTGTGTTTAACACTTGAAAGTAGGGTGTATTTCGAAATTAAAATGAATAGGGTGTTTTTCAAATACTTCAATTTTTTGAAACAGTATTTATAATTTTTATGATTTTTTATATTTTTAAAAGTGCAATAGTTTTTTAGAGATCATATACTATATACTTAAAAAATAAAGTATTTTTCAAAATAAAAAAAATGAAATGCATTTTTTAAATAACCTAAATTATTTAAAACTTTTTCAAAACAATGGCTTGTTCACTTTGAAGTTTCTAGCAAAGTTTACATAGTTTGTTAATTATATCGTGCACTGTACAGTTGAATAATATGTGTCTTTTCAAAATAATAATGAATATGGTTTTCTTAAATTACCTAAATTATTTGAAACTTTCTTAAAAATATATATTATTCACTTTAAAATTTCTAACTCAATTTACATAATTTTATATTTTAAAAATTGCGACGATTTTGTTAGAAATCGAGCACTATGGACATGAAATATTGGATGTTTTACGAAAATAAAAATTAATAGGGTGTTTTTAAAATACCTGAATTATTTTAAGCTTTATGAAAATAATTTATTATTCACTTTGAACTTTTAAGCTCAATTTACATAATTTTTTATGTTTTTAAAAATCTATAGTTTTTTTAGAGATCTGCACTATACAGTCAAAGAATATAATGTTTTTTAAAATAAAAATGAATCGGGTATTTTTAAATTAGTGAAATTACTTGAAGCTATTTTAAAACAATATATTATTCATTTTGAAGTTTCTAACTCAATTCACATATTTTTTTATTTTTAAAATTGCAATAGTTTTTTAGAGATCATGTTATATACACTTGTAAAATATGGTGTTTTTCAAAATAAAAATGAAAATGTGATTTTTAAATTACCAGAATTATTTTATGCTTTCTGAAAATAATCTATTATTTACTTTGAAGTTTCTAACTCAATTTACAAAATTTTAATATTTTTAAAATTTCCAACAATTTTTATTTTAAAGATCTTGTACTATACACTTGAAGAATATAGTGTTTTTTGAAAATAAAAATGAAAATATGGTTTTTTATTTGAAACTTTTTAAAACAATGTCTTATGTAAACTTGATTGACATGATTTTTTTGTTTTTTTAAAATTCAAACTGTTTTTCTGGAGATCGTGTACATAAATTTTAAGAATATGATATTTTTTGAAATAAAAATGAATAGGGTGTTTTCAAATTACCTAAATTGTTTTAAGATTTCTAAAAACAAAGTATTATTCACTTTGAATATTATAACTCTAATTACATAATTTTTATATTCATAAAATTGCGACACTTTTTTTAGAGATTGTATATTATACACTTAAAGAATAGGTTTTTTACTAAATAAAAATAAAGAGGATGTTTTAAAATTACCTAAATTATTTGAAATTTATTGAAAACAATGTATTATTTACTTTGAAGTTCGTAATTCAATTTACATAACTTTTTATACTTGTAAAATTGCAAACGTTTTTTTAGAGAACGTGTATTATATACACTTGAAGAATAGTATGTTTATCGAATTAAAAATGAAAACATGATTTTAAAATTAATTAAATTATTAGATGCTTTCTAAACCCAATATATTATTCACTTTGAAGTTTCTAACCAAATTTACATAAATTATTAGTAGCTCATTATATATATTGTTTTTATCTTTTTTAAAATTGAAACATTTTTTGTTAAGATTGTGCACATTACATTTGATGAATAGGGTTTTTTCAAAATAAAAATGATTTGGGTGTTTTTAAATTACCTAAATTATTTGAAGCTTTATGAAAACAATGTATTATTCACTTTGAAATTTCTAACTCTATTTACATAATTTTTTATATTTTTAAAATTGTCACATTTTTTTAGAAATCGTATACTATATACTTGAAGAATATGGTGTTTTTTGTTAAAAAAATGAAAAGGGTGTTTTTAAGTTGCCTAAATTATTCGAAGCTATCCGAAAATAATGTTTTATTCGCTTTGAAGATTAAAAAAAAATTATGTAATTTTTTTTATATCTTTAAAGTCGCAATAGTTTTTTTTATTGATTTTGTAACTATACATTTGAAGAATAGATTGTTTTTGAAATGAAAATGAATACGGTGTTTTTAAATTACCTAAATTATTTGAAGTTTTCTAAAAACAATGTATTATTCAGTTTGAAGTTTCTAACTCAATTTACTTAATTTTTAATATTTTTAAAAATGCAACAATTTGTTTAGAAATAATGTACGATCAAAGAATAGGGGTTTTTAATATCAAAAAAAAAAAGAATAGGGGTTTTTCAAAAATAAAAATGAAAACACAAATTTTAAATTACCTAAATCATATGAAGTATTTTGAAAATAAATTCTTATTCAATTTAAAGTTTCTAGCTCAATTTACATATTTTTTTTATCTTTTTTTAAAATTGAAACTTTTTTTTATAGAGATCGTGTACATTTACATTTGAAGAATAAGGTATTTTTTGAAATAAAATTGAGTAGGGCATTTTTAAATTATCTAAATTATTTAAAGTTTTTTAACAATAATGTATTATTCACTTTGAAGTTTCTAACTCTATTTATATAATTTTTTATCATTTTAAAATTGCATGAGTTCTTTTAGAGATCCTGTGCATTACATTTGTATGATATGGTGCTTTTCGAAATAAAAATTAATATGGTGCTTTTAAGTAACCTAAATTATTTGTAGCTTTTTGAAAATATTATCTTATTCACTTTGAAGTTTCTATCCCAATTTACATAGTTTTTAATATTTTTAAAATTACAATAGTTTTTTTTAGAGATCATGTACTATACACTAGAAGAATTGAGTGTTTTTTGAAATAAAAATAAATAGGGTGTTTTTAAATTACCTAAATTATTTGAAGCTTTCTAAAACAATGTATTATTCACTCTAAAGTTTCTAACTCAATTTGCATAATTTTTTACTTTAAAATTGCTCCACTTTTTTAGAGATCGTGTACTAAACAATAGTTGAAGAATAGAGTGTTTTTCAAAATAAAAATGAATTGAGTTTTTTTAAAGTTATTAAATTATTTGAAGATTTCTGAAAACAATATGTTATTCACTTTAAAGTTTCTGATTTAATTTATATGATTTTTTTATATTTTTAAAACAACAATAGTTTTTTAAGAAATTATGTACTATACACAAGTCTAGGGTGTTTATCGAAATAAAAATGAATATGTGGTATTTTAAAATTATCTAACCTATTTGAAGCTTTATGAAAATATTGTATTATTCATTTTAAAATTTTTAACTTAATTTACATAATTTTAAAATTGCTACCATTTTTGTAGAGATTGTGTACGTACTATACAATAATTGAAAAATAAGGTATCTTTTAAACTAAAAATGAATAGGGTGTTATTAAATTACCTAAATTGGTGGAAGTTTTCTAAAACAATTTACAATTCAGTTTAAAGATTCTAACTCTATTTTCCTAATTTTTATATCTATGAAATTGCAACAGATTTTTTAGAATCGTTTACTATAAAGGTTATGAATTTAGTGTTTTTCGAAATAAAAATGAAAACATAATTTTTAAATTAGCCAAATTATTTGAAGCATGGTAAAAACAAAGTATTATTCAATTTGAAGTTCCTAACTCAATTTACGTATTTTGTTTTATATTTTTAAAGTTTCAATTGTTTTTTAAAGATCGTGTACTATACACTTCAAGAATAAGGAGTTTTCAATAACATAAAAAATAAAAATGGTAACAGAATTTTTAAATTCTCTAAATTAATTGAGACTATATCAAAATAATGTATTATTCAATTTGAAGTTTCTAACTCATTTTTTATATTTTTTATACATTTGAAATTGCAACATATTTTTTAGAGATCGTGTACTAACAATTGAAAAATATGTTGTTTTTCCAAATAAAAATGAATATGATGTTTTCAAATTACCTAATTTATTTGATGCTGTCTGAAAATAATATATTAGTCATTTTTAAAGTTTCTAACTCTATTTAAATAATAATTTATATTTTAAAAATTGCAACATTTATTTAGAGATCCTATACTATATACAATGAAGAATGTGGTGTTTTTCAAAATAAAAATAATTTGGGTGTTTTAAAATTACCTAAATTATTTGAAGCTTTCTGAAAATAATGTATTATTCACTTTGAGGTTTCTAAATCAATTCACATCATTTTTTATATTTTTCAAGTTTCAATAAATTTTTTTGGCTAAAATACACATTTGGTCCTTTATGTTTTGCCGAAGTCCTTTTTTGGGCCTTTATGTTTATTTTGTCTCAATTTGGTCCCTTACATTTATTTTTTGGACCAACGTTAGACTCTTCTTTGAATCTGTTAGTGTAGTTAACCGAACTGCATACGTGGCACCTATATGGAATTAACGGCGTTAGTTGCCATCCCTTTCCAAATTAAAATGACACAGTATTGAATTTTTTTTCTTAAGGGTATGCAATTCTGTTAACTTAGAATAACAGAGGCACGCTTAAGAAAAAAAATTTAATACGACGTCGTTTTAGTCTGGAAAGGAATGTCAACTAACGCCTTTAACTTCATATAGGTGCCACGTAACTTACACTAATGAATTTAAAGAAGAGTGCAACGTTGGTCAAAAAACAAATGTAAAGGACCAAATTGAGACAAAATAAATATAAAGGACCAAAATAGGATTTTAGCAAAACATCAAGAACCAAATGTGTATTTTAACACTTGAAAAATAGGTTATTTTTCGAGATGAAAATGAATAGGATGATTTTAAAGTACCTAAGTTATTGAAGCTTTCTAAAAACAATTTATTATTCAGTTTGAAGTTTCCAAGTGAATTTACAAAGTTTTTAATATTTTTAAATTGTAACAGATTTTTGAGAGATTGTGTACTATACAGGTTATGAATATGGTATTTTTCAAAATAAAAATGAAAAAGCAAATTTTAAATTATTTGAAGCTTTCTAAAAATAATGTATTATTCACTTTAAAGCTTCTAGCTCAATTTACATAATTTTTATATATTTTTAAAATTGCAACCCTTTTTTTAGTGATTGTGTACTATATATTTAAAAAATATGGTGTTTTTCAAAATAAAAATGAATACGATGTTTTAAATTACCTAAATTATTTGAATGTTTTTTTAAAGAAATATCTTATTCTCTTTGAAGTTTTTAGCTCAATTTTTATAATCTTTTATAATTTTAAAATTACAACCATGTTCTTAGAGATCCTGTACTAGAGTGTTTTTCAAAAATAAAAAAATAAAAAAAATTTAATTTTTAAATTTCCTAAATTATTTGAAGATTTCTAAAAACTATTTATTATATATTTTGAAGTTTCTAATTCAATTTACATAATTTTTAATATTTTTAAAAATGCAATATTTTTTAAGAAATCGTGTACACTTGAAGAATAGGTGTGTTAAGCATTTTTATAAAACCTTAGATTAACTCGTTTCATGTATAGTGGTTAAAAACGTGTATCGTTGACAAGGAGCAATAAAATTGTTTATTCATGGTAAAAGTTCAGTTTTTAGAAAACAAAGAATAGCATCAAATGTAGTTGTTTAATAACTAGAAGAACTATTTAGAAAATGTAGATAAAATAGAATGAGAAATTACCTAGGATTGAATTTCATTATTTTTAATCTTGTTTATTTCAATAAAAGTACGTAGTTAATTTTTATATATAAAAAGATGAGTACTCATAATTTCACAAATGCAAATATCGTTGTCATTTTTTATTCTAAAACAAGGGTTTCCCAAGTTTAATATCTTGATACTCAAGAGCCCCAAGTTTTGCCTTAAGCAAGAATAGTATGAACATTCATAATAATTTCTATCTATCTCTAGAATAGGAGTCTTTATGAGAGTTCTTATCTAAATCCATTTATAAACAAGTTTATCAACTTTGCACATAAACTAAGAACAAGGTAAAGATGATCAAACTTAACCAAGAAAGAATAACAGAAAAAGAACTTCAGTTTATATATAAAATAAACTAATAAGAAGATAAAGTAATTACATTCAATCCCGGTAGAAAGCTTAGTCAAACAAGGCCATGAACTTCAAGAGCAATGTAACTTAGTATTTTTCTCCCAAAATTCGATGTCCCTATTGTACACATCCTTCTGGCGCTCAAACGCCATTACAGGGCCTGAGCGCTAGCATTAATCCACTGGTTAATGCATGGTTAATGTAGCCAACGCTCGAGCGCCAATTTCAGTGCTCAAGCGTCAAACTAATAATTCTGACAGTGAGAATCCAATGTTGAGCTGATTACAATGCTCGAGCCTTGGTGTGGCGCTCGAGCGCCAACTTCTTTGGTCCAACGTGTTTTTCTTCTTGTCCAGCTTCAAAAATACCAAAAATTACCGTCCATAGGTTGAAAAACAATTATTCGTACATTCTTACTTGAAAATTCACAAAGTAAAGATTAGAGATGAATTTTAGAATAACTTAACATTTTTGGTATGATAAGTCTGAAACTTTTTATTATAATAAACACCTCTAACTCACCCTTATCAAGGTGTTTTTCGAGAAAAAAAAAGTGAATAGGGTGTTTTAAAATTACCTAGATTATTTGAAGTTTTCTAGAAATAGTTTATTATTCACTTTGAAGTTTCTAACTCAATTTAGATAATTTGTTATATTTTAAAATTGCAACAATTTTTTTAGAGATCGTGTACTAGACGCTTAAGAATATGGTGTTTTTAAATATAAAAAATGAAAATGTAATTTTTAAATTGCTTAAATTATTTAAAACTTTTTGAAAACAATGTCTTTTTCACTTTGAAATTTCTATCTCAATTTAAGTAAATTTTTATCTATTTAAAACTGCACAAGTTATTTTAGAGATCTTGTACATTACATTTCAAGAATCTTTTTTTTTTAAAAAAAATTTAATTTGGTGTTTTAAAATTATCTATATTATATGAATTTTTTTAAAAATAATGTATTAATCATTTTGAAATTGGTAGCTCAATTTATAAAGTTTTTTAGCTTTTTAAAATTGAATCAGTTTCTTTTAGAGATCATATACATTACATTCTAATAATAGGGGATTTTTCAAAATAAAAAAAATAGAAACGCAATTTTTAAATTACTAAAATGTTTTTAAGTTTTTTTTTTTAAAATCATGTCTTATTTACTTTGAAGTTTCTAGCTTAACTTACATAATTTTTCATCTTTATAAAATTGCAATAGTTTTTTTAAAGATCGTGTATTGCGTTTTTCGAAATATAAATGAATAGACATTTTTAAATTTCCTAAATTATTTAAAGCTCTATAAAATTTATGTATTATTCACTTTAAGATTCTAGCTCAATTTTCAAAATTTTTAATATTTTCAAAAGTGCAACAGTTCTTTTTGAGATCGTGTACTATATACTTTAAGAATAGGGAGTTTTTCGAGAAAAAATGAATAAGGTGTTTTTAAATTACCTAAATTATTTGATGTTTTATGAAAATAACTTTTTATTAGCATTTAAGTTTTAAGTTCAATTTAAATAATTTTTATATTTTTATAATTGCAATAATTTTTTTAGAGATCGTATACTATACACTTTAAGAATAGTGTGTTTCTCGAATTAAAAATTAAAACACAATTTTTTGATAACATAAATTATTTGAAGCTTATTGAAAATAATTTCTTATTCACTTTGAAGTTTCTAGCTCAATTTAGAAAATTTTTAATATTTTTAAAATAGTAGCAGTTTTTTAGAGATCGTATACTATACACTTGAAAATAGGGTGTATTTCAAAATTAAAATGAATAAGGTATTTTTCAATTACCTAAATTATTTGAAGCTTTCTAAAAACAATGTATTGTTCACTTTGAAGTTTCTAGGTCAATTTATATAATTTTTTTTCTTTTTAAAATTGTAACTATTTTTTTAGACATCATATACTATGCACTTCAAGAATGGAGTGCTTTTCGAAATAAAAAAAATAAAAATGAGTTTTTTAAATTACCTAAATTATTTGAAGCTTTTTAAAAATAATATTTTATTCACTTTGAAGTATCTACCTAAGTTTACATAGTTTTATATTTTTAAAATTTCAATAGTTTTTTTAGAGATTGTGCGTTATTCACTTGAAGAATATGTTGTTTTTAAAAATAATAATGGCTAGAGTGTTTTTGAATTACCTAAATTATTTAAAGTTTTTTGAAAACAATGTATTATTCACTTTGAAGTTTCTAACTCAATTTACATAATTTTTATATATTTAAAATTGAAATATTTTTTTATAGATTGTGTACTATACGCTTGCAGCGTAGGGTGTTTTTCGAAATAAAAATAAATAGGATATTTTTAAATTGCCTAAATTATTGTAAGCTTTCTAAAGCCAATTTATTATTCACTTTGAAGTTTCTATCTCAATTTATATAATTTTTAAAATTGCAATAATTTTTTTTAGAAACCATGTACTATCACTTGAAGAATTTGATGTTTTTCAAATAAAAATAATTGATGACTGAAACTGATGAGACAAGGTACAAAACAGGTCAAATGGACGGTAGGGATACAAGGATCATTGAAGTCTCAACGGACATAATGATAAGGACTTAAAAAACTTTTAAATGACAGAGTCTTCGCGAAGCCTCTTCATCCACGGCTTTGAGACTTGGGGCTGGTGAACAGTCCGAAATCAACTCGGGATTCACTTATCCCGGAAGTATTCATACCATCTAGCAAAGCTTTTCAGCAAGCCTCTTTAGCTATTGCTTCGAGAATTGGGGGGCTGGTGGACCACGACCATGCATGATTTCAACCCAGGCCCCTCGCCAAATTGGATCACCGATATTTCTCCTAACTTGCATCCTTCGCCTCAGCATTTGCGGATTTAAACCCTATAAATATAACGTTACAAATGTATTTGGACATCCATGGGGCTATGGAGCCTACATTATAAACGTACCAACTAGATACTCAGCAAACCATGTACACAGTAATACCAAGATAGTTTTTTTTGAGTATTCAAATTTATTATTCACTTTGAAGTATTAAGATCAATTTACATTAGTTTTTATATTACTAAAATTGCAAAAGTTTTTTTAGAGATAGTATACTATACCCTTGAAGAATAAGGTGGTTTTCGAAATAAAAATAAAGATGCATTTTTTAAGTTATCTAAATTATTTGAAGCGTTTTAGAAAAAATGTTTTATTTACTTTGAAGTTTCTAGAACAATTTATCAAATTCTTAATATTTTTAAAATGTCAATAGTTTATTTAGAGATCGTATATTAGACACTTAAAAATAGGGTTTTTTTTTATAATTTAGATGGATAGGGTTTTTTTTCTAATACTTAAATTATTTGAAGCTTTATAAAAATAAAATATTGTTCACTTTGAAGTTTCTAGGTCAATTTATATAATTTTTATATTTTTCAAATTGTAATAGTTTTTTAGAGATCGAGTACGAAGAGTAGAGTGTTTTTTTGAAATAAAAATGAAAATTTATTTTTTAAATTACCTAAATTATTTGAAGGTTTTTGAAAGCAATGTCTTATTCAATTTGAAGTTTTTAGCTAAATTTAAATAAGTTTTTTTATTTTTAAAAGTGCAACAGTTGTTTAGAGATCGTGAACTATACACTTAAAAAATATGGTGTTTTTCAAAATAATAATGAATAGGGTTTTTTTAAATTACCTAAATTATTTGAAGCCTTTTGAAAACAATGTACTATTTTCTTTGAAGTTTCTATCTTAGTTTACATAATTTTATATTTTTATACTCAAATTTTAATATACCTAATTATTATAAGCTTTTTGAAAATAATGTCTTTTTCATTACAAAGTTTCTAGCTTAATTTAAATTTTTTTATATTTTTAAAATTGCAACAATTTTTTTAGTGATCGTGTAATGTATACTTGAAGAATAGAGTGTTTTTCGAAATAAAAATAAATATGGTATTTTTAAATCATCTAAATTATATCAAGCTTTCTTAAAACAATTTATTATTCACTTTTCAGGATTCAAGCTCAATTTACATTTTTTTTATATTTTTAAAATTGCAACATATCTTTTAAGATTGTGTACTATATAATTGAAAAATAGTGAGTTTTTAGAAATAAAATGAAAATGTATTTTTTAATTTACCTAAATTATTTGAAGCTTTTTAAAAAAAATATTCTTTATTTTTAGGTTTCTAGCTCAACTTACGTAATTTTTTATTTTTAAATTTGCAATTTTGTTTAGAGATCATGCATTATACCATTAAAAAATAGGGTATTTTTGGAAATAAAAATGAATAGGATGTTTTAAATTACCTAAATTATTTGAACCTTTCTAAAAATAAATTATTATTCACTTTTGAAATTTCTAGCTCAATTTGCATACTTTTTATATTTTTAAAACTATGACGGATTGTTTTGAGATTGTGATAGGGTGTTTTTCAATTAAAAATTAATATGGTGTTTTTAAATTATCCAAATAATTGGAAGCTTTTTAAAAATAATGTATCATTCAATTTGAAGTTTCTAGCTCAATTTACTTATTTTTTATATTTTTAATTTTGCAACAGTTTTTTTAGATATCGTATACTATATACTCTTGAAGAATAGAGTATTTTTTTAAAAAAATGAATACAATATTTTTAATTACCTAAACTATTTGAAGCTTTTTTAAAACAATGTATCTTTGAAGATTCTAACTCAATTTACTTAATTTTTATATTTTAAAAATGCAATAACTTTTTTAGAGATCATGTACAATAACACTTAGAGAATATGATGTTTTTCGAAATAAAAATGAATAGGATATTTTTAAATTAGATAAATTATTGTAAGCTTTCTAAAAGTAATATACTATTCACTTTGAAGATTTAAGCTCAATTTACATAATTTTTAAAATTTAAAAATTGCAACAATTCTTTTAGAGATCGTGTATAGCACGATCTCTAATGAAAATGAATAGAAAGTTTTTTAAATTTTATAAATTATTTGAAGCTTTTGGAAAATAGTGTACTATTTACTTTGAAGTTTCAAGCTTAATTTAAAGGTTTTTTATATTTTAAAAATTGCAACAACTTTTAGAGATAAAAAAATATGATGTTTTTCAAAATAAAAATGAAAACGTGTTTTATAAATTATCTAAATTATTTAAAGTTTTTTAAAATATTGTATTATTTACTTTGAATTTTGTAGCTCAAAATACAAAATTTTTATATTTTTAAAATTACAACGGTTTTTTAAGAGATTGCGTATTATGCAGTTTAAAGAATAATGTGTTTTTTGAAATAAAAATGAATAAGGTGTCTTTATATTACCTAAATATTTGAAGCTTTTTAAAAATGATATATTATTCACTTTGAAAATTGCAAAGGTTTTTTAGAGATCGAGTACTATCTGAAAATAATAATGTATTATTCACTTTAATATTCTATTTCAATTTACATAATTTTTTTATATTTTTAAAAATACAAAATTTTTTTTAGAGATCATGTACTACACCTGAAGAATAGGATGTTTTTCGGAAAAAAATGAATAGGGTGTTTTTCGAAATTAAAATAAATAGAGTATTTATATTTGTAAAATTGCAACATATTTTAACATAATTCTTAAATTTCCTAAATAATTTGAAGCATTTTAAAAACAATATCGTATTCACTTTGAAGTTTTTAGCTCAATTTGCATAGTTTTATATTTTTAAAATTATAACTTTTTTATATAGATCATGTAGTATATACACTTGATGAAGATAATGTTTTTCGAAATAAAAATGAAAACGAGATTTTAAAATTACGTAACTTATTCACTTTGAAATTTCTAGCTCAATTTATATAATATTTATATTTTTAAAATTGCAATAACTTGTTTAAAAATCGTGTATTATATACACTTGATGAATATGTTACTTTTCGAAATAAAATGAAAATGAGATTTTTAAATTACTTAAACCATTTGAAGCTTTCTAAAAAGAGTATAATGTGTTATTCACTTTGAAGTTCTAATTCAATTTACGTAACTTTTTAAGTTTTTGAAATTGAAAATAATTTTTTATGGATGATGTACTATACACTTAAAGAATATGGTGTTATTTGAATTGAAAATGAATAGGATGTTGTTAAATTACCTTAACTATTTGAAGTTTTATAAAAATAATTTATTATTGAAGTTATTCTAGCTAAACTTATATACTTTTTTATATTTTTAAAAACACAACAATTTTTTTTTTTGGAAATCTTGTACTATAATTTGAAGAATATGGTATTTTTTGAATTAAAATGAAAACATGATTTTTAATATACCTAAATTATTAGAAGCTTTTTAAAAATAATGTATTATTCACTTTGATGTTTCTAGCTCAATTTAATTTTTTTTATACTTTTAAAACTGGAATAATTTTTTTAGAGATTGTATACTATACACTTAATAATTGTGTGCGTTTTGAAATAAAAATGAATATATATTTTTTAAGTTATCGAATTTATTTGAAGATTTCTAGAAAAAAAAAGTATTATTCACTTTAAACTTTCAAGCTCAATTTACAGAATTTATTATATTTGGAAATTGCAACATTTTTTCAGAGATCATATACTTTACACTTGAAGAATAAGGAATTTTTTAAAATGAAAAAGAATATATTATTTTTAAATTACCTAATCTTTCTTTAAAAAAATATTTTATTCACTTTAAAGTTTCTAACTTAGTTTACATAATTTTATATACTTTTAAAACTGCAATATTTTTCTTAAAGATCGTGTACTATACACTTAAAGTATATGGTGTTTTTAAAAATAAAAATAAAAATGTGTTTTTAAACTACCTAAATAATTTAAAGCTTTTTTAAAAAATCTATTATAAGTTTCTAGCTCAATTTGAATAATTTTTAAAATTGCAATAGTTTTTTGAAAATGGTGTACTTGAAGAATATGATGTTTTTCCAAATAAACATAAATAGAGTGCTTTTAAATTACCTAACTTATTTGAAAAGACCTTGGGCAAATGTAAAAGGAGTGTTAATTTCTATTGCACTATTTCTATCTCTAGAATTTCAACTTCTCCTCTCAGACTGCTTTAGCTCCTAGTGAATGGGGCCTTTTATAGAGATCCCAAGTGGTTATCTTTGCTCAAAATAAGATAAAATAATATCAGATATTTTTTCCTTTTTCTTCGCCCTTATCTTCTGTGCTTTTATCTATTTACCTGCAATCCAATAATTTAAAGATCAAATCTTATCTAAATTAGTCCAAGTTAAGGATAAAACTCAAATAATCAACCAACTCTCTCTCAAATTAAGATAAGTATTGAATTTACTAAATTTAGGGGAATTTAATTAAAAGATAAGCATAATATCATTTAAAATATATTCAAATTAACCACAAAATAGTTTAATAATTATCCGTCTCTCTTTACATAATTTTTGATATTTTTAAAATTGCAACATTTTTTTAGAGATCATGTAATGTACACTTGAAGAATAAGGTGTTTTTCGAAATAAAAATTAATTGGGTTTTTTAAATTATCTAAAATATTTAAAAATTTATGAAAATAATGTATTATTCACTGAGTTTTAAACTCTATTTACATAATTTTTTTCATTTTAAAAATTGACACATATTTTTAGAGATAGTATATTATACCCTTGAAGAATAAGGTGTTTTTCAAAATAAAAATGAATAAGATGTTTTTAAATTACTTAAATTATTTAAAAAAATTATGAAAATAATATATTATTCACTTTTAATCTTTCTGAAAATAATGAATAGGGTTTTTTTTTATAGTTTAAATATTTTAATAGTTTTTTAGAGATCGTGTACTATACACATGAAGAATATGATATTTTTCAACATAAAAATGAAAATACATTTTTTAAATTGCCTAAATTATTTAAAGCTTTTAAAAAAATAATGTATTATTTGCTTTGAAGTTTCTAACTCAATTTAAGAGTTGAAGACTATGATGTTTTTCGAAATAAAAAAGATTAGTGTGTTTTGAAATTACATAAATTATTTGGAGCTTTTTGAAAATAATGTATTATTCACTTCGAATTTTATAACTCTATTTACATAATTTTTATATTTTAAAATTGCAATTGCAACAGTTTTTTTAGAGATCGTATATTATACACTTAAAAAATAGGGTGTTTTTAGAAAAAAAAATGAATAGAGTGTTTTTAAATTATCTTAATTATATGAAGATTTTTAAAAATAATGTATTATTCACTTTGAAATTTCTAAACTAATTTACATAATAATTTTTATTTTAAAAGTTGTAACAATTTTTTAGAGATGGTGTACTATACACTTAAAAAATAGGGTATTTTTCGAAATAAAATAGGAAATGCATTTTTTAAACTAGCTAAACTATTTAAAGCATTTAGAATACAATCTATTATTTACTTTGAAGTTTCTAGCTAAATTATTTAAATTTTTTAAAAAACAATGTATTATTTATGTTAAAGTTTGTTTCTTAATTTATATAAATTTTAATAATTTTAAAATCACAATGATTTTTTTATAGATTGTGTATTATAGTGTTAAAGAATAGGGTGTTTTTAAATTATCTAAATTATTTGAAGGATTCTAAAAACAATGTATTATTCACTTTGAATTTTCTAGTTCAATTTACATAAATTTTTTATTTCTTAAAAATTCAATCAATGTTTTTAGAAACCGTGTACTATACACTTGGAGAATATGGTATTTTTTTTAAATTAAAACCAATAATTTGTTTTTAAAATACCTAAATTATTTGATGCTTTCTGACAACAATGTATTATTCACATTGAAGTTCAAGCTCTAATAATGTAGTTTTTATATTTTAAAATTGCAACATTTTTTCTAAAGATCTTGTACTACACACCGGAAGAAATTGCTATTTTTCGAAATAAGATAGAATAGGTTGTTTCTAACTTAACTAAATTATTTGAAGCTATTATTCATTTGAAGTTTCTAGCTCAATTTACATAATTTTTTATGTTTTTAAAATTACAATAACTTTTTATTGATAGTGTACTTTATAAAATTTAATAGGGTTTTTTAAAATTACCTAAATTATTTTAAGGCTTTTGAAAATAATGTTCTATTTACTTTGAAGTTTCTAACTTAATTTACATAATTTTCTATATTTTTAAGATTGCGAAGATTTTTTAGAGATCTCGTAGTATACCGTTGAAGAATATGGTATTTTTCGAAATAAAAATAAATAGAGTGTTTTTAAATAACTTCAATTATTTGAAGCTTTGTGAAAATCATATATTATTCATTTTGAAGTTTCTAGCTCAAGTTACATGATTTTTTTATTTTTAAAAATGCAGCAGATTTGTATATAACTTTTACTATACACTTAGAGAATAGGGTATTTTTAAAATACCCACATTATTTGAAGTTTCTAGTTCAATTTACATACTTTTTTTATATTTTTAAAATTACAACAATATTTTTTTAAAAATCTTTTACAATCACTTGAAGAATATGGTGCATTTCAAATAAAAATTAAAACACGATTTTTAAATTATTTATATTATTAGAGGCTTTTTTAATACAATGTATTTGTCATTTTGAAGTTTCTATCTCAATTTATAATTTTTTTATATATTTAAAATTGCAATAGTTTTTTTTAGAGATTGTACAGTATATAACACTTGGAGATATGACGTTTTTCGAAATTAAAATGAATAGGGTGTTTTTAAGTTATCTAAATTATCTAAAGCTTCATGAAAATAATGTATTATTCACTTTGAAGTTTAATTTACATAAATTTTTATGTTTTTCAAATTACAGCATTTTTTTAGGGATTGTGTAGTATACACTTGAAGAATATGATGTTTTTCAAAATAAAAAAAAATAGGGTGTTTTTAAATTACCTAAATAATGTATTATTCACTTTGAAATTTCTACCTCGATTTACATAATTGTTTATATTTTTAAAATTTATCAATTTTTTTCGAGATCGTGTAATATGCACTTAAAGAATATGATGTTTTTCGGTTTGATCAGGGAATCAAACTGTGCTGGATCAACACCGTAGACGGCAGACTCTGGCCGACGATCAAGTCATTAGTAGACTAGAATTTATTAGTAGTAATTGCAAAGGTAGCATACCAATGGATGAAACATTCGATACGTATTTATAATGTTCTGCTTAGGGTTCCATCATCATTATTGGGCCGTAAAGGATTGATAGACCAAGCCCAAGATTCCCTGCATTAGGTATCAACTCCTTATCCCGAGAAGAGGGTTGTGCCCATGTTCCCAGCATGCCTAACGCGGGACCTAGATACCAATCTACAACAAGGTATTTTAAAAATATCTAAATTATTTGATGTTTTTTAAAAATAATGTATTACTATTTATTTTGAAGTTTCTAGCTCAGTTTATATAATTTTTTATATTTTAAAATTGCAACGTTTTATATATATATATAAGGTAGACTATATACACTTGAAAAATAAGACGTTTTTCAAAATAAAAATGAAAATGTTTTTTTAAACCTTTCGGTAAACAATGTTCATTTTGAAGTTTATAGCTTAATTTAAATAATTTTTTATACTTTTAAAGTTGCAATAGTTTTTTTAGAGACTGTGTACTATACACTTGAAGAATAGGAAATTTTTTGAAATAAAAAAGAATAAGGTGTTTTCTAATTACCTAACTTATTGGAAGCTTTTTTAAAATAACGTATTATTCATTTTGAAGTTTCTAGCTCAATTTACATAATTTTTTTATATTTTTAAAATTAAAATAGTTTTTTTAGAGATCGTGCACAAACATTTGAAAAATCTGGTATTTTTTTAAATAAAAATGAATAGGGTTTTTTTTAATACCTAAATTATTTAAAGCTTTCTTGAAACAATGTATTATTCACTCGAAGAATATGATGTTTTTCAAAATAAAAACAAAAATATTATATTATTTACTTTAAAGTTTATAGCACAATTTACATAATCTTTATATTTTTAAAATTGCAACAGTTTTTTTAGAATTCGTGTTGAAGAATACGATTTTTTTCGAAATAAAAAAAAAGATATTTTTAAATTATCTATATTATTGGAAGCTTTTTCAAAATAATAAATGATTCCCTTTGAAGTTTCTAGCTCAACTTATATAATTTTTTATATTTTTAAAATGGTAACAGTTAATTTAGAGATCATACACTATATAATTAAACAATAGGGTGTTTTTTGAAATAAAAGTGGATAGGGTGTTTTTAAATTACCTAAACTATTTGAAGTTTTCTTAAAAAAATATGTTATTCACTTAAAAGTTTCTATCTCAATTTACATAGTTTTTATACATTTAAAATTGCAACAGTTATTTTAGAGACGGTATACTATACATTTGAAGAAGTGGTTGTTTTTCGAAAAATATTGAAAACGCATTTTTTAAATTACCTAAAATATTTGAAGTTTTCTGAAAATAATGTATTATTCACTTTGAAGTTTTTAACTCAATTTATATTATAGTTTATTTTTTAAAAATTGTTTAGAGATCGTGTACTATATACACTTAAAGAATATTGTGTTTTTGAAACAAAAATAAAAACCCAATTTTTAAATTACCTAAATTATTTAATGCTTTTTAAAAATAATGTCTTATTCACTTTAATGTTTCTAGCTCAATTTATATAATTTTTTATATTTTTAAAATTGTGACATCTTTTTAAGAGATAAAGTATTATAGGTTTAAATATGATGTTTTTCGAAATAACAATGAATAGGGTATTTTAAAATTAGAGTGATGTACCATTTCGGTCCCTAACTTTTTGAGGATAAGTCACTTTAGTCCCTGACTTTGTAAGGATAAGTCACTTTAGTCCCTGACTTTGTATTTTACAGGTCACTTTAGTCCCCAAGTTATACGAACATTCATTTTAGTCCCTAGCTTGCAGCGACTAAAATGACCGATGATAGTGAAAGTCAGGGACTAAAATGACCGATTTCATGAGGGACTAAAATGACTTATAAAATACAAAGTGAGAGACTATTTTGGTATATATTTCTTTAAAATTAACTAAATTATTTGAAGCTATCGTAAAACAATGTATTATTCACTAAATTTTTAGCTCAATTTATATATTTTTTTATATCATTAAAATTGCAGCAATTTTTTTAGAAGCATATATTACTTTTAATCTAAATGCTTAATGTTCTACTTTATCCTAATATATTTAGATATATTTAGTAGGTTACGTTTCTTAGACAAAGGTCTCTATGCTCAAAAGGGGGTGAATTAAGCTTTAAAATTTTGAGCAAAATTTTTCTCAAACAACAAATGCTAGCTTTTGTTTCGGACACTTTAGCAAGATATGGCAACAATAGAAGATGAAGACGAATGTTAAAAACCAAATGAAAAGCACAAAGTAAAGAGTTTAAAGTTAAAGAAGTTTAAGACTAACATATATACTGGTTCGATAACTAAACCTCCTTAGGATTTATGTCTAGTCTTTAATCAGCACAGCGAAAAACCTTATATTAAATCTTCTAACAAACCGTGCAAGCTAAGAGCACTCTTCACACTTAGATTCCTCACAAATGTGCAAGAGTCTCAACTAGGGATACCTCACTCTTAATCTTTAGAAGAATGTCTCACCTTCACTCAAGTATTTAATTAATGTTTACGTACAATATAAGAAAGCTCCCAAGAGAGTTAATGATACAAGTTAAAGCACTGGGAATCAATTAATTAAGGCACAAAAACAAATTGATATTTGAATATAAAGGGCATTAAAACACTTTAAGCACTTATCCTTAATAAAAACCCTTTTTCAACCCCATATAAATCATATTTAAAACCGTTTTAAAAAATGTTTTAATAAAAAAAGATTAAATAGTTCAATCAATTTTAGAGGACCTTAATTAAAATTACACAAAAATATTCCTTAAAACTTATATACCTTTTTGCATTGTTAATTTTTTGAATTTAGCGCTTGTGTCCCTTAATATCATTTGTGTCTCATTTATTTAGTAGTGTTGTGGAATCATCAAAACTTCAAATCAAGGCTAATCATAGCATTTGCATCCACAATGTTACTACTTTTAGTCTAAATCTAAATGCTTTATGCTCTAAATGCTTTATGTTTTTTTGTGTTTTAGTTTTTTTCAATCTAACCCAAAAGAATGCAAGGGTGTGTCTTGACATACAAAAAGCAATGATTTCTATCTAAGCCAAACACAACTTTTATGCACAAAACCCAAAAAGAAGTATTCATAAAAACAAGTAGAGTATTAAGACACATTAATGAGAGTGGTGATCTCTATCTAAGCCAATAAAAGAAAAGGGAAAAGTCAAGGTCTTGAACACCAACCATTTATACTTTCTAATAAACATGAGTTATATCCAGCTCACTATCTTACCACCAATCAAATTGAAAAAAAAAAAAAACCTCCAGCACAAACTCTATACAATACTAAGAGAGAAATTTTAAATATTATCACGTTTCTTTCTATAAATATGAGTCAAATAGTAGTGATTTTCAACCCCACTTCTTAACCACATCAAGTTCCTCCTTCACCTTCATGGCATCAGACTCTCAACCCTCTAATTCCACCTCTGCTCAAGACTTCTTCAAAATAACGGAGAGCCCCTTCACTTCTCCAAGTGCCTTTTCTTCAAACTTCTTTTTCTGTCATTCTCCATTCTCTATTTCCTATTCTTATTCATCCTTCAGCACAATTTTTCATGGCTATACAATATCTATTTTTTGCATTATATGAAAAAGTAACTAATGTTTACTAATTTTTAAATTTTAATTTTATAATGTTGTAAAGGTCTCTCAATACAAGAACGCACTAGTATTTTCCTTACTTTTTCTGCTCCCTAAATTCTAATCTAACCTCACATTATGTTTCATTATAATGATCTAAATAATATTCTAGATATGGTTTCTTTCTTTCCTTAACTTCTTTGAAGAATTTTAGTTTCACATACATGTAGATGTAGTGTTCATACAGCTATAGTAGTTGAAAAATATATTGTATTTTTCAGGTTTAAAACAATAGTAGCCACAAATAATAGTTATCAAAAGCTGTACTACACAAAAAAAATATGGTTGTTTGTCAAGTTTAAGGAAAACAAATCTACTAAGGAAAACAACTACACGTTTCATTAGAGATCTACCAATTTAGTGCCAATAATATAACAAAAATTAGGGTCTTTTCTACAACAAATACACCTGGTTAAAACTCTAATGATTAGACCTAGATTTGTAGTTATCTCTCAAATGGGGCTTAAGTAACATAAAAAGGAGAGAAAGAGATAAGTGAAGAGGAAGAGAAGAGAAAATATCAATGGCCTGAATTGATTAATATTTTTTGAATGAGTTAATTTTAACAAATTTAGGGATTCAAATGTATTTTTTATAATTTCTTGAACCAAATTGATCAACTATTATTAATTTTAATTTAATTTTTAACTAATAATAAATATTTATAAATTAGTTTCTTCAAATCTTTATTCTTAAAATTTTGAAAAATATATTATTTATGCTTGATTACGACAAGCAAATGTCCCATGTAACCCAAAGTGACACTGCCAATGTAATTGGGTGTGACAATTTGTCGTGACCAAAGGTCGTTCAAAGGAACGAAAATAAATGAATTATACCTTCTCAAAAACAATGTCTTTTATTTGTTATGATTGATATTTATTTTAAATTATCAATAGCTAGAGAGTATTTAACAAATTAGCCTTGAGACACATAGAGAATCTACAATTTTGTAAAATTATCCACCTATTTTATTCACGTTAATAATCAGACACAATAAAATAATATTTATTATGCTAAAATATAAGTAACTAATACTATAAACAACCTTACCTCTGATTATCCATTCAATATATTAGAGAGTCATAACTCATAGCTATCAAATACTAGTTATATACTATTATGCGCACTAATATAGTTACTTAAGATGAAATGGAAAATTCAAATCAGACGTTTGAGACTAATGTGATCAATTTAGAATAAATATGGATTCAAAACTTCAAAATTACTTTTAGTTGGGATTTTAAGGAATCAACTCAATAAAGAACAAATACAAACTTCAAACTAAATACACACTTGCACACTGTGTTGCTCTGTTATCGCAAACTTTACACTAATTTTTGGATATGGCTTCCTTTGCAGACTGTAGAGTGGACGTGACGGCGGCAGCCGCCCCGGCAAGAACACCGCCGCTGGTTTTTGTCGACTGAGGCTGGTGAGTAACTTGCACCTTCCTCTCTTCTTGAGCTTGCCCCGCCGAAGATCGATAATCCACAGTTTCCACCTTCCTTTCCATGCCACTTTGTGCATTCACAGTCTCATTCTAACAGAACGTTTCAAACAGATTCATTCACCATGAGAATTATTAAAGACAGAGAAAATGGCTGAAGATTTAAATATAATTTTAGTCCTTATTCTTTATCTTGTTCAAGTTTTAGTTATTCTGTTTTAAAAATTTTGGTTTGAGCCGTACACTTTTATTTTGTTGAGAAATTGGATCTTGTCATTATTATGTTAGGGACCGATTTCTTAACGAAATAAAAGTATGGGAACTAAAATCAGAACAACAATAAGGATCAATTCTTTAATAAAACATATGGACCAAAATCTTAATAATTTTTTTTTTATATTCCAAAATCTAAATTTTTTAAGCATAGGAATTAAAACTTAGATTGAAGTAAAATACAAGAAACAAAAATACATTTAAACCATAATAACGTAATTATACTACCTTTGTAAGTTGTTGATTCATTTTAACCCAGAAAATTAATCTGCAGAATGCTTCTCCTTAGGTGATTTGATTTGCTATGGAATTCAGACAAAGTATGAAGTTCTTTTTCAGTTTCTTGTCTCTTCTCCTACCTCAAAAGCATAAAACTCCTCCCCTTTTTTCACCTAAAAACTTAGCGGATTTTAAGGAATACTTGGAGGTTATTACAAGGGATTGGAATGGCTATTGTGGAGGCGTAAGAAAAGGTCCTCCATAAGGAAACATACCCCACAAGACACCGTATCGCATGCCCATCCATAAGATCATTGGATAAACCAATATTCCAATATTGGATCAATCAACCAATGTTCCAAATTCCCAATAACCAAGAAACTTTCATTTGCTACTGATCTACATGCATACTAACGATATCTGACTAGCATTTTTTCGCCAATTTAAAATGATGTTTGTAGTTGTTATCAACAGATAAAAATATTGAAGTGCATAAAATTAAAACAACCCAAATCGGAAGCACCAACTAGAAATTACTTGAACTGGATTTAAAATTTAACACATTGCTGAAACAACTACAAATTCTATAAAACGAGGATTCTTTATCAAGATTGTCTTGTTTCTGGGTTGACATATACCACAACCATATTCACAACCATATTCATGACATAACAGCTTTTTTTCACGCATGAAACAGGTGTTTACTGTGACCAAAATAGGTTTCCAACTTGATAATTGAATCATCAACAAAAGGTGTATGATCCCGCCTAACAAGTCAAAAGAGGTGACCCGCTGCAGTGAACATCAGAAATATCAGAAAGTCTTTGTCTGGGAGACAAACTTGAGATGCCAGCAGCATCAAACTCAACATTTGCAATGTTCTTTCTCTTGTGAGTTTCTGAACTGCTTTTCTCCTCGGAAACCTCAGCAATCGGGCTCAATCGCTCAGGTTCCTCCTGAATACCAGAAATCATAGCTTGAGCTTCAGCCACAGCAGTTCCATCATCATCTGTTGCATACAATATCTTCTGTATTGCTGCAACAACCTGAAACATGAATAACAATCATATATCATCATTACCCTAACACCAATTATAAAGGATTTAAATTGCGGTTGTGCTGGGGGGCTATTGCAGCAAATGACTGCAAAAATCACATTTTGTAACCACTAATCAGATAAAGTGGCAAGTTTGAGAGCACAGTACCGGTGAGCGTTCTATCTCAGGAGTCTGACACAGTATCTCAATATCTCTCAGCTTTGCAAAGTAGAAATCGCGTTCCTTCTCAAGGCTATCTACGGATAACTTCAACTCCGTTATCTGCAACATCATCAGTGTAAGGAAAATCCAATTTTCACCATTCATTTGTTAAAGGTTTTGAAGCCAAAGCAGAGTACCTGTTCTTCATATGCAGGGCCTCCAGCAGAGGCAGGCCTTGCAACTTTTGCAGCCTGATTTGAAGGGTTTGAAGAGACATCATTTCTTCGAGAAGTATGGGAAGTGTGAGCCTTAGGTGCAGTTGAACCCTTTGCAGAAGATTGGGAGTGTGAAGATTTCTTGGCCACTTCTCTTCCTCCCTTGCATACCTCTCTCCTCTCTAGAGGATTATAACTGAAACGAAAAGCACAAATAATCATCAATGTCAAGAGAATTTCAGCATAAACAATTGAGTTCTGTTGATAATTCTGTCGAATCATAAATTAGAACATTTCAATCTCGAAGCCTAGTTTTCAATCAAAATAAAGAGAAACGATTAGCACATATAATCATCAAGCTCACCGGATTTTCTGAAAGACAAACTAAACAATTTAGTTCTAATAATATCTCAGTCAAAATACTAATTATGAATTACAATTACAAAATCTCAATCTTAAAACCTGTTTTCAAATCTAAAACGACGATTAGAACATTCATCAAGGTCAAGGATTTCCCTGAAGTCAACTGGGTTCTAGTATATCCCCGTCAAATTACAAAAATTCAATCTTAAACCTAGTTTTCAACTTAACAGAACGTAAACAAGATTAGTTTCAGAAAATCTGAGTATGAAAACAAGTACCTGTGCTGAAGTCCAGAATTCACAGAATCGCAGTATCTTTTCATCCACTGCATGAATTCCAGATTATCCAATGGCCGTCCTTTCACGAGCTTGCTGACCTCGATGTGCTGCAAAAGACAACGAACAACTCAGCAATTGAAGATCATCGAAATTGAAAAGAATAAATCGATAACACATATATCAACGTGAAATGAGGCGAAGCAGAGAGCGAATTACCTTCGTGATTTTCAGTTTGTTAAAAACATCTTGAAGAACTTTATAGTTCTGAATCATCTCATACTCGTTCTTCGCATCAAAATTGACCTTGTGCATAGGAACGACCCCAGGGTGAGCAGCATCCAAGAGCTGACAATGAACCGCACCGGAACAAGCCTGAAATTGTGACGAACGACGATCAAACCAAACAGATCTAGTTAGAACGCAAACAATCAAACAAAACCAGAACGAAATTGATGAAGAAATCAAATCGGATAGAAATGAAACCTCTTCGACTTTGGAGAGATTGAGTTGGAGAGTTGAATTGATCCAAGAGAGAATCTCAGATCTACCGACGAAGTAAGCTGAATCCATGATTCCAATGTTAGTGGCCATTTCTTCTTCTCTGATTGTCTTCGTTTGATTTTCGTACCTTCTAGTTTTCTTCTCTCTGCTTTGAATAACGGCTCTCTTCAAAAGAAACAGAGTTCAATATATATATGGAGAGAGGAGCGGGAGATTTTCAATTTCAAAATCCATTGACAGTGTGAACACGGCATATTGTCCTGATAAGGAATTGTCGCAACGGTCGGCAAACTGTTTGGGCTTCGCTCCAAGGCTTTGTAAGCCTTAGTGGGCTTTCAAGTGTCTAAAATGTCCATTGGGCTTTAATTATTACTGACAATGTCTACGTAAAAAGACTATGGACCCTAGAAAAAGATTGATTTTTCTATCCTAAACAGAAGAAGACGCTGAGGTAAATGAATGGAATGGTTCTATTGAAAAGGGTGGAAAGAGAAGAGAACTGAATACATACAAAAAAAATTATCATTATTTTCATAGTCATTTTTTATTAACAAAATAATATATATTTAAATTTTTAAATCTTGTATTATTTTTCCAAAAAAAAATATTTTTAAAAATACTTTTTTAAAAAATTTACATAATAAAAATATATTGAATATAATTTATATTTAATAAATACTTTTGAAAAAATATTTAATAATTATATTTATTGAGAGAGGTTTGTATTTAATAATTTATTTTTTTCATAAAATATTAATATAAAAATTAATATATTTTAAAATTATTATTTACTTATACTCATAATTTTTTTAAAAAATTAAAATAATTTTCTATTTTATTTTTTCTTTAATTTGATACTTTCTATCAAATAAAGTAAAATTTTATATGTATTATAAAAATTATTTTTTATATTTTAATCCGTACTAAATACAAAATAATACATATGGTCATATTTTGTTCCATAGTCACCAAACAAAGTACACGATCCTATTCTATTCCATTCTGTTCTATACCGTTACCAAACACTACCTTAATAACTTCTCTTTACATAAAATTTTATAGGACACAAGTTAGAAAAACCAATTTAAATAAGCTTTTGAGAATCCATTAAAGGACTCAAATCACCTATTTCATTCACCATATTAAAAATAAATAAAAAAAATTACCTATCTTATTTTTGTATTTGAATTTTTTTTTCTTACCTATTTCATAATAGTGGCTTATTTTCTGTTCTTACACGCAAAAAGTGGGCACATTATTAAAAAAAATTAACAAGAAAAAATATCACTTTTATAATAAATATTATTTACTATGATAGATAGTATATATATTGCTAGATGAGAAAATAATTAAATGTCATTTTGTAATTAGAGAATATCATAGGAAAAAGAAAATTGATACTACTTGTCTATGAAGTGTATCGAATATGATACATATAAGATATGATACGTTTAAGATATATATATATAAATATTAAAATTTTATTTTAATTAAAATGTTTATAATAAAAAAGTAGAGTTTTAAATTCTTAAATATAAATAAATAACTATAAAATATAAATTATTTATTTTAGGTTAGAAATAATAGTATTAATTTTGTCTCATCCTTGATCATCATTAATAAATAGGACAGTTGATTTAGTTTTGATTTACTTCTTTTTAAATAAAAAATTGCATTTTTTCTTCTGCATTTTTGCTTTGGAAATTTCATCTATTACATAATTTAATTAATTTGTCTTTAATATTGGTTCGTAATAAGTTTTTTAATACTACATTATTTAGTTAATTGTTTAATTATTTAAATTATTTTAACAAATTCAGAAAGAAACTATTTTTTTTTCTCATTCTTCTATTAATGTTACAAGATATCTCTGGGATATATATCAAAACTCTACATGAGAGTCTCAGTATTAGATACGTCTCCAATTTATAAGAATCCGTGCTTTATAGTATTTTCAAAAACTTTTTTTTAGTTAACCTAAGAAAATAAAATAAAATGAAAGAGTGTGTCTCGGGCCAAAAAAGTTCTCATTTTATTTACACTCCAGAAAATTAGTCGAGAAAACTCCATGAAGATCCTAAATAATTGTTTGAGAATAAAAACCAAAATTATTATTCGATAAAAAAAAGAAGACACAATAATCTTTGTAAATAAGAAAACCCAAAATTGCTTCCCCAAAACATTTTAGTTATTAGTAGCAGTGAAAATAGACTAAGCTATTTGTCAAGGGCTTATGTCTAGTTTATATCAGGGTTAGACTAAATCAAATTTATATTTTTGGTAAAAAAAATAAAAAATAAATTTATTAAATAGGTCAACTTAAGGCTTTTTTAAAAAGTCCAAATAATTAAGTAAATTAGACTTCAGATTATTTAAAAATCTTTTTAAACCTATTAGGTCGACCTATAATAATAATAATATTAATAATAATAATAATAATAATATATTCTTTTATTTTTATTATTTTCTCAAAGTTTTCATCTTAATTTTATAATTATATATTAATATATTAATATATTTATTCCGTTTAATATTTAACTTATTAATTATTGTATATATTATGTTGCATCCACAAACAAAAAATATTGTATATATTATACACATTAGCTAATTTAGAAGTATGTTATTTTAAAATAAGTTTTAAAACTCATTTAAATTAGGTTTTTAAATAGGCTTTTAAGCCTAGTATACTTTTAAAAAGTTCAGGTTTAAGTTATAAAAATAGTCTAAGAGTAGTTTAATAAGACAAGTAATAGGCCATATTTAAGTTCGTTGACGAATTAAAAAGTAAGTTAGATTTAAGTCATATAAAGCATAATTCAACCCACACTATTTTCACCCTATTTACCGATCATATTAACATTATTTAAATGACAATTTAAACTTGAAAACGACTAATACAATTAGTAATTATATAATTCTGATGAATTGAAGTGATATTTTTTATATACTTAAACGAGTAATATATCTTTCTATACTATTTTTTCGCTCATGAGATATCTTTCTATACTTTGTCTATCTAGCAATTTAAAATTTTCTTGTTTTAACGAGCCTTTAAATAAGCTTAGTTTAATTATTTCGCAATCAATCACACAAAATTCTTTCACATTCATTCAAGAATAATTTATTAAATGCTACAAATATATGTTATTGTTTTAATCAAACAAACAATATTAGATCAAATACTACTCCCAAAAATAACATATAATGTTTAATGTGATATGCTCAAGTGACTTATTAACTTTCAAAACAATAAAAAAGTTATTATTAAAATAAAGCATTGATAAAAAAAAAAATTAAAAGGCTTAAATGAAATGACATATTTTTTTTTTTTTTTGCACTTAACTTAACCCTTTTTTACAAGCAGTCAAGCACATTTCTTATTTTGTATGTTAGTCCCTTAATTAAGTTCATGTATCTGATTAATATTAATATATATCATCTTATATTTATTTTCCTAAAAAATATTTAAAAACACTAATTAGATATGTATTAAAATTAAACAATTTGGCCTATTAAGTTTAATAGACTTTTTTAAAGACATGTACATAACCTTTTTTATTTAAATAGACTTTTTAAAATATCTAAATCTAGTGTTTTTATTACACAAATCAAGTCAGACAAGACTTTAATAGGTATGGCCATAAATCCCTGTCAGACTTGGCTGACCTTTTTCCACCCTTTAGAATCGACATGCAATATTCCATTATTAGTTTTCACTCACGTTGACCGTTTACAAGTGGAGGTTGACGGTTCTCATTGTTCTCATTATTAACCACATTGTGTATAGTGTAATTTATGTTGTGGTCCTCCTCTGCCATTTCTACTCATCTAATATGTGTCTTTTTTCTAAGCCTATCAATTGTGTTCTTTATCTCAGGATTAAATAGCAAAGCTGAAGACTTGGAGTGCATTAGCATACAAAGTATTAAGAAGGAGAAAATAAAATAAAAGAAAAAAAATTATTTAAAGCAACTAAATTTTATTGTTTTTTTTATCATTTGTCGCTCTCTGACAGTAGCACCAAAATCTGGACACACGCCAGTTTGCAAAAGGGAAAATGCACTCTATCGTACAAGTAGTAAAATGAAAGAAATGTTGTTGAACCCACCGGTAAAAGTGATGAACACATAATTCTTTAAAAATTTATGTTACTTTAGATGGTCAATTTATAGTGACAAGGGTTAATAGGAAAGAAATAAGAAAAGGGAAAATTTAAGATCAAAATTGTAAAGATTGTTTACGAAAAGCCTAGGGCATTTTGGTTCACTTATGCTTACCTCTTTTACTCTATAATTTGACTCAATTATGTTACCAATTAATTCCTAATTACATGCTAATTCAACAACAATCCAATGGTCATTCACTAGTTGTTATCTTTTCTCTAGTTAATTTTCCTAGATAGTCACTCTAGAAATTAAAATTGAAGAAAGCATAATGATCCTAAGGGTTTGTTAATTTAATAACTAATTAGAAGCGAAAATCATAATTTGATCCTTTATGATTCTTGGCTTGTCTACTTTGTAGTTCCATTAATTAGGTTAGAATGACTATCTATAAAACTAATAAGCTAAAACACGCTTAAGAGTGACCAATTCCTAATTGTGAAGTTAAATCAACAAAGTAAAACTAACTAAAACAAAAAAAGAGGTCAATGGAATGAATTAGAGAAGTAAAAAGGGTTCACATAAGTTTTTGCATAGCCCTAGGTTGACTATCTAGCTACATATGGTCAAATAGAAACATGCAAAATTCAATAAACAATCCATAGAAAACAAGGGAAAAAAGTAAAAAGGACAAATCCTCTTGTAATAAATGTCGGATTGTTGATCCTTGATGGTTGTTGAGAGGTTCAGAAGGTTGGA
Organism: Cyamopsis tetragonoloba; assembly: GCA_037177725.1. NCBI lineage: Eukaryota > Viridiplantae > Streptophyta > Magnoliopsida > Fabales > Fabaceae > Cyamopsis > Cyamopsis tetragonoloba. The sequence continues at coordinate 39,409,161 of CM074120.1, read as the reverse complement.
ACGACACTCCAACAATTTAGAATGAGAAAAGGGTAGATTTAGTTTCGTGTATGGCGTTTTATTAATACGTGTTTTGCAACTTTAGACCACGATATGACTATGTTAATAGGTCACAACACTGTGCCAGGATTCTGACATGGTTAAATTGTATTTTAAATGCTATGTGGTCATGCCAAACACCCCCATGCCGGAGTAGTCGCATGGCCGTGCCTAAATTCAACGTGGCCACGCTAGCTCTCTAATGTTAATTTCAGCAAGGCCATGTCTAGGAAGAGTGTGGTCGTACCAGCTACTTCTATGCCCGAAAACCACTCAAAAACCTTTTGCAATCCACCCAAATCATCATACTTCACCAATTTATTTTGCTAGTGGAGTCTTGTGATGAAATAGGAGAAAAATGACCTAAAACCCATTAAATAAGCACAACATGAAAGCAAAACAATAATGCAAACATGCATTTTTTCGCATCAAATCGAAGAAGATTAATTAAATAAAATTAACTAACTTTTTTTTAATAAGTGTGTAAAAAACTGTTATAGTATTATTATAGTTGTTGTTGTCACTAGTTTCTAAATCTAGAAGCCAACCTACAATTCGTTGCTTAAATTTTAAAAGAAAAATTATTTGTGTACATTCACTTATTGTGGTATAAAAATTGTACATCGAATTAAATGCATATAAATATGTAGTTAAATAAATATATTATTTGGTTAAATTATTTTTTACTAATTTAACTATCACTACAAGAAAATGGTGTTTTTGCGTCAATTTTTTGCGTAGGCCCTCGACACCGACGCAAAATTTTGTTATTTGCGTAGGCCTTAACCGACAATAAGGCGACGCAATCATATTTATATATTTTTTATTTTTTCATAATTTTGCGTCGGTAGTTATCAACATTTGCGTAGGTTTTGGCGGACACTATTGGTTTAGTGAATTTGCGTCCGCTTTTGACCTACGCTACATTTAATCACTTGATAGCAGATATCTTCTTCTTCTTGTCACGCAAATTTCGTCCCAAATTGCTCTGCGGATTCTTCTTTTCTTCTATCGTTGTTCTCATCCCAAAAGCCCCAAACCTTGCTGCATCTCCACCCCTATTGCCGTCATCTTCCCCCCAAATCGCCGCCCTAAACCTTGACTCTCCGCACATAACTCCAATTCAAACCGAAATCCCTAATTTTCAACCATGAAATCCCTAATTTTCGTCGTCCCTGTTGCGTGAAGAAGAGGAGGGCAAACGTACGGTGGGTTCTTGCTCCCTAAATCCCGGATTTTCATTGTCACTACTTTATTCTATTATGGTTTAGGGTTTGTGTTAATGTCTTGCTTAGCTTAGCTTTGATTTTCATTTAATTTTGGTTGTAGCAAGGTTCTTGCGTTAATTGTTTGGTGGCTCAGAATTGGAGCAACGAAATCCAAAATTCAAGCAAAAGGGAAAGGGTAGAGAGGAAGAAGGGGAAATAATCTGAGGTAATCCCAAATTTTCATTGTCACTACTTTATTTTTTGCTGATAAAAATAATTAAACACTTTGAGAATGGGGAATGGTACGAAGGTGGGACTTGTGATGGAACGAAGTCATTCATTGTGGAAGATAAACAAAAGCATAACAGTATCATAATGTGATGATCTGTACTTTGATTTGTTGTTGAATTGTGGATTATGAATTGAATTTTGAACATATTGATTGCTTAGGTTTCTAAATACATCTTAATTAGGCATTTAGGCTTTGGATAACTTGTATGTATACGATGATTATTCTAAGATGAAAACGACAATAATGTAACGAGTTTGTGATCTCTGCACTAAGTTGTAGTGTTTAGAACTTGATGGAATCCGTATTGGAAATGGATAGCATGCTTGAGCATCTGTAGTTCAGTTTTGATCTGCATTGTTTTCATATGGAGTTCAGTTGCTGTGTTTATATATATAAAATGTTAACTTGGAGGGATGGAATTTTAGTAGTTGAAACTTGAAAAGATCTCGATGCATTTGTATCCTTCTTAATACTGACTATATTGTCCCTGTGCAGTCTAAAGATGTGAACTGTGCATCATACACTATATTTTTTTTATATTTAAATTTAAATTAAACAATATATCTTGTTATGGTGCCGACTTTCTACAGTTTTAAATACGATCCAATGCTAAACAATTGCTTTACCTTGAGGTTATTTATACTTGGTTATCATTCAATATCTATTTTTTTTATATATATAATGAAGTATTTTCTTTTTGTAATGTACTTATAGAATAAGAATTGATATAATTTTGAAATGAATTTATTCTTCAATGAAAAAGTAAATAATACTCCTATAGTATATGTCTAGTGATGAAGTTTGGTTAATTTATTATCTAAGGTTAATTTGTAGCAGCAGACATAAATTGAAACAGCTCTAATTTCTACATCAAATTGCCTGTAAGTTTGGTTAATTTGTTCTTCTTTTTCCCTTAGTTATGATAGTTTGAAGCTGTAGCCTTAGCAAGAGACATTGCAAATTTAGTGGAAAATGCCAAAGTCATAGAAGGATTTTGAGGTTCAAGTGGTATGAGGGTCAAAATGTAAATCCGTAAGTCAGTGGCAGTTGTCAAGTCATACTAGTGTCAAAGGTAGTGGGTAGGAGTATTTGTCAATAGGTTTATACTTTTATTTTAAATTTTAATTATGTTACAACTTCCCTGAAGTCTATAAATAGTAGTCTCAGATATAAATTTAGGCACTAGAATTTTACCCTCACACTTCTAACGCTTGACCTCATATCCATTGAACCATATGCCCATGCACATCTCACATTAACCGAATAGGGCTCCAAGGACTATTCACAGCAATATGTAAGTTACTGACTTACTGGTGGATCTCTTCATCAATGTTAAGTCTCAGCTTCCTTCTTCAATAATTCTCATAGGCCTTCATCTGCGTCTTCTTCTGTTTTTTATTTTTCCGTATCTGTACAAAGAGCTCTTTAGTTTCAGTTAGATTTCACTTTAATTTTTAACTAGTTTCAATTAGATTTCACTTTATTTTTCTGCATCTGTAGGTGTATTTGTGATTATAGACATATTCTTCTCTGTAGCAGTGGCACTCCTTGTGCTCTTTAATGATAAATTTTTTTCTTTGCTATTCAAAAAAAAAATTCTACATCAAATAAAATGAAATTCAAATAGTAGAGTACAATATTATTTTTATGCAATCCAAATTAAAGTTGTGTGACGGGAACCGTTGTGTTGATTTTGACCCTTTGTTTTTATTTTCATAGAGTACCCCACATACAAAATCCTAGTAAGCATCCAAACTTTTCTGTTATATCAACTTAGTAGTAATTTCAGTCAGTTGGTTCCCAACTTGGTCTAGTCTAGTCATTGTAATTATTTATTTGCCAAAATGCCAAGTTTGATGCTTAATAAACTGTTGTAAAATGTGACAATTTGACTGCAGGTTTCTCAAGCACTTCGCATAGTGACATTTTATTCTACGCAGCTTCTTAGTTCAAACTACCATTGCGGTGAGGTATACTTGTGCTCTTTTTTGGATTCTAATAAATATTTATGTTTGTTTTGCATGTTTCTTCTTAGCTTGACAATGAAGTTATTGGAAGCTTAAGATTAGTTTCCTCATATGATTGAAGCAAAGGATGTGTGTTGTTAATTTAGCTAGTTTTACAAATGAAACATAAAAAAATTGAATTTTCTCTATATTTCATATGTTGTTCTATTTTTTTTGTCTGATCTATTGTGTTATGTTTTTTTATTTTGCTGTTATGTTATCTTTTTTTTCTAGTCTTTTTTATTTGTTGTTCTGTTTTTTGTTTGACCCTTTCTGTTCTGATTTTTTGTTGTTGTGCTGTTCACTTTTTTCTGGTATGTTTTTTTTCTGTTGTTCTGGTTTTTTGTTTGACTGTTCGCTAGGGTCCCATTGCCTCACGTCGTGAGCGTTGATTCCTATATTTCATGTGTTATTATTACTTTGTTTGATATTTAAACATGTATGGAGTATTTGTTTTTATGGATATGTTAAGAGTTTTTAATGTTTGATGAACTTTATGTTATGGCAATTTGAAAAATTTGTGTTTTATGTGATGACAATTTAAAAATTGTGTTTTAAGTGATTTTGTGAAGAACATATTGAATGTTCTATGTAATTACTATTTATTAAAGTAGTTCTAAATTAAATATTTGATAAATATTTGTGAAAGGTCCGGAATCAAGTGAATAGGACATATTATTTAAATATTTTTTTTTTAAAAAATAATTGCGACGGCCAAGCCTACGCAGAAATTGACGCAAAAATATTGAAATGTTCGCTATTTTGCGTCGGCCTGCTTGTCTGCGTAGGACTTTGTGTAGGCTTTTAGCCGACGCAAATTTGCGTCGGCTTTTGACACGGACGCAAATGCATTGCATCAGGGTATTTTGTGTCCCATTCGGCAGCGACACAAATCCAACGCAAAACTATATTTGCGTCGGCTTTTTACCTGTTTGCGTCCGCTTTTGGCCTACACAAAAGCCCGAATTTCTTGTAGTGTATATGTTCGGTGAAATCATTTTGTACTAATTTAACTAAATATTTATATATATTTAATCAAATATATAATTTTTACCCATAAGTTGTATACACAAATCATTGTTAATTTAAAAAATACGATAAACTATTAAAGCTTTCCTGGTTTCCAGAGAGAAAGCAATATCTATTTGGTCATGTTTTGATGTTGAAATCTTGGATGTTTTCAATATTAATTCCTTAAAAGTAAGAAAAGAATTTACATTATTCTCCACTATCAATCAAGTTGTGTAGTTTCCTGTTATTCAATTTGCTACCTTTTTGGTTGGTTTAGACTTTTAGTTTTGGATTATGACTCTTAACGCTGTAATCTAGTTTTGGATGGAACTGCCACAGCCCATGGTTTTTAATTTCTTCACAATAATTAAACAAAATTATATATAATTTTAATTTTTATAAACGTAAAAAATATTAGATACACAATTAGGCGAGGCATTATTAAAAGAGTTTAAATATTTATTGTACTAATTAAATAATTCGATCATACATTATACTCTCACGTTTCCATTTAATTGTTCGTTTAAGACTAAATTACGCACATTAAAATTTTCATCAAATTTTTTGCGCTTTTCATATTATATTTATCTCTTTTTATCTTATTGGATTAATAATGAAGCATTAATTACTAAAAATTTACAATTAATATTTCTTTAAAAATATAAGTGAACACTTAAATAGCAATAAATTTTTACTACTCTCTATGTTAAAATGAAAAGAAAAGAAAAAACAAAAATAGCACATATTGTAGTAAAATCTATAATTAATGGGTTATGATTTACTAAAGATAACAAGAATCTTAAACAAGACAATTGTATAGGATAACCATTATGGGTTATCGTGATTACAACCATTATGCTAGCTAACCTTTTAGCTCTTTTCCATGGATTGGAATTGGTGTTGGAGAAAAAAAGTTTTGCATTATCTAAAATAAGAGTTATGATAATCTTTATAAGGTTTTAGGTAATTCTTTCCTTGTGAGCTACCTTTTGAGGAGAGGTAGGCCTATGTTATTTCTAAGATGATATTAGAGCCTATCCAAAAAAAAAACATAGGGAAAAATAAAAAAAATTCAAGAAAAAAAAGGAGCACAAAGTTTAGGCAAAAAAAAAACAGAGACTTGAGACAGATGCCCATGACTTGAAAAAAAAAAGCTCATTAAAAAAAAACAAGACAAGTCACAACTAGACTAAAAAAAAACCAGTTGCACTTGAGGGAGAGTGTTGGAAAAGAAAAGTTTCACATTGCTCAGGATAAGAGCTATGATAGCCTTTATAAGGTCCTAGGCAACCCCCTCCTTGTGAGCTAGCTTGATAAGGGAATTTGTCGTTTTATTTGTAGTACTAATTCTACTTAGTTGTACGTCTTGTTTTTTTTATCGGCCAAACACACACCCTCCACACTACACTACTCCTAAATCTACTCCACCGGGGATTGAACCTCTTTCTTTGAGCTCCAATAGCTCCTCCTTATGTCATTTGAGCTACATGCTCTCGGCTAGTTGTACGTCTTGTAATAAAGGAACTGAATGTTTCTAGATATACTTGTGCATCTAGCATTCATGGTATTAGTCATTTCTTCTGTGTTGCTTACTACAAGAAAATTACGGATTAGCGATGGAATTTAACGAGAAAATTTTCAGTCGCTAATTAGCAAGGGAACAAAATTCCCTTTCCAAAGCCATGAATAAATTTTTGTTGCAATTCACCAAGGGATCAGCAACAAATTAGCGAGGAAATTTTGTGACATAATCATTTTCTCACCAATCCCTTGTTAAATTAGCGAAAAATGGATTTTTACAAATTAACTAGGAAATTGTTTCCTCGCAATTCTGTCGCTGCTATGAAATTGAGACAAAATTGCGACGACGTTAACACTAGTTCAACAAGGAATTTGTGACAAAATAGCAACAAGTAAAAAGAAAATGCCATGCAACTATAGTGACAAGTTAGCACGGATTTGCGAGGCCAATCAATAATGGATTTGCGACGGAATTGAGATGAAAAGATTCGAGACCAATTTGCGACGAAAAATTGAAGTACATACCATTGGTGAACGCGATGCTTTTGTGAGGGAATAGTGACAAAAAAGTTTCTCGCTAATTTTATTTATCGACGGATTAGCAAGGGAATGCAATCTGTAGTTGATCCGTGATCAGAATTACGCAACAGAATAATCCCTCGTAATTTTGTCCCAAAACCCTCGTAGATAATATTAGCGACAGTTTAGTGATGGATTCGTTTGTCGCTAATAAAAAAAATCTTGTAGTAGTTTTTCTTATATATATAAAAAGAATTCTTGTTTTTTTACTAACGTAACTGAAATGCTTTAAGAAAGTATCAATATAATAGCGCATGCACTAGTGACTAAATGGAGAAAAACAAGAACGTACCAATCAATTTTAATTTGGCATAAAAATTCAAATTGTACGAAACTTTAGTTTTGTTAGGCGGAAGTGATTGATTAGATAAGAATCATCATATGAATAATGCTCTTTTATAATTTAGTCTTCAAATCCAATAATAGGGCAAACGATTTTTTAAAAGTTGGTTAAATTGAGTTTGCGACTAAACTAACTTAAAAAATTGGTTTTGTGAAGAAAAAAAAAGTTTAATTTAAATTTTAAAGCCTCTTTAAAATTGAACAAAGTTAAATTTGAAGCATTTTTTTTATCTCTTTAATATTCAAAAATACTTTCACCGAACTTAAATTAATTCAAACTAAATTAAACTAACCCAAAGAACTTTTCAATCATCCATTATCTCCAAGTTTGGACAAAGTCTCCAAACTAGTAACTCCAAAAGAGCAAAAGAAAAATCGTTTTACTTTTCTTTTTTCACTTTTAATTTGTATCAATTATACAAGAATTTATATTAGAGATATTTCAGCTGACAGTCAAGACTAACTCTTTATGAAACAAAGAGAAATGTGAGTATAGTCTCTTCTAAAAAGAGACTGTACCACTTTTTATGTGTATGGTCGATACTCAAACTCATGTCAGCATATTTAAAGGATCTAACTATCTATCAAGTATGTTAGAATTAAATATGTCGGAATTGGTTGTTATAGCACGTTATATATGAGAATTATGCAAATGAAAGATAATCAAATTAAAGAATGAATCAAAGAGTTGTAAGATTGTAACGTTCATTCAATTTTTATTTTTTTAATATATAAATAAATAATTTTATGAGTGTAACTTGTGTAAGGGAATGACTCCTTCAAGCATGATTAAGACAACAATAGGAACTTCACAATCATCATGGAAAAAAAATTAAATAAATACAATGAATAGAAACAAGAAACAACTTAACAGTTAGTAGTCATTATCACGAATAATAATAATAATAATAATAAACGGAACCAAATAAACGAAAAAGAACTCTTATAATTGTAATTGGAAATTGGAAATCAATTAAAGGGTCCCACAAATCATATAGGAACAAGAAAGAACCAACCTATAACTAATAGGTATTTAAATTAGTTAAGAGTATTAGACCCTACATTCCGAACGCAACAAATTAAAGCAAGTAGACTATCAAGAGCCTAAACTCAATTTTCTTTTTTGGTATAATCGTAAAGACACAATGTATTCAGGTTTTAAATATGAATTTGATCCATAATAATGTATCGTAATGTCAAGGTTTTAAGAGTGATAATCAGACTGGCATTTGATCATGATGATTGTGACTGAACACATCAGATCACATTTGGTTTATTTAATATAACGCGTGAGATTACAACTACAATGCAACAATGAACCACAATTCAAGACCCTGCTACGTACCGTCCTAGTGGAAGAACGCAAGTGAATCTCGAAGAAAATACTAGTTAGTAAAATAAATATATCTACTTTTAAAAAATTAATTTTCTATCTTGATAATAGAGTAATCTCCAGATGAGAAAGAAAAAAAATATCTTGCCATCCACACTAATAAGTAACACTTTACTTGGTTGAGTAAAAATAAATACAATGAAAAGAAATTATGAGACGAATTAAGTTTTTGAATTTTTTTTTATAAGTTAATATCTTTTTTCTTATTTCTCTCAAACTAAACAAAAAAATAATATCGTCATCTGTATTTTTTCTTTATTTCTTTTCTCTCGAGCAAACTGAGGATAGGTGTCCCACGCGACCAAACCTACCGTCTAAAGTTGAAAATTGAAACCATAATTTCTCAATTGGACGGCTCCTTTAATAGGGTTGTTGCTTGTTGGCTGCAAACCCTTGTTTGTTTGCTAGGAGAGTTCTATTTCTACAAGTTTATTAGTTTTTGATTCTTTTTTTACAATTTTCAACAAACCTATATTTGGTACATATATAGTATGAAAAAACATTTAATTTCCACTTTTTCAAGAGGTTGCATGGTAATATCTAGTTAAATTCCTTGCCTTGGAAACTTATTGATTTGGGATAATTTTTTTAAATAGCTATTCCAATTAAAGTTATTTAAATAATCTCCAATGCAACCCCTCACTTCGAAAAAATTACTACTAGTACTATGTAATTTTATAAATTTTTAGGTGCATCTTTTAACGGTACAATAATTCTAGACCTACCACATATACTTATTCTTTTTACACTCCTGAATTATTAATAGGCCCAAACCCAACTTTATTTTTACCTCAGCTTTTTTACGGTATCTTTTTATTCTTTATTTTTATTTTTTTTACACTTTCCTAACTTGCTAAAGACACACTCTGTCCCATTCACTGTGGCCACCACACTCACAACAATCAGGTAATTATTGGAGGGTTTTCTTTATCTTTAAAATTTATTTGTTGCCCTAGACCCTAGTTATGATTTTAAGAAATCAAAACAACTCATTCTATACTCACTCATATGAATAAAATTGAGGGTTTTTTTTTTTTAATTATTGGAGCTTGTAACTTTATATCATTATAAATTTATTTTTATCTGATGATGATATTGTTAGTCTTTTAATTCTGAAAAGAAATTTGCACCCTCTAACCCTAGGATCTTAGATCCACCCCAGGTGAGTTAGTTTGTGTGGTCCATTTGATTGATTTTGAACCGTTAAATTAAAGGAGTATAAGAGAGCAAAGTTGTGGTAGAGATAAATTTTTTGACTAACAAAAAAATAACTTTAAGCTTAGAAGAGGCCCCTACTTCATAATAGAGATTTCTACTATTTTTCTGTGTTTTTTTAATGTGACATTATTCACAATTCGTCGTAGATGTTCCTAGCTCGTTATGTAGGTTCCAACCTTACCATTGAGGTGTCTACTAGTCTCGCGCATTTTTCAATGTAACACTATTCACAATACACATAGAGGTTCTTACTTAGCTATAGAAAAATATTATGCGCTTTCATAACGAAGTAGACACATTCATGAGGCCATGACGAATAGTGAATAGTATAAAAAAAATCTATAAAACTAGTCCTGATCTATTAGAAAAATTTTCAAAACATAACCCCATAAACATAATTTTCTCTTCACTCTGCACCTAATAAGTCAACAACTCAACAAGATGCTCTTTTGGCATAACTACATGCCTCTATTATTATTGAAAAAGTTAATAATAAATAAATATAAGTATCACCTACTTAAAAAAAACTTTATGAAAAAAGTAACAAAAATTTAGTTTTTGTTCCAAACACTAGCCTAGGAGAATAAAAATTAAATTTGCTCTTTCGTGTAAATTTGGATAATCTCATATTCTTATTAGACACATTGTCACGTTATAAGAAAGATAAACATAATACATAATAATATAATTCACTGATATTTATTTTTGGCTAAATGTGATGACTCACTATTTTAATTTTTCATTTTATTTATCTCTTTTAAATTGAACAAATATGAGGGGGAGAATCAAAAGTTATTGTGACATTTCTTATTTCTCAACCATCCTTGTATTTAATTTGTTAGATGTAGTCCACTTGAATCTTTTATCATCAAAGAATGTCTGTTGGAACCAACAATTCAAGGTGACTGAAAGAAGAAAAAGGGAAAATTTATAACTATAGGAAGTGAATTTCATCAAATTGAGTACCTAGTACATAGATCATTAATTGCAATTTTCAATGAACATATAATAGCTAAGTAGAATTAGCTTAACATATATAAATGTGTAACTTTAAAAAAAGTACTATAGCTTTTAGGTCCCAATCAAAAATGTTACAATGTGGAATTTTTCACATCAAAACCATTAAACCACAACAATAGTTTGGATATGGTTTGTTTCCAAAAGAAAAGCCATGGTAATCATAATATTCGAAGTTGTTAGAATTAATATTATTATCTTAAAATCAAAACTACTCTTAATGTTTGTGGATTTTGGTTAACAGTTTTAAGAAAATTTAATAATGATCAATAAAGCTCTCAGAATTAATTGATAGGATAGTGACCCTCCACCAAACCACACCACCTAAGATGGAGGACATTGGGCTCCACACTTTGACCAAAAAGCCCATATTATTGGAGGAGCATAGTGAATATTAAAAAAAAAAATCTAGAATGGATTTTTTTAAAATAAGATTAATTTTCTTACAAATTATTCTCTCAAATCTTCTTTCTTGTAAATATAATCAAGCAATCTACTTAATTTTGTTATTATGAAGATACCTAGTACTACATTGATTTCTTTTATTTATTGTTCACTTAACAAATTAAAAAAAAAAGATTAAAATCATAAATTAGAAGATAGTGGTGAATGGTTCATATTGTAAAAACAAGGTTTTAGGTTTACACCACAATATAAATAAAAAGGATCAATTTTTTAGCTGAACTAAGAATATTTTTTAGTCACTATAACAAAATTAACTTTTAGTAACATTGTCAGATAAAAAATGTTGCAAATACTAAAAGACAACACTTTTTAACAATTTGACAATATTTTTTAAGTGTAACTCAAACCTTTTTGCAACTTTTTGTTAAAAATGTCGCAAATGCACAAAGGCAACATTTTTAGTGATTTAGTAACACTTTTTAACAATTTAGTAATATTTTTTCAAATGTTGCTAAAAATCAATTATGTAGTAGTGGTAGTTAGAAACTAATTTCTTGAAGTCATAAATGTTATTGAAATATGTTTAGAATAAAATATTTTTTATACATATAAAAATTAAATTTAAACCATATCAACATGTTTAAAATATTTTGTTATTTATTACTGTGCCAAATTTTATTGATAGCATTATTATTATTTTTTATAAATAGAAACACCAAAATTTAAACTAGAATCTTGTATGCATATCAATTCCTATTGACTAAATCTCTTGCTACTAGCCCTTGTGGCTTAGCATTAGATTTTCACCTGTTTCTGTTTCTCAACTGCTTTAAGGGATGACAATTTAATGCATCATAACCTAAATTTTCGAGTGTTCTTTATTTTTTTTTTATTTTTTTAGTTAAATTATAATTTTAGTCTTATATATTATATTGTAACAAAATTTTATTTCAGTCTCTTATGTTTATTTTAATTTTTTTTAGAGTCAGTTTGTTTAAACTTAAAATTAATTGATTATTCTTATAAATAAAGAATTGATTATTTTTTAAATAATTATCACAAGAATCAAAAACTATGTATGTTTGGTTACAATAAGAATAATCAGATTTTCTGCTTATTTTGAGAAGTAACTTGGTACCTGCTTGTTACAATAAGCTGAAAATCTAATTTTTTTTATTCTGATTATTTTGAGAAGTGCGAACAAAAAGACTAGAAAATTTTGTAAGTATTTTTTTTATTAAAATAAATACTTATTTTACTAAATAAGCCGAAACAAATGAGCTCTTAACCTCTTATGTTATTTTTCGAACCAGTTTGAGTGTTTCCATTAATTTTGCTAATGGAACTAACAGAAATGTCACAACAAACAAATTGATATTCACTAATGTTTTTTTAAGCTTTCATTAGATTATCTATCGCTAGTATAGAGTTTGTTTAACAAATTTGTTCGTTGGTATAGTTATTAAAGATTTTTACTAACGATTTATAAATACATAATATATCTTAATTACTTATAATGATATATTTATTTATTAGTGATTATATATTTATCTTTTAGTAAAAATATTTTATGTCTATATTGATTGATTAATTCTATTAGACAAAGTCTATACCAAAAGTAACTAATCTAATCGATGCCAACAAAAAATTGTCATTTACTAGATTTTTTTTTTTGTGTGTATCAAAGTGACAACGTTTTGAACTTGGCTTCTATATATGTCGTCTTTTTCCCCCAAACAATGTCTTTTATCATTTTAAGTTAGCAAAAAGTAAAGTAAAGGGATTAAATTGGTTTAAAAAAAATATAGCATAAGTAACTAAAGTAATAAATTAAATTAAATATAGAAGTCTAAATTAAATTCCTGTTATAACGTAAGAGATTAAAAATATAATTTATCTTTTTTTACAATAACTTTTACTTTAGACCACAAACAAAAATAATTTTCAAAACTTAAAAATAAAAATGTTGCCAAAAGTTTAGGCAACGGTTTGGTAATTTCTAGAGCATCCTCGTACAAGGCGTTGCCTATTGTTTAAGGCAACGACTTTTAATAAAGCGTTGCCAAAAATGTCACAATAGCCAATGGTTTTTGAGTTCAACAATAGGCAAGTGTTTTTTAACTTTAGCCAACTATTTACAAATTGTGGTTAGTTCTAATAACAACGGTTTTGAAAAGAATTTTACACTATAGTGAGTGGTTCAAACTCCGAACCTTGGAGTGATAAGGATATGTTAGTATCACTATGCTAGAGAGATTTATCAGCAGGGACGGATCCAGAAATATCGAGGGAGGGGCGAAACTTAAAGCGACATAATGAAAAATATTAAGCATACACTTGATTAAAAGGAAGAAAACGACCACAGTGGATTCGAACGCGGAAGCTGGGAGCCAGCTTAAAGCACCACAGCCACTGCACTTTATATTCGCTATTGCTTGGGGGTGGGGGGGGAGGCAAGGCCCTTACTTGCCCCCCTTAAATCCGTCGTTGTTTATAAGTATACTTTGCACACCATATATATTAATAACACTCCCTCCGTTCATGTACTTGCAAAGACTGCCATTTTGAAAGTGTTGGCTAACTTTTTAACATGCAAACAATTACAAATGTGTGGCGTATTACATAACTATGATTTTAAATGTGTTGCCTAAAATAGGAAAGCAACGGTTTTACTTCACATGTTAAAATTAAAGAATATTGAATGTTTATATTATTAGCTACGCATTAAGATGTCTTGCCTAAATATACTTTTTAGAACTATTTTATGAGTGTTGCCATAACTATATTATCGGTCACAATTTTAAAGATGTAAGCTAATTTTTTTATATAACTATGGTTTAAAAATCGTAATCTTAACATATTAACAATTTTAAATATGTTGTCTAAAATAAAAAGGCAATTATTTTTCTCCGTAGAATTTTAAAGAACACAAAATATTAATATTATTATTCACAACCAAACAATTGTTGCTTAAAAGATCCTTTTGAGAACAGTCACTACTACATAAATGACTTTTAGCAACATTTGAAAAAATATTGCTAAATTGTTAAAAAATGTTGCTAAATCATTAAAAATGTTGCCTTTGTGCATTTGCGATATTTTTGACAAATGTTGTATTTGACGATGTTGCAAAAATATTTTAGTTACATTTAAAAAATATTGTCAAATTGTTAAAAAATGTTATCCTTTACTATTTGCAACATTTTTTACAAATGTTATATCTGATAATATTGCTAAAAATTAATTTTATTGTAGTGAGTATTCTATCATTAACATAAATAATATTACCTAAAGTTAAAAATATTGTAGTGTCTATTGTTTTTTGTGGCCATGCCTCTATATAATTAGTTCCACACCCACCAACATATCTTACTTATCAAAAATTATATCCACATTTTAATATCCACCGTTTAGTTCGATGGTCCCTCTTTTTAAGTAATTATTATATTATTATTTTATTATTATATATTTGAGAGTCTTCATCCCCTGCATCAGGTTGTATGTTCTTCTAGGTTCTATCCACAAGAATATAAAAACTAGTTTCAAATTATGATTATTATGGCATTGGTCACATTGTGTTTATTGCAACTAAATATAATTAGATGTAATTATTGTAGATTGTAATTATGTTTGGATGTGATTTTTGTGATTATCAAAACTTCAATATCACCGTTCAATATAATGTCATGAGTTAAAAGTTGACTATTAAACTTGTATAAAAAATTTAAAAAAAAAAAAATCTTTGCAAAATCTTCTTATCTAGAGCCCCTTGTGGATTCCACCTTCTTAAGGGCATATTTATTTACATTTTTACTAGAAAAAAATACTCTTAGAGATTATTGCTTTAGATTCTACAAATTTACTTGATTTCAAATAGCTAGCAAATTGGCAATATAATTAGCACTTTATTATGAAAATCGAATGAAGGAAGAAATTATTACAATGACCATGTGGTATTTGGCAAAGATAAAACACTATAATCATTAATGCCAAGTGTTGTGATCGTACCTGAGGAATCTGGGGTGAAACTTGATAGGGTGTAATGACTCCTTGACGGCGGTGTGGCCACCTGCAAACACTCCAACGCCCAAGTCAATATGGGATCTAGGTTATATGTGGTGGATTAGATGAGAACATACCTTGCATGGAGTATGCATGCGGTTCTTTATACTGAACTATTAGGGTTAAACTCATAGCATTCTGGGCCCGGTTTTCATAATGGAGGCCCACTACGGAACCCATATTGTGACATGTATCCCGCCTATTATATCGTGTATCCCGCCTAGTATCTTCTTGCGTGCCCGACAGGTTACAATTAATAGAACTTGGATGACATTTTCCTGGGTACCGGGTTAGGCCAATTCCGGGCCATAACAGTTGCCCCCCAAGTCGTCGGCTTCTTGGGAGATGAAGTCGGCGAGTTGCATTCGACATATGTCGTCCTAATCTCATATTCCAAAATTTGCTATTGAGCGCACACGGTTGATCTTCCTCAGAGGATGTGTACCCACGCCCCATTATGGGAAGTTGTGTGTTATGATTGAGGGGTTTCTTGAGCAACTCACCTATTAATGTGAAGTGACGGTTACTCTTCCTCCTTCTCTCAACTTCGTCACCTCTAACGTCTATTATGCCTTCCTCTCTCTCTGCTTTAGTTCAAAAGAAAGGAAAACTTCATACAGTCTCCTACTTTCGCTGGAACTCTCCTCTCTCTTGAAGCCTCCTTCCTCGAAGAAACTACTTTCCAACCTTCTCTGTTTGCTCCTTCTGCTATCTTCAGGTACTCATTCTTTTCTTCTTCTGATCCTATTTCGATTTTTTGTCTACTCTTTTTTTTCTTTTTATGGTAAGGGTGTAAATCGTTCTTAGGGTTTTTCTTAGGTTTTTCTGTTGTTTTTCCCTAGTGCAACCATTTCCTCCCATGGATAAGCGAATCATTGTCATTACCAGCAGCTCTTCTTCTTCTGATTCCTGCGACACTGAAGCCCTTATGGCTTATGCAAAGGGACTCAAGAATCCTTCCAAACCTCCAAATTATGACCTCGTGAGAGGTATGTGTTCTGTTAATAATCCTCATTTCTCTGAGCCTCATTTCATTTGGGCTTATTCACCTCAAAGTTCTGAGAGTGGAGAGTCCATTACCCAGCTCGTGAGTGATCCCTCTAGAATCCTGAATCCTGAACCTTCGATGTATGTAGAAATGGCTAGGAGATCCCCTGAAAATCCCTTATATTCAGCCGAAACAGAGTCCAATCCCGGTCGCATGTTGATGAACAATCAGCTTCTCGGTCCTAATCCCGGGGGTTATCTAGAGGAGGATATAAAAGAACCATCATCACTTATGACGAATTCTTTAGATTCTGAGTCTGATCCAGCATACCAGTCTTCGTCCTCTCCTACCCCCAGTCCACCACTTCCAGGCTCTAACTATTCTGCTTCTAACCTTGTAGATATGGCGCCCAAAAGAAGTCGCCATCGTAATACCAAGTTGTCGCTACTCAAGGTGGACAAGGCGACGAGGGACAAGCCGGTCCTTCAGGAGTTAACCTCAACTTACAAGCGATGAGGACGGAATGGTATGGTATTAGGGGTATTGAGAATTTGCGGTGGGTTCCATCTACCTGGCTAAGCCACCCAGTTCTATCTCGTCTTCAGAACAGCTAGAGCTTGTAGAAGTGGAGTGGAAAAAATGTTTTCATAACGGACCTAATTCATCCGACAACTCCTATACCTCTGACCCTTCCCTAGATTACCAATTGGAAATTCTCGGAGAAGACGAACGGCTTTGTTCCTATGCCGCCAGCGGGTCCAGAGCATTTTTTATGGCGTACACCGCCTTATTTGATCAGCTTCGAATTTGCTTTCCCTTTTCTGATTTGCAAATAGAAGTTCTTCATAATCTTCATCTCGCCCCCTCGCAACTCCATCCCAATGGCTGGGCTATCTTGCAAGCCTTTGAAGTCTTCTGTTGGGCCAACGAGTGGAAATACTCTTCTAGCTTATTTCTATATTTATTTGGTCCATATCGAGGATCTTCAGTTTGGTCCTGGGTATCCCTTCGACATCAGAAGAAT
The DNA here is from genome assembly GCA_037177725.1 of Cyamopsis tetragonoloba. Taxonomy (NCBI): domain Eukaryota; kingdom Viridiplantae; phylum Streptophyta; class Magnoliopsida; order Fabales; family Fabaceae; genus Cyamopsis; species Cyamopsis tetragonoloba. The sequence goes on along the minus strand of CM074120.1, from coordinate 39,392,056 downwards.
GTTACTCAAATGTTCATTCCATGGGATGATTCTGTGAAAGTTCACCGGGATCTGTTCGTGAAAGTGACAACCCGGGATGATGACTTCGTAGCTTTCTGGGAGCGGGCTGATCGTGAACCGCTCTTTCCTCTTTATTGGTCGGCTGACCATTACTCCAAGTCGCTTACCTGTGAAGAGTTAGAATGCGGCTTCCTCGATGATGATGATGAGAAGACCTTCAATAACTTGCACAACTTCGTTACTAGCCAAGGGATGGCCATCCATTGCCGTGATGTACTTGGGTCCTCCCGTGCTAGTCCTGCCGTGTGTTTATGTACTAACCTTTTTCCCTGAGCTTCTTCAATTTTAACTATGTTATTTGGTAACCTGACAGTCTTTTGTTTTGTAGCCGAGATTATGACTAAATTCTCTGCCTGTTATGACGCCAAAGCTGCTAAGGATGCCAAGGGAAAAGGCAAAGTCAACCCGCCGAGTTCCCAGTCTCCCGGCATGGTTGAGACGGCGACGGGAAGAAATGCTGGAGGGGCGGTTAAAGCGGCATCTACTACCCGAGATTCACCCTTAGCGGGAAAGGCTCCTGTGGCTTCGGAGGCTAAGAAAGGAGGGGAAATCCGCCAAAACAAGAGGGCACGGGTTACCCAGGGTAAGAATCACTTTTTCTTATTTTTTCCCATCACTTGTATGCTTTACTTGCATGGATTTTCATTTCATATTTGTGGGATGTCGCGTGTAGCTGAACCAGTGCCCGTTGAAGGCGAATCTCCCATGGCTCTGATCCCCTTGGTTTCCTACCAGCCTCAAGTCTGGGAGGGCTTTCAGCCTCCCAGCATTCAATTTAGGCATGGTGACTTATTTCAGCAAGGGAGTGCTGAAACCCGGAAGGTAATATTCTACCTTATATTTTTATCTCGTCGAGGCTTCTTTGTTCGTTTGCTAATTTGTCCCTTCTTCTTTTATTGTAGGGCCAGGTTCAATCCCTCATGGGTTGGATGTCCATGGGTTTATCCCTGCTCCAATCCGTCCAAGAGGAGGCGGACCACTCCGAGAAGGTGTCTCGGCTGAAAGGTGAGCTTCGAGATGCTCAAGACGAGATTGAGCTGAAGGAGACTCTCTTGAAGAAATCCAAAGAAAATACCAGCCTTTTGGAAGGTCAGCTTGCATCCCTTCGGGCAGAGATGGAGAAGAAGGATCGGGTTTTGGCGGAGAAGGATGACCTGCAGAAGGCCGAGAAGAGCACGGCGGATTTTAATGCCGCCAAACTAAAAGAATCGGATGGAGAAGTGGTTCATCTTAAAGCCCAAGTGGTTGAGCTACAAAACACCCTGGAGGCGAAAGATGAAGAGATGATAAGCGAGCTCAAGGAAGCGGGGTTCAACGCTTATTGTGAGGTTGTCCGATCTATCGTCTTCCTGAATCCCAGGATGGAGCTCAATCTTCGCGGCCTGGATCCATTCCATGGCGTGAAAGATGGCCAGTTCTGGGACTTCCATGATTATCAAAATCCTGTTTTGCTGGATCCCGGGAAGTTGGAGCCTTTTAACTGTGACTCTCCTCCTCCAGCCAAAAAAGGTGAAGCCGCTCCAATCGTGGAGGGTGTCGGGACGGGAGCTTAATGCTTTGTATTTCCTTTTTGTATTTTGAACTTCTTTCAATTTTTGTTTTGTGGCCTCTGGCTTGTAATTTTGACATATTTCTAAGTATCCATTTGCTGAAGTCCAATTTGAGTTAATTGCTTATCATTTATTTTCTAAGTAAATTTTGAGTTCTGATGTCGGCATGACTTCGACCTTTGTCGCCTTCATTGGAGGGACCTTGGTCTTTGGTTTGATAAGCCGTTTAATGTCGTCGTGGCCTTTATCATCTTCTTTGAAGAGACATTGGCCTTCGGCTTTATAAGTCGTTTTAATGTCGTTATGGCCTTTATCACCTTCTTTGAAGGGACCTTGGCCTTCGGCTTTATAAGCCGTTTTAATGCCGTCATGGCCTTTATCACCTTCTTTAAAGGGACCTTGGCCTTCGGCTTTATAAGCCGTTTTAATGTCGTCACGACCTTTATCACCTTCTTTGAAGGGACCTTGGCCTTCGGCTTTATAGGTCGTTTAAAGTCGTCTTGTACATCTTCCGGGATGTTACTATGATTCCTGTGCTTAATTGAACAAAAAGTGGTAATGATGGAAATATCAAGTAAATCACTTTATTGCATGGGAATTGACAGTTGGGGCCTCGTTAAAACCTCCAGCAGAAAAACCCTCCTTAGGGATAAAACCTGCTGCAGGAAAAAGAGTACCCCTTATTACATAATCAAAGTTACATGCTTATTTAACTATAATACCGCCGCAGATCAGCGACATTCAATGTTCTTGGTAACTCTTTGCCTTTCAAAGTTTCTAGGTGGTAGGCTCCATTCTCATTTGCTTGCTTCACCCGGTATGGACCTTCCCAATTCGCCTTGAGCTTGCCATCTTTAGCGTTTCGATTGCCAATGCTGGCTCTTCTCATAACTAAGTCTCCCACCTGAAAATTTCTTTTAACTACCTTGCGGTTGTATCTCTGTGCTATCTGTTGTTTCCTTGACAATTCTCGAATCCTGACGACTTCTCACACTTCATCTATCATATCTGAATCTTCTCGAAGTAACTGTTCATTGTTCTCAACGGGATACATCACTCGCCAAGACGGTTGGTCGATCTCTACCGTGATAATTGCATCTGATCCATATACCATTCTGAAAGGAGTTTCCCCGGTAGTACTGTGGATTGTAGTTCTGTAACTCCAAAGCACTTGGTATAAATTTTCTGTCCAACTTGCTCCTGCTTTCTCAAACCTCTTTCTTAGGCCATTCAAAATGACCTTGTTTGCTGATTCCGCCTGGCCATTAGATTGGGGATGCTCCACACTGGCAAAATACTGTTTGTATGGAGTCCTGCTAACATTTCTCGGAGGCCCTTATCTGTGAATTGAGTCCCATTATCACAGATAACCTCTGCTGGGATACCGAAGCGACATATAATTTGTCTGAAAACAAAGTTTTGTACTTTTATAGACACTATGCTAGCCAGAGGTTCCAATTCAATCCATTTGGTATAATAATCAACAGCAAAATGCTTTAACTGACCTGCCGCGGGTGTGAATGGTCACAAGAGATCCAAGCCCCAAGTATGAAAAGGCCAAGGTGTTGAAATGCTCTGCAGATTTTCGGCGGGAACGTGAGTGAGGGGATTGTGTTCTTGACACTTCTGGCATTTCTTAACATATTCTACCGAGTCTGAGTTCATTGTGGGCCAAAAGTATCCCGCCAAGATGGTGTCCGCAGCTGCCTTCATGTACTTCTGCTAGTATATACCAGACTTCAGAAGGTTCGATGCATTTGAGTAACGGGGTGGACAACCCCTTTCTGAAGAGATGACCTTCAATTACGGCATATCTGGTTGACTTCTGGATGATCCGTTTAGCTTCCTTTTGATCTTGGGGCAGTATCCCTTTGGCGATACAACTCTTCAACGGAGTTCTCCAATCTTCGCTTTCTACCTGGAGAATTTCCCCCGGTGCCGGGATGACCTCTTCTATTACTGAACGTAGGACCGAGGCCGACTTTGTACTTGCCAGTTTAGATAACAAATCTGCCCTTCTGTTTTCTGAACGTCGGACATGTTTGATCTCAAATCTTGAGAACCCCACTAAGTTCTCTCTGACCAAGGAAAGATACTTCTGCATCAATGGTTCTTTTGCCTGGTAATCTCATCTGATTTGGGATACCACCAACTGAGAATCTGAACAGTGTTACTGCTGTGGCTCCCAATTCCTTGGCTGCTCTTATTTTTGCCAGGCATGCTTCATATTTTGCTTGATTGTTTAAAGTCGGGAATTCGAATTTAAGGGTATATTCAATCACTACTCCCTGATCATTTCGGCTACAAACTCTGCTAAGACCTGAGCTTTTATTGCTTGCCTGGGCTCATAAGTGATGTCATATTGTGAAAGCTTAATTGCCCAAGCCATCATTCTTCCAGCGAGATCTAGTTTGTGAAGGACTTGCCTAATTGGTTGATTAGTGCGAACCATGATAGGGTGGCACTGGAAATATGGACGCAAACGTCTTGATTCTAATAATAAAGAGTACGCCACTTTTTCGAGCCTTTGATAATTCACCTCCGATCCTTGCAAGGCTTTGGAGACGAAGTATATCGGACTTTGAGACCGGGAATCCTCCTTAATCAGAACGGCGCTTACTGCTTCATCAGATACCGCCAAGTATACATACAAGCTTTGGCCGGGATCTGGTTTTGATAATACTGGAGGCGAGGCTAAAACTTCCTTTAGCTCTTGAAAGGCTTGCTCACAATCTGCATTCCATTCAAAGTTCTTCTTGCTACGAAGTGTCTTGAAGAAAGGCAAGCATCTTTTGGCGGAGGCCGGCAAGAAACGAGTTAACGCCGCTATTCTTCCCGTCAATTGCTGAACTTCTTTTACAGTTCTTGGACTCTGCATTTTTAGAATAGCACTACACTTGTCCGGGTTGACCTCAATCCCCCGGTTAGTTAACATAAATCCCAAAAATTTACCGGCTTCTACACCAAAAGTACATTTATTTGGATTTAATGTGAGATCATACCTGCGTATCTGGCCGAAGGTTTCCTCCAAATCCGCCACTGGATCCCCAAGTTCTGGAGTTTTGACTATCATATCATCAATGTAGACTTCCAAGATCCGGATAATTTGTTCTTTAAAGACTATACTCATCATTCTTTGGTAAGTCGCGCCAGTATTCTTCAGACCGAATGGCATCATGTTGTAACAGTATACTCTCATGTCAGTGATGAAGGCAGTTTTCTCCTGATCATCGGGATACATTGGTATCTGGTTGTACCCTGAGTAAGCGTCCATAAAGGAGAGATACCTATATCCTGCCGAATTGTCTACCAACTTGTCAATGCATGGTAATGGGAAGGGGTGTTTTGGGCAAGCTTTATTCAGGTCCGTGTAAGCTGTACACATTCGCCATTTCCCATTGGCCTTTTTCACCATTACGAAATTTGAAAGCCATTCCGCGTAGCGTATTTCCCGGATAAACCCGACTTCTAAGAGCTCCTTCACTTGTTTCTCAATGGCGTCTGTCCTCTCAAGCCCCATCTTTCATTTTTTCTGAGCTACCGGTTTGCATCCCGGTTTAATAGACAAGCGATGGCATGCTAGTTCTGGCTTTACTCCCGGCATGTCAGATGAGACCCAAGTAAATAAATCGATATTTCTTTTGAGAAGCTCGATAAGTCGCCCCCTGATAGGTGGGGGCAAATTTGCTCCTACATTCACTGTTTGATCTGTATTCTGGCCGATTTGGACCAAAATCTGTTCTCCCTCTGGTTGAGGCCTCTGTTCTTCGAAATCGGCGCGGGAATCAAGATTGGTCATCATTACCCCCGCCCCTTGAGTCAAGTCCCGATGCTCCATCTTCTTTTTACCTTTTCCCTCAGGAACCTCAATGGGTTGTATGGGTGTCTTCATAATTTTCAGGCTTTCCTGGTAACATCGCCTGGCGTCACTGCCTTTTCCTCTTACCGTAATGACGGATCCCTTTTCTCCAGGGAACTTCATAGCCAAATGTACAGTTGAGACAATCGCGCCCAAGTGATTCAAAGTCGAGCGACCCAGTATGGCGTTATAGGTCGAGGGACAATCTACGACGATAAATCTGATCATTACCGCCTTCATGTCCGGCTTTTGCCCAAACGAGACTTTCAGATCGGCATATCCCTTCAGCATGATAGTGTCTCCAGTGAAATCGATCAAGCTACCTTTATGGGGGGTTAGGTCCTTGGTACCCAGGCCTAGCTTGTCGAACAAGCTCCAGAACATAATGTCCGTTGAACTTCCTTGGTCTACGAAGATACGATGGACTTCGAATCCCGCAATGCTTGCGGAAATCACCAAGGGCTCATTATCTTTGACCTACTCCTGTGGCAAATCAACGTCAGAAAAAGATAAAACCGGGTTTTTTATCTGGGTTATGTGTGAACATGAGTCCCTGGTATCACGAGTCCGTTTTTTATCTTCTAATTCCTTCCAGCTGGTTCCCCCTGCTATAACTTGTATCACTCCCCTTGGTGGGGATCCCTGGTTGCGCCTAGGACTCCGGGATCTATTCCGGGTTTCGGGCACCGTATGACGGTTGGCTTGCAGTGATCTCGGCCGACGCTCCCGGGGATTGGGACTTTGCCTGCGGCCTCTTCTATCGTTGGACTCTTGAGTATAATTCCCCAGCCTTCCCTGGCGAATTAGCTTTTCAATGGCATCTCTCAACTGAACGCACTCGTTCGTCGGATGCTCTTTTTCTATGTGATAATGACAATATCGATTCTGGAATCGCCCTAGGTTCCTAAGAGGGGGAGGCCTATCTCTGATCTCTGAATTCATCACCTCTTTGTACACTGTGGCTGGAGATACGGTCAGCGAAGTGTAAGTATTGAACATTCCTCAGGGACCCTGTGACGGCTTGTCTTGGGCCTTGTCCTCCTTTCCCCGTGCTTGTGGGTTTTGCTGATTCTTTCCTTTGTCATCTTTCTTGGCGGCTTGAGCTGCCTGAGCCCTTTCCTATTCTTCAATTTTTATCCATTTCTCGGCTCTGGCCTTCAAATCGTCCATGGACGTTGGCTTCTCGCCGGCCAGGTCTTTGGCAAAAGCACCTGGTCTCATACATTTGACAAAGAAATACAATACTAAGTTAGGTTCAACATTCCTAACTTCCAGTACCTCATTATTAAACCAGGTGATGTATTCTCTTAAAGACTCGTCTTTCATTTGTTTAATTGTTTCTAAATGAAATTCAGACTTAAACTGTCTTTTACTACTGGTAAAATGTAAAACAACCTTATCTTTAAGAGTCTTCCAGTTGTTGATGGATTGTGGTGGCAGGTCAGAAAACCAACGGCTTGCTGCTTCTGACAAGGTCAAAGGGAAAGCCCGGCATACAATAGCCTTGTTGACCCCCTGGAAATACATGGCTCTTTCGAAAGTGCTCACATGCAGGGTCGGGTCTTTAGTCCCGTCATATTCTTTTAGCTGTTTTGCAAACTGAAAACCATGGGGTAAAGCATGGGACATGATCCATGGGGTGAACGGGTTGTCAATGTAGCCAAACTCTGGGATGTTCTCCGCTATGTGTTCTTGTGGCCCTACCGGGAGTGCCGGTGGCGGGTTGGCACCCCCTATTCGTGATGCCACCCGCAAATCTTACTGAGCCGCATCTTCTTTTTGGTGGTTTACCCTGATCTCCAACTGTCGCTCCGCGTTATGCGGATCCGGATTGCCATTAATCTCCGGATTGTCAGGGTTATTCTGTTGCCCCTCTCCGCCGTTTCTCCCGGCGCGTTGCGGCTGTTTCTCAATTTCTTGCGCAGGGCCTGCTTCCACTACCTTCTCCTTTCCCTGCCGAACATGTTCTCATTTCTTCAGAGTTTCAATCTCCTTTGCCTACGCTTGCACCAGTTTCTGCAACTTAAGGAACTCTGCTTCTAAATTAAAGGATGGTTGCTGCTTTGGTTGCTGATTAGATCCTTCGCCTTGCTGGCCATCTCCCAAATCTTCAAGTTCCGGATCGTTATAGTCTTTGTTACGTGTTGAATATACCATCGCTGATAATGAAGAGAACACAACTTTTTGTCATGTTCCCCACAGATGGCGCCAATGTTGTGATCGTACCTGAGGAATCTGGGGTGAAACTTGATAAGGCGTAATGACTCCTTGACGACGGTGTGGCCACCTGCAAACACTTCAACGCCCAAGTCAATATGCGATCTAGGTTATATGTGGTGGATTAGATGAGAACATACCTTGCATGGAGTATGCATGCGGTTCTTTATACTGAACTATTAGGGTTAAACTCATACCAATCTGGGCCCGGTCTTCATAATGGAGGCCCACTATGGAACCCATATTGTGACGTGTATCCCGCCTATTATATCATGTATCCCGCCTAGTATCTTCTTGCGTGCCCGACGGGTTACAATTAATAGAACTTGGATGACATTTGTCTGGGTACCGGGTTAGGCCAATCCCGGGCCATAACACCAAGTTAGAAGGGGTAGACAGGATTAACCTTTTTTACAAAACAATAAGCATTTGATTTTCTTCTACCATACACCACCTCCGAAATAGTGTATGGTACACCACATAAATAAATGTATACAAAACTCAATTGAAAACGTTTAATATAATAATAAATTATGTATTTTGTGTGTATGCATACCTCTTTGATTTTTTTTCTTTTAAACGGGCTATAATCAATTAAATATAATTTCATGACTTATGTATGGTACACCACTTTAAAATTAGTGAATGTTAAAATCCACTCATAACGGGTTAAAAAAACTTAATAAATAACAAATATGAATAAACAAAAGATGTACGGAATGATACATTTAATTTAAAACCTGTGTAGTTCATATTTCTTTATTGGTGTATAATACACCACTTAAAAAATGGTGTATCCTAAAATCCACCAAGTTTGATCTCAATACTTGACACCTATTTGCATATTAGTTCATATACATAAAAATGTTAACATTTAGTCCCTACATGAAATTACTTTTACAAATAAATTCTTATCATTTATTTTTGTGTGGCAGAAGTTGATGTGGCAAATAGAGATCCATGCTAGCAAAAAGGAGAATCTTGTCATTTTAATTTCGTAAACATTTGGAAGGTGAGAAGGCTCCCTCAGTTTTCACTCTATTTTGGGCTTCGAGCACTGATCATCAGATGACTCATTAATATTAGAATCAGGTCGAGGTCATGTCCCCAATTTCAGCTTGCTTGAATGTGTGACTGGAATATCAGTCCACAACAATACTCCTCAAAGATTTAAGGCACCTTCCTGAAAGATTTAAACAATAATACAAAATTAATTCCTCAAGATACACATAAGAATTCTTTATGAGACTAATTTAATTAAAAAAAAAAAACCTTTAAAAAATCAGATTGATAAGAAACAAATTTTTAAATGAACAAATTAATACTTCTTTTGTCCTAAAATGTAAAACATTTTAAAGAGTTTTTGCTTGTCCAATTTTATAGGACCATTTAAAAGTTTTTGTGCACATTTAATTTTTTTTACCATTATATCCCTGTTACTCAACCAATTTTGATGAATCCAAAACATTAATTAAGAGAAATGTGATAGAAAGAGATTGAAAGGATAAATTTGAAAATTAATATTTTTTGTTAAACATATTTAATGCATTTAATTAAATTAACTACTTTTTTAAATTTCCACAATATTAATTTTGGAGGTCTTACATTTTAGGACGGAAGGATTATTTTATCTCTTTCCCAAATTTAAAAGTGGCAGGGTCAATGAAAGTGCTACCACACCGCAATCATCATATGTAGCAGTTACATTTATTGGCAAATTAATGAGTGTGGACCTTTATTTCGTTTTATTTTTAATATTACTCCCCGATATATATCAGATCTATAATCTCAACATCCGGAAAAATTAGGGATTGTTTGAAATAATTTTGATTTATAATTTTTTTAAATAGTATTATAAAATAGAGTTTTATATAAATTTGTATATAAATTCATAAAACTGAAAACAGACAAAATTTTATATGTTTTTAAATTTTAGTTTTTAAATACTGAAAAACGAAAATTATTCTCGAAAATTATTTTTGAAAACTCGTTTACTTTTTTGTTTTTAAAAACAAGAATCAAACAAGTCTTACAAGAGAGGGGTAATATTACTTTGTTTATTAGCTTATACCTTATAGTTTATATCTTATAGCATGTGATTTATAGCTTAAAGCTCATGAGTAAGTGGATATGTTTGATTAAACTAGCTTATAACAAGTTAAAATTATGTTAAATGACCTAAAAAGACATACTTATAATATATTATATTAATACAATATTAGTATTAATTGTCATTATTCAAAAAGGATAATGATAAATTTGAAAAGAATTATTGAAAGCTACTTTTAATAAGCTATAAGTTACTTTAAGTAGCTTTTCATATGCTACTTTTTATACTGTCTTTATTCTAGAATATTAGTCACTTTAGTAAAAAAAAATATTTGTTCCAAAATGTTTGTTACTTTATAATATCAATATAACATGTATTGTTCTCTTTTTTCAAATTTATCCTTCTTTATTGGTTAGCGGTGATTAATGAATCTCCAATTTTCCAAACTATTCAACTCCTGGTTTAAGATGAATTTCCCTTTCCAATAGCAAGTGATGGTTTCAAGAGAGGGGTAATATTGTCTTACAATCATTTATTTTCTTAGATTTTAGGATAGTTTTTGCTTTTTTTAACATGTGTGCATTAGTCTAAGGTGACTAATATTTTAGAATGGGGGAGTAAGCTATAAGCTATAAACTAGTTGTCACCAAACACCTCTACTTATCCATAAGCTATAAGCTATAAGCTCGTAAATAAGCTATAAGCTAGTTGTGACAAACACACTCTTAGCTTGAGGTTTTTCTGCTATTAATCCCTTTGTCCCATATTACTTATCATTTTAAAGAAAAAAAATATTGTCTCACTTCACTTGTCACTTTAAGCATTAATATTACTCCCTCTGGTCCTTATTATAAGGCATAAATACCTAAATTACGCATACCAATAAAAATAGTTGGTTGCATCAATTTTCTTAAAAAGTGGGATAATATATCAATTTTACCCTTCCTTATATATTGTGTTTAGTGGTTGGTATAATAAAGTTAAGGCATTTAATAGGGGCAAATAAGGAAAATAACCATAAATACTTTATGGGATTTGTGTAATGCCTTATAAAAAGGACCACAAAATCCTTCCAAAATGTGCCTTATAATAAGGACCAGAGAGAGTATCTTTTTTCTCAAATATACTCTTTGAATAGTTGAGCTTTTAATAAATGTCATGAAAGATATAATTCACTAATTAATAAGAGTGATAAGGGGTATAATAGGAAGTTAAACAAATATTTGCATGAAAACAAAAGAATTAATTACATTTCTTAAACTATTTGTAAAAACCTTAAATGACAAATAATATGGAGCGGAGGTAGTATTTGTTTAAATTATGTTATGGGCGGAATCCTACCAAGGGTACCCCATCATTTCACTATCTCATAAGGGTACCAATCCCCCCAAAATAACCTCGGAAATGACTCAAGCCCTTACATCCATAGATGACCTTGGCCCATTCTGCTTCAATCCCGCAAGGAAGAGAATCATTCTGCTACATAAGGGTGACAATTCGACATCTCGAGTCAAGCCATAATACACGTGGGGCAGACAAGCTTGACATCGTTGTCCCTTAACCATACCACATCAGTACATGAGTCATCTAGGGATTTAGACTTGGTGCTCAAAAGGCTTGGACAACCCCAAGGCACACTAAACCCTAAAAACCTAGAACTACTACATAAAAATGGCATAGCCCTTAACGAGAAAGTATCATTTCATAACTCTACCACATGCTCACTATCGACTAACTTAAGCTTTAGAGTGTCTTTGTAGATATCCCCACCACCGTTGTTGCCTTAGAAGCTTGGAACATCACCTCATTTTCATGGTTGTACCCCTCACTTCTAGTTAGGATCACACTATTAGCACCGTATGTGGTAATATTATCCCCTAAATTTTAAATATTTTATAGAAAATTAAAAAAATGAAATTTTATTTCTTACAAATATCTTAAATAAAAAATATTAAAATGAGATTTAATAATTATTTATAAAAATATAAACAATAAAAAATTTCTCAAGTTAAAATAAAACAAATATATCACAAATTCTCTCTCACACACATATAATATTATATATATATATATATATATATATATATATATATATATATATATATATAAAAGGATCAATTTACACCATGTAAATGGACACTAATTTTTATACCGTTCATAATTCATTATTCATTATTGAATAGGAGTAATATATATAGCAGAAACTCCGGTGGTGCATCTTAATGTTGCTTTTTTAAAAAGCACACAAGAAGGGGAAAGGAGTAAAATGCAAAGATGATATAAAAAAAATAAAGATGAAAACAAAAGTGAGAAAGGCAGAGGAATTATAAGAGAGAAAAGCGGAAAGAAAAGAAAAGAAATGGCCGCAGACAAAATCTGGCAAATTCCTTTCCGTCTGTCTTCTCTTCCTTTGAATCATTCCAATTTCTTCATTTTAGTGTTAATTTGGTGGCAGATTCATAGCAGTTTCAAATTTGAACACGACATCATCAACCAGATTTGCCACTTTAAAAACTAGAAAAATACATTTAGAGATTGAAAGTGTCACGTTTATTCACTTTTGTGTTTGATTTTGATAGAGTTTTAGTTTAGTTTTTAAGATTGGACTTTGTTGTTTAATTACATTTCTTGACATTTATTTTAAACTTAAGGAGTAAGGGACTGAATTAAAAATACTCAAAAAATATAAAGATTGAATTAAACTTTTTAGTCCAAATTAAAATAAAATACCTATTTGAATTGTTATTAAAAATTTTAGTGACCAATGTGAAATTGGATAATTGACAAACTAATGTCAAAAATGTAACTAAATAATGGATTAAAATCTTAGATGTTAAACTAAACTTCAGCTAAAGTCAGAGATTAAGTGAACAACTTTTAAGATCTTATGCTATTAAGCGATATATCATTCCTTGAAAACAACTTTGAGGTTAACTTAGTTTGTGTATTTAGGAAGGGAGAGGAGGAAAGTGATGCATTTCAATGAAAGGAAGGAAGAATGATAATTTGAGTAAAGCATTAGCTAGGTCTTTGAGTTTGCAATGGTAGTTTACATAGATTCTTAAGTTGCAGAGAAGTTCACTAAGTCGCAAGAGTAGTTCTCTTATATCTCTAAAGTTATCAAACGTTATTCACTTAGATTCTTAAGTTTGCATAAGTAGTTTATTACTTAGGACCTTGAGAATTGAGATTATCAAACTTTAGAGATTTCATTAAATAAACATTTAGCAATCTTAGAGACTTAAATGAACCTCCGTGCAACTCAATGATCCATGTGAATTACTTTTGTAAACTCAATGGCTTATGTGAATCTCCGTGCAACTTAGGGACTCATGTAAACTATCCTTGTAAACTCAAAAACTAAAGTGGTAATTATTTCTAATAAATTTACTAATAAAATTATAGTAGAAAGATAAAATGACAAAACAAAGTAGCTTAGTTGGAGGTGAAACTAATCATTAGGCATCACCTATGGGGTAAGAACCTCACTCCCATCTTTTCGAATCTCGGCTGTAGCAGTTGTCCAACAGCTGTGAAAGCACATCTTTTATTATTGATTTTTTTTTATATACATGTATGATGAAAAAAGAAAACACAATGAATGGACCAAATTACACTAGAGGGATACTGGATGAGGATCCTGTCAAAGAGAATCCAAATCCTATCAATTCCCCTCCGTTATCTTAATGGGTTTCCTTTGTAATATATATGTATATATAGATAAAATTCAAAGAAATATAAGATAAGATTTTATGTTTTTTGTTTTAGTCAATAACTATAAATTCTTTTTTTTATACTTTAACTTTAACCGATAATCAAAGACTAATTCTTTTGTAGCATAAAGATCAACAAAATAAATTTTGCCTTCACTAACAAAATCTCTTCTATATACACAAATTCTTTTATAGAATATAATAACCATACATGTATATAAAGCCAATTGGATACTGAGATACCCGTACTATACTCGTCCCATAAAATTTTAGGAGTAATTATCGGAATTCGGACCCAAACTCGTTTTATCGGATAATTCTCCTTTCCATTTGAACAATTTACTGATACTCACTGAGTGTAGATCCAATTATCATCCCTATTCCCTATACGAACTAAACTAATTAGTGTGGCCCATTGCATTTGCACCAATAATTTATTGTATTACAAATCATTAAACTAACCCACTGTCACATCTCACCTAACCTATTCAAAAATATCAATCATATAATAAAAAGAAACATAAAGCAAATATGTGCTTTCGCAATTAACTAACTCTTATGCTAATCCCTCCAAATTCTTAGAAGCCAAGGGATTTTTTCTAATTTAATTAAATTTGTCTTACAAGTTAGACCTTTTGATTTTCTTTTTTTAAATGCAGAAAGAAAAGAATTGTTATTCAGCTTCATATATAATTTGATCTCATCGATCTAATTAACAAAGCTCCTAGGTAATTGCAGTGATTAATTAGCTTAATCATTTGGCCAATCAACATAAAAAAATTTGTTTAGTGACTTTTGTCTAGTGACATACACCTATATATATATATATTTTTTTAGCCGTGACTAACTCTTTAATAGCATAACCTTTTTATATAAATATAAATTTCTAACCCAAAACTTAATTTCACTTAAGAAATCAACGACAAACTAACGATTGGTCAATCGAAAAGATTTTTTTAATAATAATATCTCTTCATGGACATTGGACGGACACATATAATACAAGTTTTATAAATTTTTCTTTTTTAAAAAAAAGAGGAAAAAAAAAACAAAAAAAAGAAAGGGCTGAGGAAAGGAAAGTCTTAGTCCTTAAGCACGAGAAAGTGAAAAGTAAGGTCCTAAAGTATGAGAAGCAAAAAAAGCTTCTCGTTAGGCTGGGCAGTGGTTTGGGTTATTGGTTTGATAATGCTAACAAATGTTTTAAAGGTACTTTTTAAGGAGATAAATAGAATAAAATATTGTTGGAAAGTGTAGCTTTTTATATTTTTGAGAGACAAAAAAAATGCCCATATAATTTATTCTTTAATAGTAGTAACCTTAACAAGTTGTGTTGTTAGCGCACTTGTTAGCAACACCCATAAAAAAAAATACTCCATGATCTAGTAATTGATTTTTTAGAGTTTGTCTATATTAGTCTTTGATATTTTTAGCAGTGTAAATAAGTTTATGGTATTATGCTATATGATGTAGTTTAATGTTTGTTGTTAGTTTACAATAAAAATTGTTAAGGTTTTGGACTAAATAATTTTTTTTTCGAAAAACTTAGCGACTAAATTGAACTTTTAATAATAAACACAAAGGCGTATATAAATCATTTTCAAAACTTTAGCGACCAATATGAACAAAAATTAACGGTGTTAATTGTAAACTAACAATAAAACTAATTTAAATGCATCACAAAACATAAAGTTGAGGACCTCGTTACACCGCCTAAAATGTCAAGGACCAATATAAATAAACCCTACAAAGTCCGGACTAACGTTCCCATTCACTCGATTTTAATTTATGAAATTGAACACTTTCGGTTTGGTAGACATCCAAATGAGGGATTATAATCTTGGTTGACATAGGGGATGAAATTTGATGTGGACTGGGTCCACAATAACAAAACAATGAAGGTAACTCTTGATTCCACAATAGTGATTTGGTGGGACTGAATGGGAGGTACTTGAAGGAAGAGAGTGACAGCTAAAATAAATGACATACCTGATTTGGATACCTATCTCATTATTTATAGTGGAGTCTTAGGCTTAGGGTTCTGTGCTATAGTAGATTTTGGCCAAGTGTGGGGCCTACTCATGGTTAAAGTAGTTAGATCTCCATGTCGGGCTAAAGTCTGGGGACATCATAAACTTACAAGAGATTTTATGTTTCTGTATGCGGGAAGGGCAATGTTCCTAAAGTCAGAGGTCAACGAACAAGATGGGGTGGGCTGGTATCTCGATCCATAACGGTTACCCCCTAGTCAGTAAGCTACATGTCACAAGATGCCAACTTAATACGTTGCATGAGACGATCAATAGCGCATGTCAAGCGTCATTTAGTTTTTTGGCAATGACCGTTACGACACGCGTTGAGTGTTGATTTGCGAGCGATGACATCATAGTAGTGCATCATCATTTCTCTATCGTTTGGTCGCGCGCATTAAATGCGATGGACTGTTTTGGTAAATGTTAAGTGTTTCCCCATCCCATTTGAAATCTATTTTCTATACAAAGAGAGAGAAACCTCTCTTCCTTGTTCTTCATGCATTCTTCTCACTATCACAATCTTTGTCTCTAATACTTTTACATTTCTTATATTCTTGTCTTTGTTAGTTACTCCTTTCCAGTTCTCTTCACTTTGGCTCTCCTGTCTCGTTGCTACGTGGACATACTGTAAGGACTTCCTTCAAGTTTCAAATTTCTAAATCCCCTTTCCCAACATTAACCAGGTATTATTCTTTCTTTGTTTTGTTTGTTCTTTGTTGTTGATTAGGCTCATTTTGTTTCTTTCATGTCAATTCATCTATTTTGCATGTTCGCTCATCTGTTTTACCCCCTAACTCATATTGAGTTTTTTTAATCTAGGTGTTGAAAACCCTATATTAGTTGACCGTTGAGGCTAATCTTCATGTCTTTTTGGTGAAGTTAGTGATGGTAGTTGCTATCATAGTGCCAGTATTGGCCGTTCTCCCCCTGATTCGCTAATAGATAGGATAGTGATGCTTTCTCTCAGAATCTCCTTAATGCCCCATGATTTAGTCACTCTATTGCTCCTCCCATTATTGTCTATCAAGAAAATTCATAAACCTTTGAAATGCTCTCATGTTCAAGCGATGAGTCCATCACATCATCTACTAGGGTTGCACATACATGTGGGCTGACGTCGAGATGATATAAAATACTCAGGCTATAGGAAACGAGTTGGTAGGAAATAACGAGATAGTTTCCTCCTGTCCTGAGATCATTATAATGTTGAGGGATCTCCTTGTTTCGATGCGGGGGATCTCCTAATTTTGATTTTGTTGATGCTTTGAGTAATTCTTTCCAGCGGGATGATTGTAGCTCTGACTCACTTTATATTCCCCCCAACTCGTATGCAGAGATGTTTCCACCACAATGGGATACACCCCCAAAGGCGAAGAAGCAGGCAAAGAAGAGCAGGCGAGTTACACTTTTTGGTGATGAAGGGGATCACACTCTAAGGTATTGCCTTTATACGAGATATAAACAACATGCTTAGAGTTCGATGCAACATAATGACTGCAAAACCCGGGATACGTTCTGACCTCCTCATGGTTGTAGCTGCCTTCTACTTATGGCAGATTATGTACTTCCCAAGAGTCGTAGACGTTATACCTTCAACCATTAGCTCCGATTTTAACTATCAATCAGTCTGGCCAACATAGACGAGTGCATCTGTTCCAAGCCAAATGATGGTTCTTTCTAGTAAACCATGATGTACAAGATTCAAATCCACAACATCAAGCTTTGTTTCCCTTTTCCCCATTTCAATTAGAAATCCTCAACAGCCTTGATGTCTCCCCAGCTAAGTTGCATCCTAATGCTTGGAGCTTTATCAACGCTTTTGAGATCTTTTACTGAAAAAATGGCTAGGAATTCACAAGCTGACTATTTATATATGTCTTTGTCCCTGTCACGTTAGAGACTGTGGATTTATTTCCTTCCAGCAATGCAGAACATGTGTCTTACCCTATTTTTAAGAACTTATTATAAGATTTACTTGAAGTTGGATATCACCCCCCCTTTTGGATTAGAGATGTCGACAAGCCCTTTTTCTCGTTCTGATGGAAGAAATATCACTACTGTCGTCCGTTAGCAAGCTTCGTCATTGAGTATAACTATCTATTTGATTCAGAGTAGATCACAATCAGACCGCTTTGTGAGTTCGTGGCCAAAAACGGGGCCATGAGGTCTAAAGTTGTGATTGCAAGTTGAGATAGAAAGACAAGCAAATATAGGTAAACTTCCACTATACTAGGATGCATCTCGTTTACTTCTGCATATTGTGAATTTCTAATGCATCCAATTCTTGCTAACTTTATATTTGTTGTCAGAATGAATCTGCCGGATTTGGTAGCCAAGTTTTTCTCTCTAGC
This sequence comes from Cyamopsis tetragonoloba, assembly GCA_037177725.1. NCBI lineage: Eukaryota > Viridiplantae > Streptophyta > Magnoliopsida > Fabales > Fabaceae > Cyamopsis > Cyamopsis tetragonoloba. The sequence goes on along the minus strand of CM074120.1, from coordinate 39,374,226 downwards.
GGACAAGAAGAAAGAAAAAAGGGGAGCTCCTAATGAGACTCCGGGCATAGATCTTAGCCTACGATATTTCTACAGATCACTCTGAGCCAGAATTTGGAGACTAGATTGAGTCTCATGTTGTGGACCGTGGGTATCCCTAGCTTCAACAACAACTCCCCCTAATAACCTTCATATCCACTCAGAGTGATCATCCACTAAGGAAGATAACCAGCCTATTCTCCAAGCCTTTAAAAGGAAAAATACTTCAATTGTTGGTGATTATCTTAGTTCCAACTTTTCATTTTTTTTTATTTATATTGCATGTCGTTTCTCTTACCTACCTATTATCTTATAGAGAAGGGTAATGTCGAGTCATCCTCAATTACAACATTGTCCTACTAGGAATGATTAAGTGCCTTTACTATCTCATTTCTACATGTCGACTTCTATGAAATGCTTAGTGATAAAGCTCTTGCAGCATGGTTTTTGGTAATTAAATTCTCTAGTTGTCTTATTATAGCATTATTTAACTCCTCTTTTGTCAGGCTCACACAATTGTGTCCATGGGATGGATAAGACATCATCTCACTTCATGAACTACTTCTATGAAAATACTGATTCATTCAATGCCTCCTCCGAGATGGAGTCATGTATCAAGGACCTAGAGGCCTCCTTGAAGAAAGCCATTGTTGGCAAGAATCTTTCATGAAAGGAGGTTGCCTCTATGAGGAAGAGATGTGAAGAAGTTCAAAAAGAGAAAGTTCAGAACAACAACAAATGGCAATTGGTGCTGAGAACTTTTCCAAGCTGTAGCAAAATTATTCTACTATTCATCAAGCCAACAAGGACATACAATGTGACAAGTCGACTCTAGAGGAACAACCGACAAGACTTATCAAGTCCAAAGAAGTATCCCCAGAAGAGCTGAGCATGACTCAAAAACAAGTGAAGAAAGCTCAAGATAATTTTTTCAAAGCAACTGGTATGGCCTTCACCATCTGCCTGTATCAAGTTCTTTACGTTAATCCTAGTGCTAGCATCTCATTCAGGGGTGTTTATCCCACACAAGAATTCATTGATGCCTAGCTTATGGACTTCATTGAGCAACTACCAGTGTTGGTCAACCTTAAAGACCCCGATCCGGAACCATACAACATTAACACGCCTCTTGATCAGGGTATATAGGCCAATCCTAATGTTCAGGGGAGAAGAAGTCAAAGACTAGCATAATGGTAAGGTTGGGGATGTTGTATCCCAGGATGTTGTTGGGCATGTCGCTTAGAGTTTATTTATGGTTATTGTTCTATTTTCCTTGTTCATGTTGTAACCTCTTTTTGAGGGTTTTGTATCTTCACGTTTTCTAGACTTGGTTTTGTATTTACCAATCTACATTTGGATTTCTTTGTTAAACTTTAACTACCAATTTGAACTTAGTTCTTTTTCCTTCGTATGTCAAAACAATTTTATTCAATTCTTTTCGTATGAGTTTAGTGGCCTTTTGCTAAGTCTTTCAATTTATGGTAGTTGTCGATTTTTAACGAGGAAAGGCTTCCTTACTTGGGGGCTAAAACACCTCGTACCGACATCTCATTTACAACTTGGTCTTCTAACTCCGCCGCTTGTTTTGCAATTTAGGAGTTTTCCTTTTTGTGTTGAATGTTGTTCTATGATGCTGCTAGTATTGTTTGTTATTATGGTGCATGACTTGTTTTTGTCTTGCTATTATGATTTGTTTTTCGTGTTTTTTTTTTCAATATTGGTGTTGGGGTGTTGTTCTCCTGTTTCAATTTATTTTCGATTTTTGGAACATTTTAAATTTTGTATTGTTGTTTGAGCACCACCAGTACTCTTATTTTAATTGATTTTAATTTTTTAAAAAAACAAAATAAATTTAAACCTTAATTATTTTATAAAAAAATCAGTTTACAGTTAAAAAAGTAAAAAAATTGAACCAACTTAACTTAATTTAATTAAGTCAAATGATATTTAGTGTCGTAAGAGCACTATTTAAATAACTAAATGTAATAAAAGGTATTAAAATTTGTAATTTTTTTGTATTTTCAAAAATCAGAATAATGTGTACTTTCAATATTGAAATACAAAGATTAGGAATTACTCATAACTTTAATTATAATTAGTGCCATAAAGACATTATATATGAAAGACCCTTTAATTAAATTTGAGTGATCGAAAATAAAAAGTCTTCTACTCTATGTCTGATTAAGAGGAAAGAAATGAAGAAAAAAGAACGACTTGGATAACGATATGACTTCCTTCGTTTAGTTGAAAAAAAATTAAAATAAAAATTGACTTATAAAAAACCATAAAATACTTCTTTTATCTCTGTTTCTATCTTTGATAATTTTCTTCTACCCTAATTCTCTTCTTTTCAACCAAACATAATGTTAAAGTGAAAGTAAGTAAAGTTGATAGTATCCGTACAAGAAGAGGATGGCGCATGGAGGCACAGTGTCAGGGTTTACGAACGATAGCGGGAATCATGGGATATGAATACGAGGGTGTCAGTATCACTTATCGTCATCACCCTATTCTCTTCCACAAATTCCCAAATAAAATCCTAAAACAATTTCAAAATTAAAAAAAATAAATAAATAAAAAACAGATAAATTAGTAATGCGATATAGCTGGCAAGTGTGGCCCATGACGTTGCTTATATCATTGACGGTTCCAAACTAGACACAGCAACAGTTTCTCCCATAAAAAACCAACCTCCCATACCCACCACACCAACACTCCCCAAATTCATAAAAAAAAACATTAATAATAATACAAAAATTTATATTTTAAAATTATAATCATTGAACTTTGCATCATGTGTGAATTTGTGCCCAAATTTTTTAATTGTGCATTTTATTTTTCGGTATATTTTAATGTATGTACTCAAGTATATTTAGTGATAAATTTTATTTGAATAAATGACAGTTTTAATTTGTCGTTAAATATGTTATTATATTTGTTTAACAGGTTAGTCAGATGGTTGAAGAGAACTGCTTTGAGTAACAGGTCTTTGATTCGAATTCCCTGCAAATGCACTTTAACTTATTAAAAAAAAAATATATTACTATATTTAAAATTTTATACTAAATTACACGTGAGATAAAATTTAAGACACTAAAACATATTTAACGTTTAATTGAATTATTAAAATCACAAAAATATATTACTCTTTGTGTTTATAACAAGTGTTACCTTAGCGAATTTTATTTTGATTACTTTAAAATTTTAATAATACATTAATAGATTTTTTCTAATTTTATTATTAGATAATTATTTAAGATTTTTAAAATTATGTCAACATGATCTCACATTTCATTTATTACATCATTCAAAAAGTACAATAGCTGATTCATAATTTCCTCATAAAAATAAAAGTATTTAATATTTTTTTAATTCTTGTATATATCAAAATTTTAAACAAAAACTATTATGAATTTGAGCTAATATATTACTGATTCTGAAGACTAAAACAGTGAATTATTATTTTAATTCTTAAAAAGGAGACAGAGCATTATTTTCTGTTGTAAAAAAGGAAAAGAAAAAGAAAAAGACAAAGTAACAGTTTCCACCATAAAAAACAAGTTCCCATCACCCAGACAACACTCAACAAATAAAATATACTACTAACAAACACTGAGGGTAAAATGGGTCCTATCTCACTAATCAATCAGTATGCAGTTGCTGACCTATGAATAGAAATAAAACGTTACAGTAATAATAAAGCCATTTACAAATTAATTTCACCTCAAAAATAATTTTAATTAACGTAACTGTGAAAAATAAAATGTATCAATAATTATTTAATGTACAATTAATTAATATTATTATAATATATAATTAATTTTTGTTGAAAAGTAAATTTTTGAGATATATCATGACAAATTGTAAAAAGTTTATATGAAATGACTTTAACAATTATAAAAGAATATTTTTTTTAAGACTACAAAGGTGATATTAGGGATTACAATAAATAAGGTATGAGTAGGATATTATAGTATTTATACCTATATCCGAGTTTAAAAAAAATTCTCTATATTTGTGTGAATAGCAATTTAATTTCCGTCTTCATACTTTCTGGATACTTAAGAACTTGTACCCAGACCCTCTACTCACATATTAGCTAAAATAAATTGTACTTCTTTTATTTTTTATCTTTAAAATTTTTAATTCCTTATTTTTCATAACTATAAATTAACATTGCTATTTAATATTTAAATCTAAAAATTCACAAAATAAATAGCGTTGATGTAAATACATTTACATTTACATTAATAGATAACTAAATCTTTTAAATGGTGAAAATAGAGTTTATTTTGAGGTGTATAAATGGTGAAAATAGACAAAGCTCGGTATAGTTAAATAGATAATTAGATCTTTTAAAAATGTTAATAAAGGTTCAAATTTTGATCGTATACGTAGAAAATATTTTGTTAAAAGATATTGTACCTAGGGCCATCTCTCTACTTAAAAAGAATGAGTTTTTTGTTGTGCGGTGATAGATACTCTTAATACACAAAAAAGTAATAATAAAATCCTTTGTAAAAAATAATAATAAAATATGTGACAGAAAGAAAAAAAAATAAGAGAGAGAAAATAATCATCTAATAAATGATATAATTAAAAAAAAAGATAAAAAATAATTACTAAAATCATGTTTTTTGTTTTGTAAATAGAAACATATTTTAAAATATTTAATCAATTATTTTTAAAAACTCTTTTATTAAACTTATAGAAACAAACAATAATTTTTTTTAAAATAAATTTTTTTATATAACTACGAGTTTTCCCACCCAACGATATAAATAAACAGTAAAATAAAAAAAAATAATAATACTATTAATATGAGTATCATTTTTCATTCTTTTGTCTTAAAAGAAGCGTTTTTTAACCATTAGTTCATCAATTTTAATTATTACTTAAATACAAGTATATAGTACTAGCTATCCTAAACAGTATACACACAATAATTTTTGGGTGGGACCGGTTTCTCGTGTCTGAGGTTGAACTATCAATTCAGGGACATACGTGGCATGGGTAAGGGAGGTCCACGTATATTGGTGGACCTGTCGTTACAACTGTCGTTTTTGTCCGTTAGAGATCGCCATGCACGGTGACTGAACCTGACACCTGCACCGTCGTTTTTCACGTGCAACAAATTTTTTCTTCCATACGAATTTGGAAATACTCTAAATTATTATTATTATTATAAAAAATATAAAATAGCGGATAATTCTGGTTAAAGACGCCAATGTTTACGCACCTGAAATTAAACTGGTGTTGGTTCGAATATTTGTTTATATTTTTTTTACAAGTAATGTAATTATAAAAATAATAAAAATGGTTTTTTTATAGATTTATGGTGAAATATGAAATTATAAATAATATAAGTATTTGTAGACTTTTTTAATTATTATTCAAACGGCTTTATATTTTTAGGTTGGATCTCTCTTTTCATTATTGATATGTTTGTTTTAGCGTTTTTAATGTGATTTCAATTCTAAAAGTATCTTAAAATGGGAAAAATCACGATGAATCGTGTTTGACTAAAAATCAAAATTACATTTGAAGACAATTTTTCATGTTGAAATGAGGTAAAACATAAATGTAACGTTTTTTTAGCTTATCAATCTAATTGATCTATGTTTAACACCAACAAACATACACTACATTATGGTCAAAATTTAATAACCATTTTCACTTTTAATACCGTTTTACTTTGGATTTTTTTTATGAGTAATTGGCTAATTGTAATATAAAAATAGTATCTTGTTTTCATTTTATTTTTTGGAAATAATAAAAACAACCAGCATATTTATAATTAAATTTTAATGTTTTGTAAAAAAATTCTATCTCCCCATTTAAACCAAATACAAAAACATTATTTTTTTTAATTCCTTCACTCCTAAACACATAAATAAAATACAAAAATAAATATAAAATAAAAAATAAAAAAATAAAGTAATAGATCCTTATATTTTATACTTTTCTCATCTACATTATTTCTATACTATTTTATCCTTCATCACATTATTTATTTTACTTGTAATTTTCTTTCTCTTATACACTCTAGCAATTGATCACTAAGAAGACAATTTCAGAGACAAGGACCTAATCAACTTGAGTTCTTCTATCATTGTTTTCCATATAAAAATATACTTGGCTAGTTTTTCACTGATCTTCTCTTCTAGTTTTTCTGGTACCATATTTGCATTCACTTCAACTGATTTTACTGTGGTTCGTTCCAAGTGAAATCCAACCCAAGCAACATTGTCCTTTCTTGTCATCATCATAAGGTCAAGATCAACAATCCATTTAAGATAAATTTATTTTGTGTGTTTTATCTTCACATTCTTTTTCATCAACTTCGAGTCCGTTTCGTTTAGATTTTAGTAGAATGAGAAGTAAAAAACACACAAATCAAAGTAAAAATCATTGGTTTAGATTATTAATGTACAAAATTAAGACGATCCAATGGAAGTAAATATTGTCAAAATCAGAATATTGGTAGCCTTAAGACTATAATTTTTATCCTTATATCCATCTTGATCATTGAAGCTTTTCAAATTCTGCTCAATTTGAAGCATAGGACTCGCTAAGTGTCTAACAGGAACTTCCATGACTACCTAGGGAGCACAAAACAGAAGGTAGTTCCTTCTCCAGTCCAAGAATAAGTTTTTGCGTATGACGATTAGATTCATTAGACTGATCTTCTAGACCCTGCGTTATTGCATATTCATGTTCATGATTTGGGGGATTTTTTTTCTTTTTTGCATCTTTCAGTGTTGGTTTCCCCTTTTGATCACAATCGTTTTTATGTTCTATTTTTGTTTCATCTTCCACATTCAAAATTTGATTTTCTAGATCATCTTTCAAATCTTCTTCGTTCTGCATTTTATATGTCGCATCTTCTTGACTTTGTATTCCATTTTTCACAACTTCTTGACGTTGAATGCTTGTTTTCTAATCACTGTTGATAAAATCATAGGTTGCTTTGAGTCCCATCTTGTGAATGAGCAATGTCTCCATCATGTTCATGATGTTGTTCATTTTATCTTCAATTCTATAACGTTGCATTTGCTATTGCCATGTGTGACTCAAATGTCTGGGTTTCTATTGTTTGTTTTCTTTTTTTTCTTCTTCTGGGATATAGGAATCTGTACGGTACCTCAGGTTTAGTCCGATATCTAGGGTCCAACTCGACACTCAAGTCTATCCCGGCACTCAGGTCCATCCTGACACCCAGACGCCAAGGCTATCTTCACAGCCTCGCGCCAACCTGCAAGCTTAGCCCCATCACCGCTAGCACCCCACCATGAGTGCCACAAACACCGTCTTATAAAGACCTTTAATAGACATTCAATGCCAATGATCGCAGCATAATAGCTATAGACAAGATCCCAAGATTGAAACTATCACATCCTAAGATCGAAGTCATCACGCACCTGGACATCTGAACTTCTACTGTATATATACCTCATGTATCCCCTATGTTCTAATTTGTACTTGGCTCATCAGTCTGCAGATTGGGATATTTCTAGTCGACAGACTCTTAGGCCATTTCAGAACAGAATCAAAGAAAGAAGGATGAAGGTTTGAAGTAATGAAAGAAGTGATGAGGGAGGAGGAAGGAAAGCACTAGTTGATATGAACTAGAAAGAAGATGAAAGAGTTAAAGATGAATGGCTTGTTTGATTTTTGTTTTTAAAATCATTTTTCTGTTTTTAACAACAGAAAACTAAAAAACTCGTTTAGCAGACGAATTTTTAAAAACTGTTTTTAAGAACAATTTTCGTTTTTCGGTATTTAAAAACTAAAATTTAAAAACATCTAAAACTTGTTTCTGTTTTTTGTTTTCAGTTTTATGAATTTACATACAAATTTGTATTGAAAACTTTTCTAATTTTTTTTTTTAAAAAAAAAATTGTTTCTGAAAACTATTTTAGAATACAATTTTAAAAAACTAAAAATCAAAATTATTTCAAACAAGCCCGAATACTTTCAATTGATAGAGATAGAAAGATATGTTGATAGAATTAACAATAAGTATCTATCACTCTTTGTTTATAATAAGAAAGAGAAATTATCACTCAAACTCTTAAAAATATCTTGAAAATACTATCACTTCAATATTCAATTTCATTCACATAATTCTCTTTTTTTTCTAAAATTCAAATTAATAAAATTGAGAGCACTAGCTATGCCAAACAATATAATACAACAATTCAACAGGTTTCAAAAACCTAATAAAATTAAAATAGGGGTACAATAACACAACACTCCAATACCAACTCTAAAAACACCTAAACAAAACATAAAAGTATGATAACATATGTCATGCCCCATAAAAACAAACGATCCACGATGTAGTGAAGTTAGAAGACTAAGACACAAATGAGATGTTGGAGTGAGGTGTTTTATTCGTCACCCACAACCAACTACAAATAGTCACAATGTCAATTAGCTTTTCTAGATTGAAAACTTTATTATGAAACACAACATTATTACGAGCAAGCCACATTAACCGAACAATAAAGAACCAAATCACCTCTCACATTCTTCTTCTAATTATGATAATAATATCCTACCCTTCAATAAAGTTTTTATTTTTTTATATAAAAAAGTAAAAAACTAAGACTCACTATAACTATCATACTAATTTTTTTGGTCAAACCATAATAAAATTTAAAATATATTAAATCTATGTTTTATTATTAATATTTCTTATTTTTTTATAATGGAAACATCTTTGAAAAAAATAAGTAAAAAGTGAATAATTGATCGGATCCAAATTACATAATATTGATTCATATTATTTAGATACTAAACCAATATAATAAATCAAATCAGATGATTTTTTTAAAAATTAAATGAATCTGTATTGCAAACATCCCTAATAAAACAAGTAGTATTGTACTATTGTATAGTATTGGAATGGATTGAGTGGGCAGTGGGCACTTTGGTAAATTTGGGAGAGATAGCTTGGTGCTTTGCCGCTTCAGGGGGTGCAGGTGCCACGTGTGTCGACTTTGCGCGATGCTCCTGCACGTGATCAAGCTTGGACCACGTGTTAAAAGATTACTACTGCGAACAAATAAAATGACTGGAGCGGTGGTTGAGTGTGGAGATGAATGAAGTAGTAGTACTGTACTAATGAACTAAAGAGATTTCTTACTATAATAAAATCTTTTAAATTTTTTATTTCTTTTAATAAGAAAAAAAAAAAAAGAAGTGACTCGGCGAGTACCCTCAATTACAGCTGTCCCCACGTAACGGTTTCAATGCTGCCAAAGTACAATTCTCCGTATCGCTTTACTCCTGTTGGGAAAAGAATCCTCTCTCGCCTGAATAATTAAAAATAAAAAATAAAAAATAAAAAAATTACCCCTTCATGTAATATAGACTTCACTATTTTATATACAGTTAAAGCAGTAATAATTAACTTATTAATTTTTTAAAAAAATATTGTGTTATTTTAAGTCTATTTTTATCAAATAAAAGCTTTATAATTTTAAGTTTATCTTGCTATTATTTTATATTTATCTTTCTTTTTATTTATATTTATAAAAATTTATAAATTTAATGTACATTTAATACATATAAAAAAAAATAGACATAGAAAATCTATTTCTGAAGTATTATGAATTACTCCCTCCGTTTTTAATTATAAGTAAAATATTAATTTTATATTTATTAACAATAATGGTTAATTTGATTTAATAACGTTAATTTCAAGTAAACAAAAACATATTTATTACTCTTTATTCCTTTTTATTTGTTCAGAGAGATAAAAAAGTTTGTTCATATTTATTTGTTTATTTATATTTTTAAGATAAAAATATTTTTATAATGAATAAAATACTTTAAAAATTATTTTTATAAAAAAATAATAATAATTATATTTTTTAATAAGTAATAAGTATACTTAAATGGATAAATAAATAAAAATATAAATAGTACAATTAGTAAATAAGTTAAATTTATTTATAATGAATAATTGATATTCATAAAAATCTTAATCATATATAACTCAGTTGACAAATGATTATAGTGATAAATAATTGTAATGAAAACCTCTTTGGCAATGAAGATCGCTGTTACTTACACAGTATTTACATCGGTGAATACAGCTGCAAAGCAAAACAGAAATCCAAAATGATAGTTACAGTTATCTTCCACTCCTTTCATTTCTTTGTCCATATCTTGTGATGTATTTTTGCTTTTTGTCTATGTACAGTGCACCCGCAGATTTGGCATATCCTAGTGATGCTTTTTTTTTAAAAAAAAAAAAAATTATGTAATACTATTTCTACAATAATGGCCGTATTTTAAAATTGTGGAGTTTAAGGCAAAAATTAAGATTTATCTCTATTTTAATATTTTAGGGTCTAATATTATATTTTTTTAGTGATAAAAATTTTAAAAATTGAGAGGGAGAAGAAAAAAATGAAAAATGTAAAAGAGATTGAAAATGATACAAAAGTTTCTTTTATCTAATGTAATTTTGCACATATTTAAATGTTTTTTTATTGAGATACAAATTAAGGTATTAAATACATTATAACACAAATTTTGTTAGTAGGATACAAATTAAAGCATTAAATAAAATATACTAATATTACTATAAATTAAGGCACATTTTAAAAGGACTTGGTGGTCATTTTTATAAGATATTGCACAAATCTTATAAAGCCTTTATAGTTATTTTATTTATTTTTTCTTATTAAATACTTTGACATTATTGCGCTAATAAGTAACAACTAAACACTATTCAAATAATCGTAAAATAGATACTCTTATTATATCACACAACTTTTTGAGAAATTTGACGCAATCAACTAATTTTATTGGTATGCGTAATTTAGATAAATATACTTTATAATAAAGACCGAAAGGAGTACTTTCTATGAGGTCATCATAGACTTAAGCCTCATTGCTAAAATATTGCCCCATCGTGTAAGGTTTTAGCGGATCTGGTGGTGAACCAAAAGGAACGATGAATTTTTTCTCAAGGCATTTTATTTGTAAAAAATTGGGGGGAATCAATAAGTTGAAGCACCATTACAGTCCCCTAAGTTTCTAGATTTGCAGCTAGCTGTCATCCTTGAAGCATTCTTCATGCTTCTTCTCTAGATTCTTCGTTTAAGCTATTCTCGGTTTAAAGTCAAGTGTGAAGTGGGTAAATGAAGTCTCACATTCGATGGTTAAAATCAAAGTGAAGGGTTTATAAGTGAAAAGACTTCTGCACCTAATGCCTTAAGGTTTTAGGTTGCATTGTGGTGTCCTTCCCTTATATACTCCCTCTCATCTAGACTCCAACAATGGTATTAGAGTCCGGTTGATCCTGTGAGTGGCGGAGACGAGTACGTGCCTCTGTAAGGTGGGATTAAGCCCTGGGAGGAGGCAGGTGACGCCCACGTGCGAAGGGTATGGATCCCACAAAGTGATCGTTGTGTGAACGATCAACCTACGTGTGGAAGGGTTAGACCATGGGAGGTGGAAGAGCGCCAGTTCGCTGTAGATGGATCATTCCAATGTGAAAAGGATTCACACTTGAGGTGGAGTGTTGAAAGTCAAGTGTGAAGTGCGTAAACGAAGTCCCACATTGGATGGTTAAAATCAAAGTGAAGGGTTTATAAGTAGAAAGATACTTGCACCTAATGCCTTAAGGTTTTGGGTTGCATTGTGATGTCATTCAATTATATACTCCCTTTCATCTACACTCCAACAGTGGTATCAGAGCCCGATTGATCCGGTGATAGGTGGAGACGAGTACGTGCCTCTTCATGGTGAGATTAAGCTTTGGCAGGAGGCTTGTGATGCCCACATGGGAAGGGTGTGGAGCCCACAAAGTGATCGTTTAGTGAATGGTCAGCCCAGTGTGGAAGGGTTAGACCATGGGAAGTGGAAGAGCACAAGTCTGCTACAGAGGGATGGTTCCAATGTGAAAAGGATTCACACTTGAGAAAGAGTGTTGAAAGTCAGGTGTGAAGTGGGTAAATGGAGTCCCACATTGGATGGTTAAAATCAAAGTGAAAGGTTTATAAGTGAAAAGACCCTCGCACCTAATGCCTTACAGTTTTGGGTTGCATTGTGGTGACCTTCCTTTATATACTCCATCTCATCTACACTCTAACATTTTCCTCATGCATCACACTTGCAAGAGCACAATAGAAGAAGAAGATGAAGAAGAAAAGGGGAGAGAAAGAAGAAATAAAAACAAAACGATAATGAAGGTGAGGTTGGGAAGGTGGCAAAGGGATGATGCGGGGAATGGGCCGGTGTCCGGTGAGGTTGGCGTTGGAGAGGTTGAGTCCAGCAACAGTGGAGTTAGTGGGGTCGCAGGTGATGCCAGCCTAGTTGCAGAGAGTGGGGCGAGCTTTGTTCCAAGAGAATAGGGAGGAGGAAGGGTCATTATTGAGTTCTCGAAGTGGTAAAGGAAGAGACCCTCTTGGTTGAGAGAGAAAGTAATGAATGGAGTTAAACAGAGTGTGTGGAAAATGAAGAGAAAGAGAAAGAAGCAGGACTCAACTGCAGGCAATGAAATCTGGATTTTAAATATTATTGGGACTTGTTTTCAAATTGTGTTCTTTAAATATTACAAATAAATATGCACCACTAGATTTAATGATGCATATCCAACGAATTGTATCAAACACCTTCCTATGCTGCACTTACACTAGAACACATTTTTTTAAATGGTGTACGGTGCACCATTGTCCTCCTTGACCACCATAGAAAAAGCCTCTTTTACTTCATTTTTCTTTTGCAATTTTGTTTTCTTCATTTTCACGTAGAATATAGTTCCTGTTTTAATAATCTGTAAAGAAAGAAAGTATAAAAATATTTTATTTAACTAAAATGCAGATAGGGGGACCAGTATGTGTATTTAGGTACCTAGAGAGTACAAGAATATGGACTAAGATTTTTGATCCCACGGGGATTGTGTTGGGTATGGGAAATTGATTTAAAAATGAGTATGATGATGAGTACTTAAGTACTCTACCAATTGTCATTTCTAATCACATATCTGAAAAGTTATGATTACAAGTAAGGCTGGGGCTTGGGTATATGAGTTCAGGACCATAGTCCAGTTCACAAAACCTGCAAGAAAGTTGGAAGGAAATAAAAGATGAAAGCAAGAAAAAGTTAATTTCTTCTACTTTTGTAAATCAAATTTTCTTTTTATTTATCAAAATTTGCTTTCAAAGCATAGAAAGACATTGCATCGTTATTTTCTGGTTAGGGATTAGTCTTCTCCTCGAACTTACGTCCGTACGAAACAGTTTTTGAGTGATCACGAAATGTCGCTCCATTCTCACCAGTAAAGGATCGAACCCCCACACATATGGTTAAGGGACGAGGTGGGCTACAACCACGCCATACGTCGTAATTCACCTCGTCTCTTAACCACATATATGGTGGTTCAATCTCTTGTTGGTGGGAATGAATTGACATTCAGTGCCACTAGATAATTGCTTTGTGCGAGCTAAACATCGAGGAGAAAGCTAATCACTATTTGGCGATAGTGAATATCCTAAGAAGGAAAAAATTAATAAAAGGAATTTTCATAAAAGATAGATTTTAGAAAAAATGTACAATTTTAATCCATATTTATGTGTTTAGAATATATCTTATATTTTCTTTGTTTCTTTTTAAGTATTCACTTAGAGTGTAAAAGTTTGTTCTTATATAATTGTCTATCTATATACTACTTTCAGTCTTTTTTAATAGGATCCATAACTAATTCACATGGATGAGTAATAGTAGTTAAGTTTGTTAGAGTAATTAAATATGTCTATAATTTATATTAGTTTTCTTGAATATAACCTCTAAGTTATTGGATTTATTAATACCATATTTTCTTTCTACTCACCTCATTAATCACATTTTTGGTAAAAAAATTATTAATAATGCAAACATTTAGGAAGTGTCTTATAAAAATGACGAATAGAATTCCTCTAAAAAGTCCTATAAAAAGAACCAAAGCTAGTATTTTAGGAAAGTATTAATTGTACTTTTTTTTAATTCTACCCTTATACTCAGTTCCTATTTATAAGACATTTTTAACTGAACTACTCGAACCAAAAAAAATAGTTAAAACTTTAATTTGTAAAAAATTATCATAACATTTCAATTTTACCCTCATTCATTTAATGATAGTAAACCTAATTCCATTATAGCGATTTTAGTTTCATAAGTCAAATTCTTTTATCATCTCAATGGTTCATCGTTATTACTATTCTTTCATCTAACTAGTTTTCTCGTTAAATAACAAGTTAACAATTAGTCAAAAATTTTATTTGGGTTAACTAAAATTGACTAAATCGCAAAATTGTCTCGTAGAAATAACAAAATATTTTATAAAATAAAGAAACATAAAAGCTCCTAGAAATCTTCTTATAAATAGAAAGAGAGGGATGACTACTCTCTTTGTTTTTTACAAATAAAAAAGAGAGGGAGTACTACTCCTTTTTTTTTTCTATGTTGCTTTAGCTTTTTAAGTTGTTATTTATTTTTTTGTCATATGCTAAGAAATCAAGACACACTTAACTTTTTTTTTTATATAATTTTATCCATATTTATTGCCAGTAGCTTTGAGACTTTATTTAGGAATATTTACTAAATAAATCTTTTACTCCCAACTAACCACTTGTATTAATTAACTAGTTGTGTTGTCCAATCAATATGCACTATTTTTAATTGGAATTTATTAAATTAATTGAAGAGAGATTTTAGGTGAGGCTATATTGAAAAATTATGTATTAGATAATTATAAAATTTAGAACTCTCAGCTATTTTTTTAATTCTCATGCATAACCTTAAATGACATAGAAAAAAAAAAATAGAGGGAGTAATATAATTAATACATTTTTTTTGAGTAAATTGCACTTATCATTCTTGAGGTTTGTCTAAATTGTACTCCACTCTATTTCATTAACTATGGTTACTTTTATTCTGTTACAATGGTTAATTAGTTTTTTTTGGCACACTAAAATTTGTTTTTTTTAGATTTAAATAATTATAAGTCCCAACAATTTTTTTCACTTTAATTTAAATTAATTCAATTTTTTTTAGTCTCTAATAATGTTAAATTTTTTCATGACCTTTTTTAAGGGACCGAAAGAAAAAATAAATTAAATAAGAAGACGAAAATTAAAAAAGGGACTTAAAAAATATTTTTTTTTAATAACAAGGCTTAATTGTATTTTTAGTCTCCCAATTTTGTTTTTTTTTTGATAAACCATACTGATTTTATTCATAGGGGTTCAAATTGAACCCAACAAAATAGAGACAGTACTGCATAGCAGAAAAACATCCAAAGGGACATGACAACCAACTAGCAAAGTTTAAACCAGAATTTGCAACATGAACTCTAAGCCAATCCCAACTTCTAATCTTGACTAATTCCCCCACATTGTGAGCCACAAAAACCTCCTCTTTAAAAACTAATGCATTCCTAGCAATCCAAATCGACCAAAAGCATGCACAGGCCACGGTCAATATCGACCAAATTCAGCCTAGTTGGTAAACGATCCAAAGACGCACGCCATATTAGTGCCTGGACTCGTGTAGGGGCTTTGCATTTCCAGACAAAGGACATACTGTTAACCAATTGATCGTTCTGCACCTCTCGAACCTGACTATCTAACAAATCATAACCGAGCTTAGAAGTATAACTAGAAAAATTCTTTTACACCCAAAGAATACCATCTTGATGCTCCCTTTGAAGAGAAATTGGTCGCAAAATATCTAACAACAATTGTTCTTCCTCCTCTTGCCATGCATATAGTCTTCTATTCCAGGATAAATGACATATCCATGAATTATTAACCCACTGCCCGATACAAGATACGGTTCCTGTTTGATTTGATGACATAGAGTAAAGTCGAGGAAAAAGGTCCTTAAAAGAATCCATACCAAGCCAGATATCTTCCCAGAACAAAATAGAATTACCTGACCCGACCTTCCACCTGAGATTATCACCAAACCAACCTGCATGAGGGAACACAGTACCACCTACTGAAATCATATCCGACCACCATAAGGAAGGACGATTTCTGCCCGTTCGAGGGGATGTATTTAAGAAGCGCCCGTTAGTGTCACCATACCTAGCATGCAGCACAGATACCCATAACTCATTGTCGTTAGATGTCAAGAGCCGCCATTTCCACTTTGCTAATAAACTTTGGTTGACATACCTAATATTACGGACTCCAAGACCTCCTTTCTCTTTTGATAGACACACCAACTCCCACCGAACCCAAGGAATTTTATATGAATCAGAAACTCCACCCCAAAGAAAGGATCTTTGAAGCCGAGAAATTTCGTCAACAACTGATTTTGGCATCTTCAAGAAAGACATTAAGTAGACAGGCATATAATTTAAGATAGCATTAATCAGCATAGTACGACCACCAAACGAGACATATTTATGCTTCCATGAGGTTAAACGTTTTGTCAGCCTATCAATTAAAGGGCCCTAAGTTTTACGACGCCGGGGATTGGCACCAATTGGAAGACCCAAGTAAACGAAAGATAGGGAACCTCTTTTACAAGACAGAAAGGTAGTAGCTCCATTCATAAAAGAGTCATCTACGTTAATGCCATAAAGATTACTCTTTGAAAAATTTACCTTTAGTCCAGAGCATAACTCAAAACTTTGTAGTAACGCTTTCCAAGCCCACAAATTCTTCTCAGTTGCTTCTCCCACTAAAATCGTATCATCTGCGTATTGCAATAAATGTATCTTTGGCCCATCATCTCCAAAAGAAAATTCATCAATAAGATCCTTATCAACTGCCTCCCTAGCAAGACCCGCTAACCCTTCCGCCACCATTAAGAAAATAAATAGAGCTAAATGGTCACCTTGTTTTAGCCCTCGGTGAATCTTTATCTCTTCAGTTGGATAACCGTTTACCAAAACAGACATATCTCCGGAACACATACACGCCTTCATCCAGCCAATTCAAGTCTCATCCAGGCCAAGACGACGCATCATATAAATCGCAAAAGCCCAATCGACAGAATCATAGGCTTTTGCAAAATCCACCTTCAAAATTAGACAACTTTTTCTTGATTTCTTGGCCGAGTCCACCACTTCATTGTTTACCACAGCCCATCTGCAATAAAACGTCTAGGCACAAATGCAGATTGTGTTCTTGAAATCACAGAGTCCAAAACCCCCCTCAACCTGCCCATAAGGACCTTGGCAACCAATTTGTAAATACTAGTCAAAAGAGAGATCGGCCGATATTGACCCAAATTTTGAGGGGAATCCACCTTAGCGATTAAAACTAGGAAGAAAGAAGTAAATGCCTTAGGCAAAGTAGACCAAAAGTGAAAATCATCAAATACCTCTTTGATGTCGCCTTTGATAATATCCCAACACTTCTTATAAAAGAAGAAATTGAATCCATCAGGGCCTGGGCTCTTGTTGCCATCACATTCTGAAATAATCTCCTTAATTTCAATCATTTGGAATGGTTTAGATAGTAGCTCCCTTTGTTGATCAGATATAGACTGAAATCGCACTCCTTCCAGCCGTGGCCTTATCCAATTGTGATTTGCAAAAAATGCTGTAAAATGTGTAACTACTTCCTGTTTTATGCCTACCACATCAGATTTCCAACCATCAATCCCTTGTAAAGTTGCTATGTATTTTTGCCTCCAACGAACCTGCATACAAGAATGAAAAAATTTTGCGTTAGTATCCCCCTCCTTCAGCCATTTGACCCTGGATTTTTGGGCCAAAAGGCTCTCCCTCTGGGTCATACGTTGAATTAACGCAGCCCCTGTCTCCTTCCTTGCCAATCTCTCCATTACATCTAACTCCCAACTTTGTTAATTGTGTAATTTTAGTTTCCAACTTTCAATTGCTCTAATTTGATCCCTTAACTTTTCAAATTGCTCAAATTTTCTCTCCGTTCATTTTTATTACTACATTAAAAGTCAAGGCACGGTTAAACGTTTAGTATGGACCAAAATAAATGGAAGGCGACTCTTACAATTTAGATTTGGACCCAACTCATTCGCGAAAGCTAGTTTTTATGAAGAATATTGCTACACCCTTATAAACTCAACAATGACTATACCACTGGTTGATGTGGGAATTCTAACATGCCCGCTCACGCCCAGCACAACACAGCTGGAGCATGAATAAACACGGGTAGACAAAAAAAAGGGTGACCCAACAATATGAGACTAACAAACACCCAACAACAAACATGTGGGGCCAACAAACGGATCTAGGATAGGATCTGATACCATCTTACAATTTGAGTTTGAGCCTAACTCACTTTCAAAAGCTAGCTTGTAGGATGAAGATTGTCACACCCTTATAAACTCAACAATGGCCATATCACTTGTCGATGTGGAACTTCTAAAAATTCGAGAAGATCTCGTGATTCAACCTAGGAAAGTCCTAAGTCGAGGTCTGTCAGTTCACCAGCCCCTTAAGTTTCGAAGGCTTAGCTGAAGAGGCGTGTTGAAAAGTTTGTCGATTTTTCGTGTTGAACTAAGGTAGGCAGTCTAGTAACAAAAACGGAAGGAGAGATTAAGAGCTCGTTTGTTTCAGCTTATTTGGTAAAATGAGCACTTATAAAAAAATTTAGTCTGTTTATTTGTGCTTTTCAAAATAAGAAAATAATCATATTTTTTGTTTTTGCTTATTTTGAGAAGCAGGTACCAAGTTGCTTCTTAAAATAAGTAGAAAAACTGATTATTCTTATTGTAGCCAAACATATATAATATTTTATTATTCTTATAATAATCACTTAAAAAAATCAATTATTTTTAAGTTTAAACAAACCTGCTCTAAATTCAGAGAATTTCAAACATTTGATCGCAGTTAATCGTTAATCTAGTAACTAAAATAGATGGAAAGAGTAAATTCGAACAATTTAAAAAGTCAAGGAACTAAATTGAAATAATTGAAAGTTAAGAGATCAAAATTGCTCAATTGACATAATTAAAAAACTAAAAGTATAATTAAGTCAAACAATAATTATTATTATATTATTTAATATGCATAATTTAATTTTAACAGAAAGAGTATTAAAATATGTAGTTGTTGATTTTTGTATGATGAATTTGCAAAAGGATAACAGTACTAATGAGTAATTTTAAGTGTGTAGAGTGCAATGTAGAGAGACAGAAACGTGGGAAGGAAGAGGTCCACGCGTTGGGTAGTAGTACAAGTATAGTAGTATATGTACGACGTACGAGTAACAGAAATGAGATACGGATCTGTTTGATCTTAATCATGATTCTCTCTATCTTTGCTTTCCCATTTCAAATACTCTACCTCTCTACCCGACAACCTTCTCTCTCGCCCTTTTCCCATAACTTTTCTTTAATCCATCCCCTAATCCTCCACTTTCACATTTAATCAATTAATTAAACCCTTTTAATAATCTTTTTCCACTGACAAATACGTGGGCTTCATAATACTTAGTTACTTACTTACTATTATTCGCTTAAAAATATTTCAAGGAATGCAACTATGCAAAGATTGAACAGTTTTTAATATAATAATTAATAATAATTGGGGCTAGCTTGAGAGCAGAATAAGGATGGAGGAAGATGAGAGGAAAGTGGGAATGCCTCGGGGATTGTGAGTCTACCGGCTCCGTACAGGAACTACAGGTGGACTATTTAAATACGGAATGCAAGTGACCGGCACGTGTGCGTCAGAATATAGTCATAGAGTAGAAGTAGTAAAATTAATTTTCAATTTTATTTTTATTTATTAAAATAACTTACTACTAGTAATATTAATTTGAAAATAATTAATTATATTTATTCAAAAGTAAAATTATAATAAAATAATCCGTTCTTTTTTTTGATAAACAAATAATTAGTTCTTTTAAAATTAGTATACTAATTATTTCTTTTAATTTGTGCGAAAAATATTCTAGTGCTTGTATTTTAAAAGGAGGTAGTACTATTTAATTTTTTTTCAATGTAAAGATAATTATGATTTTTTTTTTTAAAAAAGAATAGGCCGTTATAGGATGATATGGTGGTGGGGGGTGGCAGGTATAGAATACAGGCTGGACTGACAGAAAAGCAGTAATGATTCGCCCTCCGATTCGGCGACCAATGTTGTCGTTTAGTGCCAGGTCAGCAAGTGGTGGGTCCCACGAACTATTTTTTTCTGAAGAAAAGGACGAAACTTAAAAATCCCACACGAAAATGCTCTACAGCCTGGAGTCCTCAGTCAAACTGAAACCAAAGCACAAGGAACCTCACCCAACACCAACCCAACCGTTATCATCGTTATCTTTTTTCTTTCTTTCTTTCTTTCTTTCCGTTTTTTTATTCTCTCTTTGCTTTAATTGCTATTTTAACGTGAAAATTCTCCTTCTAACCCTCTTCTTTGTCTACATTAACTTCCAGAACTGTTCCATTCACCCAATTATCCCACTTTCTAATCACACCACGTGCAATGCACTTTCCTCTTCCGTTCTAACAACTTTTAATTAAATCTTTTTTTATCCTCAAAACACTACTTATCATTATTTACTAATTTTCATACTCAATTCCATCACACTTAATCTTCCAAATCGTTCCTACATAACAGTATCTTTCTTAATTTATGAATTATTTGAATAAAATATAAAAAACGGTAAGATATTATATCAATCAGAATCAAAATCAATTTCTCATTAAAAAAAATCAAATCACTTGAAGAACTTGATTTACATGAAAATAAAAAAATAGAGACTTTAAAATCAAATGAGAAATAACAAACGGACCAAATGCCTAAATCAAAATTTTACAATATTCCAGAAAAAAATAAATTAAAATTATTATACACGCTAATTTGCTAAACAACGAAAGCTGAGAGGCTCTCCCAAGTCCCACCAAGAGGAGTGAGTATCTATGATTGTGAGGAGCGTTGTGCGTGAAGTATACGCGCTCTTGGACGAGTAAATCATATAAGCGTGTTAGTATTTGTATTTTGTAATTCAGTTACTCTTGTGATAATTATATACTACTAGATTTTTTTGATAATTTGATTTGAAAGGATAAAAGAGGAAAAGAGAGGGAGGTTGCCTTGTGTAAATTGGGAGCGGTTTAAAAGTGACGCGTGTCCAATGACAGCTGTATCCCAAATCCCCAAGCTCCAACCGCTTCCCTGGAAGAAGCGGTACCGATTGCCCATAACGCTCGCTGACAACTCCAAAACCTAACTTGCCCAACCGGTTTCCTCTCACCCTTTCCCACTCACATATAAACACCCTCAACACCTCCAAAAACCCATGCCAATGCTCCACCACCAATACACCCTCACAACATACAATCCCCTCCTCCTTTTCTTCATCAGTATTTTCTTTTTCTTTTTATTTTGAAGGAAAAAAAAAAAAAAAACAAAACTGAACGAAGGAAGGAGATATGAACTCAGCAACACCAGCGGTGACTAGAAAAGAAATGGATCGGATCAAAGGCCCATGGAGCCCGGAAGAAGACGAGGCTTTACAGAAACTCGTGGAGAAACACGGGCCCAGGAACTGGTCCTTGATCAGTAAATCCATCCCGGGCCGATCCGGCAAGTCGTGCAGGCTTCGCTGGTGCAATCAGCTTTCGCCTCAGGTGGAGCATCGGGCTTTTACTCCTGAAGAAGACGACACGATAATCAGGGCCCATGCCCGGTTCGGAAACAAGTGGGCCACCATAGCCCGACTCCTCTCGGGTCGAACCGACAACGCCATCAAGAACCACTGGAACTCTACCTTGAAGCGCAAGTGCGCTTCCATGATGCTCGACGACGTTCGGCCGTTGAAACGGTCCGTTAGTGCCGGTGCCGCGATGCCGATCGCTAACGGACTTTACGTCAACCCGCCCACACCGGGTAGTCCCTCCGGATCCGATGTGAGCGAGTCCAGCGTACCAGTTGCTGCGTCCTCCTCGCACGTGTTCCGACCCGTGCCTAGGCCCGGCGCGATTCTACCTCCCGTAGAAACGACGTCGTCTTCTAATGACCCTCCCACTTCGTTGTCGCTATCGCTCCCCGGCGTGGAATCCTCTGAAGTCTGCAATCGCGTTACGGTGGCAGAGCCGCCGGCGAATCACGCGCTGCCGCCGATGACGTTGCCGACTACCATCCCACTGATGCCGATAATGGCGGCGCCGATTACTACCTCGCCGTCGCTGCAGCAGTTTAACGACCTCTCAAAGCAGAAAGATCCGCCGCCTGCGACGGTGGTGGCGCCGTTTAATTTCAGCGCGGAGCTGTTATCTGTGATGCAGGAGATGATTAGGAAGGAGGTGAGGAATTACATGGAGCAGCAGAATGGGATGTTGTGTTATAAGAACGATGGATTCAGAAACGCTTCGGTGAAGAGAATTGGAATTAGCAGGGTTGATTCGTAAATAGAATTATCAGAAGATGAAGCAGAAGTAGGAATGAAGAAATTATGAACAAACAAAAAATCGGGCCTTTTTTTATTCCTTTTTTTTTTTCAGTAGGAAATAATTTTGGGTAATGTACAGAAGAAGAACTCGTGAGCAGGAAAAAATGTGTTTGGATGAACATCAGGAAAAACGCAATTAATTTGCTAGAAGCCTGAAAAAAAAGAGATTAGATGTTAGCTAAGGGAAAATCTGAAGTTTCTGCAACTTTCTCAGTTGAAAAAGAAAAAAGAAAATCCAGTTTAGAATATTTAGAATAAAAAAATTAAAATGTCAAAAATTTCAGTTTATTTTCTAGTTTGATCGAATTTTAAAAATTTTAATTTTCTTTTTTCAATACGAAAAAATAAAAAATATTGAATTTTCGTTTGTTTTCAAATGAAAATTAGGGCAATTTTTGGAAAAGAAAAAGATAAAACGAGTTTAAAAATGCCTAAAATTTGGAAATCAGGGTGAATTGAAATTCACGGAAGAGGATAACTGAGTAACTGAATTTGAAAGTAGTTAGGTTAGTTAAATGATGGGACCCAAAACCAATTGAGATTAAGTTTAGTTTTATAATTTAATTCGTTACAGTAAATTTAGAACAAAGACAATAATCTCCCTCAAGCTGATTAATAAAAATTCAACTTTTTAGGTTTTTCTGTTTCACGAGAAGATTGAGTTCGTGATAAAGCTTAGAACAGATCTTTCTGATGCATCAAGCATTGGAAATGAAATCAATTTTTTTAGGGACAAATTTGGAATTGCATGAATTGAAAGTTGAAACAACTACTATGATGAAAAGTGCTATAAATTTCAATGGCCCAGAAACCTTAAATTATTAATGATGAGATGCATATCAATTCAATTTAGTTAATAGAAACGGTTTCGAAGGATGTAGAACCTGGCCCATATATCATGTCTATATTCAAAATTCAAAACAATAAATAATGAGATGCAAAAAATAAATAAATATAAATAATTGACCAAAAAAAAAAAGATACTCATCTTTGCCAAAGCAACTGCAAACCACAGTTCCCTGCTTTTCTTAACAGTCATCCTTCCATAGCTTGCTATTCAAATTAGTAATTTTATTTTTCTAAAAAAATTATTCGCATTATATTTTATAATGTTGACATCAGTTCGAATTTACAATCTCTACATGAATTAGTAGCAGGATGCAAACTAAATAAAAAGACAGTAAAACAGACAACAGATGATGTTGACTCCGGGAATCTTGGGGAAGCAGTATCCTGTGACCAAAGATTGAAAAAAAAAATCTAGAGTACTCAAAATTTATTTCTAACCTTGATCAGAAGTTCATAAGAAACTAGTTAAGGAAATGAAAAAACGTAACGTAATTTTTCAACTTTCTATAAGAAATTCCTAAAGTACTGAAAAAGCGTAACGTAATGTAATAGAGAGCACGTTCGTTTGTAATTTTACTATGAAAAAGATTACTTTTTGTAGAAATAAGAATTTTTTTTTCCTAATATTTGTGTTGAAATTCGAAAATACGAGTACTCAAACAATTAATCTCCACGAAATTGTTTTTTTGTTTATTGGTCCAGCAAGGTGCCTGCAGTTTTTGGTTATCAGCGTTTGATTTAGTTAAACTGGATGTGGGCTTCTTGGGCTTTTCAGTTTATATTTCTTC
The DNA here is from genome assembly GCA_037177725.1 of Cyamopsis tetragonoloba. NCBI lineage: Eukaryota > Viridiplantae > Streptophyta > Magnoliopsida > Fabales > Fabaceae > Cyamopsis > Cyamopsis tetragonoloba. Next base: position 39,350,177 of record CM074120.1, on the reverse strand, counting down.
ACGTTGAAATTTTAATCATTGTCTTGCAACTGCGCAAACTGTTGTTTGACCCCCAAAAAAGAATGCTCAAACTATAGAGCAATTTAGATATTTTTGCAATTCTCTAGAATGATAAATATGGAAAAATTACTATTTTTATTTATTTTATTTAAAATCCTTTTATGATTTAAATACAATCACCTAGAGGAGTGTTTTTTTCATAAGAAAGTATAATAACTAAAGATTTAACACGGTACGCTTACCAAATTAGACATGATTGGGACACTTATGCTTTGTTTGGTTATATAGATAGAAAATAGGAGGAAAGAAAATTAAAGAAGGAGGAAAATAAGAAGAAGGAAAAGCTGCAAAATTTTGTTTCTACCAATTAACTTTTCCTTTCATTTTCCCTTAAATTAAACAATAGAAAATACATCGTTTTATATGTGTTGTGGACCAGAATTAGGAGATATCCTGGTCGTGAATACCATGTCGGGCACAATATCATAGATATTGTTGGAGTTGGGTTAGACCCAAAGACAAGGCCCACGAGGCCCAAAATATAGTCTACAAACCCTAAATAATCCTTTATAAATACAATAAATCATAATTACTCTGGTATGCTACTAAGATACTAATAATTACTCTGACCCATACAGTCACTGACTTAAGCGTCGGAGTTCTTGCAGGTCCCCCACCCACCGTCGTGGAGCGCCGTCGGAGCACCTAGAGACCGAAGTTCTTCCCGTGATCTCGTCATCAACACCTCCTAGCCAGGTACCTTTATTCTATGTCGTTCCCGTATTTTTAGAACCCAACATTGGCGCCGTCTGTGGGAAACGGTGAAATGTTTTCCCATCCTCTCCATGGCTGGCACCTCGGGAAGAAATCTGTAACTGAAACAAGAAAATACAAAGAGAGTGATTATAAATTTGAAATATTATCATCCACGCCAACCCTTGACGTCGCTAGTTCCTTGTTCAACACTGCTGCCGCCGTCGCAAACAGAACCACCACCGCCGTGGTTCACAGAATCGACACCGCCACCGCGAAGCCACGGCGCACAGAAGCGACGCCTCCACCACAAATAGCAGCATCACGGTTCAAAGAACCAACGCCGCCACGTAAAGCCATGGCGCACAAAATCGACGTCGCCACCGCGAATCAACGACGCTCAAAACCGACGCCGTTAACGCGAACAGAACCGCCACCGTGACGACGGCCGCCACCACCCAAAGCTTGGCAACGACCTAGGGCAGAGAGAGTGGCGGCGGCAGATTCAAAGAGCGTAAGATCGAAGTCTCCTTGCAGCGCTGCGTGTGTTCTCGCTGACGTGAGGTTGGAGAAGATGGGGGTGGTGCGAATAGCCAGAGGGATAGGCCCACTTGCAAAAAAGAAAAAAAATAAATCTGATTAGCAGCCAAAAAAGGAGGTGGTGCAGCCAGCGAAAATACATCAAGCTGGACCAATAAAAATGGTTATCTGTCACCAAAAAAAAAACAGTGCTGCATCAGTCAAAAAATAAAAAAAATGAGGTCCAGTCTGCAAAATAAAAAATGGTATAGTGGGCTGGATGGTGCGCCAAGCAAAAAAATAAAAAAGCAGACTTGGTCAAAAACGTTATCTTGTTCAAAAAAAAAAGAAAGAAAAGAAGACAAAAAATGATTTTGATGATTCTTTGCTGATTCTAGGCCTCTTACTCAGAGATGATTCTGGCCAATAAATGGCCACCTATTAAAAGACGTGGTGGTGCCTTTAGTAAAATTGTATAAGCACCATATTCTACAAAAATGGTGCAGACAACGAAAAGGGGGTGCTATGCATAGCAAAACAAACATCCCATTTTTTGAAACGAAAGAAGAAAAAGGCAGAGGTAGTAGACCTGGTCAGCAAACGACATACAAAAACGATGTTATATCTAGTAAAATATACATTTCGGTTTTAAAAACAAGGGGTGGTGCAGTCAGACAAAAAATGAAGAGCTTAGTCTCAACAACCAAAGGTGGAAAAAACACTACATTGGTTCAAGGAAGACCTTGTCGATCCAGAAACCATCCCGGTTACATAAATGATCATTTCAATTCAGAAACCATACTGGTATCAAAGTTCGTGCCGGGCTAACACGAGGCGGAAGAATGGACGTGTGGAGCCTTCTAAGGCACGACCTACTATGCAATATGAATGGAATCATGGTGCACGGAGCAAGACCACATGAATATCATGTCGGTCAACTCTAGTAGTGGAGCCTTGTTTCTATTTGTAAACAGGAGAAGTCAGATCATGACGAAAACCCCAAAGGAGAAGCTCAACGACTCGGGAGGGCAACACTATTGTGGACCGGAATCACGATATCCCGGTAACGTCCAGCCATGCCAAAACAAGGACCTCACTTTACATGTCAGCACCTTTGAAAGGGCCATGTACTTTCAAGGGGTGAATGAGGCCATTGTATGTCGTGCCTTCCCCCTCACACTGTCAGAGGCTGCAAGTCGTTGGTTCTCAGACCTTCCACCACAATCCATCAGTAACTGGAAAACTCTCAAAGATAAGTTCATTCTTCATTTCACCAGTACTAAACGACAGTTAAATCTGAATTCCACTTAGAAACTGTTAAACAATGAAAAGATGAATCTCTACGAGATTATATAACACGATTTAATAATGAAGGTTAGAAGTTAGGAATGTTGAACCTGACCTGGTGTTATATTTCTCTGTAAGAGGATTAAAACCAAGAGCTTTCGCCAAACAACTGGCAGGAGATAAGCCCACCTCCATGGATGACGTGAAGGTCAGGGCTGAAAAATGGATCAGAATAGAAGAGTGGGAGAAGGTCTAAGTCGCTAACAAGGACGACAAAGCGAAAACCACTCCTCCAAACCAATCTCGGGGTAAAGATGAAAAACCCCGGGATAGGTCCCCCAAGGAGCGCAAGGGTCTTTTCAATAATTATACCACATTAACTATCCCGGTAGCTTCAGTGTTGCAAGAAGCGATGCACTCTGAACTGAGAGAGCGACCACCAACATTGCAAACAGTGGGAAAGCACAAAAATAAGTACTGTGAGTACCATCGGGATCGTGGGTATTCTACCAACGAATGCATCCAACTCCGGGATGCAATTGAAAAGTTGATCTGACAAGGTAGATTGAGAAATTATGCCCGAGCATCCCAGAACGACGGGATCGCCACCGAAGTCCATCTCCTTGGGTGCAGACACCGAGATCTCCTCTTAGAAACCAAGATCAACGAACTGAAGTTCGGCATAGATCCCGCAGCCCAAGACAAACTCAGGAATCCCCTCCTAGGAGGATAATCCAAGTGATAGTTGGAGGAGCCAGCTTAAAGGGTCTTGAAGATAAGAAGAGGACCCGAGATGCGCGGGATTCTTGTTCCCAGGTAACTCTATAGCTAACCCAGTATTATCTTTCTCAGATGCAGATTTCCCGGAAGAACGTATCCGAGATAACGAACCGTTGGTCATAGCGGCCAATCTGAACGGTTTCGAAGTCCATCGAAGCTTTATTGATCAAGGAAGTTTAGTAGACATCATGTTGTGGAGCCTTTTTTATAAAATGGGATTGGGATCCAATGATTTAATCCCTCACAAGGGCAGTCTAATTGGCTTTACTGGAGACGCAATCATCCCCAAAGGATACATTGACCTCAAGGTGAGTTTTGGCAAAAAGCCAAGTACCAAAACAATCTCGGCCAGATTTATAGTGGTGGATTGCCCTTCAGTATACAATGCAATCATTGGGCGACCAACTCTGAACAGCCTTGGCGCCATAGTTTCTACCATCCATTTAGCCATGAAGTTTTCTGGAGAAGATGACTCAGTAGTAACTGTCCATGGAAAAAGCAGTGATGCAAGAAAATGTTACCAAGGAAGCCTCAAAATCACCAAAACACCATCTATCCCGCCAATAAAGGCGGAAGAGAAGGGAAAGCAGAAGATAGAAAGACGTGATTTGATACGGGATGCAGGGGTCATGATGACTAACCTAGATCCTAGAGCAGACTTTGAGTATCAACGACCTCAACCAGAAGGAGACCAGATCTTAGTCTAGATAGGACTTAAAGAAGACCATACTGTCAAGATAGGGGAAAACTTACCCCCCATAATCAAATAGCGACTCATTGAACTGCTGAAAGTGAATAAAGACCTGTTTGCTGGGGTTTCCTCCGACATTCCTGGAGTGGACCCAGAATTTGTGTGCCATCGCCTGTCTTTAAAACCGGGATGTATCCCAGTGGCCCAGAAGAAAAGAAAAATGGGTCCAGAAAGACAAGTAGCCATAGAAAAACAGGTGAAGGAGTTGTTGGATGCAGGTTTCATCCGAGAAATAAGTATTTATCCTTCATGAATGCTTACTCTGGCTACAACCAGATCCAGATGCATCTTGAAGATCAAGAAAAAACGGCATTCATAACTGACATGGGTGTTTACTGCTACACTATGACGCCGTTTGGTTTAAAGAATGCCGGAGCGACATACTAGCGGATGATGAGCCAGGTTTTTAATGAACAGATCGGCAAGATCCTTGAAGTCTATATTGACGACATGATAATAAAGACTCATGAAGATAAAGACCCGGTGGCCGATTTGCATAAAACTTTCCAACAACTACGCAGGTATGATTTAAGGCTAAATCCCAATAAATGTACTTTTGGGGTCGAAGCCGGAAATTTCTTAGGCTTCATGCTAACCAGTCGAGGGATTGAGGTCAACCCCGACAAGTGCAGTGCCGTGTTAAATATGCAGGGTCCCAGGACCATTAAAGAAGTTCAACAGCTGACTGGAAGGATCGCGCCATTGACAAGATTCCTCCCAGATTCAGCTAGGAAGTGTCTACGCTTCTTTAGGACTTTACGGCGCAAAGAGATTCCAAGAACGCTTAATGTCACAGACTTAAGGCGCTACCATAATCGGAAGAAAGTATGAGAAGTACAAATAATCCGAGAATGAGATGTCATCAACACACAGAAACCGACATACGCGCAAGGCCAACAATGAGTCGAGATACCATTACGGGTAATTCTCTACTACAGACTCAATAGGGGCCCTTCACGGGTTAACCCTGGCCATGAAGAAACATGAAGTACTGCCAAGGTCACACTTCAACTTATACTTAGGGGCTAAAAGGGCGACATCACTAATGTGTCCTAACAATTAAAAAGACGTGAGAAATCTCCATGTCAAGCGGGATGAAGAGGCACCTTAAATGGTCAAGCCTCAGCGACATACAGAAATGCAGTAAATAAAGCATGAACCTAGGAGCACAAAGAAAAGGAGGGACGCCTTCAAGGCCGACCCTCATCACAAAGAACGAGGTGCCACTATGGTTAAACCTCAGCGACAAAAATGGGGAGGGACGCCTTCAAGGCCGACCCTCGTCAAAAAGAACGAGGTGCCACTACGGTTAAACCTCAGCGATAAAAATGGGGAGGGACGCCTTCAAGGCTGGCCCTCGTCAAAAAGAACGAGGTGCCACTACGGTTAAACCTCAGCGACAAAAATCGAAAGAATAGATGCCCCTGAGGCTACAAGGTTACGACATAGAGATACAATCTCTACAGAAAGCATAAAGGCAAGCCTAGATCGAGACCGGGATGCCTTTCGAGGTTAACCCACAACAACGACAAACGAGAATGATAAGATGACCAAGGCCTCTTAAGGCCACCTACAAAGCGATGCAGTATGCCTCTTAAGGCTATCCACAAATGACGATAAACAGATATGCCTTTTAAGGCCATTCAAGAACAGCAAGTCAAAAGCTAAGAAAATAGCTACGACTGCAAGTAAACTCTACAAAACGAGATCAACACTGCTTACGAAACGACATATCAAAGTCGGCTAACAAATGCAGTGTAGAAATATAAGCTCTACATAAAACACCAAGATGTAAATCTACAGCTATCAAGCAACAAATTAAAGGCAAAAGCCCGAGATGACAAATGTGGCGAGATTAAAGCAACAAGTATTCCACAGTGCATACAAAATACTGTTTGAAGGTTAAAAACTCGAAATAAGAAGCTATCAACACGGGATGCCTTTAAGGCTAACCCTCAACAACAAGATCAACAAAAGGATGCCGCCAAGGTTAACACACATCAACAAAATCAAAGGGCATTAACTAGGGCCAACCCAGTTCTACATTACGAAAAATCATGAGGACAACGATCCAAGCTAAATGCGCCAAATAAACACAAGCAAGAAGATGGTTGTCACCATTGTAGCCAAATCAATCCTAAAGGAGAAAACAACAGAGAAGCCCAGATTCATTAAAGGGTAAAGTGCAAAACGCATAAATCGCCAAGTTCAACATAAATCACAACATTATTTTTCAGATAGAAGTGGACAAAATTCCTACGGGCCAATCCAAGAAAAATACTTGAGTCAAAGACAAAAAGGCTACGACCTTTTCAAGAAGACAATCCTACGGGATACTAAAAAGGCCTACGGGTCATTCCAAGACAAAGTACTTGGACCTAATTCGACGAGGCTATAGCCATCTCGGGATGACAATCTCCCGGGATATCCCATAATAAGGCCGATGGCCATCTCGGGATAAAAGTACCCCAAAACAATATCAATGAGGCTAAAAGCCGCTTCGGGATAAAAATTTCCCAATATAGTGTGGAGGAGGATATATGCCATATTGGGAAAAGAGTTTCCCGGAAAATAAGCAAAAGAATTGGTTAGTAACCAAAGCGTGAAAGAAGCACAAAGGTTCATCACAGAAGAAATGTTAAAGTAATTAGAAAAGTAAGTCAGGAGGCTTCGGCTTCACCGACATCAGTGTCATTATCTTCTGGAAGACGTAAAGATCAAAAGAAGCAAACACCTGCCAAACTGAGGTGAATACCGAGATTCAAAAATTGAAATATCTTAACACAATCCCTGAAGGTATCATGACCCCTTCCTTTGAGGAGACCTGAAGAGACCTTGAAGCTCATTCACAAGACAAATCCCACATTTGGGTTCAAGATGTTATACAAAAATACAAAACAACAAGCACATAAAGACCATGATTCAATAGATCCGGCACGAATAACCCAAAGAGGATAGCTTGCTCAAAGTATCCTGTCAACTTGGGAGACAATAGTGTTACAAATCCAACTTTAGGCATGCAACAGTCTATTTCAGCAAAACTATTTTGACTAACACTTCTCAGCGAAGTACATCTCGATAACTGACCCAACTTGGCTCCAAGGCCATGTTGATTCCAATAAGGACTAAGTCCCTAATTTGAAGAAGATAACCTCGGCAAGACCGTTGATCCCAACAGGGTTTCCATTGGACTCTTTGTCAATGAAGTTCATGTCGACCCAAAACAAAGGGTTAAAAGTTAACGACCATCATGAATTGAAAGCCTTAACAAAAAGGTTATTCAACTCCTATGTTGAAGGATTAGAAGAAATTGATGATCGGTTGGAATCTTGAACCATTAACAAATATGAAAAGGTTTAAAGAACCAGACTCGACATGCGAGCAAATAAATAGAGAGCAAGATACGCCAACTCAGCCTCAATATGAGGGTTATAAATTCAGCAGTCATAATCTGAATCAAAAGCAAATGTCTATGGTTCCCTGATTGAAAAGGGATAACTAGGCCAAAGAGCCCATTTTCATAGTGGAGATACACATCTTCGAAAAGAATATTGCTAGAGAAATCTAGAAAGAAACTGATATAGGCTTGAAAATAAAAATGCAAAATGCCAACAAAGCTTACTCATTATTAGTAGAGAGTAAAAAATATATACATCAAGTCCAGGCGAAAATTCCGGGATGATGCTGATTTTTGGAAATTTTCGAGAGAACTAATATTCAAGACGACATCGAATGAGATACGGTTGCAAGAGCATGAGATGCCATTGGTATCCGGGATAGCTTCAACAATAAGAGTCGTCATAAATTTAGATCACCAAGGTGGTAAAGCGCCTCTTAGTTTATTAGATCGCACCTAACAACACCGGTGTCGGTAGAGTTAGTGAATCAAATCATCTAAATGATTCCACTAAAAATTGGATGGTAGCAACCTTAACTTGGGGATCATAATCCCATATCCATATCAGTGATGTGGAGGGTCATAGGCCCGATGCCAAGGAGAAAATGACTTAAAATTTCAGTTGAAAATCATGTGCTCATAAGGGGCGAACAACAACCTCAAGAGAAAATTACGTGAAGTCCCGGCATAACGATCAGAGACAAAATGTTTTATCCGACATGACATTCATGTCGACCAAACTATAAGAAAGTCAAAATTTTACCTTCAATAGAACATAGATTAAGGACAGTTATAATATGATGAACAGTTTCACTTTCAATAGAATATCTACTTGGAGCTTACCACTACAATTGATACGTAGCAAGTTGGCTACAAAGGACATAACTTTCTAAGTGGCGTGAATTTTACCAAACTCTGAGGAAATACAAGAACTAAGAGAACAAAAAAATTCATCTTACAAGATGAAATTAGAACATGTGATGCACCTGAGTCAGAATTCTACTCCAGGTAGAACACCATCATGGGGGCTTCAACAAAGAAATCATCAAAGTGATCAGCCATGAAAATAATTCTCCTACTCACAAATGGAGGGCAATTCATCGAGTCTGGGCACGAGAAGTTCGACATTCAACATCCAATCCGGCATATGAACCGAGAATATGAAGTTTCGAATATTGAAGCCAAGAAACTAAATTAAGCCAACAAGGCAAAGGAGAATGCTTGAAATTCTATAAATGATCTTTTAATGAATAAAGAGCGATAGAGCTGAATAACTTGAAATTCCCCAGATTGCGGGATCGACAGTAATCCGACATGGATACTTAAAGTCGTCGACTTGCTTGCAGCAACTCGCCGGCTTGGGGGGCTTCTGTTGTGGACCAAAATTAGGAGATATCACGGTCGTGAATACCATGTCAGGCACAATATCATAGATATTATTGGAGTTGGGTTAGACCCAAAGACAAGGCCCACGAGGCCCAAAATATAGCCTGCAAACCCTAAATAATCCTTTATAAATACAATACATCATAATTACTCTAGTATGCTACTAAGATACTATTAATTACTCTGACCCATACAGTCACTGACTTGAGCGTTGAAGTCCTTGCAGGTCCCCCACCCACCGTCGTGGAGCGCCGTCGGAGCACCTAGAGACCGAAGTTCTTCCCGTGATCTCGTCATCAACACCTCTTAGCCAGGTACCTTTATTCTATGTCCTGTATTTTTAGAACGCAACAATATGTTTTTGTTTTTCTCATTTTCTTTCCTTTCATTTTTTTCCTTAATTCAAACATACTATTAGAGTATGTTTATAAACACACGATTATAACTTTATTAGAAGATTATAGTTTTTCAAAAGGTTGTAGAGTTGTTTGATAACTAAGATTAATACTTACAACTTTGAGTAGTTTTTGTAACTAACTTTTGAGAAGCTATCTAAGATAGCTTTTGGTTTTTAAAACCTGGTTACCAGTAATTTACTTTCACAATTATCTTTATTAATTTTTGAAAATCATAAATTATCCAACCACTACCCTACCAATAATTAATATTATATATATATATATATATATATATATATATATCATTTTAATACAAAACAAAAGAAAATTGATTTAATTTTTTTGGGTACACAATTTGATTTTATTTGAAATTATTTGATTAGATTTGCTTAGATTCGTCGATAAATTACTTTACATTTCAAACTAATAGTCAACATTAGTATCATTAATTCTTATTTATTATGAAAATTATTATTTATTTATTTCATATTTTCAATTATGATAATCCCATTTATTATTATTAGAGAAGGACTATTGCCGCTCTTTTTATCTATTGTCACTTTATTTTATTTTTTTTCAATTTAAATTATATTTTTCAATCAATGAAATTGAACTATTAATATTTAAATATTATTAAAAATATTTAAATAATGTGGCAATAAATAAAAAAGAGTGACAATAGTCTCACATTATTATTACTATTTGCAAAAAAAAATTACATTAATAGCTCATTTGTTATTGCTTTTAAAAATAATAATAAAAAAAGCAAGTTTTTTCTCTTTTTGAAAAATCAGAAAAAGAAGATTAAAAAAAGTGATTATTGTCATTGTTTCCAAATATAAATAAATTCTAATTTTCATCATCATCAATTAAAAAATAATTAATTCTCTACCAATCTTTAAAATTAATTAATTTTAAATAATAACAAACGAAATCTTGATTAAAATATTTCATCTTGGAACAAAGTCCCACATTGCTCAAGGCATTTTGGAGGAAGTCCCACATTGTCGCAAAGGAATGGGTGGACAAGGCTATATAATGGACCCAGATCAATGGTTTTAACTTGCACTAATCAAGAGCACGTTAAACTTGTATCTAACTTTTCTTATACTCTTGTATTAGAGTGTTGTGAGGTTTAGTTCAATTATTTGCTTTGGTGAGTGGGTTATTCTCTAGTTGTTGTTAAACAATAGTCGTGATTTTTTCTCTAGTTTAGAGTTTTTCCAGTTTAAATTTCTGTATTTGACTAAGTTCTTGTTTTATTTTATTTCTCGGTCTGAAAGTAGTTCTTAAGGGGGTTAAATGCGATTTTACTCAAAAGTTACCAAATATAAATAAATTCTAATTTTTATCATTATCAATTTAAAAAATAATTAATTCTCTATCTACCTTTAAAATTAAATAATTTTAAATAATAACAATTAAACTTAATATTGTACTACTTTTCTATGAAAAAACAAAACAAATATTTGTAGATGCATGGGTAACACAAAATTACTTAATTAAAATAGAGAATAATAATACTAATATTATGTAAAGAGGATAAGTGTTGAACCGTTAAAATTCTAAAATATATTTAAATTATTATTGAATTTCAAATGGAATTATTTTTGACATTAAAGTATATAAAAAATAGGTAAAATAACACTTTTGGTCTCTTAACTCTTTGAGTTAATTCACTTTGGTCCCTTAACTTATTTTTTATTAGTTTTAGTCCCTTAATTTTTATTTTGGATTCAATTTGGTTCCTATCATTACATCTGTCAAGGACGTTGTTTTGTCTTTTCCATCCTCTCTAGTCTCTATAGGACAATGGTTTTTTGTAGGAAATGGGTCATTTTGGGTTTTTCATTTGATTGCTATTTTTGTCTAATTTTTGTTGTTTTTCTCTGTTTTATCGTGTTGTAGAATGAGGCATTTTGTTGTGGAAGTCATTTTTGGTGGCAAGTTTGACAAAGACCAATCGAAATGGGAATACTTAGATGGGTTATGCACTGAGTGGTTAATAGAAAAAGCCCAGTGGAGCTATATCGATTGTTTGCACGCACTTTGGGATGAGTTTGGGTATGATACAACAGTGGTGACATTATGGTACAAGATTGAAGGTCAATCGAATGGGTTTAAGGAGCTAAATGGATAACAATGGTGCTATGAAAATGGTGGAATTGGCCAAGCGTTTTGGTAAGGTGGAATTGTATGTGGAGCCAAGAATTTCACAACCTGTCTTTGCTACTAATACATATGATGATGATGTGATAGTTGTTGAGTTAGAAGTGGTGAGTCAGGAGGATACATATGTTGATGATGATGTGGTCGTTGTTGAGCCAAAACTTGTGGAGGATACAAATGTAGACGTTGAAGACAATGTGGTAGAAGAAGAAGAGGTGGAGGAGGAGGTTATCATAGAAGAAGTTGTGGAGGATACAAAAGTATATGTTGAAGACAATGTGGCAGTAGAAGAAGAAGTGGTGGAGGAGGAGGCTACCAACGAAGAAGTTGTGGAAAAGAAAGGCAAAGGGAAAAGGAAGATGGGATAAGTCATTAAGAGGAAGTGAAGAAAGCAAAAACCGATGGTTGATGTGCAAGAGGAGGAAAATATGTACGGGCATGTATATTTGCATCAAGAATAGGAAGGAATTAGGAATGAGGAACCTTATGATATTGATGAGTCTGGTTGGGATGAATTAGAGTTGCAGGCTAGTAAGCCTGATCCAAATGTTGACACATTGGATGTTGATGAGGATGCTTATGTTGATTCAGATTAAGAATTGGTCACTAATGAAGATTCAGATGATGGTAATGTCGGAAGACATGGGCAATATCCTTTGTTTAGGAGACCAAAAAAGATGTCTGACTATAAATGGAAGGTGGACACTTACTTTTCTACCAAGGAATATTTCAAGGAAGCAATCAAGTATTATGCAATCCACTCAGGCAGAGATCTAAAATAAAAAAAAAATGACAAGCAAAGGGTAAGAATCATATGCAAACCAGAATATGATTAGAGTGCATATTGTGCTAAGCTCCCCGACGAGGATACATGGCAACTAAGGAGCATATTTGATGAACATAAATGTAACAGAGAGTACATGATCAAGATGTTAAGTTCAAAATAGCTAAGTAAGAAGATTCAAGAAGGTGTGAGGGAAAATCCTAACATAAAGGTTGAAGATATTAGAGGCAGGGCATATAAGAAGTGGAATATGGTTGTTTCCAAGTCCAAAGCACAAAGGGCAAGAAGAAAGGAACTTGACATGGTTGATGGTGACTTCGAGGAGCAATTTAGAAGGTTGAGAGACTATTGTGAGGAGCTACTGAGGTCAAACCCAAATAAGAAGTATTATTTACTTAATATCCCTAATAAGGACAATAAGATAATCATCATTATCCTTAGTAAATAAGAAGTGATCATGTGAAGGTTGTTGATAACTAATATCAAGCAAGTAGAAGGATAGTTTGGCAAAATGTTGCCTATTTCTTGTTTTAGCACATAAAGGAATTTTAGTTTACAAACAAAATTAGGAATATTGTTAGTTAGACCCTTATGTGTTTCTATGTAAACCTCCTCGTCTAAATCACCATGTAAAAATACATCGTTAATATTAAGTTGCTCTAAAATCCTGTTTTTAGAAGAGGCTATAGCAAGTAAAACTCTAATAGTACTCATCTTTGCCACCGGGACAAAAGTATCAAAATAGTCCATGCCGTGAAATTTCATTGGATAACTCATCGGAGGATGGCGCACCTATGGGTGTTGGCGGTGTGAACATACGTAGACAGAAAAGTGGGTCTCGTGATGGCAGCAAGAACGTGAAGGAGAGAAAATCGGAATTTCTCAGCAATTTCTCAAAAGAACAAAAACTAGAAGCACGAAGCGGTATAATAGGAGACTAATGAACGAAACCCATATCCTAAAACTGAGCAAAACCAACCTAATCTACTAATAACATGTTAAAAACAAAAAGAATTTAAAGAATAATATTCATTGGTATTTCTAGTGTGTAACAACCTATACATACAAATGACCTTCTATTTATACATAAGGCAGTCTATGTGAATAAGGAAAGCAAATCACAAACAAATCATTTTGCAATCCTAAACTTATTCCTCATATCTATAAATATTAGTCACATAATACATAATATCAATTACAACATAGAGATATGATTGTATCATTTACAATCAAATGCAAGTGTTCTTATATACAAGTCGGAAAAAAAAAAAAAAACCCAACTAAACAACAGCTAAATTATTACAAAGCATCAGCCACCTAATTCAACTCCCTTATATATCCCTTATATATATACACACACATTTTCGTTAATTAAGTTCAACGTACTATACACAGAAATTATCTAGAAATCTTTAGGACCAAATTAAAAGAGACACCGCCATAATTGACGTTTCAAACCTTATTACTTATCTTGAATGAAGATGTAGACCAATGAAGCACACGTTGAGTTCATGAAAATTATGAGTGAATATAATAATAATAATTAGAACACTATTAGTGTACAATATATGACTTCTTCATTGTGTGAACTCTATTTTTTTCTAGTATTATTGTTGAATGCAGAAGATAGATCATCAACGCACGTGCGCACGTGATCCACATAAGTATGGTTTAATGTAATTAATTTAATCCACAACTAAAATACACATTTAGTTCTTTATGCTTTGTTGAAGTCCTATTTTGGTCCTTTATGTTTTTTGTCTCAGACTCTTCTTTAAATCCGTTAGTCTAAGTTAACCGATCTGCGTACCTGGCACCTACATGACATTAACGACGTTAGTTGTCATCTCTTTCCAGACTAAAATGACACCGTATTAAATTTTTTCTTAAGCGTGTCTTCGTTAGTCTAAGTTAACAAAACTACATACGTTTAACACAAAAATTTAATACAGTGTCATTTTAGTCTGGAAATGGATAGCAACTAACGTCGTTAATGTCATGTAGGTGTCAGATATGCAGTTCGGTTAACTTAGATTAACGGATTAAAAAAAGAGTTTGAAGTTGGTCAAAAAAACAAAGGTAAAGGACTAAATTAAACCTAAAGGACCAAAATAGGATTTCGGCAAAACATAAAGAACCAAATGTGTATTTTAGCCTTAATCAACTGAAATAGTAGTATTATTTACTCCTTCCGTCTTATATTAAGTATCATTTAACATTATTACACAAAGTTTAAGAAATATCATTAATTTTTTTGTTTTTATACAAATGATTGTCTAACTTCTTATTATACCTCTTATAACTTTTTTTAATTAGTGGGTCACATTTCTAAAAATATTTATTTAAAACTCAACTACTCAAAAATATATTTGATAAAACATAATTAAAATCAAATAAAGTGAGACAATATTTTTTTTTTGTGTGTCTAAAAGGACACTTAATATGAAACGGAGGTAATATATATGTACTATAATATAATGCATTTGGTCTCTCGTGAACTTTGAAAATGTCTATTTTTAATTCCTCACAGTATCTATTTGATGCAATCCCGGCTTAATTCACATGTTTTGTTGGTACTATACACTTTATGATTAGTTTTTGGATTAATTGATACAATTAAAAATTACTTTATCATAACTATAACTAAATGTGAGTATATAAAATAAGTCATTACAAAATTTTTAATCTATAACAAACGCCTCAAAATGTTGTTTAAACATAAAAAACCGTAATGCTTATTAACTAGGCTGATATATTTTTATAGAGTGGTGGTATAAAGCGTTGCCAAAAATAAAAAATGTTGTCTAACGTATTTTAAGATAACAGTTCAAGGTATAAGCTTTGCCTAATGTATTTTAAGGCAACAATTTTAGAACAGTAAGAATGACAAGTGTTAGGTTAAAATTATTGTAGTGAGTGAGATTAGTATTTAGTGCATTAAATTAATATTTAATTGAGTTAATCAATTAATAAACAATTCAACATGAAATGCATGTCACCGTAAAAAACATGAGGTCAGTTGGATTGCTATTTGAGGGACAAATGAAAATGAAATTTCACAAAAAATAAGTGACTAAAATAGTAACAATAATTAAGAACTAAAAACTAGACATTTTAAATAAGATGGCTCTTATGGTGTAATCTTTATAGAGATGGTATCTTACTCTCTTTTACTAAAATTTAACATGTGGAAAAATTAAAACATATATTATTTATGAAAAACTCTAATTTTTTCATATTTTTCATAAAATATATTTATAAATTTGATCTATATTATTTTATTTATAAATTTTATCTATTAATATTTTGTTATATTATTTATTAATTTATTATATTATTAATCTATTGTCATTATTTATCATATTTTTATAAACTATATATTTGTTAGTTTTTATCTTTGTAGATTTAAAATTCTAATTTTTAAATTCTTTTAAAATTTTAGATTTAATTTTTTAATTGAGAATTTTTATAAATAAATTGTACTCACCTTATGTTAATTCAATTGGGTTGAATAAATTTAACCAAAGTTAAAATTAGAGTTAGTTTATAAAATGAAATGGATAAAATTAAGAAAATTCAAAATTATGTTTGATTGACTCCTTGATTGCCACATGTCAAATTTTGATAAAAAAATAACAAGATATCATCTTTATAGAGATGACACCATAAAAATCACCATTATAAAATGAGACTGAATCCAAAAAAACAAAAAATGAGACTAAATACATGCGTTTGAAATATATTGAGAGACCAAACATGAATTATTGTCAAAGTTTAGTAAGTAAAAACATATTTGATTCAGATTATTATATATGTGTAATTAAATTAATTGTTTAATGTTCATGTAACTCAGTTTGTAAAAATATGTGTGAATATCCGGATTCAATCTTCTATTATTGTAATCATATGAACAAAAAGATTAATATATAATAACATGACATAATAATAAAATTTATACTTACAATTTTAGTCCTCTTAACTAGTTTGAATTGTTCGATTTTAAGTTTCCTAATTAGTTTTGAGAAAATCAATTTTGATCCCAAAGCTTTTTTTTTTTTTCCCCTACAAGTCCATCTCAGAATTATAATGTGGCAGTCAAATATCGTTATGACGTGCCAAATAACAATTCTTATAAAATGTTGATGACTAACAGTCTAATAACTATATCAATTAACTACCAAACATTGTGGACTGCATGGTTTATTATAATAATGTTATGCACAAAATAATTAATTGCATGTGAATAATATTGATATAATTTTAATTATTCGAACAAAAGAGACAAATTAAGAATTAATAAACTATTGGGCATTACATTTGACAAGTATGTCATAATTTGAATAATGAATTTTGTAGACATAAGATCAATGAAGAATGATTTAACGTGAAGGTTAGGTCACATATAGTAACATTCACATTTTTATCCATATTTAATTTATTTATTACTTAAAATCAAACACACACTAAATTGCGTGAAAAAGTACTAGTGTCCATCATCAAGGCTTGGAGTACTCGACACTTTAATTTCACCAAGAGTCTTGGTAATGGTGAATTTGCGTCCCCCGACTCCATTGCTCGGACCCGAGTTCTTAATCTCTCTATCGGCCTCCTTGTTAACGAACTTGTGTCCCTCCCCTGGGGTTGGCCCAGATTGCTTCATTGCTCCAAGAGATAACCAATCGAAAAAGCTTGTCTCTCTTTCAACCGTAGCTGAGTTTTCGGTGTCAATAATGCTCAATGGACGAGCTTCTATGAAAATGCAAATAGAACTCACCAACAAGAAGAGAACAATAGCACTTTTAAGGATAGTAATTGTCATTTTTTAAATAATTAATGCAAAGAAATTAAGGCAAAAAGAGACGAAGAACGAGTAAGAGCACAAAGGAATAATTTAATTTGGTTAGAAAACTAATAGAGGTGAAAAGAGGGAGTTTCAGATATAAATTTGTGTGGCAGTGAGAAATATTGAGTCCAATTTATAGCAAGGGTGAAATGATTTGGTGTGTTGACTAATGAGTATTCTAGTTTTCGAATTCAACTGTGAAAATTGACTTGAATTGGTTCTATTTATTAGTTAAATTAACCTTTTGATTTATTTTATAGATAAATATTCACACACTCATTTTAAACTAAACTATTTTCTTATTCTCTTTTAAATTTTCACTGTCAAGGTTCGAACCTTGGATTCCAAACCTTATGATTTGGTACATAACTATTTAAGCTAAAGTTCTTGGTCAAAAATTAACCTTTTGATTCTTGCATCAAACATATTGGTCTAGTGATTGAAGAGTGAAACTTTAAATAATAACTCTCCGATTCAAATTCTTGTAAATTATTTTGACTTATAAAAAAAAACTTTGATTCTTATACTCGCACTTTATTTTAGTTTCTATACAAAAAAAATTCCTTTTAATTTCCCTTCTTTGTTTTTGCTTTAGTCTATGTAGTTATATTTCTTTTGGTCCTTGTAGTTAACCGTTTCAAATCTCGCAGCTCTACCACCATATATAACCACCCCGGCAACCACCGTTGCAAGTTCACCGACCTTCCACCTCTTGCCCCGGTAACCCTAACAGTCATTCACCGGCCAGTTTTAGTCTTCATACCTTTGCAATACCTGTTAGTTTGACTCTCCTTCCGCTCGTAAACTCCTCATTGTCACCGTTATTGCAACTATTAAAGCCATCTTTCACCCTCTCACCTTTATAAAACTCCGCTGCGGTGGTAGAGCTGCAAGATTGTGAGCGATTAACAGTATAAACTAACGGAAATATGATGACAGACACTAAAACAAAAATAGAGAACACATGTAAGGATTCAAAAGAATATTTTTTTATAAAAATTAAAACGAAAATAAAGTGCATGTATAAGAATCAAAATGTTAATTTAACCTAATTTATTTATTTGTGTTCAACGTGAATTGCATTTGACGTGAATATTGGACATTAATTTTGTCAGGGAGGAAACAGCTAAGCTGGTTCTGAAAATCGATTTGGATGTTAGGGATGATGCAAAATTTTCACACAGATCAGAAGCAGCAATTATAGCAAGTATTGAAGAAATTAGTAAACGAAGAAGAAAATTGAAGAATTACGTGTTCAATTTGTTTATGTTTAACCTACTATACAGTTGGCTTGACATGTGTTTACTTTAAATTTTAACAGAACGAAAAATAAAAATAAAAATAAAAAAGGTAAATTGAAGTGAATTAAGATTTGAAGAACAAAGAATAAATTAGAAATGACTGTAGCTCTTTCTTATCTATCGTACTTTTTTTTTTTAAATATCTTTTAATTTAAAATATAATTTTATAACTAATAAAGTTAAGTGTTAATACATATGTATTATTAAAAGGTGTGACAGTAGTTCCTTCTATTAGAAATTTATTTATAAAAAAAGAATGGTATAATTGATAGATAATTGATCTATTAATAGGGTTTTGTATTCTGGCACAATGTGTTATGAAATAGATTTTATCCATTTAGATGATTTTTTTATCTTGAACGGATTATTCATTAATTACTCAACGATAGATACTCTTTATGAAGAAGAAATTATAAATTCATTTTTTCAAATATAAATTGTTTTGTTATACTATGTCACTCTCAATTAGTCAATTATTTAGAATGGAGTTAATGAATATTTTGTGTTGATGGTTTGAATATTTGACAGTACAAATAAGCTAGGAGGAGAGGTGATCCATATTTTCATACCTTTCCTTTTTGGGAAAAGATCTACAAAGAAATGAAGAAATATATTAAAGATAAAAGAAAAGGATACATATAAAGTAAGAAACTAATTATTAGTTATGTTATGAGACAGAAAAATAAATATAAAAATCATGTAAGAGAGAGTAAAATTCTTGTTATTGGACTTAAAGGGTGTAACGGTGTAAATAACCAAGTTATTCGTATAATATTCAAGCTCTGACTAATGAATTTGGGGTAGTTTTAAGGTGAAGCAAAAATAATTGGGATTATATAGTCATTTTATCAAAAATAGAAATTATGAGATATTTTTAAAAAGTATGAAATATTTTTAAAAAATTTACTCTTTTAAAAATATCTCATATTTTTTATTTTTGATAAAGTGATCATATAATCTCATTTTTTTTTATCCCACCTTAAAATCAGCCATGAATTTGAGAGTGAAAAATAATTTCTTCTATACAATCTAAAAATTAGATTTTTTTTTGGTAAACAATGTAAAAATTAGATACAAGAGTATATACAAGCATAATAGAAAGGCCAAAGGTTTGAGAACTAACTTGGGCCAATTGGGCCGAGAGCTAACTAAACTAAGAGCCCATTAAGAGGTTTAAAGGGTGGTAAAAGAACAAACAACAAAAATACAAAGTTAAGAGATTGAAAAATTAAGGTTCAGAACAAACAAAATAACAAAAAGGACTTTTCTATTTATTCAATTAATAGCACAAAATAATCTAAGAGGTAGCATAGGTGGATGAGATTAGCACCATCTCTATTGTGAGTGGCACCATCCCTTTTAGTACATAAATTTATGATTCTTACATATAAAAAGATGATGAGATTTCCAAAATTGGGTGGTCTCAATCTCCCCCACCGGTAGCATATGATGTATACTTTTAAAGTTCAAAACTTTACTATTTCACTTGTTCTCTCTCATTATTTCCCAAAGGCAATTTTAAGATTATCTCAAGAAAGCAATTGGTTCCTTTGAAGTTGACATTCTTTTTTTCTTTGTTTGATTGTTTCAATATCTATTTGGCACCTTAAATAATCTAAATGTGTGAAATTGTGCAACTTCTATTTGTTTGTGTGTTCATTTGGAACCTGAAATATGTGTGAAAAGGTGCAGCTTTTATTTGTTTGTGTGTTCATTTGGCACCTAAATAATCTAAATGTGTGAAACTGTGAAGCTTATATTTGTTTGTGTGCTCTTTGGGAGTGTTTATTATATGGTCCTTTTTCATTATTAAGAATGAACCAATTTTAAATTTTATTAAGACTAAATATTAGTCATCCTTTGAAAGTAGTCTAATTTCTTATTACTATAAATTAGCCTTTTGAAAGTAGTCTAGATGATAAAAAAATTGGTTTCGATGGATGAATTAGTTTTTTAGTATTGACTTATTCATAATTTTATTTTTTTATATATATATAACGCAGTTCACATATGGCAACTCAAAGAACTCTTGCTTCATTCTTTAAGAATACAGAAGTAAATAATTTTGATCCAGCTCAAGCCACTTCTATGCCATGTAATGTTACTTCAAAGACAACAACAAATGTTCTACTACAAGCTTCTAAACTTGATCAATGTCCTTTGAAACATACAAGAATACAATAGGATGAAATGGATGCTTTTAACATAGAACGTGATCCTAGGCTACGACCAATGATATGGGATTTTCCTTTCAATCAAAGAGATGAAATACAACGTGCTTATATTAAGGCCAATCCATATCAACCAAAGAATATAGAATATCCTTTTTCAGGAGAAAGGAATAGCCTTCGAAGATTTCAAGCTTCTTGGTTTGACACACATATATATTGGTTGGAGTACTCGCCTAAGAGTGATCTTGTCTATTGTTTACCATTCTATCATATTGATAGAATTCTTTGGCTAGCTTTCCAAGTATGTGCATTTAGAGGAAATGATAAGTTGTGGATCAAAAAATAGGGGCAATTTTATTGAGCTATTAAAGCTTTTGGCAATATATAATGACAAAGAAACTAGTGTTGTGTTAAAAAATGCTCCACAAAATGCCACTTATACATCTCCTAAAATTCAAAAGGAGATTTTGCAATTCATTGCAAGTAAAGTATGAGGTGCTATTAGGAAAGAAATTGGTCAAGCTATTTGTCACAAAATTGATGTGATGTATCAATTTTGCCCTTCTAATATCATTAAGAATTGATATAAACATTCATTTAATTACTTCAACACCTTATTTTTTGGTCAACTTCCAATAATTACTACACCTTTTTTCTTGTTCCACATCCACTTCCAATAATTCATTCAGAGACTCTCATTCTACTATCGTAATGCACATCCTCACTTTTAATATTGACCAATCAAGTCAATTGAAATAAAATATTCATCCACTCATATTGATTTAACCAAATGAACATAGATTACTCTTCTTTTCCGTACTGCACATCATGAAGTTGGATTTCAATAGCTAAAATTTTAAATAAAAAAAATAACTTCCCATCAAATTAATTAAATCTGACAAAACATAGAGAATTCTATTCTCTATAAAAGGTGAATAAAATGATGACAATTGATACAATTGAGAGCAAAGCTCTAATACTTAACTTTTTTTAAGTGTTCTTGAATTCCCTCATTTTTTATAATGAATCCCTTCATTTTGTTTAATGTGTTTTATTAATATGATACTTGGTACTTAAATTTTTTTTTACGGGTTCTTTAGTTCCCTTCATTTTTATATTGTGTTTTGATTAGTTTGTTTTTTTTAATTAATCATTTGTTTAACCGAGAATGAAAATGAAACACTAGTAATTCGAAAGCTCCGTAAGTTCCTCATCAATGACCAACGCGCCACCATATCTCAAATGTTGTTGCAATCTACATCTGACGGAAAGTTGAAAAAAAAATCAATAAAAATGGCGACTTCATTATACTCGGTTTCATTTCGGGTTGTTCAACGCATTTGGCAACAAACAAAAGAAGAAGGAGATGTATCGCATAAAAATACAGAGAATTGTGGATGCAAAAGAGTTGAGTTTGATCATGACCACTTTTGTCAGATTCCATTATTAAAGCGGACTACACTTCAATCGTTAGCGTGGGCAATAAACATAAACAAGACATCGCAAATTAGATTAAAAAGGGATGGAGCCATACGACGTCACTCAAATGCCATTAAGCCACTTTTGAAAGAAGAAAACAAATTAACTCGATTGAGATTTTGTTTGTCAATGCTTGAAAGTGGAAATATACCACATTATCCTACTTTCAAAGCTACGCATACTATCGTTCATATTGATGAGAAATGGTTCTATATGACAAAAAATCTTGTCAATTATTACTTGCTACCGAGATGAGGAGGAGCCATTACTTACGTGTAAAAGCAAGAATTTTATCGGCAAAGTGATATTTTTAGTTGCGGTGGCTCCTCTAAGATTTGATGCAGAGGTAATGAAACTTTTTTGGGTGAAATTGGTGTATTTCCTTTTATGACTAATGAGCCCGCAAAAGCATTAATAGAGTTGCGGGGACACTAGAAACAAAGCCTATAACTTCAGTTAAGAAGGAGCATAGTAAAAGGTTTCTCATCGAAAAAGTTGTGCCAGCCATTAAAGTTAAGTGGCCAAGAGATGAGGTACACGAAATAATTTATATTCAACAAGACAATGCGAGAACTCACATTAATCTTTAATGATGTCGAGCTTTGTCAAGTGGCTTCAAAAGATGGGTTTGACATTCGATTGATGTGTCAGCATGCTAATTCTCTCGATTTGAATGTCTTGGATCTTGTTTTTTTCGTGCTATTCAATCATTACAACATCAAGAGACATCTAATTTTCTTGATGATCTCGTTGATGCTATGGTTCGAGCATTTGAAAAATTTCCATCATCTGAATGTAATAAGATTTTTTTGACACTACAATCATTCATGGTGGAAGTTATGAGGGAAAAAGGAAGCAACAATTACAAAATTCCTCATATAAAAAAGGAAGTGATGGAAAGGATGGATACATTGCCTACTCAATTGAAGTGTGATCCTAAGTTAGTGGATGAAGTCATTGAATTCTTAAGATCTCAAAAATGAAGTGTGATCCTCATTACATAAGTTAGTAAATGGATTTTTCTTTTTTCTTTTTTTCATTAATGATTATGCTCTTGTACCTAAGATGAATTAAATTCTTATTTTTTTTAAAAGGAATCTTACAATGCAGAAAACGAAACACTTTTGGTATCTTTTAAGATTGAAACAACCTCCTCCTTAGTAATAACTAAAAAATTTAATCCCAAGATTAACATCACATAACTCTACTTTATGGCTTTAAGCACAAGTTGAGTATCAAAATAATTTTTTTTTTAATTATTAATCACAAGCAGGTGAAATACTCATACACCCCAATTGTTATACTATGAAACCTTTAATTAACAATTGGAATTTAGATTTTTTTTTCTATTAAATGAGATTTAGAATTTGAACCTTATAGAATCAAGTTACTCCATCACAACTTCATGAGAATAACTCCATTCATCATGTGCACAAAGTAAATAATACAGAGAGAAGAGAGATTCAAGCTAGAGAGTAAGGTAAAAATTTCAATAAATAAAGAAATCCAACCTGAATGAAAAATAAAAATAAAACAACCTTTGAGAGAGCAATACCATCATAGATAAAGATAAAATCATCTGAATGTAAAAAATAAAATAAGTACCAAATGTGAAAAGCTGATAACACTAGTCATTCTATTTCCCTATTGATCTTCATTCATTAGTGTTCACTCATAGCTCTTGGATTCCGACGACGGTGGTATTCTGGTGTCTGAACCCTAATAAGAAATGTAATATTTACTGTGAGCATCACAGTTCTTATTAGAGTTCAGACACCAGAAAACCACCACCGTCGAAACTCGGGAGCTGTGAGTGAACAACTACCATCTTTAAAAAAGACAAATTAAAATATACTAACACTTTCATAAATAGAGAAAACTTGCTCTAATCAAAGTTGGTGTACCACCATCCATTGCTACTCAATTCCATTGCTATGCATCTTAGGACAACAGCACACCCTTTTGTTAATAGTAAAACTCATGAAATGTAACTTTTAGCATTCCTTGAACACCTTTTTTAATTTCCTCATGCTCCATTGCATTGAACTCATATAGTCTTCACTAGAAAGCTTGTTCAAGTCAAAATTCTTGATTTTTTTTCTCCATCCACTTCATTTGCAGCATGTTTGTTCAAATCCAAATCCTTGTTTGTATTATGTTCCAAGAAATTTTCAACAGACTGAGGACCCATTGGGACTTTGTCAGCTTCAAATTGCCCAACTTCATCTTTTAAAATTATCGACAATAACAAAATAAAATTATTTTTTTTTGGTAAAATAAAACTAATCTCGTTTGCACTTTGTGGCTGGCGCCGGCTCCCGGGAATTTGGTAGAGGTGGTATTTGAACACGGGTTCTTCCGTCGTGGATCATCCCTCCAATAAACTTAGCGGGGTCTTACACCGCTAAGCCAGCCATTGGAGTTACAAAATAAAATTATTTAGTTTTATTTAAAGTCTATTTTTAATTTTTTTTAAGATATAAAGTCCACCAATTATTAAACTATTACCACAAGAATTTTTCAAGTTTGCTTTGAAAATTTTTCATAGTTAATCAGTAGTTAATTAGTAGCAAATCATATTAGCTACCGATTAGTTATGGAAATTTCCAAGCTAAATCCAAGTTGCTAATTAGCTACGAAAATATTCTGTAGTTAATTCATAGGTAAATTTGAAAAACTAGTAGCCAATTTGTAGCTAAATTCTAGCTAAAACTTTTTTAACTATAGGTTGGCTAGAAAATTTTAGTCCGTAACTAATAAATAACAACTTAACTATGAAATAGCTATAGAAAATATTTGTAGCTAATCTTGAATTTTCTTGTAGTGATATTATGATTAATTTATGCCATGCTTTATTTAACGTATTGATAACAAATTTTATTATTTAATTTTAATTGAGATATTATTGACATTATATATGATTTGATAGATTTTAGTTGTGAAAAATTAATTTTTTTTTTTGTTAAAACAATGAAAGTGTTAACATTATAGAGATAAGAGAAGATAAGTTGGGAGAGTAAACATTTGTTTTATAAAGAGTAAGCATGTTTATGCTCAATACTTGAACAATTTTCCTTTCATCATAATTCATAATAATATAATAGGGTAAAATTAAGAAAAAAATGAAATATATACCTTAGGAATAAATCAAGGCTAATTATATAATTACATATATCAATTGGTGTGTTATTTTTTATTATTACAATTTCTTTTAATTGATATTTATTTATATTTAAGATATTGTTAAAATAAATACTTTTAATTTTTTATATTATAAAAATTTATTTACGGATCTATTTTTTGTCTAAATATTATGGGGCCTAAAGCCACTATTTGAGTTGTTTGGGTCTTGAATAAGCCTCGAGAATAAAAAATAACTTCAATTTGATATTTAGTTATAGTCATTTATCTAGTGCTCCTTTTAAATAAGAAAGAAAAAACATAAAAATAACCAAACACAATGGTAATTTTTTTTCTTTGATTAAGTTCTTTTATACATATATACATCGTGACTATTTAATGTATATGCTTTCTATCTAATCTTATAAAATGTAAGTAGCATAATAGTAAATATTAATCAATAAGTAAAATATCATAAAAGAGTAAATTTAATTGTTATTTAGAAGAAGTACGGAGGAAATCAATTTAGTGATTCTAAAAAAAAGTATGAAATAATTGAATTTTGACAAAGTGGCAGCCCATGACTCATGAGAAGTGGGCCGCTGGGGATTAGCAGCATCTCACTTGAAAACGACATCACTTTTTTTGGATAGTAACGTCCAGAATTCATAAAATAGTGAAAATGAAAAGCAAATCACCCTTATTTTAAACTTCATATACCACATATTTGTGTATTATATTTTATTTTTAGTTTATCATATTATAATAATAATTTATTAATTTATTTATTAAAAGTAAAATTAATAAACTTAAAAAATGAGAAACTTAAATAAAATAAAAAATTATTTAAATAACAAGCTAAACATGTCAAAATCAAGTTTCATTTTTTTTAGTATGCTTAGTTCAAGCTTTAAGTTCGAGCCATTTATTTTCTTCAAAAGCCAACCCTAAATCTTAGAGGCTCTGCCATTTCTACCCCCATTTTTAGTGAGTGCTTTTCCTTTGTCGTTGGGTTTCACAACTTCATTCATGCATCCGTCCATGATGTAGTGTTTCAAGTAGCCTTAGGCACATTTTGGTAGAGGTTCGAAAATAGTTCTGGAGCCACAGAAGACGCCAATAAGGGTCATGGTCAGTTGGTCACCCCCAAAATTTTAAAGGATAATTACACCAATTTCCTCTGAGGTTTGTGCTTATCCTAATTTAGTTTTTAAAATTACACTTATCGCCTCTAGGGGTAAGTGTAATGAATTTTAAACCTCAAGGAGCTAAGTGTAATGTCTCGAAGAGGTAAGTGTAATAGAATTTCAAATGTTATGAGATTTTGTGCAATTTCAAAAACTAAGAGGAGATAAGTGTAATAAGTGCAAACCTCATGGGAGATTAGTGTAATTATCCATAATTTTAATATTTCATAATACGATAGGTATAAATATACTTTCTATTTAATTTTTAACCTTTTTATTTAATGATATTTATCAAAGTTTGATAAGAGATGTATTTCTTTACACACTTTTAAGTTTTGATTCACTATTCCACTTTATATTTGGATATCTTTGCTAGACTTTAGTCTCAACCCTCTTAAATGAATATCTTCGCTTTTCTCCTAGTTGAATACCCTTTTCAGTGTAATGTCCGCCCATCCTTGATGGTCCATGCAGCTTATTTAGTAACAATTTGACCTAAAACTCTCGACGAGATGATTCCATCTACGTCATCACATTCGTAAGTATATTTTTTTTAAAAAAATTCACCCGTGAATACAATTTTCACTTCTTAAAAAGTTTTTCTAAAAACGGGATGGCGTTATTATCAAAAGATTTGGAGTAAATATCAATTACCCTCAATTTTCATCCCAAATGAGAGTCTAAGAACATCATTTGGCTTAAACTCAGGTGCTAGGATTGGCACTGTCCTTTTGGAGAATGGCACCATCCTCTTTCAAGAAATGTCATACTCAGTTTTTCGAGAAAAAAATATTTTGGACTTTTTTTTTTTAAAAAAAAAGTGTTTCTAGACAAAGTTTCCCAAAAAAAAAAATCGAACAGACTTTTCCGAAAAAACGGGTGGTGCCAACACAACACTCCTTAGACTCATGTTGAATAGAATTTAGTTTGGCCTAAAGTATCTTAAACAAACCAATTTAAACCCTGCTTTAGCTTTTAAGCCTGTACTTTTGTAAATTGTAATAGATCCACTTGGGATTTGCAAAGGGTGAGAGGGATTGACACCACCCTATTTTGAAAATTCCACCATCCTTTTATATATAAGAATCATAAATCTATATATTAAAAAGGATGGTGCCAATCCCAATAGGGATGATGCTAATAATCCCTTTCACATTTGCAAAGGCTCCCAGGATCCGCATCAGATAGTCTGTGATAGAGGACTAGAGGTGTCCACAGGTTGAGTTGGTTCAAATTTGAGGTTTAAAAAAATTCGAATTGATCAAAATACTTTGGGTTAGGTTGGTTTAAGTTTGTGCAATAAAAGTCGAAATCTAAACTGAATCAATTCAAACAAGATTGGGTTGGTATGGTTTGGATCATCAGGTTTCCCAATAAAAAACTTTGTTTTTTTTTTTTTTTACTTTTTAACTACATGACACATCTAGTATATATTAATATTGACATAATTAAACATTGAAAATACTATTGAGTTGGTTAGCAATGGGTCTTAGTGAGAGATCGTGAGAAGTTTTGGAAAGATATATTTTTATTACTATAATTAGGTTAGTAAGTGAACTACAAATTTTTTCATCAGGTCTATTGAGTTTAGTATTGGGTTATCAAATTTTGAATACAAAAACCTGACCTGATGGAGGTCCAGTTTCAATGGGTTGGTTTGGGTTAGACCTAATGATAATTGGGTTGGGTTGTTTTCTGAGTTAAGTTAGTTTTCCGGGTCAATTCAATCTGGTGAAAATCCCTAGTATGTGACTTATTAGGAATTGGTGACACTGTCTGTCTTTCTATCCTCGTGTCCTCCTAGAGTAAGAAACAAAACAACGAAATCGATTATTGGTGGCGGGAAGATAGCGGCAATTTTCTTTGAAACGTCAGTGGCTCCATATATTCGGCAGTTGATGTGGCGGTTTTTATAACCGCCTCTGTTGTCCAGCAATTTGTGACATTTTAGGTTTTGTCGCAGCGGTTAGTGAATTTTGTTTCATTTTAAAATTTTTCCTCTTTGCTCAACCCTAATCTTCGTTTCTTTCCTCTTCTATTCATATTTGTTTTTCTTTTCTTCATCTCTCTATTCATGTTTCTACATTTTTTTTATATCACATCTTGTTTATCTTTTTTTTTTTTTATGATTTCACTTATTATCACATTCAAAGATTATACTCATATCACTATTATTTATTTCCACCAATTTTACCACGTTTTTTCTATCTCTTTATTCTTTTCTCACCACATCACTTATCACATTTCTTATTTTCTCTCTTTCTTTTCTTTCCTTTTTATCTTTTTTCTTTATCACTCATACACAAAAAATGAGGTATATGTAAATCGTTACTCTATCGCATATTTTATTTTTGTCTTTTTTATTTTCTATCTCCCTTTGGATGCCTTCCCTATCACATGTAAAAATATGACAACTTTATTGGTAATCAACCCAAAATTAAAATTTATTTAACATATTAATATTAATAAATGTTTAACACTTACATATGCACGTAAGGGAATTCTTCTATATTATGATAAATAAATGGTAAACATTCAAGTGTGATAATTATTGTATTAATTTTAGCACAATTACTCGAAAACTAATATGGAGTATGAATCTCCTTCATTTCTCAAAGGAAATGAGGAGGTCAATTTCTTAATCTAGTGGTTCGCATTTAAAGTTTTCTATTTTTAACTATTTTATATTAAAAATATAAATTGTGTGGATAAGATGTTGTTCATTTTAGGAAGAAAATGGAGAGGATTCTTATCCACCAATATGTGGCAAAATACAACCGCTTTTTTGCTTTTTCTTTTTTCTATTTTGTCTACAATCATATGTATCATTTACAATAGACAATCCTATTTGAGCGGTAAGTTTATTATAGACAACAAAGCTCTCTTTACAAGTACAAATTCAACCATCTGGCTAATTTTAATTACCTTAAATAAAAGAATGTGAGCATTCATATCATATATTTACAAAGAATAATATTCAAATATTATTAATTTAATATATTAAATCGCATTGATCATATAACATGAATTACTGGTGGTCCCACACGGAACCACCTTAATAAAAAAATCTAGGTGGATATTTTCTTCCTTGACAAATTTATTTTATATATTTATTTTTCTATTTCATATTACTCATTTTGTTTTAATTTATCTATTTTTAAATATAAACATAATAATTATTTAAAACTTATTATACTTTTTGGGTCTCTTCCTAGAGTATTTGTTGGAAGTTACCTAACGGTTACTTCAACTGCCCACTATGATTGATAATCTCAACTGTTGGTTCTGATATGTGATGGACATATTAGATTAATTGTTGGGCCACTGTAAATTAATCCTCTTACTTCCCAGAAATACACACTTTTACAATTTTACTTAAACTTCCTCTAAGTAAGTTATCAGAGTGAAAACTTATTATAAAATATCGTTATCATTATTATTATACATAATACTAATCAATTTTATAATGAATAATAATCAATTATTATTATTATTAACCCTAATTTTACGGATTCTTAGAATAGATAATATATGGCTTTTAATTGTTACCTAATTTTACGGATATTATTTTAATTGTTATATAATTTTTTTATGATTTATTTCTTGCAAAACAAAAAACAGCAAATGAAAGAATTAAAAGAAATTAAAATTTAGAAAATTATATGTAATTTAATAATTATAACTTTTTATTTGCATATAATTTTAATCATGTTTTATTATAATATAATTGAAGTGTAAATATATCTACTCTAATAATATTTTATAAACACACTCACACCAAATCTTAGATAGTATATGAGCTTATCTGAACTTATCTAACTCATATCGTATCCTACTCTTATCTTACACTCTTATTATATTTGTCTTTATTCTATCTTGTCTATCAAATTATGAGCCCATATATGTTAAACGTAAAATATGTACTCCCTCTCTTTCATATTATAAGGTTATTTGAACAATTACGCTTATTAAGAAAATATGTAATAAAATTAATGATGCATTTTTTTTTGAAAATAAATATAATTACTCTAGCTTACCATTTTCTCTTTCACCATACATTAATTACCCCCACTATCTTTATAGAATATCATTAATTATAATGAACAAATATGAAAAAAATAAATAAATGCTCATAGAAAATTATATAGGGTCTTATATTACTACATTCGTTCTTATGAGTGTGTTTGACACAACTAGCTTATAGCTTATTTAGGAGTTTATAGCGTGTAGCTTATAGCTTATAAAAGCTATAAGCTGGCTTTCATAAGCTAGCTTATAAAACTCATGAAAAGCTACTTCAAATAGCTTATAACTTATGAAAAGTAGCTTTTAATAACTCTTTACTATTTTATCATCTAGTCATTTATTTCATGTTTACTCTATAAAATAATTTATTACATGCAATTATTACTTATCCTTTTAAGTCATTTAACAAATATAAGCTACCTAATAAGCTAATTTTACCAAACACATCTATGTAATTATAAGTCACAAGTCATAAGCTACAAGCTACCAGTTATAAGCTATAAGCTACAAGCTATAAGCTATAAGTCAGGCTCCGTTTGGCCCGGCTTATTTTTGGCTTATAAGCCGCTTTTAAGTAAAAGCTGAAAATAAGAGTTTTAAATAAAAAGCTGAAAGTTGTTTGATAATTTCATTATTTTGTACGTTATAAGCTACTTATGAGTAAAAAATTATTTGTTTATTAAAAGTATTTTGTGCCAACCATTTTAAATTACTTATCATTAATTGTCACATTTTTTTATTTGTTAAAAAGAAAGTTGCAATTAAAAAATTCTTTGATAAAACTCAATATTTTTATTTTTTTTAAAAATAAACACAATATAAATTTATTAAAATAATAATATAACATTAAATATTTTTTAATATGAAAATTTCTAAATAACAATAAAACTCATAAATATTAAAGTGAATGAATAATTTATAAACGAGAAGAAGACTTTTCGAAGGTTTTAGCAAAGAGAGAAGAAAAAGATATTCAAAATTTCAGGTGTTAATTAGAATGTTTAGGTATTAATTACAGTGGGCCCACAAATAAGCCAATAAGCCAGTTTTTTTTGTGAAAAGCTCATATTTTTAGCTTGTAGCTTAAAAGCGAGCTTTTTGCATTTTGTACAAAAAAAAAACCATTTTAAATTTAAGAGTTTTACCATATTTGACCTAGCTTTTACTTATAAGAGGAAGAGAAGCCAAAAAAAAGCTAGGCCAAACACTACCATAGTCTATATGTAAGCCTCTAAAAAAATTTGGTGTTCCTTTTTATAAGCACCTATCGCAAAACCGAGAAGAATTTATTATGTTTTTTGAATTTTAACCTTAAGTAATTAGGATGTTGAGTTTTAAATAACAGAGAGATTATTGAATTTTAATGAGAGTAATAGTAAAAAGATATTAAATTTTTTTAAAATTAATACATTTTCTTTATATTAGCACTTTTATTAATATGTGTTTTTTTTTTATTTAAGGACTTACATTTAAGAATGGAAATAATATAAAATACTAATATTATTTAAAAAATGTCTTATAATATAAAACGGAAAGAGTAAAATTAAAACATGAATATTAATGGTACCAACAAACATGGATATTAATTATGATAATTAGGGTCAACATTCAATGATATTAATTTCCAAAAAAAACAATGCTAAATTAAGGTTATAATTAAAAGAATTTATTGTGTTCACACTAACATTTTCTAAAATTTACATATTCTGATACATTGTACCACACATTTACATATTCAGATAATATTATATAAAGGATAACACCCATGCAATTCTTACACCAAGCTCTACCTACACTGCAATTTGGCTTCTTTTCTCTCTCAAAAAAATGCCAATAGAACAAAAACTAAACGTTGTAATTGTGACCGGAGCCTTACAAGGCCACATCAACCCTTCTCTGAGATTTGCCAAACGCCTCACTTTAAAGGGCATTCATGTTACCGTGATCACGACTGAAATAGCCCGCGATCGCATGCTCCAGAAAACTGTCGCCGCCACGCCAAATCAAAACTCCCAAAGCCAAGAAATCGAATTCGAGTTCTTCTCCGATGGCCTTAGCCTTGACTTTGACCGGGACAAAGACATGAAGACCTTCATCCATTCTCTTGATACCATAGGTTCCAAAAATCTCTCTTCTCTCCTAACAAACCTCACCAAATGCAAGAAAATTTCTTGTATAATTGTTGATCCCCTTTTGCATCATGCTATAAATTTTGCACATGAACATGATATCCCTAGTGCATTATTTTGGATCCAACCTTGTGCCTTGTTTTCTATTTCTTATCGTTTCCATAAGAAAATCGATTCATTTCCAAACTTAGAGGATCCGAATGAGAAATTGGAGTTACCAGGATTACCCTTGATGGAGGTTAAACACCTCCCTTCTTATATGCTTCCTTCTACCCCCTTGCACATTAGACAGGTATTATAAAAAATAGTTTTTTATTATTATTTTTTTTAACAAAAAGTTTAGTCAAGAAACAATACCCTATCAGTTTTTTATTGTTTTAAACTATGACAGTCAATTATTTCAGTCTTTAAAACTGTTTTTGAAACAATTAATTCTTAAACTTAATAACTGTCAATTGATTTAGTGTCTGAATTATTTTAGTGCTAAAATTATATTTAGAGACTAAATTGATCAATTTTTAAACATTTTGAAGGATTAAATTGGTTTATTTTAATTAATTTAGAAGACTAAATTATCAACTTTTACAAAATCTTCTTTCTCAATTTCATGAACTAAATATTAGCACAAATCATTCAATTTTCAAGACTAAAAATTCTTTTTTTGTAATATAAAAAAAATATAATTTTTCGTAATTTTGAGAATTGAATTAATTTTTATTATACAGGTAATGGTGGATTTGAGTCAAGCTTGGGATAAAGTGAAATGGAGTTTGGCTAACTCTTTCTATGAATTGGAGGCAGATGTAGTGAATTCAATGGCTTCTTTATCTCCAATTTACCCCATAGGACCATTGGTTTCAGAATTCATGTTTGGAGAAAAAGATCAAAACGACGCCGTTGTTAGTATGAATTTATGGAAAACTGAAGATTCCTGCTTCGAGTGGCTTGACAACAAACCACTCTCCTCAGTAATCTACATCGCATTTGGTAGTATCATCGTGTTATCACAAAAACAAGTT
The DNA here is from genome assembly GCA_037177725.1 of Cyamopsis tetragonoloba. NCBI lineage: Eukaryota > Viridiplantae > Streptophyta > Magnoliopsida > Fabales > Fabaceae > Cyamopsis > Cyamopsis tetragonoloba. Next base: position 39,316,678 of record CM074120.1, on the reverse strand, counting down.
GATAACATAGCAACAGCGCTGAAGAATAGCAACAAAGCTTTTCTTTGGGTGATTAAGCCCCCAGAGAAAGGTTCCGAGGACGAAGTGCCTAAATTGTCACGTGACTTTTTGGAGGAAACAAAAGAAAGGGGTTTAGTTGTCACGTGGTGTAAGCAAGAGAAGGTGTTGATGCACCCTGCTGTGGGTTGCTTTATAAGTCATTGTGGTTGGAACTCGACGCTGGAAGCGGTTACGGCTGGTGTGCCCATTATCAGTTATCCGAAATGGGTAGACCAGCCGACGATTGCTGAGGTTATCGTGAAGAGGTTTCAAAATGGCGTCGTGGTGAATTATGCGGAAGATTGTGTTGCTAGTGCGGAAGAGTTGGAAAGGTGTATTAAGGAAGTGATGGAGGGGAAAAGTGCAATTGAGATAAGGAACAAGGCAATTGAAATGAAAGAGGCGGCGGCAAATGCGGTGGCGGATGGTGGTTCTTCGGAGAAGTATATTGATCAGTTTATCAGTGACGTGATGAATGAAGCAAATTCAACTAGAGTTTAGACTTAAGTTTTTGCATTGATGGTGTAGTAATAGAATAAAACAAAAAAGGGCATGTAATGGATTATCAAGAAAAGGAGAAAAAGTTTATGTAACAAAGTTATAAAATGGAGTTTTAATAAAAGGTATTTTTAGTTTTATTTAGGAAAAGACTAATCAAAAGTATATGCCTAAATATGTTATTGAGTTTATAGTTTATCCTAACCTAGCTTGTGGAAATTTGTAATATTTTCTAGCTCTGGGCAAATTTAATTGAATCATTTAATCATAAAATCGCCTTTTTTTTAATAAGCTTGCTTATTTTAAAACTTTGATAATTTAACAAAACTTATTTCAAGGAATAATTAAGAATAAAATTATAAATATAAGAATATATATATATATATATATATATATATAGTCGAGTTAAAACTAAGAGTAATTATATGCACATAACTTATGTTTGTATACTACTCATGAAATTGTTTAAAAGTGAATAAATATATGATTAAATTATTATATTATTTAATTAATCATTAAGTACCAATTTAATTACATAATCCTTATTTTTAACCACAAATTTTAATATTGGATAGAAATCACATAAACATAATACTATTAAAATTAATCACAGGTTTAACTATTTTTTAAATGTTGTCTTAAAAATAGCGGGCAAATTTATTAAATAAATATTTTTTTAAAGAATATTTACCAAATTGAGTTTCTTAAAAAAAATTACATAATTAAACCTTTTTACTATTTAAAATTTTATTTTTATTAAAAAAATTGGGCTAAATACCACGTGGTAGCACCTTATGCCACCAAGGACAAAACATATAATAAGAAAACATCACAATTATGTTAACTGTTATAGCTCAGATGGCGTTAGTGTTTTGTTTCAGACCAACCCACCAAATGCACTTTTTATATGTGTTTTAGTTTTTTAAATGCTTAATTAATTAAATATTTAATATTTTTAAATAATATTAAATTAATGTTAAAATAAAATTTTATTCCAAAATTTTTAATTTTTTAAATAAGATTATCATTTTCTAATCAGAAAAATAAACAAAATTTTTTAATATAATTTAATCCAAAAAATTTGTAAAATTTAAAATAAAAATAAGCTTTTAAATCAATATAAACTATATTTTTTTAGGAATGATTAATTTTCCTAAATTAATATTTGAAAAAAATAATTCTGAAATTAATATTTTTTGGCTTTTAAATTAATATTTGAAATTTCACCAAAAAAAATAATATTTGAAAAAAAAATTATTATTGTTGAAAATTGTTTTTATCTTAAATTAAATTATTTTTTAAAAAATTAAATTTAAAAATAATAATTTCAAAAATATTAATTTAATAATATATTAAAATACTATTCAATTAAGCAAATATTTAAAATGATATTTTATTTTAAAATAATAACAGATTTTTCATAAGAGTTGTTTGTTTGGGTTCAATGTGGATGATCATTGACTCAACCTAGCTGCCTCGGATTTGGATTGCAAGACGGGGTTTACGCCTTTCACATACCTCGGTTTGCCGGTAGGGAGTAACCCTCGGAGGAAGTCATCGTGGTCCTCTGTTATTGAGAGGGTTAGAACTCAAATATAGGAAAAAAGATATTGGAATGTGTAAATTTTTGTATTCTCAAAAGACAAAACAATATGCTCTTATGATTATTTTTCTACTTCTAGTAACCTTAACTAGTGTCCTTAGGACACTGTATATCAAGATCATTGCTTAAATTCTTGATAACGATAGGCTATTCTCCTTGACATACCGGGATTGGGTTAGGATTATTTTTGCATTTCCTATGTATCTCTCTTCTTGTTGGTTGGCCTTGTTAATCTTAGGCTGGCCATCTTGAAACTCTTGGGCTAGTGTGTGAGCATTTCTTATGCTCTTAGATAAAATACTTTTAGCTTATCCAAAAAAAGAACTTAATAATATTTTAAAATAGTAAATATCATTTAAAATATTTGCTTAATTTAATAGTATTTTAAAATACTATTAAATTATTTTTTTAAAATTATTATCATTCCTAGAAAATATAGTTTATAGTTTATAAATTTAAAAATAATATTCTGATGAAAAATGAATTTGAAGTATAGTTTATATAGTTTAAAAAACTTATTTTTATTTTAAATTTAAGAAATTTTATGGATAAAATCTTATAAAAAAATTCTTTTTTTTTTTGATAAAAAATGATAATCTTATTTAAAAATTAATTTTTTTAATAAGATTTTATTTTAACATTAATTTAATAATATTTTAAAATATTAAATATTTAATTAATTAAACATTTAAAAAAATAAAACAAAATAAAAATTCATTTAGTGGGTCTTGAAGCAAGACCTTGTTATGCAAAAAATGCTAGCGCCAACTGAACTACAACTGTCGACAGCAAGCGTAATACAATAGAATGCCGTCACATGGCACCTAACCTATTGTTTTTTGTTTTAAAAAATTAGATTATAAATCATAAATAGACTCAATTTGGTAAATTTTTTTTATAAAACCTAATTTAGTAAATAATTAAAAAAATCATTTATTTATTAAATTTTCCAAAATAGAGTAATGTGCATATAATTACTCTAAAATTAATGTCGCTATCCACTATTCTAAAACTTAGCCTAACATACATGCAAAAAATTAAAATATAATATATTTCAAAGGTTTAATTTCACTTTTAGTTCTCCTACTTAATATTTTGAGAAATTTTGATTCTTCAACTTTTAAATATTTGATTTTTGTCCTCCAAGTTTGTAAAATGAACAATTTTAGTCTCTCCATTATCTTTTAATAATTAACGATGATTTTAATCAAAATTAGTAACATTTTTTAAAATTAGGGACGATTATTTATTTAAATTAGCGATAATTTTCATCTAAATTAGCAATGGAAAAACTAAAACCGTCCTTTTTGCAAATTTTGTGGACCAAACCTACTCATTTAAAAATAAAAAAATCAAATTAGCACAAAATGCAAAGTATAAGACTAAAAATGTAATTAAACCTATTTTAAATAAAAATTAATTAAAGCAATGCAATTATATGTAAGTGCACTTTTCAAAAAAAAATGAAACAGTGCACTATCCATTGCTCTTATTGTCATTTAGAGCCCTTTTTTATTACTTATTTTATAAAATAATAACTTTTTTTAAATAAAAATATCAATTCTGAACATTTTAAAGATGTTTGCCTATATAAAAAAAGTAATTCTTTTCATTTTAACCAAACAAATATAATTTTAACTTTTGTGATAATCAATTAAATAAATAATTAATTTTGTATTAACTTTTAAGATGAATTATTTTTAAATAATAATAAGTGATAACTCTAAGGATTGGTTTAGCGGTGTAAGGTCCCGCTAAGTTCATAGGATAAACGATCTATAACGGGAGGTTCCGTCTTTGAATTCCAACTATGCCAAATTGTCAGCGTCAGCTACACAGCGCGAACGAAATTAGTCTCATCCTAAATGTGAGAAAACCGTAATTTAAATAATAATAATAATAATAATAATAATAATAATAAGCGAGCCCTTAGTTAAGAAAGCGAGATTCGTCAAGCTGCAGCTCTTTTAATTTTTGAAGGAAAAAAGAAAAAAAATGATTGGAGACCACCAATTGAGGATTCTAGTTGTCCCCAGCTTGGGTGCACCATTTTGTCATCCATCAATTCTTAAAAGTGAAAATAGAATAAACCTGGACACAAACGAAGGGTTTTCTTACTATTTTATAATATATTAATATATAATAATTTTAATAATGTGAAAAACCAATAAAATTAGTTTCCCAACTGCCGTTAATGTCAATGAATTGAATTAGTTTCCCGATTTTACAATATGCAATTTTGGTATTTTAATTTCTTTATTTTTTCTAAATTCGAACAGATTATATATTTTGTTAATGGAAACTCTTTCACTTATGATTTTTTTGTTGTAAAATCGTTGAAAAGAACTAAAGTGCACATTTTGAAATAAGGGACCAAAATCACTTGAAAAAATGTCAGAGTAAAATTGTGTATTGGTTATAATTGAGGGATCAAAAGTGCCCTCATCATATATATATATATATATATATATATATATATATATATATATATATATATATATATATATATATATGGGATACTTAGTGGGGGGAGGGGCTTTTTTTTATTGGAAGGAAAAATTTAAAATGCTAATAATAAGAATTATTAAGCATATAAAGAATTTATAATTAAAAATAAAAATTTTAAATTTTAAGAGAAAAATAACACCAATCATCAAATATAAAAAGAATATCGATTGTTATTTATATCAAGTTTTTTGTTTTGAAATTTATAATCAAAAACATAAATTTAATAATTTTTTCTTAAATATAACTAAATAAAAAGTTCTTAACAACATTAAAATAATAATAATAATTGTTATAAAATTACGAGTTTATTGTGTAAATTAAATATTAGTTCTTTAAAAAAGTATTTAAATATTTCTATTTACTAATATATAAAATAATATAATATTTTTTATATGAGTATATAACTTTTTTAAATAAGAAAAAAAAAGACAGTAGAATAAAAAAGAAATACAATGCTAAAAGAATTTAAATATAAGAATAAATAATAAAAAATAAAACAGAGAAATGAATGGAAAAATAATAGAAGAACAAGAAAAAATGAAAAATTAAGGAAAAAAAAAAGAAGGAAATAATAGATGAAAAGAAGAAATGAAAAATAAGGAAAAAAGGAGAAGGAAATTATAGATATCTATATAACAAGAACTTTTAATCTGTCGGTTGATTTTTTAAGAAAATTATTAATTAACGAGTTATTCGCAGTGTTAGAGTTGGCGTTAACTTAAAATGAGTACTAAAATAAGAATTTTGAAAAGAGAAGAAAAAAATAAAGGTATAACAAATCTCTAAATGAGATTTAAATCAGGTGTCCCCAAATCATGTTCTTAATCATGTCCCACCAATAAAATATCGCCACGTCATTAAAAATATTTCCTTTAATTTTAATCTTTCATTTCCTAATAAAATTTTTAATTAACGTGACGATATTCTATTGAGACATGATTAAGAACATAATTTAGAAACACCTGATATGAATTCCTCTGAATGAGCCTCAACCTGCGCAGCCGCTATGGCGAACAATATTTGTGACATTATGCTTACAAAACATATAGTATATGTATATAACTAATATTTTTTGGAGGGGTGTCCCAATAAACAAGCAAAAACAAAAAAAATTGATACTAGTCATTTTTTCCATAAAATATGATATATATACTAGTAATTTGTAGACATTAGACATACACATCATAATTAAATACACAAGAACCAGTGAAAATTGATCTAAGACCTGGCTTCTACATGAAGTAAATTATGGAAATCTTGCAATAATCTCTGTTGAAAGTTGTGGGCATATATGAACCCCAATTCTAAAAATATCTGTTTAATAGGTATTATTCACACCCTAGCTAGCTAGCATATATATTGATTATTCCAAAGACACTTTTTGCATATGGTACTCACCTTCCACCCCAAACATTTGCACCAAAATCTTGGAATGCAAAGATTCTCTTTGTTTCCCAAGCAAGTGGAAATATTCTGGAGTCACAATTTATATATATATACAGAGTCAAAGGTTTCAGTCAATTGCTCTTTTAAGATGTGTTTGTTTACAAGGAATAATCCTTTTTAGGAAATATTTTGAGATAAATGTTATTTTGCTAGTCTAAGTATCAATCAATTTAGTTTTTTTTTTTTAAAAAAAAAAATTATTATTTTAGTCTTCAAGAGATTCAAACATCAGAAAATTGGCCTCTCGTTACAAAAGAATTAATTTGGTAAAATTTCAATCTTTTAGAGAAAATGATTTTAACTTTCAGAAAACTAAAATAATGACAAAAATCAAAAATCTTTTAAGGACTATATAAGTGTATGTTTGATTTGTAGTTATAGAATTGATTATAAGTAGAATTGGTTTTGAGCATAATTGATTATAAAGTAAAATGATTTTCGTTTGAAAAACTAGTATCAGACAATTGATTTTAAGGGATAATGTTTTTTAGATATCCTTCATCAAAATTGCTTTTGGGGTGTATAATTATCAATATAGCAATATGTACGTATACAAATTCATTGTAATTTTTTATGTAATTGAAGGATAAATAAAATACTACATGATGTATAGTTAATTTTGTTAGAAATAGAAGCAACTATAAGTTACTTCTCTTAAAACCATGATGTTAACACCATAATCGATTCTTCAAAATTTACCTACACATCAATAATTGTCATTATAAAACTAAAATTTTGGTCACCTAGAAGTAGTTTCAAATTTAGTTAAGATTTTAATAGAATAAAAAGTGAAAAACATATAAATTAAAATAAAAATTATTAATTGATATTATTAATGCATAGAAATCGAGACAATTCAATGGAAATAAATATTTTTAATTTTGGTCAAAAGTACTTTTAACCAAATCAAAAGTTAAACCAAACAAGTCCTAAATCGATAAAACTTGCATGACTAGAAAACTAGCATAACGTTTATCTTAACTATTATATTTATAAATAATTTTGAAAAAAAAAAGAAAAAACTATATTATTATCATGAAACATTAATTTTGTACATATATAAATAATTTCCTGTTAAAAGACTTATTCCTTCGATATATACATAAAAACCACTAAAATAAACCTGAACTCTTCCAACATATTTTGTGTGTACATTATACAAATTAAAAAAAAAAAATCAGAAATCAAATCATAATTTTAACATGATCAAGAGATCTAACTATATGCTATTCATGTGTTGAATATCATGAATCATTCTAGTATTCTCCATTGATCGGTCTATTAGCATATGAGATGTTATTGTATATATGATTCTCTTAGTTTTTTATTTTATTTTAAATATTCCATTTTTTCCTCTTCAAAAACCCTGCATCCATCCATCCATATAGGTCCCACCCCAATAACCAGCCCTAGACCGTTCATTATTAATTATTATTAATTGACAAGTAAAGCCTTTATTCCAAAGTTGTCTTTTAAGAACATCCCTTCATTTAAGTATATATAAACACTCCCATACTTGCAAATAAGATTGAGGCCAACAAAAAAATGAGGTGCTCTACCATTTTACTTCTAGTAGTTCTCGTGTTTCTTGCTGTCTCGGGTTCGAGTCTTGTGAATTGTAGATTTCTTTTGTCACAAGAAAAACGCACTCATGAACCTATCAAAGGGCTAAACCCTTCAAGTGTTAATTCAATAGAGAAGGCCAACAGTGAAGATAATAGAAGTAGCCCAAGCCCATGGGTTTTGGTTGGAAGCCCGGTCCAGACGATGTCTTCAGGGCCCAGCACAAGAGGCCCAGGTCATTAACAATGGCTTTCTTCAAAAATTTTGGAGAAGTTGTCTTCCAAAAAAAATTAGGTGAAAATGCTGAGTGTCTTATTTTTCTGTTAATAACTTTGTAGGATTTCGTTCCTTGTTTATTTTTTTTGTTTATGTAATATACTCTTTATTACTGGTTTACATCTAGGTTTGTAATAATAGATCAGCTTTGTACATATATGAACTATAGAAAGCGTAAATTTTGTAATTGTATGTAAGATATTTGGTGTTGATTTTTTGGTAGAGCAAAAATATGAAAAATGAGTGAAGGAGCATTTTTGTTCTTGAGCAAAAATATGTAAGATACTTTTAGTATCATTACATATTCTTATTGACTGGTTTATATTCCTCGACATTGTTGGAATTACCAACTTTAAGCCTTGACTCGTGAATAGGAAGACCCAATGAAATAAAAAAAAGATTTTAGCCAATTTAAGTTAGTCAATTTTTTTTTGATAGGCCAAAGTAAGGGGTTCGAATCGAGGATTTACTACTCAAAATAGGTCTCATCAGCCATCTGACCAACCTGTTGAATGCTTCAAGTTGGCCAACTTCAATAAAATAATAATATTTTGATTTTTTAATTAAAAATATAAAATGTAAATGAAGATGATTTTTTTTATTGGTGTTGGCTAAGTGTTGGCCATTTTAAATTGGCCAAAAATCTTGATTGATAAAATAATGGCATTTAAAAATTCCAAAGTATGAATATAGTCCATAGAATAAGCTTTTGTGTCCTATTGACACAACTATCAAAACTATAATACTTCTCTTCTTCCTCCGGAAACAATTAGAGCATGTAATCATTCAAAATAGTGACAATATCATTAGCTGGTTCTAATATTGCACGATCATGAAAAAAGATAGATTTTCAAAGTTTTCCTAGGGAGTAGGATATCTGAACTCAATAGATAAATCAAGTCAATCACCTTAATCCCTTATCAAAAAATCTTTTGGGATTCATTATTAAAATGTGATGGTTTAGCCGCGTAACGGCAGCGTCACCACGACATCGACACTACTAGCGACGGTCTTTATGACTTTAATCCACTGCAAAGTAGGCAAAGATCAAATTTTTCAAAAGAGTAGTGTCAACCTAGCGTCGGCTAGAATGGACGCTATCTTTGCATGTTTTTGTGGGAATTAAATGCGCTAGCCATTTAGCGTCGACCTAGCTTAGAGGCGTCAATATGGGTTCCAACCCGGCTCACTGCAGGTTAGAGCCTAGTTAGGTGGAGAAAAATTCAGGTCACATTAAATTATAACTCAATTTTTTTTTGGACAACTAAAATATTTCATTCCATTAAAGAAGAAAGAACAATACACATTATACTGATACAACAAGATCAAAGATAACAATAATAAAGAGTAGATCTGCTCACTAATATTAGCAAGTGCAATGTGTAATAACTAACAACCCATCTAAAATAAAAACAACTCCCGCGTATATATCTAAGCGGCGACACAAGAAAATCTATTAGTGCCACAACCACCCAACCCAGCTTCAATAAACACCATTACCTATAGAAAATTAAGAAAATACCAATCTTTAGCTCAGTTGGTGGTGGATCTTATAACACAGGTGAGCAGTCGGACACAGATTTGTCAATCTCCACTACACAGATCCGCCATCGATAGTCAAAGACAGGGTCGTCGGTTTGAATTTCATAGGTTGAGGGAGGGAAGAAGATGTACAAACTCTAGCAATCACAGATCATGGAGATTAAGCACCTACCACCGTAGCCTCCTTGAACCCCTTGAGGCGAGCTTTCCACAAGCCCACAACGGATAGATCTGCAAAACCACAACAACCGGGACCAAAAAAACAGAGTATTTTCATATTCACATAAGGGAGTGGGAAAACCCCTCTCCACTTGAGTAGGGGTGGAAACAGGCCAGGCCAGGCTTTGACTAAACAGACCAGGCCTATTTTATAATTGATGGAGCTAAGTCTGGCCTATTAGTCTATCATAGACTCATTTTTCAGGTTAAGCCTAGCCTTTTTGAAAGCCTATAAGGCCTAAAAGCCTATTTATAGGCCTACTTTGTCCTAAAGTCTCTAAAAAGACCAACAATTCTATTTTAAATATGCCAACAAGTCACTAAATAGGCTAATAGACCTTTTTAACAAGCCCTCTAAATAAGCTTAATTTATAAATATATTAAAAAATTTATTATATATACATATATAAATTAATTTTTGAAAAAAATAATATTTTATTTATATTTATAAAATTTATAATATATATATTAAAATTTAATAGGCTTTTTTAAATGCCTGTACATAGCCTTTTTACTTAAATAGGCTTTTTAAAAGGCCTGAACCTGACCTTTTTATTAAACAGACTAGGTCAGGTCAGACTTTAAATATGTCAGGTCAGGCTTTAAATATGTCAGGTCATAAGCCCTTGTTAGATTAGTTGGCCTTTTTCCACCCCTACCCTTGAGGAGAGAAAGATTTGGAAGGAAGAATAGAGCAACCCCAAGCATAGAAAATACAACAACAAAGGAAAGAGGACGGAGAACGCTCTCACAAAGAGAAAGGGTTGTTCTCACAAAAGGAGAGGGGAAACTCTCACTAGAGAGAGAGGAAGAACTCTCTGGAAGAAACTAGAGAGGAAGACGAAGAGAAATACATCTATTCCTCTTCTCAGTTGAAAGTAGTATTAATAAATTACAACCCACTTAACCCAACCATTTTAACCCACAACTCACATGAATTTGGGCCGGGTTGACTCGTGGGTTAGATATATTTTTTTCATTTTTTCATATTACAATAAGCTAAAAATTAGTGAAAGAAAAAAAAAAGCAAAATTTAATCTAAGCTTTTAGAATTTTGTTCTTTTTATTTTTTAAAATTATTCTTTTTTATGTGTTTTGTGTTTTATTTTTTATTTTAGATTTTTTGTTAGATTTTATATAAACAAAAATTGCATTTTTTTTTGCTTTTAATTTTTTTAATGATTTTCTTCTAACAAAAACTATTTTAGGTGAGCTAACCTATTTAACTCGCAATCCGTGATGGGTTGAGTTGGTTTGAAAAAATTTTGACTAGCAAACCACGTGACCCAACCTGTGTGAGTTAGAAAATTTCTTAACCTGTGGTAAGCCAACCCGGCTCACACAGATTGACTCACTTTGACAGCTCTAGCCTAGCCGACACTACTGTTTGTGTTTTAGCGTCAAACTAAATGAATCGACCACGTAGCGTCGGTCTAACACTCTAACGTCACATTATTCGAAGCCAACATGCCTATTATAGCGTCTGCTTGGTCAACACTAGTTTGAGTTTCAAAAGGCATCGGCCATTAGCGTCAGCTTGGCCAACACTACCTTTTAACTTATGAACGACCATAGTCTTCTTCTTCCTCATTTCTCTTCCTTTTTTCTCTCACCTTCGCCATCTTTTCCACTGTCGCCGACGTCCACACCACTCTCCAGCCACCAAAACTCTTTAGATCACCATTCAATTTCCTATTCTTTCTTCCCTCTGATAGTTTCCCTCTCTCTATCTCTCTCAGTATCTAGTTTAGAATTTAGGATTTAGGCGCCACTACCACCATAGCACCACCACCTTTCTTCCCTCCCTATGTTTCCTCTTCCTATATATATATATATATATCGCCCTGTTTCTCTCACTATGACAACAATTAGGCATATAAAACAAGAAATTAACATTTGGCACAACAAAATTGATTTTCTCTCTGGGCAAATCAAGCACTCTCGCTCCTATTCGTAGGGGTGGTAATGGGTTGTGTAACCCATGAACTCGAATACCCCAACCCAAACTGTTTTTTTTTTGTTGGGTTGGGTGATTTGGTTGGTTTGAATATTTTATATTTTTTTAGTGAACTCAAAGGTTTGGGTTAGGTATTGTGTTTGCATTTTAAAAATTCAATTAATCCAACCCAACCCAAATTACCCATACCAAATTACTAAATTGCTATGCAGTTATACGGAGGATGGGATTAACATCATCTCTATTGGGAGTGACACCATCATTTTTATATGTAAGAATCATAAATTTATATACTAAAATGGATGGTGCCACTCCCAGTAGAGATTATGCTAATCTCATCCACCAGATATACTCCCTCTAGTCTAGTCCCTGACTTCTCCTTGCTCCCTTTCCAAAACAAACACAATCAAATTACTAAAGTATTTTTATTTTAAAAGACTTGGGTTGATTACTTTGTAGTAAAACTATACTTCTTTATATGCTTATCTTGCTACTCTAAAAACTTAAATGTGAGCAAGTTGTCTCTTTGATTTTTTTTTTTATATTGTAACTAATTGACTACTTTATTTATGGTATGACTATGTTTTATTATATGATTATATTATTAATGTTATGTTTTATCTTAGTAAATAAAATCACTTTTCATAGACAAAATTAATATTATGTCACTATAAATTTTATAGTTTTTTTTTAAAAAAATAAATTTTTTATTTTTTATTTAATTAGGTAGACCCAAATACCTAACCAATTTAATTCAGTTCGGGTTGGATTGGTTTGGGTCGAAAAGTAAGAAATGCAAAATTCGATCCAACCCAACTAAATCATTTAGCTTGGGTTAAGCTTCAAAACAGCAAAAAATTCACTAAACCAAACTCAAACCCACTCTTACCTATTCGACTTCAAAGAAACAAAGGCCCTTTACAACATTAAAAAAAAAACATAACATAAGGCCGTTTAATTAATGTTAAAATATAATTTTGATCCTTTATATATTAACAAATTTTGTATTTTTATTAATTTAATCTTTATTTTTATTTTTTACAATTCACATGATATTAATTTTTTGGCACTAATATTATTGAATGCTTTATTAAAAATGTCACAAACTTCAGTGAAAATCAATTATGTTGTACAACATAATCTATATCGTCTAGTAACGAAAGCTAAATTCAACGAGATAGAACTCAAATTTATGACCTTACAATCATCGGCCTAAACACACACCATCTAAATATCTTTGATAGTACACAAATTATCCCAATCTAATCCATCCACTATAATAGTGTGGTCCATATAATTGACCGACCTCTTTATTTGACATATTATAATTTCTATCTTAAACTTTTTTTCGGTGCAATTTTTTTATTTTTGTTATATCATTTATTACCGTTTTCACTTTCTTTCTGTGTTCTTATCTCTTCTTTTATGAAATCTTGGACCCTAAAAAACTGATTTTATAAGATTATCTTTCTCATTGATACATGTTCTTTGACAAAATAAAATATATTGATACATGTTCTTTATATGGTTATGGTTAGTAATTTTATTTCTTTGCGCCCTTTCGCAAGGCAGCAGCTAGAAATACGGAAGCCAAATTTTCAAGAGCGAGTTTTATAATTATCTCTATAAACAAATAAATATAGTTTACAAATAAATATAGTTTACAAATAAAATAAAGAAAGTACTATTTTCACTTTTTTATTTTTTTTCTATTAATTATCACTTCATGTTTAACTTTTTAAAAGTTAAATATATTTTTTAACTATTAGATTAAATTATAAATATTTAAATATTATTAAAATATTTAAATATAAGTAATAATAGACAAATAAAAAAAAATGGTAATAACCCCATCCTAAAATAAAATTGCTATCTTATCATAATTCTTCTTTTTACACAGAATAAAAAATATTGGTATAACCATATCATATTTATTGACCTTCCGGCACAGTCTCTATGAGACCCTATTTATTTGAAGAAACGGCACCGTTTCCTGGAGACAATTACCACTTGCGTAACCCACGGTTTTGAAGGCCCATTGTTTCGTTTTCCTACCATGCCATTCTTGTGTCAGTTATCCATTTTCTTATGAAAAGTATTTTTCAAATCAATAATAATCATTTTCACATGTTTCACCTCTAATTTATTTTATTATTTTATTTTATTTTCTTATCATATCTCTTTTTTTTTATTTCATTTCTTTTTTTTTTTTACATGTTAGAATAAAGTGTAAGTGGAATCATTATTCTTCTCTAATTCCTTAACTTGATGGATGGAGAGTAAAGTTTGAGTAAAAGTGTTTCACCTCCAATATTTTTATTATTTTCTTTTCTTATCATATTATATATATATATATATATATTTGTTTTTCGTTTTTCTTTTTCTATTTGTTATCTTCCTTTTTTTTTTCCCTCAATCATATATGTTAATCTGATGGATGGATGAAAAATTTGAGTAACAGTTACTCAGTTCGAATATATTTAATATATTTTATTTATAAAAAATTTAAATATATTTTTAGTTTTTATATTTTATCTCTATTTTAGTTTTAATTTTTATAAGGATAAATTGTACTTACTATTCTTGAGGTTTGGCTAAATTGCACTCCACCTCATTCTTGAGGTAAAATTGCACCCCACCTCATTTCATTAACTATGGTTAGTTTTATTTCCATTTTTTTTTACAATGGTTAATTGATTATTTTCTATATTAAAATGATTAGTTTTTAGGTTTAAATAAGTTTTTAATCCAACAATTTTTGTTTTTCCTTTTAATCCAACTTAATTCAAAAATTTTATTTTTAGTTCTTAATAATGTTAAATTTTTTCATAACATTTGTTAGGGGACCAAAATAAAATTAAATAATAGTATTAAAGTTAAAAAATTTAAATTTTTTATTGAAAACTAAAATTAAAAAATTCAAGGGACTAAAAATAAAATTTTTGAATTAATTTTATCAAAAATTAAAAAAGAAAATTATAGGGCGAACCACCCTTTGGTTAATTACAAATATTTGTTTTTAATCCATATAAAATTTTGTGTCATGATAAATATATAATTTTTTAGTCCTTGTAATTACTAATTTTTATATTGGATCTCTTTTTTTCTTACTTTAATCATGTTATTTGAATTATTTTTCATTTGGTCCCTGAAAAAATGTGATGCAAAAATTTAATAAAAAATGTTGAGACTAAAAGTTTCTTTAAACTTAAAAACTAACCATTTTATTGTACCAAAAAATTCAATTAAGAACTAAATTAATTCAAAAATTTTATTTTTAGTTCCTTGAATTTTTAAATTTTAGTTTTCAATAAAAAATTTAAATTTTTTAACTTTAATTGTATTATTTAATTTTCTTTTGGTCCCCTAAAAATAGTCATGAAAAAATGTAACATTATTAAGAACTAAAAATAAAATTTTTGAGTTAAGTTGGATTAAAAAGAAAAAAAAAATTGTTGGGATTAAAAACTTATTCAAACCTAAAAACTAACCATTTTAATGTAGAAAATAATTAATTAACCATTGTAAAAAAAAAAAAAAAAAAATAAAACTAACCATAGTTAATGAAATGGGGTGGGGTGCAATTTTACTTTAAGAATGATGTGGAGTGCAATTTTACCTTAAGAATGGGGTGGAGTGCAATTTAGCCAAACCTCAAGGGTAGTGAGTGCAATTTACCCTTTTTATAATTTAATAGTTTTGACTTTAATCCTTACACTTTTATTATGTTAAAGAATTAGGCTACGATTATAAGAACTTATACGTAGTTTATAGGAAGATCTTATCCGTCTTCATAAATTGTTTTGAGCATATTCAAATAAATTTAATAATTTTATTTATAAATAAACTCATTTTTAATAAAAATTTATTAATAAATACATAATTAAATTGTTTTTAACACATCCTCAATCCTTGTTGTTACTTTACCATAGTAGTAAGGACCAATTTTTAAATAGGGTGAAAGTGTGCCAACTAAAACAAACAAAAATAAAATTATTTTTATTTTTTACACTTACATTTTTTTAAAGAATTGGTACTTATTATTATTTTAGTTTTAACTCTCGCATTTTTTATTTTCTCAATGAATTAGTCTCTACTATGCGACAAGGTATCATCAATGACTAATTTCTTAATAAATTAAAAATAAAAATATAAAAGCTAAAATCAAAATTGATGCGTACTTGAGATTCAGATACAGTATTGTTAGATGGATGGTCTGATATGTTCTGTCGCGAGAAAGGTGGTACTTACAATGACTCTGACAATCAAGTATGGACTAGAGTTTGAGTGTTTAGGTCAAGAATGTCATTGTCATATATTTATACCTCTAAAAAGGACTTGCGTGTCATGATTGGGCCTGAATATTGGGCCGACCTGACATCGGGTCATTCAACTGCCGGGATCCGGATATGCATCCTATCCCAGACTGTAAATCCACAACAAAGATTTTTAAGATATAAGACTAAGTAAAACCTAAATTAAAATAAAATAGAAACACAAAAAAATTTATTTAAATTAATAAAAAATTACTCTTCTCCAATCCATCACCCTTCTCCTCTGTGTCTATAAATACCTGTACTATCCTCCACTCACACGTGATCACCCCGTGCGGTGTAGAGAGAGAAACAGAAAGAGAAAGAGAAAGAGAAAGGAACAAGATGGTGGGACATGTGACGACGGCGACGAAGCCGAGCCGCAGCGACGAGGTTCTCGACGCCGACGAGCAACTCAAAATCGCGAATCAGATCAGAGCTCTATTCGATTCCTTGGCTCCCAAGCGACCCATCAAACCCAGTCGGAGCGATCCCGACGCCGCCGTTGACTCCTCCGTTAATTCTCTCCACAATAATAATATAATTCCAGAACTTGACAAGTTTAAATCCCTTCAATCTCACTCTCACGTCCGTAACGCCGTTACCTCTCTCCGTCAGCTATTTTTATTTTATTTTATTAATTAATTATAAAAATGTGTAAATATTGGTTTCATCGTAGCCGTTGAATTTCTGCAGGGTATAATTTCTTCGGACGGAGTCGTGGATGCGCAGGATGAGTTTGTGGAGACGCAGTATTACAAAGAATTGGCTACCATTGATAAACAGCATCATACGGTTCGTGATGATTCTCCTTCTGCCTTCTCGATCTCTTTTTTTCAATTTTTTTTTTTCAATCGCTGCGATTTCTAATTAACTTTAATCAAGTTTATCAGAAAAGTTTTAAATCTAGGTCCACTTTGCATCATCCATTTGGTTTTAAGGTGGTAGAATTAATTTATATATTAATCCTAAGTTAAGTTGATTATAAGAGAACGATATTTTTTTTTAATTTTATCCGTGACTAATTATGAAAACAACTCAACCTTAGGGTTTGTTTATTTTGTTTTCACTTTTGTATTTTCAATATTTTATGTGTTTAGTTCAACGAGTTAAGAGGAAAGAATCGAAAAGTAGTGTATCTATTATTAGTTTGTAAGGGATGGTGTAGAGATTTTACAAAACATTAAAAACAAATTACAATTGTTTTAGTTGTTTTCAAAAAAATTTATATATACAAAACTTTAAAACAAAAAATAAAATGAGGACAATGTGATAATTTTACATTACAATTACTAATAAGAATAGAAAATAAAAACACAAAACTTAAAATAAAATAAACAACCCTTAGCGCCTGCTTAGTTTGTTTTTACTTTTGAATTTTCATTTTTTATGTATCTAGTTCAAAGAGAATGGAGAAGAAATAAAAAAGTAGTGTATTTGTGTTTAGTTTGCAAAAAGAATGGTGAGATTTTACAAAATATTGAAAATAAATTATAGTTGTTTTGTTTGTTTTCAAAACTTATTATATAGAATTTTAAAAACAAAAAATAAAATGAGGACAAAGTGAAAGTTTTATACGACAATTATTTATAAAAATAGAAAATTAAAAACACAAAACTAAAAACAAAGTAAAAAGATCCTTAATTTCTACCGAAATCGATTTTGGATCTTTAAAATTTCGTTAGAGAGGTAGCAAAACCAAACATCTTTAAAAAATCATACAAATTCCGTTCATTAGAGTAAGCATGTGCATTTGATGAAAACCAACACATTTCTAAACATACACATGAAAGAGAGTTATTATAGGGTAGTTCCCTTGAGTTAGGAATTATTCTCTCCATTTTAAAATATTAGTCTTTAGAGGATTTCACATGGACTAAGAACAACAATTAAATTTTATAGAATCTAACAAAAAATACATAAGTAAACTAAATTAATCATTGACTTTTACTCAATAGCTATTAGCTATAAAAATAATAAAAGTGGGAATAGTTAATAAATATAGCATTGGTAATGTAAAAGTGATAAATATTTTAGAATAAATTTATTTGATTAAAGTGACTAATATTTCAAAACGGAAGGAATATTATGATCTTCTTATTTTAAGTCATTAGATTTATTTATTTATTTTATCTCTTCTCAAATTTGATGGTTCACGAGTTCGAAGACCACCGGTGATCCTTAAATAAGAGACTACCTTATACAAACCCAATTAAGCAAATCGTCTTTTCTCCTGAATTTGCTCTCTCCGACACTCCAAGTACTCCAAACGCTCCAAGTGCTTCATTTGTGTCATTTTTTGGGTTAAATATGTTTTTGGTCCCTAAACTTTAGCGAAAATTCGTTTTTAGTCCATGAACTTTACAATGTCGATTTTTAGTCCCTAAACTTTTAAAAAGTTCACTTTTAGTCCCTTTGTACATTTTTTTGTGACGTGGCAAGCTAAGGATCATTCATCAAGTTCACGTTTCAGCTAATCAGCTTGTCACGTCACAAAAAAATATACAGAGGGATTAAAAGTGAACTTTTTAAAAGTTTAGGGACTAAAAACTGACATTTTAAAGTTTAAAGATTAAAAATAGATTCTCGCTAAAGTTCAGAAAAAAAAACATATTTACCCATTATTTTTTTTATTGACAAATACTCATACACAACTCTCAATCTCTGAACATTAAAACTTAGTATATAATCAAGTGAGTCAATGTCCATGATCAATTCATCTAGATTATTGATTGTAATTTTATATATAAACCAAATGAGGATGAGAGAGTGATAAATGGCTCATATCCCTTCTCATAGCTACTAGAGAGAATCTAGATCTCATACACACAGCGGTTTCCATGATCACTAAAATTATATTATGATGTAATTGTGGTTTTCAATTTTGCACTTAGTGCATCTTTTATTTAGTTTATCCACCACTAAAATTATGGTTTGGCTTGAATTATAATTGATTTTGATAAAAAAAAAAAAGTTTGACATCTTTATGTCAGAATTGATTTTAGATACATAATTTAGGTTTTGTGAGAAGTAATTTTGGATTTAATTGCATATATTTTTAAAAATGACATAGATTTAACTCTCCTCAAAAGTTAGCTTACAAGAAAAGGGTTAAGGCTTTATAAAGGCCTCCCATAACTCTTATCTTAGGTAATGTGAGACTTTCTCTCTCAATACTTCCCCTCAAGTTCAACTGACTTTTTATTTTTTCTCTTTTTAGCCTAGTTATGACTTGCCATTTTTTTTAATGGGCCTTTTTATTTTTTAAGTCGTGGACATCTGTCTCGGGTCTCTTGTTTTTGTTTGGACTTTGTGCTCCTTTCTTTTCTTGAATTTTTATTTTGCCGTATGATTTTTTTATAGATTCTGATATCATCTTAGAAACGACATAGGTCTAACTCTTCTCAAAAGTTAGCTCACGAAGATATGGTCACCTAAGACCTGATAAAGGCTACCATAGCTCTTATCCTAGGCAATGTGAGACTTTTTTCTTCTAACATATATCGCAACACCATTGTAATTATAGTACCATTGTGATTGCCCTTTGAAATAAGGGTATGTTTACTTTGTATTTTTATTTTTATTTTTTTATTTTTATAAGTAAATGCAATGTAGAATTATTATTTTGTTCTTGTTTTAGTTTTTGCTTTTAAAGATTTGTATAGAAAATTTTGAAAACAATCGAAACAAGTATAATATATTTTCAATGTTTTGTGAAATCTCTCTTTTTTTATTTATAAGCTAAATATAAATACACTATTTTTTAATTTATTTTCTCATATTTTTTGAATTAAACTCACACTTAAAATATAAAATAAAAACACAAAATAAAAATTCAATAAACGGTTTTTTGATTTTTGTGTTTTCATTTTGTGAATTTTGATTTTACTTGTGATTTTTCTTCTATTGAACAGACAGGGAGTGGGTTTATAAAGGTGGTGAGAGAAGGAAGTGAAGGTGGATTCGAGATGATTAAGTTACCCGCAGGTCATGTTGGTGCCGGTGAAACCCAATTTAAAGGCTATAAAAGCAACCCTGCCACCAACGATTGGGTTCCCACCTTGGATGAATATCAGGTATACATAGAGAGAGATATTGGTAGATATATATAATCATCATAATTTCTTTTCTTGACAATTATAATCATAATTAATATGCAATTTTAAGGTTAATTAAACAACCTTATGTTATGTTCTTTTTTTATGTTGTAAAAGGTTGTTGCTTCGTCGAAGCCGAATAGGAGCGAGAGTATTTGATCTGCCCGCAGAGAAAATGGATTATGGTGAATCAGATGTTAATTTCTTGTTCTGTATGCCTAATTGGTGTCTTGTTAAAGAAATGGGGTTTAGTGGGAATAAGACAAAGGAGTTTCAGAATACTACAATTTCTCGTGAAATGATTGCCTTTTGAATAACCTAACCTTGGTTCTACATTGTTCTCATCCACTTAACTACTTTTAGTATTAAATTATTGAAAATTATTGATATTGATTATTTGTGTCATTACGTTAAACATAGCAAAATCAATCTGCATTCAACCAAACCAATTGGTTAGTGAAGTGGTTCCTCAAAGGAAGAATGGTGTTTTAGGTGGATTTGGATGTATCTAGCAGAATTCTCTTATTACATCTTCAGCAAAATTTGAATACTTGGCTGTTTGGCACCCTATGTTTGGATGAGAAGTTGATTTTCTACTTATATATAATATGAAAAGCTCATTTTTGTATGTCTAAATATTTTTTTGACTCAAATTCTTGATATTATTCACTTTTAGCTTATTTTTGGAGCAAAGAGGAGAAAATGAGAGGAGAGATAAAGGACTTGATTGAAATAGTTTTGGTTTTTAGTTTTTAAAAATTGTATTATAAAACAGTTTTCAGAAATAGTTTTTCAAAAAGTGAGAGGAGTTTTCAGTTCAAATTTGTGTGTAAATTCAGAAAACTGAAAACCAAAACATGTTTCAGATGTTTTCATATTTTGGTTTTTAAATATTGAAAAACAAAAAATGTTCCCTGTCAAACGAGTTTTTTAGTTTTCTGTTTTTAAAAACAGAAAACCGTTTTTAAAAAGAGAAATCAAACAAGCTCAAAGTCACTATTTTTTTTTTTATAATCAACATGGCATAATGACTCAAACACAATTAAACTACACAATCATCTAAGGTAGAAACACCCCATAACAATTCTTTCTAATAAAAGAAACAAGAGAAAGATGAACATCTGAGAAAATAACAAGACCCAAAGGTTGGGAATGACCCACATTTGCTAAATGATCCGCACATCTATTCGCCTCACAGAATACATGACTAACACTAGCAATATGACATAAGTCAAGTAACTTACGGACCTCACAAACAAGAGCATAACAAGGGTGAGAAGACAAACACCCTTTGAGAAGAAATTAGACCCAAGCTTTGAATCAAGCTCAGGGTGAACACAAAATAAGCCTTTCTCACTCACCCGTCACAAGCCATGAAGAGCCCCAAGAAGATCAGCATGGAACGATGAACACGAACCCATAAAAAACGGCCAGAACTGTCTCGAATTAATCCCCCACAAGCTGAGACACCATCTTAAAGGCGAAAAGAACCATCAGTGTTCAATTTCAGAGTGTCATCTTCAGGTTTAATTCAAGAGATAAGAGCTTTTTGCTTGGTAGATTGCGTCAACAAATTTGATCTTGAAGAAAGATTCACAATAGAGAGCGAAAAATGCAAAATCTGACTCTTCAAAACCTCCGATGATACCCTCTAAGAATTAAAAACAAGTTGGTTCCTATTTTTCCAAAGTGACCATACCAACCGCAAACAGCACAAACCAAGGAATATTATGGGATCCCATATCGTGAGTTAAATTCTTTACAAGCCGAGCATCATAACCAAGACTAAAGAAAGAACTCCAATGTCGGGGCGAGATAAAATAAGACCATAATTTCTGAGACTAATTTCTGAGCTAAAACACAATCCCGAAGAACATGAATAACAGATTGAGGGCCTTCATCACAAACAGAGCAACCATCTTCCATAGACATATGGTTCTTCATCCACATCTCATTAGTCATAAGACGATTATAGGCAACCTTTCATAAAAATGTTTTAATTCTTTGTGGACCTTGCCACTTCCATAAGACCTGAATCAGATACTCACTATCTACCGAAACAATATCTTGAGAAACTACTAGATGATAAAGTCATTATTTTCTTTTAAACTAAATAAAAAGATTTTTCATTTTCTGAATTTGTTTTCCTTCCCTCTCAAACACAATATTAATATCTCTCACTTATCTCTGTTTCCACCTTTCAACCATAACTCTTGACAAGCTTATAGGCAAAATGAAGCTACAAACCCTTCAGATTTTGATCCATTTCACAAAACAAATCCCGCCTCCTGTCTGCAATTTTAGATTGTGATTCACTTCAATTAACTTATTAAAGTCACAAAATTACTCTACAATTGAAATGTAAATTTATTATATGTTAATTACTTTACTTTACACAATGTATTTATACATGAAAGATATTCATAAAAAATTACACATATCTACACAAGCCTTCATTATTAAAGATGATGCACGCAGATTAATGCTTCACACTAAAAATTTCACAAGTTTTTAAAATTCAAAAATGGGAAAAAAGGGTAAACCATAATCATATGGCGCATTATAGGGTGAACCTGTGTACTAGGTGGTTTATGGGTGGACCATGATTTCCCAGCGTTAGATATATTATATGATAATGGACGGCTAGAAGTGGTGACTTGCAACCCAGGGAACAAATTAAAAAGTTAAACAAGTGCAAAGTTTACATTGTAAAAATAAAGAAGGTACAGAGCAACAAGCCAACAAACCATTAATTTATGGATCTTTCTTCCTTTTCTTTTTTAGAGTGAATAAGTTTGAACTCATGTGATTGCACTTTGACCTATAAAAAAAAGAGTGAATAGTAACTCACCGGGCTAAGAGATGGGGGCAACCCTCTATTCCTCTACAGTTTCTCCAAATCCCCATATGACGCCATCGTGTACACATCATTCCGGAGACTCTCCTCGAGGACTTCATCGATGCCGACAGCAGAGGCAAACAATGTCGTGAACCCGGGATTAAACCTCTTTGGCGACCTCGATCTTGGATGACATAGCTACAATAGATTGAGGAATTTGAAAATCGATTGTGGTGCTCACTTTGAAGTGAGGATTTGTGATTGAGAGCGGGGGGGGGGGGGGGGGGGAATGAAGAAAGGGGGAACAACACACGCGATGTTGCATTAACTCACAAAATAGATTTTCAATTTGCCCATTATACGTTCTGCACCAAATGATGTACCAAAAAAAAAAATCTACACCAAAAAAAGGTCATCAATTTGTACCAAAAAAAGTTCTTCACTTTTTCAATGAAGCTAGATCTTGTAATTGCAAATCCAAAAAGGTTTTTTCGTTGGCCAACATCATTTTCAGAATTTATTTTAATTTAATTTGGTAATGGACTTAGGCCCAATCTATGAATAACAATTTTTTTTTACATTATTTTAACTTATAACAGGTGTCTTTCGTAGTCCATCGGTGAACCACCTACTATACTAGTCCACCAAATAACTCGCCTAATCATATAGACTACTATTACAACCTGATCATTTCAAAATCATCTATAATCCATACAAAATCAAAAGATCTTATTGATGATTGGATAGGCTTTGTATTGGGCTTCCAATGGAACTGCTTTGGGCACTATAGTTCCCCACCCTTCAGTCATATCAATTTCTTCATCACCAATCCTTTTCCATTCAAAAAATTGAATCAACAAGCCCAAAGTCCAGCCCACGGTTCTCTGGGCCAATCCTGCCCCAGGACAAGCCCTTCTCCCCATCCCAAACGGCATAAGGATACGCGCATCCGCTTGACCACTCTCAAACCTCTCGGGCTTAAAGCTATCCGGGTCAACCCACAACTCTGGGTCTCTATGGATGGCCCACGCGTTCACCATTAACATTGTGTTACGTGGCACGTCATAACCACCCACAGTGCAATCCTCTGAGGATAAATGAGGTAAAAGCATTGGGGCTGCTGGATGCAATCTTAGAGTCTCGGAGATTATGCTCTGAAGATAGGGTAATTTGGTAACTTCCGCTTCTTCAATTAGACGGTCTAGTCCAATTTGAGTGTCTAATTCAATTCTAGCCTTCTCCATCACCTCTGGATGGTTTAACAAATTCGCCATCGCCCACTCTAATGTGATAGCAGACGTTTCTGTTCCTGCCACTATTAACACCTTCAAAACAAACAATAGAAAACACATAATATAACGCATTAGTGACAAAAAAAAAATTTTAAAAAAATGAATGTATTCTGCATAAATGAAGAGTAATTACTCAATGTTACCCTCAAAATTGCACCATTCATATTATTGTCTAAACTATAAAAAAAAAAAAGGAAAAAAAAAATCTATATTGGTCTCCAACTTATAATTTTTAGGCTTATTGTTCCTCCTAAAACCATGCAATTTAAAAAAATAAGAATTAAAAGTGATTACTCAATTTAATCTTAAAACTTTCACACTATCTTTGAATTAATTTTTAGGAAAATGCTAAACAGTGCCCTAAAGGTAGTAGTTAAGATGATAAGAATAACAATATTTTATTGAAAATGGTATAATTTAATGTTTCGAAACTTAAAAACTATTTAATGAATGTTTTTTATAGTAACTCCAATCATTTAACTAGTTGTATTTATTGCTCCTTAATAAGTACCCTAACCCTTAGGACGCATAACCTTAATTTTTAAACTAACAAAATTTCTATTAGTCCCAAACTTATAATTATTCAGACATTAATCGTTAAACTGTGCAATTTTGAGAGTTTAATTGTCCAATAAATAATAAATTGCAACTATCAACTTAGCTATTGAGACTCTACCCAGCAAATAAAAAAAAATGTATAAATATTAACCTTTACCTACCATAATAAGGCCTTTGATAATTTGGTCAGTGTAATACTCAGGTTCTGAATCCTGCAACGAAAGCAAATGATCAATCATCGTATTCGAACTTTCTTTCTTGTTCCGATTCTCGTCGATGAGTCCTTGTAAAAGCGCATCCAATTTTTCCCCAACCTTCTTCAATTTCTTCCGATCACCGCTGAAATCGAACCATCGGAAAACAGGAACAAAATCCCCAAGATTCGATCCCAATCCAAATTGTTGCATCTCATTCATCACATCTCTGAATTTCTTCGCCTCCTCAGCGTCAGTGTTATCAAATTCCTCACCGTAGTAGCGTTTTCCACACACCATCCTCATGATGATGTTAAACGTTAGATCTGAAAACAGAGACCTAAGTTCTACTTTCACGAATTCATCAGAAGAAGTTCCTCGATACAGTTTTCGGAGCAATTTGACGGTTTCGTCCTTTCGGATTCCCGAGAAGGAATTGAGGCGGTGAGTGGAGAGGATCTCGATCGAGCTTATACGGCGTAGGTTTCGCCAGTGGTCGCCGTACGACGACGTTAGGAGAGTGGTGTTGTCGTACGCGAGGTACTTGGTCTTGATGGAGTGGAAACGGTTTGCGAAAACGATGTCGTTTTTTGTGAAACATTCTTCGGCGGCAGAAGAAGAGGAAACGACGAGGACGGGTTGCGAACCGAATCGGATGGTGAAAATCGGGCCGTATTTCTGGGAGAGGCGGTGGAAGAGGCGGTGGAGTGGTGGTTTCAGCTGGTGGAGGTTGCCGATTAGGGGAAGAGCGGGTGGACTTGGTGGTTGGTTTTTGAATTTTTTTGTGAAGAAGAGTAGCTTTAAAGAGATTAGGAAAATAAGGAGGAACGGTACGTAGATGAGGATATTTTCCATGTTGACTTGATTTAATAATACTAGCTGATGGATTATATAGGGTCACAGGGAGAATAATATTCTAAGTTAGAAATGTCCAGATTCAAAAAAAATCAATAAAGAAGAAAGGAAATAATAATATTCTAAGTTAGAAAAATCGAGATTAAAAAAAAACAATAAAGAAGAAACGATCATTCTTTAAGGTTTTTGGACCAGTCAAGTTGTTACATCGGATTTTCAACAACTTCAACAAGACATGAGCACTACTTCAAGCTTTCTCAGCCAAAGACTTCAAGGTTTTTTGTGCTGGTAGATTAGCTAAGTTCCTACGTCGGATTCTCAACAACTCTAACCCGACCTAAGCACTACTCCAAGACTTCAAGAATTATGAGGATGATGGACTAACCAGCACCAACACGGCTCTAATAGCTTCAAAGGTGGCCAATCACGTGCCTGAAAATGAGGGTCCATCAAGCGATGCCCAGACAATGATCAATTAGGAGATACCTAATCAAGGTCTTACCAATCAACAAGATGTGAGAGGAACTTTCCTAATTTAGAATGAACCTAGACACTAGGTATCATAAGTATGATATGTATAAATAGTCAAAAGACTCTCATTTGTAATTATACACCACAGCCTCATTGGGGTTCAAGCACTCGGGATCTGTGAAGGAATAGTTTCATTTTAAGAAATTAAATAAGGTAAAAAATAATTTAAAAAACATAATTTTTATATATAATAGACATTAAATGATGTGTATTTTAATGTATGTTCAATTTTAATATTCTCTTATTCTTTGTATTTTATTTATCTGTTTATTTATATTTTTAATGTAATATTATTATATTTTTATCAATTCTAACCTTATGTTCAATTACATGTTAATCAATGATTCACTGTTCAACCAATCAAACAATAAGAGATAAATGGTATGATGGAGAGTTCAAAAATTATTTTGATAAAAATCATAACAATTATTACGTTTCTTAATCTGTGTGATTTTTTCTCTCTAGGAACAGAGGGAGTAACTTCTTTTCACTGTGTACTAAGGGTATCTCTCAGCTGAAAACTAACCCATTCGAGATCGTCGTAGTGGGTTTTACTTCTGTCAACTATCTACTAACTATATTAAACTTTGTTAATAATTTTAACAACTATCCTAATAACCCACACCTAAGAAAAATAAAAGAAGAAAAGTAAAGATTGATTGCTAATTTGCTATCTCTTCTTTGACTTTTACTCTCAAGTTGGACCATAGGCGAGATGGAAACTTCTTAAAATCCTTTTTAACAGTTATTTCTTTAAATTTAAAAATAAATCATTTTGAAAATATGAAAAAAGTAACTAATTTTTTAATGATTATGATAATAACATTAAGGTATTTAATATTTATGTTTTAGTTAGAATAATAATAGTAAGTGTTTATTTGACCTTTTCTTACTTTTATAAAAAACTATTTTCTCCTTCTAATTATTTCTAAAAAAAGAAAAAAAAAGATCTTAAAAATTTTCATAATTGTTTTTCCAGTAAAACAAGTGCTTATTTTTTTATTTAAGCACAAACATTGTCTACGAATTCAATCCATATAATAAGTAATTGTAAAAGTTTAGAACATGGACCAAAAAGACATAATGGAAAAAAATATTTGAGTATTTAAGGTTTTCATGTTTGTTTATTTTAATCTCTAATTTTAACGAGATTTCAATTTAGTTATGATATTGCACTTTGTTACTTACATATACATATCCGTAACATTTGAATTTAAAGAATTAGAGGCAAAATTGATTATTTTTTTTATAAAAAAAATCTCATAGACTAAATGCATAGATCGCAAAAACATGAATGTGTGAGTATGTGATACGTAATTAATTTTCTTGTAATAAACAACAAAATTAAACTTTTTAGTTCCAACGAGAGGACTTATATTGATTGTTCTTTAAAATTTTATAGATCAAAATTAAATTGTACTCTTTTAGTTCCTATTTAATTGTTCGGAGAGAAAAATCACACATAAATTTTAAACTCTCTATAATACCATTTATCTTTCATTGATTGGATAATAGAGTATTGATTAACATCCAATTAAACATAAGTTTAGAATTAATAAAATTACAATTAATGTTATATTGAAAATATAAGTGAACAAATAAATAAAAATAATTTTTTTCTCTAGACAAATAAAAAATAATATTATTGAAGAACTACTTTCATGGATGACAAATTGAACAATCACTAAAGACACTAACTACAGTAAATAACCTTAACAATCTTAGAAACTCAACCGGTACATCAATAAAAAATTATGGTTTGGCCCCGTTTTATTAAAAAAACAAATATGATTTATATTGCATAAGTTTATGCGTATAATAAATTAATAATATAATATGTAACATATAAATCATGTTAAGTTATTTTTTAATTTAATTAAATGCCCTTAATTATGATTTGAGATAAAGTAAAGAATAGTCAATTTTATATTAGATCATATCATAATCTGTCAACTATAAATCAAGTAGAAATGTGATTATGGGAGCTTTTAATCAATTTGGGTGTACACCCCTATCATAATTCAAAGCTTTTATAGATACTCTTAAACGCAAGCATCTATAATTTATCAATTATAAACCAAGCAGAAATGTGACTATGGGGTCATTCTGCATGATCAAATTCTTAATATAGATGCTCCTAAACGCAATATTCCTTGTGATATATGTGAAATGTCTAGACTTAAAAGGTTACCTTTTCCATATAGTCTTAATAAATTTGTTTTTGTTTTTGAACTTCTTCATATGGACATATGGGGGTCTATGCCTCAACCTTCTATGCATGGTGATAGGTATTTTCTGATCATTGTTGATGATTATAGTAGACACACTTGGGCTCTCCTCTTAAAACACAAAGGTGAAGTTAGACAACATCTAAACAACTTTGTTATTTTTGCATAAAATCGGTTTCAAACCAAGGTAAAGGTTTTTAGAACAGACAAAGGAGCTGAAGTTTTCATGTCTGTTTTCTTTCAGGAAAAGGTTATTCTTCATTATACAAGTTGTGTGAAAACTCCCCAACAAAATGGAGTAGTAGAGAGAAAACATCAACATATTATTTCTATGTGTCGTGCCTTAATGTTCCAAGCTGCTATGTCTAAGGTGTTTTGGTCTTATGCCATTTCTTATTTTGTTTTCTTGATAAACAGACTACCCTAAGCTAAACTGAATAATTCCTCACTATATGAATTGTTATAAGCTAAAAAGCCTGATTTCTCCTTTTTTTAAAGTCTTTGGTTGCTTGATGTATGTCTGTACCTTAAATAGAAATAGGAATAAATTGGATTCTCGGGCAAGAAGGTGCATTTACATTGGGCAGAAATTTGAAAGTAAAGGTTTTTTAGCCTATGATATAAAAAAATCGTGAAATATTTATGACTAGAGATGCAAAATTCTATGAGCATACCTTCTCATATAAGTATATGCAAGAACATGGAGAGAATCGAGAGCATTTGTCTCAGAATGCTCAGAACACACCTATTTGTCCGATCTTTGATGATTGTTTTGGATACACTTTTCAGCCTGAGGCAACATCATCCACATCTCAGCAAACTTCTGCCACACACAACACTACCAATGTTGTTGATGCTCAATCTACTCAACCTATTGCTCCAAATACAACATTGAGAAGATCAACAAGACAAACCAAGCCACGAGGCTTTGATACCATGTGAAAACTAGAAGAAAGCTTGAATTATGCAGAACATGATGAAATTATGATCACATCACAGCGAGGCAAAGAACTCGATGGAGAAGAAAACCCCGGGGGTGGAATTTTATTAATATGAAAAAAAGGAATTTCAAAAGGTTGGCTTGCAATGCGGCCATCTAAACAGAATATATAAGGAAAAGAAAACAGAAATACAAGCAACTTTAAATCATCTATAAGAACCTGAAACTCTCCCCAATCAAGCTTTTCTCCATTAACCTCCACGCATTTTCTTTCTCAAGAAACTAACACCATGTTAAAGTCTCCCAGAAAACACCAAAAGATTATATATAAAGAACCTTTTAATGCATAGAAGTAATCTCAAATGCCTCGTTTACTAGCCAAGGAGCATGGCAAATAAACATTAAGAATTCAACAATGAAATTCTTTGACTCCCAATTCCAAATTAATAGCACAATAACTAGACCCAGAGTAAGAATTAAAAATCTTGTCTTTAGTAGCATCCCATAAGCAGGGCAGACCACTAGAAGAATCCAGCGAAGGAGTAAAATCCCATCCAACATATGAGTTTCCCTAAAGAGATTCACAAAATCTACCTTTAACGACCTCCATTTTTGTCTCTTGAATTGCTAGGAACTTTCAATTTTTCTACAGCAATTAGTGGTCTATTCCTCTTCCTTTTTACTTCCCCAGGTTGCAATTTTCATGGGAAAGGATGAACTCCCCCTTTCTTGTTGCTACCTTCTATGATACGAATTTCCCACTCCACAAAAGTATCAACAGGCAATTTTTCTATGCCATCAAAAGTAATCCCTAATTCTTTCCTAATATTAACCAACTTCAAAGCATATTCTTTCTCGAACTTCTTAATAACCTAGTTATTGCTACGCAAAATTTCAAAATCTCGAAGCAAATGAACTAGACATCAAAGGATCGGAAGACGATCCATCAACTGAAGAGGTAGGCAAATGGGGGTATTTTTCCAATGATCAATGCTTGCTAAAGCGAGATGATCTTCTCCTTGAACTAGGTTGAAGAAGGTGACTAGGAAGAAGAGCTATGTACTTCCTTCTTCTAATTAGCATCGTAACACTAAGAGGGGCTTTACACATTTTCAACGTTTTTTTTCCTTATTCCTAATATTACTCCTTTATAGTTTTGAAATAGAAGAGAAAATCCCCATCGTAATACCTTTAATCTCATCCGAAAAAGGGGTTTCCAAAATGAGTTCACTTTGAGATGACATATCATCAAAGCCCTAACCTATAGTTTTTGAAATGTATTCTTCAGTTGAAGCAAGGGAATGGGCCAAGCCCAAATTTGGATGAAGAGAATGAAGAGAGAACAGGCCAGTATGTGATTGCACTGACATACCGGGCCTAGAACTGGTAGCAACTTTCCTATCATATTTTGAAATATTAACATGCATTCTCATATTTCTAATAAAAATAGTCCTTAAGTCCCTTACTCCTTCAAAACATGTGAAGTCTAACTTTTTCCCACTAAGTTAAGCTTGCTACGAATAAAAACATCATCTACATGCCCATAGCTTTGAAAAATCATCCAAACTCCTTGACACTAAATTGGGATGGAAAATTACTAAAAAAATAAAAAGTGGATATCTCCTAAATCCTTTTAAGGTAGCCTGAGAAACTCAAAGGCTTACTGTGACCTATACCTCCACGATAATGTTTCTCTTAGGTTTTCCTATTAATAGTTTGATTATTGTCTCTCCCTTCTTCCTTCTTTGCACCTGACACCTACCATCCTCATCAAGCTTTGGAAACTCTTCGACATTAACAATTCCAAAAGCTACCACTCTTTCTCTCAAACCTTTCCCCTTTCTCTCTCTCTCTTCATTTTCTTGTTTCTCTCTTTATGGAGTAGAATATTTATTCCATTATACTCTATTTCACTCGACTCCATTCTATTTCATTCCATTCCGCTAGGCTAGTCATTACATATCCAAACATAGCCTTAGGGTTGGTTTACTGTGAAACTGGTAAGGAGATATCTTTTCAATATTCATTATTGGTGTCTTTGTTGGCAGGACCATATAAAAACATCTTTTTATGTAGTATTTTCTTGTAAAAGGGTTTGAACACCCTTTGTTTATAAAAAAAAAAAAAACTACTAAATAATTATATTAGTACAGAGGATTGAACTTTAGTTTTATATTAACATTAACCATATTGATACTACATACCTAAAATGTCTACACTAATATAATAATTCAATTATGCAAATTTAAAGTAACAAGAGCATATCAATTTTTTTGTTAGCATGTAACTTATTTTTTAGTGATATTCTTAATGACAAGTGATTTCAATGTAAACAATGAATGACTATAACTTA
The DNA here is from genome assembly GCA_037177725.1 of Cyamopsis tetragonoloba. NCBI lineage: Eukaryota > Viridiplantae > Streptophyta > Magnoliopsida > Fabales > Fabaceae > Cyamopsis > Cyamopsis tetragonoloba. Next base: position 39,284,827 of record CM074120.1, on the reverse strand, counting down.
TTAACTATATTAATGATTAAAAAGAAAAAGAAAAAACAAAAACAACATACATACTAACATTTTTTAATTTAGAATAAGTTTTTAATATGCGCAAAAGTCAAAATGACTCGGGACTTAGGAGAGATATGGAGTGTTTTTAGGTATGCAACTTTATTAAATATTTATGCAATATTATTTTTTAAATGAGAATTTATTTATAGATATATAAAATTGTAAAAATTACTTGAATAAACTAAAAAAAAAAAAAAAAGTTATTTTGATGAAGCTTATGAAAATAAACTAAAAACAGCTTATATAAATCCATAAATTATTTCAATAAGCTATACATAAACTCTTCTAAATAAGGATGTAGACTAAAATTGGGAAAGATTCTCTCATGTTTAAAAATAACATGACATTGTGTCCATCTCTTTCTTCATGTGTTAAATACATACTCCCTCCGTTTTCAAATATAAGCAAAAAAATACCTACCTCACACCATTTAAGAAAGTTAGTTGGTCTCATTTACTTTTCTTAGAACTATCTAAAAAACAGTGGATTTTCCTATAATGCCCTTTGTCAGGTTATACTTTCTCCACTTTACAACCACTGCAATTAATGAGTGAGTGAATTGAGTGGAGGGTAGTTTAGATAAATTTTCATTAAATGTAAGTGAAGGTAGTTAAATTTGCTTATAAAAAATAATATAAGAGTTTCCAAAAATTTGCTTATATTCGATAACAGAGGGATTATAAAATATGTCGGACCCTATAAACATTAATTACGAGATTAACACAAAAAATGCAATATGGCATGGTCATGTTATTTTTCAACCATTACAATATTTAGCTAACTTATCTACTAATTTTACCAAACATACCCTAAACCTATTGTACATTACATACACACATATGGAAACGTATCAAATGAGAGAACTTGTTATTGTGAGAGATGAGAGTAGTGAATCTCAACTATTAAATCTTATCATGAATTGTTGAGATTGAATATTAGAAAGTCATGTAACATTTTAAAACATTCACATGACTTTTAAAAAAATTCTCATATTTTAATCTTAATCATTCATGAAATGATCCAATAGTCGTAATTCACTCCTCTCACAATAACAAGTGATGCTCTCATTTAATATCTCATGATATATATATATATATATATATATATACACACACACATAAAAACTTCCGGTACTTAAGAATAAAAAAATAAAAAAACTTCAACTACTTCAAGATTATGCCATATGCATGTTTTCAACGGATCGCAAAAACTTAGAAAATATCTTTAGTTGTCGATGATTGGCGCACTCTACACATGGCTTCTAAGGGAAATTTCTTAGCCACAGTGAGTCCTTTTCCTTCTGTCATGTCAATTTCTTTCTCATCAACTCGCTTCCAATCAAAACATTGAATCAATAATCCCAAAGTTAAACCCACCGTGCGTTGAGCCAAGTTTACTCCCGGACAAGCCCTTCTTCCTAATCCAAATGAAAGTAACTTGCTCGCTTCACCCTCATTTTCAAACCTCTCAGGCTTAAAACATGTAGGGTCACTCCACAACTTTGGATCTCTATGAATGGCCCAAGCATTAACTATCAAAATTGTGTTTTGTGGAATAAAATATTCTCCTACGGTGCAATCTTCTGAAGATAAATGGGGTAGCAACAATGGAGCCGCAGGATGCAATCGTAGTGTCTCGTAGACAATGTTTTGAAGGTAAGGGAGTTTTGAAATGTCCGCCTCATCTATGAGGTGATCTTGTTCAATTTGAGTGTCTATTTCATTTTTTGCCTTTTTCAATATATTTGGATTATTTAATAAATTGGACATTGCCCATTCTAAAGTTATTGCTGACGTGTCCGTTCCGGCAAGCAGCATATTCTGTAAGGAGCACCAAAGTCAATATCAATACAATAAAAAAGGAAAAATCTTACTTTTAGATATTAAATAAAATATCATACTTTTATTTTTTTTAAATTTAATTGTTATTAAAAGACTACTAAAAGAAAATTGCTTCATGAAAATCATAAAATATCTTGTTAGAAAGACCATCAAAACCATATTAGATAATATCTCTTAATAAAGGTTTATGATTCTCAAATGCTAAAATAAGAAAAAGAAAAAAAAATAGTAAAAGAGAGAAAAGAAATCTGATTTCTCTACCAGACTACCACTATTATTCACATACATTTATTTTATTATTTTTTTTTCTATAGCAAAATGACATTTTTTGTCCCTTAATTCTTTGGGTCAATTCACTTTAGTCCCTTAATTTTTTTTTGATTCATTTGGATCCCTTAAATTTTATTTTAGATTTAATTTGGTCTCTACCGTTCAATTTGGACACTTGTATTATGACTTGACGAAAGTAATGGTAAGGACCAAATTGAATCGAAAATAAAAGTTAAGGGACCAAAATGAATCAAAAAAAATTAAAGGACCAAAGCGAATTGACGCAAATAATTAAGGAACTAAAAGTGTCATTTTGCCTTTTTCTATTTATTTTTTCTTTATTTATCTCATCATTTTAATATTTTTTAATTATCTTCCTTTTTTTTTTCTATCCCACTCTTCTCAGTTCTTATACCTCCCGAAAAAAGAACGCTGAAACTTTTTAAATGATTTTTTTTGTAATAAGCGCAAGTCAGGGAGTATATTCTACTACGGACGAAAAAATTTGTCCTTCCTGCTCTCACTCGTCTCATCCACTGACCCACTAACACAATTTTGCCTTCTTTAGATATACTATTAATATTATGGAAATATATATATATATATACTATTATTTTATTTTTTTCGTTTTATCATAAACTTATCCTAATCTAGAACATATGGCCACAAACCCACTATAGGAAATTGCTGGATAACAATAAAAGCTACTCATCTCACCGCATATTTTTTATCTAGTTCTAGAATTAGAATACGGGTAAAATTGAAAACTAAGCGATTATTTGGTTTGTATTTTCATTTTTTGTTTTCAGTTTGTTTCTTGTTTTCAGTTTGTTTTCTATTTTTTGAAATTTTACAAAGGAAAAACTGAAAATGCTGTAAACAAAAAATTTATGTTTTCAGCCTTTTAGATTTTTTCTTTGTAAAATTTCAAAAAACAGAAAACAGAGAATTAAAAAATAAAAACAAGAAATGAAAATACAAACCAAACAACCTCGTCAGGCCGAACAGCTCCACAAAACATTTCAACGAAACTTAATTAGAAACTATAATTCAATGATTTTAGAAAATTAGAATCTAGGTGCGTATTACCTGTGACAAAATTAGTAAATATACCATGAATAATTTTAACTCATAACAATATCTCATGAAAAAAAATTTTGTTATACTAAAAAGTAGATGGTGACAATAATTAGCACGAGAGTAGTGATTGGTATATACTCACTTTGGTTTTGTGATAAATATAAAGAAATATATAATTAAATTAATATATAAATAAATTAGTTAATTATTATACAATAATTTAACTACATTTTTCTTCACATTTAATCACATATAAAATGTAGTGAAATTAATATATAACAATTAATCAATTCATATATTAATCTAAAAGAAACAGATATAAATGAATGGTAAATTACAGTAAGTGTACACAAACAATTTTTCTTACCAGGATAAGGCCTTTGATGATTTGATCTGTGTAATATTCAGGCTGAGATTGCTGTTGGTAAAGAAGATAATCTATCATAGTATTAGATTTATTGTTCGCATTACGATGCTCATCAATTAATCTTTGTAAGAACGTATCACTTGTCTTACCAAACTTGTTTAACCTTTTCTTCAAATCATCAACATCAAACCACCTCATAAACGGTAAGAAATCCCCGCGGTTATTAGCCCCAGCTAAAGCCGTTAATTCCCCAATTATCTCTCTAAATTCCCTCGCTTCCTTCGCACAACTCACATCACAATCCTCACCGTAGTACACTTTCCCCGAAACCATTCTCATGATCGTGTTGAACGTCATTTCCGAAAGCTTCGACTTAAGCTCCACTTTCGAGAATCCGTCGCCACACGATTCACAAGCAATAATAAGGGTTCGTATAAGCCTCAAGATCTCGTCCCTTCGGATTTCGGAGGAGGAGTTGAGGCGGTGGGTGGAGACAACCTCGAGCGCGACGATGCGGCGGAGGTTGCGCCAGTGGTCGCCGTAGTGGGAGAGCGCCAAAGTCGTGTTGTTGTAGCCAATGTACTTGCCGGCTAGGAAGTGGGGGCGGTTCGCCAAAACTATGTCGTTTTTGGTGAAACATTCTTGCACTGCTGATGAGGATGAAACGACAACCACGAGACGAGAACCGAAACGGAGGGAAATGATTTGGCCGTATTTTTGGGAAATGGCGTGGAAAGTGAGGTGGAGTGGTTGTTTGAGTTGGTGGAGGTTTCCAATTATGGGGAGAGAGGGTGGTCCTGGTGGGAGGTTTTTGAAGCTTCTTGTTTGGAAAATGAACTTTAAAGTGAGAAGAAGTAAAAGGAGAGATATAAGGGAGAAATAGAAGAAAAGAGTCATATTTAGTAATAACTTATGGGGGTATTGAAGATAATGTTTGGTTATGTGTGATTGTCACTGCTGTACTAGTTGGGTTTATAAAGATGGGTGATATATACTGATGCTGCATACAAATTCACATGCAAGTGTACTGGCTTGCGTTTGAGCTTACGTAATCAAACGTCATTCATTTGCTTGGGTGCTATTATTAGCATCTCTGCTTTTCCTGTCTATGCTATAACTTTTTATTTTTTCTCTAAATTGCTCTTCACCCGGCATGGTTAAATTTTAGAAACTGACAAATTAATAACTGTGATATGCAAAATTATTTAACGATTTTTAAAAATCGAGCGCCCCTAAAAATTAAAAATCGGCACATTCAATAATTAAAAATCGAGTAAATACGTAAAAGGAATAATCAAAACGCCATTCAGTAATTAAAAATTGGATATACCTAGTAATTGAAAACTGAGCAAATACTTAAAAAAAATCTTTAAAATGCCTAACAGTAATTAAAAATTAGACGCGCCAGTAATTAAAAACAGTTAATTTTAAAAAATACACTTATTAATTCATTCAGTTTTTAAATCCCGAAGGCGCCCGAATTTTAAATAGTGGCAATAGTAGCCACCCATTTGCTTGCGCATGTACATCTCCATCCGAAACAACACTTAAGTGATGATTAACCTTAATTCAAAACATTTATTTTTAATTATGGACTATTCAAGATCTCACCCCGGCCAAGCCGACCTGAGCTCCGATCCGACCATCACTTCAAGCCTCCCTCATCTAAGGCTTGCGGGACTGGTGGACTATCCAAGATCTCACTCCGTCCAAGCCGACGTGAGCTCCGATCTGACCATCACTTCAAGCCTCCCTCATCTAAGGCTTGCGGGACTGGTGGACTATCCAAGATCTCACTCCGTCCAAGCCGACGTGAGCTCCGATCTGACCATCACTTCAAGCCTCCCTCAGCCAAGGCTTCAAGGCTTGCGGAGCTAGTTGACTATCAAAGATCTCACCCCGGCCAAGTTGACCTCATGACAACTCACCACAAATCAGTCCCCAACGGTCAACTCAGCATCCAGACAGACCCCAAGAATCAAGGAGACAAGAATCAAACAGTCAGGATCCAATCAAGGATGCCCTAATCAATACACCCAAGATACCAAGAAATATTTTCCTAACTTAGAATGAACCTAGACACTATAAAAGAACAAGAAGCACTCAAATGTAATCATACTCATAGGAAACACCACAGTTTTTATTAGGGTTCAGGCACCGGAATACCACCGCCGTCGGAACCCGGGAGCTGTGAGTGAACTACAAGTTCTTATATATATTTTTTACAATAAGTATAAGTTTTTAGTATCTATGATTGCTAAAATTTTGTTTTTAGTCCTTCTAATTTTATTTTATTTTTATTTGGTTCACTAAAATTTCAACCTTTTTTATTTTGGTCAATTAAAAAATGTGATAAAAAAATTAGAAAAACTAAACATCTTGAACTAAGAGTGTGTTTGGATTAGTTTTTTTTTTCCAATGTATGTTAGATAGTTATATTTGGCACTTAAAAAAGTTTTTAATTATTCTTTTAACAAAGGAAAAAAAAATTATCCTTCGGCTAAAATTTGGACATCGTTTTTAAAAGCTTCAAAATTAATTTTCACAACTTAAATTTTTCTTAAAAATCACTTCTGACAGCAAATATATCCAAACAAAAATCGGTTATGTCTAGGATAATCGATTTTTTTCACAACTAATCCAAACACACTCTTAAAACAAAAATTTTGAATTAAGTTGGATAAAAACAAAATAAAATATTTTTAAGGACTAAAACAAAAAACCACTTTTATATGGACTAAAAAAAAGTGAGACAAAATTTTTTCTCTAAAAAGACAATAATATAGGACGGAGGGAGTACTAATTATGGCAAATACTATCTAATACCCTTAAGGCATTGTTTAAGAAGTAAAATGCATTAAAAAGTTGAAAAATGTGTTTTATGTATTTTTGAGAGACAAAATAACATGCATTTATTATTAATTTTTATTTCTAACTAGCTTTTAACCCGTGCGTTCGCACGTGTCTTCGTCGTTACGCGTTTGTGAGGTTGTGCCAATATTTTATAATTTTATAATGAATATACAATAAAATATATAAATGAGTTTGATCATATTTTAACCAAATAACATTCAAAAACTAATGACTCGGATTAGTCTCATCTTAAGGATAGAGAAACCCGTGGTTATACCAAAACTAATTTTTAACAAATCACAAAAAACAAAGTAAAAAAAATGAAAAGGAAAGAAAGGAAAACAGAGGAAAAAAAAAGATAGTGAAATAAACTTGAAATGAAGGGAAGTGGAGAAAGAAGAAAGAGAAAGAAAGAGGAATAAAAGAAGTAAGAGAAAAAGAGTTTAATATTTAAATTTAATTTTATTATTGAAATTTTAAATTTAGATTTTAATATTTAAATTTAATTTTATTATTGAAATTTTAAATTTTAAATTTTAAATTTTTTTAATCTCAAAGCAATCCAAAATACAAAAAATCTGCATGAAAAATCAAAGCTTTTAAGCTTGGATTAACATCCAAAATACAGAAAATCAAACAAATAGAAAATAAAATAAAATAATATTAAACGAAATTTTGGAGAGAAACTAAGTTAATATGAGCATGACACTTGACAAAATAGATTACTTGGAAGTCAAGAAAAGTTTTTTTTTTTTTATAGTATATGATAATTAAAACAAATACTTTAATACTTTAAGAGTATTGTTTAAAAAGACACTCTAATTATTTAGGTGGTTGATGTGTTTGATTTCATTTTATTGTTTTGTAATTATCAATTTTATTCACTGATATTAACGTTGAGGGAGTAGGGGCATGGTCAACAATTTGTTGACTGAATGCAAAATGTAAGCTTTCATGGATATATAGGGAATCTTACTGAAAATGTCTCTTAACTTTTGACACGTCAAATTAAAGCTTTTGCCTAATGTTAACGGTGGGGTAGATTCATTGTGATAAGCTAACTTGTAGCCAGCAACATAAATCCTGTACTCCGAGAATCAGTGATGAAAATAATGATGAATACGCCTCTTTATTACAATTTATGTTTAATTGCAATTTATACCAATTGTATTACAATACATGATTAATTTATATTTTACTGGGACTTTATGTTGCCTTTCGCAATCATGACCGTTCATTGAAAATTGAAAATCTATTTGATCCTCTGCCAGGCTGACACAAAAAGGACCACCGGTACAGACCATTTTTTAGGTTCTATACCCTAAATAAAACCAATGTTTAGATTCTATTGAAAGTTTTAGTTAAAATGACATTTTTAGTCTATTAATTCTTTTTATTTATTCAGTTTGTTTTTAATTTTTTTTTCGATTTGTTTTAGTCTTTAACTTTTATTTTAGATTTAATTTGGTTCTTCATAGATGGTTTTTAATCTGTTAATATTCTTGATGGAGATAACCATAGGGACCAAATTGAATCTAAAATAAAAGTTAAAGGACTAAAATGAATCGAAAAATAGTTAAGGGACTAAAATAAATTGGGACAAAGAGTCAAGGGACCAAAAGTGTCATTTTGCCAAAGTTTTAAATGGGGGTGTTAGCTTTTGTCCCTGATCTCTTGGCAATGAGATAAAATCCGAGTAATTTATTAAAATGGTCCTTAATTTTGTAATCACGGTGTGTTTTAATTAGAATGCCTAAATCAGCCATTAACTTTGCACTTCAAGTAACCTTAGTCTTTGGTAATAAGTAACACTAACGGAATAATAATATGGCACGTTATATGACACCAAGGAGTCTACGTAAACAACCAAATGACGTTATTTTGCTTATTCTTCGAAGTTACACAACGTTTTAGGACTCAAAATTGGGTTTTGTTATCCGTGATTTGGGGGACTAATTGAGTAACATGTTTTGAGATTAAGCAAAACAATGTCGTGGTCTGTGTGTCAAATAACGTGCCACATAGGCACTTCGTTAGTATCACTTAATGTTATGGACTAAAGCGACCTGTAGAGTGCAAAAGTCAATGACTAATTCAAACATCTTACAAAATTAGTGACTAAAAGGCCTAATGAATACAAAAATGAGGACCATTTTAGTAAATTACTCAGTAAAAATGAGAGAGTAACGAATTTTTTATCCGATTATGAGATATCACCGAACATGATGCGGCGATGCGCATCATAAAAGCTCCCTCAGGATAGAAAAATATAGAAAAACAAGTGAGGATTATTTAGTTGAGAATTGAGATGAGCCGGGTATTATGATATAAAAAAAAATTACATAGTGATTAACTGTGTCTGTCAGCTACAGTCTAACTTGAAATGTGCAGAATTGAAAGCCTAGTGTCTAACGTTTCTAACAAAAAGAAAAAAGACCCAAAAGCATTATGCAGAGTTCAAGTTACCAATGATTTTTAGGGACTAGGGAATAGAGAGTGTCCACAGTGAGACATAGTGCGACTTAATTTGTAACAAAAAAAATGCACAAGTCATTCTTGAAATACGACTCTTAATAAGATCTATAGTGTTTTTAATAGTTTTTTTTCTCTTTTCTTTGTAAGAGAAGTAGCTGAAGATGCTTAAGTGGTGGTAAAGATGATGAAAACCAATAAGTTTTCTGCATTATGTGTGGAATTCAATAATGTCTTGAGTATTTCTTTAGTCTTTTCCTAAGGTAGAACTGTACAGCACTTTTAGTGCTATCTTTGTAAGTTGTAACTAAAGTGTTTTATATTTTATATATTCTTATATTGGCTGATAAAAAGCATGATGAAAATCAAAGTTGATAGAAACCAATGATAGAATCCACAAGTGATTTGAGGAGAAGCTTTAAAAAAAATAGGAATAATTACACCAACCTTCCCTCCCCTGAAGTTTGTCTATATTACACTTACCCCTCCAATTTTAAAAATTACACTTACTCCCCTGAAATTTCTACATTCATTACAAAAATGGTAAAATCAAATAAAAATAATAAATGGTAAAATAAAAAAAATTGCAAAATATGCATAGTAACACCATTTAAAAAATTAACATTAGGAGGGTTTGTGTAATGAAAGTAGAAATTTTAGGGGGATAAGTGTAATTTTGAAAACTGAAATGGGGTAAATGTAATATAGACAAACCTCAGGGGAAGTTAGTGTAATTATCCAAAAAAAAATAAAAGCTCCAAATTTTAGTTTCTCAAAAAGTTCTTAGTATTATATTTTTCTATATATATATATATATATATATATATATAAGAGCTATTAAAAAATTATGAAATTATGGAGTATTTAGTCTACCTTTTATTTATACGAAACAAAGTGAGTTGATGGTTAATTATTTGTGGGGCATGGATACCAAAACCTGAAAAAAAAAATATTGGTTCAAGAGGGATGGAAATAATAAGGGTATGTTGACTTTTGCATTTTTATTTTGTATTTTCATGAATAAGTGCAATACAAAATTATCATCTTCTTTTCATTTTGGGAGATTTGTATTAAAAACAACCAAAACAACAATTTATTTTTAATGTTTTGTAAAATCTCTTTATTTCACCGTATAAACCAAACACAAAACACTATCTTTTACTTCATCCCTTCTCATTCCTTGAACCAAACATACGCATAAAATATAAAATTAAAATACAAAATGAAAATGTAAAGTAACCGTCCCTAGGGTTCTCAATTTGCAAATCTAAATATGATTGTTTCAATTCCATGGGTTTTATGAAGATGGAGTTACTGCTATTTTGCTACAACAGGAATACGAGATAATTCACTATGCTGAATTATTGCTTGATACTAGTATTTCATCCTCATTGGAGAAACTGTTTTCGAAACTCGACTGCTAAACGGGTTTTTTTATTTTCTGTTCTTAGAAACAAAAAACTATTTTTAAAAAGAGAAATCAAACAAGCTCTAAGTTTCAATAATATATTAAATATTAAAAAAATCATTAATAATTTTTATACCTATATGATAGTACTAAAAATTAGTTATTATTATTTTGAATAAAATAATTATAATTTTTTAAAGACCATTAATACTAAGGAGGAAAATTTAACTAAAAACGTATAAAATATTAAACATTTGTATATGTAGACAAATATTTACATTCGGTAAAAAATAATAAGTCAAAATTTTTATACTTGTTTGATATTTTATTTCAGATAATTTTGTTCGTTGTAGCTTATTTTTTCATTAAAAAACAATGATTCCTACCGATTATCCCGAATGTAGCACAAAAATCATATATATATATATATATATATATATATATAGTATTTTTTTAAAAAAAAAATTAGGGACCTTGTAAATTTTGAAAGCTTAAACAATAGCTTTACTTGTCTAACTAATGATCTGGTCCTAATAACGAGCATATCAATTTTTTTGTTAGCATGTAACTTATTTTTTACCGATATGTTTGGTGATAAGTGATTTCGATGTAACAAATGCATAACTATAAATTAACTTATTAATATACAAGTGATTTCGATGTAACAAATGCATAACTATAAATTAACTTATTAACTATATTAATGATTAAAAAGAAAAAGAAAAAAACAAAAGCAACATACATACTAACTTTTTTATTTAGAATAAATATTCCATATGTGCAAAAACCAAAATGCTTTAGGATCGGACTTAGGAGAGATGTGTAGTGTGTTTGAATACACATTTTCAATAAGTACTTATGCAATTTTTTTAAATGAAAGTTTATTTATGGATATAAAATTGTAAAATTTACTTGAATAATAAAATAAAAAAACTTATTCTTATGAAGCTTATGAAAATAATTTAAAAATAGTTTATAGAAACTCAGACTATTTAGCATAAAACTGGAAAAAATTCTCTCATGTTAAAAAAATAACATGACATTGTGTCTATCTCTTTCTTCATGTGTTAAATGCATATAAAACATGTAAGACCCTATAAACATTAATTGAGAGAGATAAATACAAAAAATGCAATATGACACGATCATGTTATTTTTCAAAATGCGAACATCCATTACAATTTTGAACTAACTTAGTCTACTAATTTTACCAAACATGCCCTAAATCTATTGTACATTACACACACATATACTGTTCATTTTGTTATACATAAAAACTTCCACTACTTTATGATTATGTCATATGCATGTTTTCAACATATATCAAAAACTTAGAAAATATCTTTAATTGTCGATGATTGGCGCACTCTACACATGGCTTCTAAGGAAAATTTCTTAGCCACGGTAAGTCCTTTTCCTTCTGTCATGTCGATTTCTTTTTCATCAACTCGCTTCCAATCAAAACATTGAATTAATAAACCCAAAGTTACACCTACCGTGCGTTGAGCCAAGTTTGCTCCCGGACAAGCCCTTCTTCCTAATCCAAATGAAAGTAACTTGCTCGCTTCACCCTCATTTTCAAACCTCTCAGGCTTAAAATATGTAGGGTCACTCCACAACTTTGGATCTCTATGAATGGCCCAAGCATTAACTATCAAAATTGTGTTTTGTGGAACAAAATACTCTCCTATGGTGCAGTCTTCGGAAGACAAATGTGGTAGCAATAATGGAGCCGCAGGATGCAATCGCAGTGTCTCATACACAATGCTTTGAAGGTAAGGAAGCTTTGAAATGTCAGACTCATCTATGAGATGATCTTGCTCAATATGAGTGTCTATTTCATTTTTTGCCTTTTTAAAGATATTTGGATGATTTAATAAATTGGACATTGCCCATTCTAAAGTTATGGCTGACGTGTCCGTTCCGGCAAGCAGCATAACCTGTAAGGAGCACCAAAGTCAATATCAACACAATAAAGAAGGAAAAATCTTACTTTTAGATATTAAATAAAATAAAATATCATACTTTTACTTTCTTTAAAATTAATTATTATTAAAAGACTACGAAATGAAAATTGCTTCATAGAAGTCCTAAAATATCTTTTTAGAAAGACTATCAAAACCATTTTAGATAATATCTTTTAGGCAAATAATATTTAGTGTCCTAAGGGTACTATTTAAGAATCCAAATATAATAAAAAGATATTGGAATGTGTAGTTTTTTGTATTTTCAAGAGACGAAATAATATGCTCTTGTAATTATTTTTCTATTTCTAGTAACCTTAACCAATGTTATTCCTTACTATATATCAAGACCCTGTCTTTTATTAAGGATTCTCAAATGGTAAAATAAGAAAAAGAAAAAGAAAAAAATAGTAAGAGAGATAAAAGAGTTCTGATTTATCTGCCATTAATATTCACATACATTTATTTTATTATTCTTTTTTCTATTTATTTCTTCTTTATTTATCTCATCATTTTAAACATTTTTAATTTTTTTTTTTTCTATCCCACTCTTCTTATACCACCCGAATAAAGATAGCTGAAACTTTTTAAATGGTTTTTTATAATGAAATTTTTTAATCAGTGCAATATTACACAAGATAAAAAAACTAAAGTTAAAAGAATTTTATTGAAAAACATTAAAATTTTAATAAAACTATGTATAACATATAATAAATGTTATGTTTTCTTTTTTTTTTAATTTCTTAATATGTGTTTTGAAAAACCCTTTTATGATAAGAGCAAATGAGGAAGTATATTCTCACTTCTTTTTCTTTTTTTTGATAAAATATATATTGTCACTGTCTGTTTCACATTATTTATGGCTTCCCTAACTACATTTTTTGTCTATTTAATCTTGTCATTACTCATCTCATCCACTTCTTCACTACTACGGACAAAAATCTTGTCCTGCCTGCTCTCACTCGTCTCATCCACTGACCCACTAACCAAGTCAAGTAGTCAACAATTTTATCTTCTTTAGATATACTATTAATATTATGGACAAAAAATATATACACACAATTATTTTATTTTATTCGTTCTATCATAAACTTATCCTAATCTAGAACATATCGTAACAAACCCACTATAGATGAAAGCTACAACATGGGAAATTGCTGGATAACAATGACAGCTACTTTTCTGGTCACATATTTTTTTGTCTCGTTGGAGAAATAGAATGATGGGTAAAATTGAATACTAGATCTCCTTTGGCCTCAAAGCACCACAAAACACTTCAACAAAACTTAATTGGGAAATAGAATTCAAAGATGTTGCGAAATTAGAGTCTGGGTGAGTATTATTTGTGACGAAATCAGTAAAAAGTAAAAGGTGTGGCGTGAATAATTCTAACCGATAACAATATAAGCCAAAAGAGAAATTGCTATAAAACGAAAAGTAGACAGTGACAATAATTACCAGGATAAGCCCTTTGATGATTTGATCTGTGTAATATTCAGGCTGAGATTGCTGTTGGAAAAGAAGATGATCTATCATAGTATTAGCTTTATTCTTCGCATTACGATGCTGATCAATCAATCTCTGTAAGAACGTATCAGTTGTCTTACTAATCCTCTTTAACCTTTTCTCCAAATCATCAACATCAAACCACCTCATAAACAGTAAAAAATCCCCGCGGTTGTTAGCCCCTCCTAAAGCCGTTAGTTCTCTAATTATCCCTCTAAATTCCCTCGCTTCCTTCACATCACTCACATCACAATCCTCACCGTAATACCTTTTCCCTGAAACCATTCTCATGATCGTGTTAAACGTCATTTCCGAAAACTTTGATTTTAGCTCCACTTTCGAGAATTTGTTGTCACACGATGCACGAGCAAGGGTTTGTATTAGCCGCAAGATCTCATCCCTTCGGATTTCGGAGAAGCAGTTGAGGCGGTGGGTGGAGAGAACCTCGAGCGCGACGATGCGACGGAGGTTGCGCCAGTGGTCGCCATAGGGGGAGAGCGCCACGGTTGTGTTGTTGTAGCCGATGTACTTGCCGGTGAGGAAGTGGGGGCGGTTCGCCAAAACTATGTCGTTTTTGGTGAAACATTCTTGCACTGCTGATGGGGATGAAACGACGACCACGAGACGGGAACCAAAACGGAGGGAAATTATTTGGCCATATTTTTGTGATATGGCGTGGAGGGTGTGGTGGAGGGGTTGTTTGAGTTGGTGGAGGTTTCCGATTATGGGAAGAGATGGTGGTCCTGGTGGAAGGTTTTTGAACCTTCTTGTTTGGAATAAGAGCTTCAAAGTGATGACAAGGAAAATGAAAGATATAAGGGAGATATAGAAGAAGGGAGTCATTGAGTTTGTTTGTTTGTTTCAAGTTTTCAGTATTGACGATGATGTTTGGCTAATTTTGATTCTCATTGCAGTACTAGTTGAGTTTATATATATGTGTGACTTTGATTGTGATTGGTACAACTGCTGCATACAAGTCCACATGCAAGTGTACTGGCTTGCGTTTGAGCTTACGTAATCAATCCTCATTCAATTGATCAAAGACCATACTTACGCATTTGCTTATGTATGTTTGTATTCTATTAAGGTGACACGTGTCCCCTATAACAGCTAGACAACTTGAAAGCAAGTTCTAACTCGAGGTGTTAGCATTTGTCCCTCATCTCTTGGCTATGAGATAAGAATGGAATAGGTTTTCAAAATGATCCTCAATTTTATAGTCACAGTGTGTTTGGCAATGAGATAAGAATGGAATACTTTATCAAAATGATCCTCAATTTTATAGTCACAATGTGTTATAGAAGGTTTGAATTAGTCATTGACTTTGCACTCCAAGTAACCTTAGCCCTTGGTAACAAGTGACACTGACAGAATATTAATGTGACACGTTATATGACACCAAGGAGTTTACGAAATCACCAAATGACATTATTTTGCTTATTCTCCGAAGTTACGCAACGTTTTAGGACCCAAAATTGGGTTTTGTTATCCGTAATTTGGGAGACTAATTGAGTAACATATTTTAAGATTAAGCAAAACAATGTCGTTTGGTTGCTTACGTGGACCTCTATGTCAAATCATGTGTCACATAGGCACTCTGACAGTGTCACTTAATGTCCGAGACTAAAGTGACATACAAAGTACAAAATCAAGAACTAATTCAAGCATCTTACAAAGTTTGTGTCTAAAACGCCTAATAGCTACAAAGATGAGGACCATTTTAGTAAATTGCTCAACAAGAATGAGAGAGCAATGCGTTTTTTATCCTATGGTCAGCAATCACGGAACATGATGCAGCGAGGCACATCATAAAAGCTCCCTCAGGTTAGAAAAACAAGTGAATTATCTTGACTAAGTTCGTTTAACTTATAGGTTAATAAGGATTATTTAGTTGAGACGAGGCGGGTATTATTAAAAAAATTACATAATGGTTTACTGTGTCTGTCAGCTACAGTCTAACTTGAAATGTGCAGAATTGAAAGAATCTGGTATTGGTACTAAACTATAAGGAGGTAGGAACTGAAAAAAAATTCACTCATAAGCCTTGTATCTTAGGTTTCTAATAAAAATATCAGCAATCAAATTCAAAACCAACATGTGTAGCTCAAACTATGAATTAATGAATGAATGTTGTCCAAACTAAGAATGTGCAGGACTGAAACTAACTTCAGGGCGGGGGTGGAAATGGTATGGAATCCTAATCCTAAGGAGATAAAACTTGAAATTTTATGGATTAAAAGCCTAGTGTCAAACGTTTCTAAAAAAAAAAGGACCCAAAAGCATTATGCATAGTTCAAGTTAGTACCAATGATTTTTGGGGACTAGGGAGTAGAGACTGTCACTGTCCACAAGTGAGACATAGTGCGACTTAATTTGTAACAAAAAAAATGCACAAGTCATTCTTGAAATTCGATTCTTAATAGGATCTATAGTGTTTGTAATAGTTTTTTTTTATTTTTTTCTTTTCTTTGTAAGAGAAGTAGATGAAGATCCGCAAGTGGTGGTAAAGATGATGAAAATCAATAAGGTTTCTGTGGGATTCAATAATGTCTTAAGTATTTCTTTAGTCTTTTCGTAAGCTAGAACCGTAAAGCACTAGAAATGCTATCTTTGTAACTAAAGTACTAAACTGTTTTATATTTTATATATTCTTATTTTATTGGCTGATAAAAAGAATGATGAAAATCAAAGTTGATAGAAACCCATGATAGAATCTACAAGGGATTTGAGGAGAAGCTTTAAAAGAAATAAAAGCTCCAAATTTTAGTCTCTCAAAAAAGTTCTTAGTATTATATTTTTCTTAAAAAAATTAAATAAAATAAAATAATTAAAAAAGAGCGATTAAAAAATTATGGAGTATTTAGTCTACCTTTTATTTATAAGAAACAAACTAGAGAAGCTGGGTCAAACACTTGAGAATTGGGATCCATGCATGCAGTACATTGCAAAACCAGCCACAAATGAAGGTTCAGTTGGGATCTGCAAAAGCAGTAGGTTCAGAGTACGTTGATGGTTAACTATTTATGGGGCATGGATACCAAAAACTGAAAAAAAGTATTGGTTCAAGAGGGATGCAAATAATAAGGTTCTCAATTTACAAATATAAATGTGATTGTTTCAACTCCATGGGTTTTATGAAGATGGAGTTACTGCTATTGTGCTACAACATGAATGCGATGATTCACTATGCTGAATTATTGATTGATATTTCACCATCATTGGAGAAACAATTGTTGTTCTAAGTTCTAACCAAGGCAGTGCAACATCCAAATATGCTTGCATACTTGCTTGTGTATGTGAATTGTGATGCTATATCGAGACTCATTACAAGTAAGAAACAATCACTTCATATAAATATTCAATTCAATGTCTTCAATTAATTTAGCAGGTATGGTCTGAATTCAAGAACATCAAGAATAAATAAATTAACTTACATTCCAGGATCATAGCCAAGAGGTGTGCTCCCAAAACCTGCAAGTAATGATAGACAATAGTTACTAGAAGCCAAACTAATTAAATAAGCTCAAACTTACAGAATGATATTTGCCATTTTAGGATTGACAATGACAAACATAGAGCAGAGTTTTTCCATCTCACAACATACAGGAAAAATGAAAATACGAGACAAGAGAGAATAGGATCTACAGTAGCATATTCTATTGACAAAATTTTCTATGGAGCATTTTTCAAACAGTTAAAAGGCATAGAATTAAAGGCAAAACGTTCTGCAGTAACATGTTCTATAAGGTGATTAAAGGCAAAGTCGAAAGACAATGCACCAACAAGAGTAATGTAACGGAACAGATTAAGTAAAGCAAAAGCATCTTCTGAAAATTGTGAAAAATTGCTATCGTTCCTGTTCCTGTATGTTAACAATAATGCCATTTGTAAGCCTAATTAGCAGCAAAACAGAACAATAACAAATTAACAATGCACTTTATCTGCTTAATCCTGATCGAAGACGCAATAATAATAACCAATTGAACGAAATCTAAATCAAGATGACTGTAATGGAGAGAAGGTACTTCCTCAATTACCTAATAAGATTCACACCGCTCGCAATGTGGCAGCAACACTTCCGAAGACGATGTGAGAATCGATTGCAGTAAAATCGATTTCGAGCTGAAACGAAAGGATTAAGAGATACTAACCGTTTTAGAAATTTCGAGGGATGAACAGATTATGAGAGAAGAGAGACGCTACTGAGAGATAAAGGGATTGAAATACGATTTAGATGAAGTGAGGATGAATGTTTGGGAGAGTGAGATGCGAATGCAACTTTTTTTTTCTTTTTTTTTTTTTCTAAATTACCTTTTGGTGCTTTACATTGTAAATAAGTTAGAGTTTTTTTCTCAAATTTTTATTTTTATTTTTTTATATATTGAAAAGTATATTAACCAGGAGTGATGATATTATTTTGGTTCCTAACTTTGTGAGGACAAGTCACTTTAGTCCTTTGACACTTTGTGCGAATAAGCATTTTGCAGGTCACTTTAGTCCCTAATTATCCGAACATTTCTTTTAGTCCCTGACTTTCAAGGACTAGAATAACCTGTGATAATAAAAGTCAGGGACTAAAATGACTTATAAAATATAAAGTCATGAACTAATTTGGTATATATTTCTATTAACCGCATATTGAACTCGAATACTCTCGAGTGGTCATCATCTAAGTTACATTACTTGGAATATTTTGATTCATTTTAATTTCTTATGTTATATTTTTTTAATTAATTTAGTTTTTTATATTTATTTTAATTCTCTTTTTTATTGTATAATTCTTTAAATTACTTTAGTCTCTTGTATTGTATTTCTTTTACGAGTAATTATTTATGTACAACTTATACAACTAGTTAAACTTAAAATAAAATGTAATTAAATTATTATGTAACAATTTAACTACATATTTTTTTATTTTTAACCATAAAAATTAATATGAAAAATCTCTCCAATGTAATAATACTAACATTAAAATTAACCAAAGTATATTTTGATTTAACCGTAAATTTTTTCATATTTAATCAGTTATACAAGTTGTACAAATACAAAGTTATATCAATATCATTATTATTCTTTTACCAATTTGATATCGTATATTATTCTCTTTTTTTACCAATACGAAGAGACAAAACAATATTCCTAAAGTTGCTCGAAGAAGGAGAAGGGAGAGGAGGGTTGTTAGGAGGAAAAACCTAGATTTAATTAAGGCTGTTGAATTTTTGTGGTGAAACAATTTTTGTCATTAGATTTGAAATTTTTTTAATTATATAGTTTTGATGCTACGTATATAAAATTTACATTAATATTTTATGTTTATTTTGATTCACTTAGATTTATTTTTTTAACCAATTTAATTTTTTTTTGTAATTGTGTTTAAGTAAGGTATCAAATAGGCAAAAATGACATGAATGTTTGGGGGAGCGAGGGACTCCGACGAAACGACGAGAGTTTTGCAATAGTGGAGTTGTTTTACTTTTTGGTGGCGAATGGTGAATGATGTTGTACACTCACTAGGAGGGATTCAAATTATGGATCCTCAAATTATGTCCTTAATCATGTCCCATCAATATAATATTGTCACGTCATTAAAAAATTTTATTAGGAAATTAAAGATTAAAATTAAAGGAAATATTTTCAATGATATGACGATATTCTATTAGTAGGACATGATTGGAAATATGATTTGGGAACACATGATTTAAATCTCAATAGGAACTTACTATCGGTAGCACCTTAATTCATTATTTTAATTATTATTATTAACAAATAAAAAATAAGGCATTGTAAGCTTGCAGCACCTTAATTTTTCTTTTTAAATTTGACAAAATCTCTTACTAGTATTTCACAAATATCTCTTCTCTCTCATATTTCTACTAAGAGGAATCATTTTCTTTCATTTTGTAAATAGACTATCAGTCTATCACACATCTATTTGAAACGCTATATTCTTCTGTTGATAGGGTTTTTCATAAAGACCTCATAATCAAATTTATTATCCGTTATAAGTTGTCTATTATCAATATATCTATTTTCGCTCTCAAACTCACATCTATATCTTAATGTATAATGTATAATTTCAAATTGCAATTCAGCTATGATCCTATGAAAAGATGGTGTGATTGACTAATAAGTCATACTCATTAAATGAATTTAGGCTAACTTTTTTTTTTGAATTTTTTTTTATTCTATATCAATCCTTCAGATCATTATTAATTGCTACTCATAGCTCTTCCACTCTTTGATTTTCCTCCACATCTTTTCATTTTTATTTACAATGACAATGCATCATGTGGTATTTATTTGTCATATGTATTACATATACTTTACATAATCTTTTAAAGAGGAGCTAATTATGACTATTGTTCACACCATTCATTTTCTATTCAAGACACTTTTTTTTTTATTTTTTATAAAACACTTTTGTTATTTTAAGTATAACAAAAACACGATTGTTAAATTTTTTAAAAAAAGGTTATCAATTTATATGATGAGCTTTTGTCAGTCAATTTAAATTAGTTCCATTTTCTAAAATATTATAGTTGGATTATGTTTCATCGAAAATAATTGGTCATTGAAAATAACAAGTAAATTAATTAATAGAATACTTTAAGCATTTTATTATTGAATATGGCGAAAGTATTTTATATTTAAAAACTTAAATGAATGCTAAAATTTGCCTATATTAAATGAAGAGAGTATTTTAATAAGTTACGTTTTCATAATAATTGTGCAAAATAATATTTTGTACTTTATTTATTATAATTAATCATACTATTATTTTCATTAACTAACCAAACAAACTCGTGCATTGTATATAGGGGTGGCACCCGTGTGGGACAGTGTACTCTCTCGCTCTCTATCCTAATTCCTCGGTTTTCCTCTTGTCCCCTCTCCTCACTCCTGTCAGTGGGGATGTTTCCCCTCCCAATTCCCCGCCTCCTTACGGGAGCTACAAGGATCTATGTGGATATTAGAAAATTTAAAAAATTCCTAAAAAGTATAAAAAAAATAAATACAAGCAAGAAAAAAGGAACCAATGCAAGAGTCTAAAGAAACAACGAAAGAGCAGACGAACAATGAGCACAACAGTTAATATATGCAGGAACCAAGAGTATGAGTAATAATAGGTAAAAGTTAACCATATTACTTTTTAACATATAAATGATGACATCAATCCTATCAATTATATGTATAGTTATTATATTAATTAAATTTAATAAGAGTATTTATATGATTTTATATATACACAAGGATGTGAGGACCCTGTGGGGAGGGGAGCATGATCTCGTCCTCCAATATAATTTTGGGGAACTTTTGTCCCAATCCGCGTTCTCATATGAAAAAATTCCCCAATCATAGTCCCAAATAATGCCGTAGAAATCACCAAATCCGGATGATGATTGTCACACCTAATTGCACAGGTATTAAACACTACTAGTTAATCTAAAATTTTAATCCTCTTGTGCTATTGTTTCCTTGAAGAGTAATTATATTCCTACCATACTAGTAGGTGTATAACACCTTTTTTTTTATATTTCAAAATTGCGGAGGGAGAACTTCACAGTCTTAGAGGTTAGAGCAACATGGATAAATCTCCTCCTCAACGAAATACATTTTCCAAGGATTCGAATCAAGAACCTCCTTGTGGAGTATTTCTATCCACATTTTCCTACCTTACGAACCGCTTCCACTAAGTCAAACTCATTTGGGCAGGTGTATGTATAACACTTTTAAAGCATAATTTGTAAAGTAAATAAATTTTAAGAGTTATATTATAAAATTTAAAATTCTATAAATAATAAAATACTTCTAAAATTGAGAAAATTTCCAAACTTAAAATACTTATTTCCTAATAAATAAGTAATTCCTTTCATAATTAAGTAATTTTGTTTAATTTAGAATCTCTACCCTTATATGTATGTAGTTTCATTGAGAAAAAACAAATGTGTTTGATAATTATCTATTTTCTAGATTGAAAAAATTAAAAATTATATTTAATTATGAGTTGTATGTGAATATGTTTTGTATTAGACGGCTTTTGTTGGTGAATTATATTTCTTTCATCTTGGTGATGTGATTTAGTTGGTGAATTTATAGGCGGCTTTTGGCAAACGTGTTTGAACAGGATACTGTATATTGTTTCTGGTTTGGTGTATCAGTTAAAAGGAATAGAACAGTACACTGAGACCAATAAAAGGGACAAATTAGTTCCATTGAAAATGGTGGAATGGAAGAGAACAGAACAGCACACAGAAAAATTATCATTAATTTCCTAGAGTCATTTTTTATTAACAAAATAATATATATTTAAATTTTTTAAACCTTATATTATTTTTTTTGCAATCACACAATTTTTTAAAAAAAAATTAAAAAAACAATTAAAAAAGTACATAATAAAAATATATTCAACATAATTTATGTTTAATAATTATTTTTAAAAATATATTTAATAATTTTATTTATTGAGAGAAGTTTGTATTTAATAATATATTTTTTTCATAAAATATTAATAAAAAATTAATATATTTTAAAATTATTATTTAGTTATACTCATAATTTTTTTAAGAAAAAAATTTAAAAAATATACTTTTTGTTTTTCCTTTAATTTTATAATTTCTATAAAGTAAAGTAAAATTTTATATGCATTATAAAAAATATTTTTTATATTTTAATCTACACTAAATACAAAATAATACATATGAGTTATGTTCTTGTTTCATGGTCACCAAACATAGTACAGTGTTTAGTTTTGTACCGTTCTGTTTTGTACCATTACTAAACACAAACATGTGTTAGTAAATACGAGATTCGATCTTCGATTGTACTACTTTATTATAAAGAAAAAAAAATTATTTCTTTCATGTAACATTGAAAAACATTGTCCTTCAAGACTATTGGCTAGATAAGAAACAGAATTTTTAGCAATGATACTTTAAGAATAAAGAGGAATACACACATTACAAGTAAAGTCAACCATTAACCAAGCTCATAATATAATCTACGGCTATACTAGGTGGGGGGGTTATAATCTGCCGTCTTGTATTTTAATTTCTTGTAATTTTAATTTAGTGATGTACAAAAGTGCAAGAATTATAAAATCATCTAAGGTGGAGGTGACTATAAAAGTTACATAGATCATAAGTTTGTTTGTTTAAGTTTATTTGATAAAATAAGTATTTATTTTAATAAAAAAATATTTATAAAAAATTTTAGTCGATTTGTTTATGTTTCTCAAAATAATTAAAATAAAAAAATAATAAGATTTCCTGCTTATTTTGAGAAACAGATACTAAGTTGCTTCTTAAAATAAACAGAAAATCTGATTATTTTTATTGTAGTCAAACATACCTAGTTTCTAATTCTTATGATAATCACATAGAAAAATAATCAATTCTTTACTTATAAAAATAATCAATTATTTTTAAATTTAAATTACAAATGGACTCTAAAGCTCATATAGAAGGTTGCAGCTGGCCCTTCTTCCATGTTCAGCATAAGCCAGTTAAAGAATGTGATACTTCATATAGAGCCGTTAAAATGGGTTATGACTCGTGAGTCAATCTGATTTGTCCCGACTTGTGGGTGAATTAGGTTGAAAAAATACCACCTTAAAAAAATTTGATTTAAAATTAACTCGATTTGTTTAACTTGCAAGAATTCTGAGTCAGATCGAGTTTGGCTCACTAAACCCACACTTAAAATTTTCATATTTTTTTCATGCACTTTTTGAAATTTTATTAATTTTCTCCTAAATTTTTATGTACATTATGAAAATTTAATTTTTTTTGTTACATGTATATTAGGAGTGAAAGTCGTGAAAACATATTTCTATGACATGAATTACTAAAAAAATAGGGCGAAATTTTCTCTCTAAGTACTCATCAACTTTATATAATAATAGTAAGGGTTTTATTAACTATTGTCCTTAGCGCAATGGTTAAGCAACCCATTAATAATTTTTTTTTACCAAAGTTATAATTAATCAAGATGTACTTATAGCATTAAATGCTACATTTTTTAGTACAAAATATTTATTTATATGTAGCTTATCCATTGCCCTTAGGACAATGATTAACAAAACCCTAATAATAATAACAACAACAATAATAATAATTTCAATAATTTTTTTCTAAATTTTTATGCACATTATAAAATTTTAATGATTTTTTGTTACATGTGTATTAGGAGTGAAAACTGTGAGAACATGTTTCTATGATTACTAAAAAATGGAGGGAAGTTTTCCTCCAAAAATCATCAACTTAATATAATAATAATAATGGGATTAACTAATGTCATTGCCGAGGCTTAAATATTATTATTTAATTTAAAATCTTCATTCTCAAGTGAGAAGTTACTTCTAAATTACTTATATTTAAAGAAACTTTTTTTTAATTAAAATATAAGAATCAAGTAATTTAAAAATTAAATTTTATACAAATTTACTATAAAGCTGTTATGTATAATCACATGGTATTTATATTTTCTTTTTTAAAAAAAATAACTTATTAGGCACATAAAATAAAATAACTACATAATATAGAAAATTCAAAATTCATATATAATAATATATTTTCAAAATAGAAAAAATCATAATTGGAGAGAATTATAAAGAAATGGTAAATAAATGTTAATTAATGCACCGACTTTGTATTATTACTGTGCAACATTAGGAAACACGAAATCAAAATTGGAAACAAGATTTATATTTAATTATGTTTGACCATCTTTGTATTGAATTGACCAAAATATCCCTAAAATGAAAGGGAAAATATTTGCATCTGATTGGCAAAATAAAATATGACATAAATTACTAAAAAAAATGAGAAATTTTACTTTTAAACTCGTCAACTTTATACTAATGAAATGATGATGATGATGATTCTCAAGTGATAAGTTCCTTTTAAATTACGTCTTATATTTAAACAACTGTTTTTTAATTAAAATATAAGAATCATACAATTTTTTTAAAACAAAATCGATAAGCAAAAGAACGTTTTATTAATAATTAATAAGTGGAGTACAAGGGATACTCTAACTCAATTAACAAACAAAACATATTTGAAACAAAGAAGCGGCTCACTAAGCCAATTAACAAACAAAACTCCTCCTTGTTTTGCCCTTGTCATAAACCATTTTCATGCTCGATATTTGATAACTTCTACTATTTTCGACACATCACACACACCCTACTGGAAGACAATTTTATTGCGATGTAACCATGTACTCCATACCATTGCAACCCAAATTGCCGCTATCATCTTCCCCATTTTCTTTCCGCCGATGAAACCAATAATCCCCATGTAATTTTAAAAAATATATTTTATAAATATAAAAAAATTTAAGAAAAAACTAGAATTTATATAAATTTATTATAAAGCTGTCATGTACAATCACATGGCATCTATATTTAAAAAACAAATATATAAGGTATATAAAATAAAAGAACTATATAATATAAAAAAAATTAAAATTCATATATAATAATATATAATATGTTTTTAAAATAGAAAAAAAATCAGAAATTGAGAGAATTATAAAATAATGGTGAAGAAATGTTAATTAATGCAATGACCCTGCATTAGTGTGCAACATTAGAAAACGTAAAATTAAAATTGAAAACAAGGTTTGTAATTAATCATGTTTGATCATCTTTGTATTGAATTGACCAAAATATCCCTAAAATGATAAGGAAAATATTTACATATGATTTGCTGCATAAAATATGATATGAATTACTAAAAAAAATGGGGAGAAGTTTTTCCTTTAAGACTTATCAACTTTATATAATGATAATGATGATGATTCTTAAGTGAGAAGTTCCTTCTAAACTACTTCTTATATTTAAACAATTTTTTTAAATAAAATATAGGAATCACATAACTTTAAAAATTAATTTTATATAAATTTACTATAAAGCTATCATGTATAATCACGCGGTATTTATATTTAAAAAATAAACTTATGAGGTACATAAAATAAAATAAAAAACTATATAATATAGAAAATTCAAAACTCATCTATTGAATTCACCATCTTTGTATTTTATCATGTTTGACCATTTTTGAATTGACCAAAATATTTTTAAAATGAGAGAAAAATTATTTATATCTAATTGGCTATATAAAATATGATATGAATTACAAAAGAATTGACGGAAAGTTTTTACTTCTAGACTCATCAATTATATGATAAAATGATAATGATGATGATTCTCGAGTAAGAAGTTCCTTTTAAACTACTTCTTATATTTAAACAATATTTTTAATTAAAATGTAAGAATAATGTAATTTTAAAAATTAAATTTTATAAATGTAAAAAAATTAAGAAAAAATATGAAAAAATTAAATTTTATACATACTATAAAGCTACCATGTACAATCACATGGTGTCTATATTTAAAAAACAAACTTATAAGGTACATAAAATAAAAGAACTATATAACATAAAAAATTAAAATTCATATATAATAATATATTTTCAAAATAGGAAAAAAATAAAAAATGGAAAGAATTATGAGAATAAATTCTCTCATGTTCAAGAATAACATGATATATCATGTTGGTGTTTTTGTGTCTATCTCTCTTCTCATTAATATTTATAGGGATCCATAAATTTAATATGCATTTAATACATATTATGGAAATAATTTTGGAGTATTACACTGTCCCCCAGCATGTTTCGAAAACTACACAGTCCTCCCTTAAATGATAATGGCGTTAACCTTTATAGATCTTATTTATGAATTGACGATTTTATCCTTTATTAAAAAAGAGAACAACTCTCCACCTCATATCGAACCTTCTAAGCATGGTGAAACCCTTGCAACATTGCGCCCCTTTTTCAACTTGCGACCTACTCAACCTTGCCTCTGTTCTTTAAGTCGCGACCTCGCCACCGTTTTTGAAGCTCGTGATCTCACGACCCTTCTTCAACCCTACGACCTTTAAAACACTTCCTCAACCCTGCAACCTTCCCAAACTCATCTTCAATTTTCTTCATCTTCACCACTTAAAGATTTCTAATTTGGGATCACTTCATCTTCACCTTGTCCAAGAGGCATCTTCTAAGTGATCTTTCGACATTTTAGATATGTTTTACTAATTAAACATTTTTTATTTTTAAGCCTCAATCACTTATTTTTGAAATGAAAGTCCGATTACTTGTTTGATTTAGAGTAACTTTTTCAATTAAGGATAAAATTGTCTTTCCATAACTATGAGGCCATGTGCAAATCACATGTTTGTTAAAAATTTAACTGTTTGTTAACGTGAAGGGGTGTCAGTGTAACGTAAACAAACTTCAGGGGAGGTTTGTGTTATGTTTGGAAATATGCATGGGACAGTGTAATACTTCAAAAGTTCAGGTGAGGTCAGTGTAATTTACCCTAAAATATACCATTCATTGCATCTTAAAATATTAAAATAAGAATTGTTTTAAAATAAAAATTTTAATTTGATATGACTACTCCATTCATTTTATAATGAGTGTCGTTTTAGTGAAATAATTTTGAATTAAATATGTTTTTGGTCCCTAAACTTTAGCAAGAATCTGCTTTTAGTCCTTAAACTTTAAAAAGTACGTTTTTAGTCCATAAAATTTCGCGAAAATACACTTTTAGTCCTTCTCTTAAGTTCCTTCCACTTCCGTTAATTGTAGGGTCTACATGTCACTTTTTTTAATGATTTAATTATTTAAATTGAAAAATTAAAAAACAGAAAGAAAAAAGAAATTAAAAAAATTTCTCAAATGTTCTTTGTTCTTCTCCTCCGTCATTCTCTTTCTTCTTCATTCTATTATTTTTTTTCTCCCTCGTTCTGTTCATTCTGTCTTTTTTCTTCCTTCTTCTTTCTTCTTCTTTTTTCTCCTAAGGTTTAGATTATGGGTTTTTGGGTTTTCTCTTCATCGATTTATGCTTCCATCAGAACCAAGAAACGCACTATGGTCTTCTTGTTAAAATGGTGACCTCATGGTGACGGCCACAGAATGATTTTGAATTTGTTCATGAATCAAAGGTCTTCTTTCTTCTTCTTTTTTTTCATAGGGTTTGGATTATGGGTTTTTGGGAATAATGTTTTAAGTGAGGGGAATGAGAGAAGAGGAATCAGGAAAATGTTTTGTATTTCTAGGATTAGGGTTCTGGCGAGGGAAGAAGAGAACGAAGACATTCGATCTAGGTTTCTGGTTTTGGAATTGTGGGTTTGAGTTTCTAGATTTGGATTTGGTTGGTGATAGTGCTTAGAGTGGTGTTGGGAAAGAGACCACGATGAACTGGAAAAATAACTTTGGGAAGACTAGGAAGAACGTTTATGTGAGATGAAGATTAAACTGAGTTTCAAAATTTCTGGGTTTTGAAGAATAGATGAACAACTTCATGGTTTCTGGTTTTTATTTTTTAAAAAAAAATTGGATTGTCATGAGGACAGAACGGAGGGAGATGAATGGTTTTTGGAATGTGCTTTTTGGGTTTATGGAATCAATGAAGCCACAAGGACAGAATGGAGGGAGACGAACGGTGGTTCACAAACGGAGGAAGATGAACAGAACCATAGTTTGGACGGCGGTGAGGGTGGTGGTTTTTGGGTTTTTTTTTTTTACTTTAATTTTGAGGAAATTAATTAATTAAAAAATTAAAAATTTATTGGGTCTTGGAAATTGATGATGTGGATTTAACAGAGTTAGATGAAATTTAACAGGACTAAAAACAGTCATATCGAATAGTTTATGGATCAAAAACGAACATTTTTTAGTTTAGGGAATAAAAACAGACTTTTGAGATAGTTTAGGGACCAAAAATCTATTTAACCCAATAATTTTTTTCCAAAATGATTGTCGCTTTATATTGTCAATGCATTATTAAATGCTATTTTTTTCCATTTTATCCCTATATAACAATTAATGCTCAACTAGAAACAACGTGAGGTAGTTAATATTTCAATAATTAATAGGGACATGTTAGTAAAATGAATAATTCATAATCCTCCTATTCTACGTTTCTACAAATTATCCTACTTACTCATTATAGAATATTTTTTATATTTTTTATGATTTTAAGATTGAGAGTGCATTTAATTTCATACTTTATATGGTATTAGGAGAATAAATAACATAATTTTTTGGAGGGTATAACATTATTCTAATAAAATTACATTACTTATTATAATATTTATTTTATTTCATAATCTTCGTGAAACAACTAATCTAATATAATTTTAAAATGAGTATAAGACAAAAGTCATAGTGAAAACTACTACAATTTTGCACGCATATATACTCCCTCCGTTCCTATTTAATTGTGTGGAGAGAGAAAATCACATATATTAAACAATATTATAATTGTTAGTTTTTCTCAAAATAAATTTTAAACTCTCTATAATACCCTTTATCTCTCCGATTGGCTGGATAGTGTGACATTGATTAGCCTCAAATTAAACATAAAGTTATAATTGGTAAAAGTACAATTAATATTACATTAAAAATATAAGTAAACAGATAAATTAAAATAAATTTTTTTTTTTCTGGACAGTTAAATAAGAATGGAGGAAGTATAAGATATGAGAATTACATATGCTTTGAATTAATAAAAAACGTATGATAACTATGCACAGGCTTTACGTGTTTATTAGTATAAATTAGCGTCAATTTCCCTTTATTTTTTTTCAGACTTATCTATTTTTATATTATTAGGTTAAGATTAAAATAAGATATGAGGTTGGAATCTGAAACTTTATATAAATTACTCAAGTTCTTTGCATTAGACCAATCAAGTGAGTAACCTAAATTGTATTCATTAATTATTTAATGTTAATTATTAATTAATTGAAATTAAAACTTTACCAAAAAAAATTAAAATTAAGAAATAATAATAAATAAATATACCATGAATAAGAAAGAGACTCCGCTGTCCGCATAAACGGAAAACATAAACGGAGCGTCTCCTGCGCACCGCAGAGTGGCCGTTTTATGCAAAAATTCCCGTGTACCGCGGCGGTTGCTGTTATCACCTCCTCCTCTGCCAATCAGAACCCGTCTTTTCCTTCACTGACGCATTAGTGTCTTTCCCTCGTTTTCCCTCATCTTCTGTCTCTAGCTCCTGTTCTCGCACGCGCATTCATAACTCATGGTCTTTGCATAACCGTTCGTTATCGAAGGTCTTCAACGCCGTTTGCTTGTGGAACATGACTTCCATCTCCTCCGTCGAGCTCAACTTTCTCGTGTTTCGCTATCTCCAAGAATCAGGTATCATTGCTTTACAAAATTTCTTAATGTGCTTTTCCTCATTCTGGCTCTGTCATTTGTTGCTCTTTTGGAGTGCATGAGATGTTGGTTTTAGAGTTTGAATGAATTTCGAGTTTTGGAGTGCTGAAGGTTTTGCGCTGGTTCGAGAGTGCGCTTCAAATTTTGTTGCAATCAGATTAGGGTTAGCTACTGCTCAGAAATGGAACATTGTAATTCATAACTCATGGACCTTTCGTTTTTGTTTCGTTTTTGTTTTTATTTTGGTTAATGGTGAAAGTTGTTAGATCTGTTGCTAGAGAAATGAAATTTTGGTTTTGAGACTAGAATCTTCTAGTTCTGAAGTGAAATCTCAGCTACTTTTCTAGTTTGAATTAAGTATATATTTTTTTTTTTTGGCATAAACAATTGCTCACCATTTTTGGCCCGGGAGTGGCAGTTAGCTTAAACCTTTTCCAAAACCAGGTTTCCGAAATGATGTTCGAAGTTCGAACTGTAGTTCATCTGAGATCGTGTTCTACTCAACTAAGTATTGTTGTGTTTTCATTATAATTACCTGTTAATATACATTTAGTTGGCAACTATTTGCTGGAAGATGCTTAATTTATTTCACTATGGAAGTCATGAGTTTTATAATTTTTTGCGGGTTTTGAAATTAACAAATTTGGGGAGGTCATAGCTTTGGTTCATTTGGGTGGAGATTTGGACATGTTCATAAATTGATAATGCAAAATACTATGAGTGAGCTTTTGCTCATTTTGGTGGAGATTTGGACATGTTCATAAATTGATAATGCAAAATACTATGAGTGAAGGGGCACTTGGGTCTATGTTAAAGTGAAACCGAAACATAGTATATGTAGAAATTGTAACTAAAATTTCCACAGAGCCATATAGTATTGTCTGAACCAGTAAAAGATTTAACACATTATTTCTCATTTTTATGATGTTCCATATTGTATTTGTATGACATTTTCTTCATTGTTCATTCATGCTTTTATTTTTAATTACCTGGCTATTTTCAGTTATTTTATGTGCTTGACTGTATCACTGTAGCTTATGAATGATCCTATGTGATCACTCTGATACGATAATGTTTGTTGGATGCTCTTTACTGTATACTGAGAGATGTATAAGAAAGATTAAAATTTACATTTTAGGTTCTTAAGTTCTCATCAGTCATCACCTATAGGTGGTTGCTTTTGAAACATGAATTTGGTTGTATTGTTTTTTTATAATAAGCAAAACAATTTTTTTTTTTCTACGAAAAAAACTGGCAAATACAAAATGAAGAACTACATCTCCGTTAGACAAACTGGCAAATACAAAGAAGAGAATTAGAAATTCAATCTGTGAAAAGCAACACATCACCCCTAATTCTATAAGACCATTTCCACCATTATTGAAAATAATAGAACTTATGTGCAACTGAATGGACCACACAATGTCACAACTGCCATGCAAATCGACAGGAGGACCTTTGATCTTTTCCCACTACTAACCAAACCGCTCATATCCAACACCAAGCTAGGGAAGTTACTAGGTAGAGAGCCAGAAAAACCCAACCAATCAAAGATAGCGTAACACACAAGACCTACGGTTTTACAAAACAATAAAAGATGGTGTATCTCCTCTAGCTCACAGTTAAAAAAGCTACATACCGAACTAGGCATGCCGATTCTATGACGAAGTAGATTTGATTTAGACGGTAGAGCATTCAGCAGCAGTTGCCAATCAAAAAATATCAATACTGAATGTGATTATATTGATGTAAGCAGAGTTATCATTTGCAGCAGATAGCAGCTCTATAGCACGGCTGTGGCCAAGGGCCTCTCAAGCTTTGCCATTGCATTGTGTTGTTATATTTGATTGTTGTAATTTGTTGTAGTAGCTATCCCAGTATTTGCTATCTCACTATAGCATTTTGGGACTGGCCGCTACACCTCACTATCCGGAATTGATAACTATGGATGTAAGTTGGGAATTTATTTAAAAATGACTAGTACAAATATTAATTGAAGGGAAAACTAGATAAAGCTTTGAGTCATGGAATATTGTCTAAACCAGGAGGGGAGTTAACACATTATTCCAGCCAACAAAGGAAACAGGTCTCTGATGGTTTGAAGAGCAAAAATTTATCTGGTCTTTTTAAAAGAATCTTCCCTTATGTGATTGTTTATTGTTTATAAATATAATCTTTCAAAGAATAAAATCTAATGCCCTATTTCTCAACTATAAATTTGAATTTTGAAGTGATTTTGAAAAGATAACCATGAAGAACACTCCCATTGTTGTAGTAGTGTTCGATGAATCAAATGGATCACTAAGGCATCAGTCGGTGGGAGGAAAGCTTCTTGAAGATGATTTATAGTATTTTATGCATACTGAACAAGAAAAGATGTTTTTTTCTCCCTTTTTGATGAAACTGTCCACATTTATCAGAAAATGCTTACATGCA
This sequence comes from Cyamopsis tetragonoloba, assembly GCA_037177725.1. Taxonomy (NCBI): domain Eukaryota; kingdom Viridiplantae; phylum Streptophyta; class Magnoliopsida; order Fabales; family Fabaceae; genus Cyamopsis; species Cyamopsis tetragonoloba. Next base: position 39,252,325 of record CM074120.1, on the reverse strand, counting down.
GATCAACTGAATTGGTCTTGGCACTGATGTTATAACTGCAGGTTTCACACATTCTGCTTTTGCATTTGGAAATGAGGCCGGTATCACCAAATGCCCCATTGATGGAAATTTGGTACCACCGGGTGCTCTTATTACCCTTGTTCAAAAGGGGCTACAGTACTTGGAGATGGAGGCCAACTTGAGTAATGTTAGCATTCTTTTTTTTTTTTTTTGTATTCTACTTTTCATTACCAGATCCAGAATAGCATTTCACCAGTTTGAGTAGAGTTTTTAAGTTTTCGTAACCTAGTTGTCTTGCTGATCAATATTAACTTCTCAGTGTGATTCAGACCTGGATGAAGATTTTTCATTTTTACAACCTTTGGATCTCATCACAAAGGATGTACATGAACTTAAGAAAATGATAATTGAAAGAAGGAAAAAACGACAGAAGGATAGAAATAAGGAATCTGAAAAAGAGCATGAAGGTGAGCATGGACGGGTAAGAGATAAGGAAAGACATGAAAAAGGGAAAGAATTTGAAAAAGATGTAGAGAAGGTAGAAAATCATAAAGAGCAAGATCAGCATCGTGAAAACCAAACCAGTAAAGAAATGGTCACAGATGAAGAAGATAAGGATACTGTTAAGCAGGAAGAGAACGGAACATTTGGAGGTAATCTTTTCAATTTATGAAAGTTCTCTCCGTTGCTTGTTTGCCATTGCATATGGAATAGCTGCATTATTATTTATTATTTATTAATAATTAAGAGTTTCCTGAATGTCAATCTCTTTTTAATCTCTTGTACCTCTCTTATTTTTAACCATCCTTCATTCATGCCTACATATTTTGCCACTGTTTTCTCCTTATAAAGTTTATTTAGAATATATTTGCTTAGATGTTGATCACGATTGAGTATGAGTTTGGAAACAGTTTCTTAGTGGGAAGTGTACATTTGTTTTTAAATCTCTCTCAAGGAGGAAAAGATGTTATTACTAGAATAAAATAATATAATTCAATCATGCAGTGAGTGGTATGGTCACTGATGAGTCATGAGTATAAACATGACCCCTTGATATTGTGGATAACCAATAAAGCTGAGTTACCCATTCTTTACCTACCATGCTTCTAAAAAAAATTGTATTGTTCATTTAGTATAATTCCACTAAGGGTTAAAGCTGTCTAACAATGAATATAATTTTCCGGACTCTGGATTACTTCCCCGGTGAATATCAATGAATAATTAGTTCACTTCCCACTTCTATGTCATTTCAGATTAGAAATGTCTCTTTGATATTTGTTCTACCTGAGTGTCCTTATTTAATATCCTGATTATTTCTGGTAGTTAGCTCTTATATTTTAATTTGTTCTCTTTACTTTTCTTTGGGAATATCCAATGAATCCATAATTTAGTTGCAACTGTTGACAACATTAGAACCCACCTGTTCTCTGACAGTATGTAAAAATGCGAACTAGTTGTTTACTTCTATTAATGTTCTTCCTTCAAAAAATGATTTTTTTTTCATTAATTTTTTCTAGGACCAGAACCAATGGATATCTCTACAACACCAGCATCTCAGCCATGTGAAATTCCTAGGTCAGACGTGCTAGTTTTGGAAGGGCATACTTCAGAGGTGAAGTATTTTCATCAATGCTTTTTTTTGTGAACTTTTTAGATTTGCTTTCAGGTATTGTTTCTTCTATAATACTCTTATTAATTGGGCCTTTTTACCATCCATTTAGGTGTGTTCTTGTGCATGGAGTCCTACAGGATCTCTTCTTGCATCAGGGTATGTGTATCTTCATGAGCGATTTTTTTTTTTTGCATAAAATATGTAATTATGAATTAATGCATGTGTATTTTATCGTCGATGTACGTCATAATTGCTCATTTAGCTATTACATTTTTTATACTTCAGATTTTGTTTCACTTTTTAATAAAGAGAAGCTGACTGTTCAAACAAAACAGCTTTTCAGATGTGCTTGTTCAACTTCAATTTGAGGTTGTTACCCTGAGTGATTGCTATGAGTCTAGTCAAAATTATTCCAGCCTTCAAATTCTGCATTGTTACATCAATGCTTATACTTTTTAGAATTTAAGGCCTAATGGATTCTGTTCTTAAATGCAGCTAGCTATAAGAGTCTGAATCTGCAACTTGTACTTGGACTTTTCTTTATAGAACATAACATTAGTACATTTCAAAATGTTCTCAAATTTCGGTGTTGCTAAAACAACTACTTATACAGTGCCACTGTGGTGATTATAATTCATAAATCACAATTTCATTGCCTGACGTAGTTACTTGACATTGGCTTTTTTTAGGTCTGACTTGACTGTTTAAATTTTAAAACCTTTGTTTGACTTGAAAGTTTGTTTGAAAGCCAATAGATTTATTCTACAGTAAACTATCGGGCCTTAACAAGCCTGTGTCTTTAGTTAGGCCAACAAAATAATATAATTATATATTTATGTTTTTACAATGATTATGAATATAATATATAAACAGGCCTAATAGGTTTTGCGAGGGCCTGAAGCCTGACTCAAAGTGAATAAGATTTTTTGACAGCCTTGCCCTAACTTTTTTTTGCTAAACTAGCTAGATTTGTCCAGGTTTTAAATATGCTAGGCGGTTAGGCATAGGCCTCCGATAGGCCACTTGGCTTATTTTGGTTGTGTACTAGGTCTTCTTTTTATATGATGATGATATTTTGACATGATAGTTTATTGTTATAGTTATAAATTCTGATCCTACAGATCTTTTATCTATTTCATCTTTGGAAAATGGAAACTGAATAGTGTTATTTTGTCTTAGACATGTTTAAAATAATAAATATCGTTGTATTTCACTTTGCCATTGTCATTTCAACTTTTAGGTCCGGTGATTCAACAGCTCGTATTTGGACTATAGCAGAAGGGAGGTGTAGATCTGGTTCACAAAATGGCCCTTTGAATGTATTGGTGTTGAAGCATGTTAGGGGTAAAACGAATGAAGAAAGTAAAGATGTCACTACAATTGATTGGAATGTGAGTCTGATTGCATATTCTGATATGAACCCTAGTTGATTACTGATACTGACTTCAATCTCTAGTTTCTGATTATCTGGATTCTGGATACATCTCTATCTTTTTCAAACCCATGCCAGCCTCCCTTAAACGGGAAAGTTTGTGACAAGGACAATTATCTGAGGTTTTTAAGGAAGATTTGGTTTGTTACAAGGGTGGTTTGTGTGGGTCTTGAAAACAGAATGAAGTTAAGTGAAAAAGATAACAGATTTGGGGTTTATTATTAATTTATTTATTTTTAAATTTCCTTAACTTTTGACTGAAAAACATTTAAGGCATGGTTCTTCCCCCCTCATTATGCTTAGATATTATTCTCTTGACTGTAAGATACATAATTTCATGGTTATTGTTAGTATGTTTGATATTTTTTTTAATCTCGTGAAGTGCTCAACCTCTGTTGGCTATTGTGCAGGGGGAAGGAACACTACTTGCAACTGGTTCATATGATGGGCAAGCAAGAATTTGGACCACTAATGGTAGGTCTTTAGACTTCTCATAATGCCGTTTTGGAGTTATGTCCGATGGTTTAAAGGAGTTTAAAGATGCCTTTACCTGCGATCTTGTCTTTTGGTGTAATGTTTTTGTTTGATAGCTATGCTAGACTCTGGTTGATGGAGAACCATGGATTGGGAAAAGTATAGGGTCAGGAAGGGAAGGAATACTTGTATTTTTCTTTATTTGAGAGAGGGATTAGAAATGAAGAATACTTGTTTCTCTTTTATTTGTCTTAAAAATATCAAACAAGAGAAATTAAATTGGTTCCTAATCCTATTGTTTCTAATGCGTTTTAGACACATACAAACAGTTGATAAGAAGTCAGCGATATGATCACCTGTATAGACACAACATTGTTTTTTTCTGACCAAAAAGTTGTGAGAGTAGTATTAATCTAATATGGCAATTTGATCAGAAAGTCGAATCTCAAACTGATTAATTGGGCTATTAACAATATTATACTTTTAACGATTTGTAATTTATGCTAGAATATGCACCACTTGAATGTTGAATGCGTGCCTGTCTATCCACCTGTTTTCTGTTAATACCCTCGTTATTTATCTTAGTATCTTACATCTTTAGTTGCATTCTTGCTATATGTAAAATCATTTAGGTTATATTTTGATTCTTTAAGCAGGTAATTGGTATGTGTATTTGAATTTTGATCGTGTAATGGTGTCTTTGACCAGGTGAACTGAAGAGTACATTAAGCAAACACAAGGGACCCATATTCTCTTTGAAGTGGAACAAGAAAGGTGATTATGTTCTCACAGGAAGTTGTGATCAAACTGCTATTGTTTGGGATGTGAAAGCGGAGGAATGGAAACAACAATTTGAATTCCATTCAGGTAAAATTTTGAATACTTTCTTATCAAAGGATGAATTCTATTAAAAAGAACTTATGGTGAGGAAGTTTTGAACCATGTTTATTAATTATTTTTATATTCGGGCTTGATATGTTGTTTAGGTCCAACACTTGATGTTGACTGGCGTAACAATGTGTCATTTGCAACAAGCTCTACTGACACAATGATACATGTTTGCAAGATTGGTGAAAACCGACCTATAAAATCTTTTGCAGGGCATCGGGTATGTTCACCTGACCTTATTTCACATTGTTATGCTATGCACAGATACTTATAATTCTGATTTTATACCTTTTTGGGAGGCAGAAGGGTTACTTGATAACAAGTTCACAAGCACTACTATGGTTAACTAAACCGGTTTTTTGTGTGTAACCCTGGGATAGTGCTTTCCACATGACTCCCGACTTTCCAAGGTGTCTAACTACTTTGGTTGATTTCTCGCAAAATCACCAGCACCATATCTACATGAAATAATTGGAATTTCTATAGAAAATTTAGTTGTTTGTGTAAAGGATACCTCTAATACCAACTGTATAGATACAAAAGTTAGTTAGGCGACTGGCAGTTATGACAGTTATAGTCAGTTAGCTTATTTTCCATTTATGGCAATATATATATATATTGTAGAGCTTCAGTTGTAATCATTCAAGGAACATTAACAAAGATGAATATTCAGCACTGTTACCTTCTTCACACACGCACTGTTACCTTACAGTTTGTAACCTGTTTTGATTAGTAAATTCCACTTGACTGGTTCATAGGTCGTGCATTAAGTTTAAATACTTCATTAGAATATTTAGTGCTGGAGATTTCTTTACCGTCTTGACAATGACGTTTCTACAATTTCAGAGTGAAGTCAATTGTATCAAGTGGGATCCCACAGGTTCATTACTGGCCTCGTGTTCTGATGATATCACTGCAAAGGTAATATTGTAACTATCTTATCATATTGATGGTTCCACAATAGCTTGTTTTCTTCGTTGATACTGGATTGTTGTTGGGGTATTATCTGTTTATTCTATACTTACTATGGATCCATGCACTATTGTGGTTTAGTTTTTTGCATGTATTACATATAGATATTATATCCCCTGCAATATTCTAGGGACTCCTTTGTAACATTATGGTACTACTTATGCTCTTTATTAATATTTTGTTTTCTTTGCTGATTGAAAACAAAAAAAAACACTAGTTTTTAATTTGTCTTTATGCTGAAGCATGTGATACTAATCTGTGTTTTGTAGATATGGAGTATGAAACAAGATAAGTATCTCCATGATTTCAGGGAGCATTCCAGGGTACAAACTTTGAATATTTACTTTGAATATTTTTCAATTTCAGATTTGGTTTTTATGTTTCCATTGGGAAAACTAAATAATTGTTTTGTAGGAGATATATACTATCAGATGGAGTCCGACTGGTCCTGGAACAAATAATCCTAATAAAAAATTGGTGTTGGCTAGGTATGTTGGTTGGCGAAATCAGATTAATCTCCCTTGATTTACTTCCATGGATTTGTTAACGATGTCTTGAGATTTAGAATTAATTTACTCTGTATTTCCTGACACCTGAATCGCAGTTGCTATTGACCACTGCATTTGTTGAACCGAAATGGCTATTGCTTAGTGTTAAGTATGTGCAGAATAATGTGCAACATCTGGCATGTCACTGATTCCATTTGATTATAATTGCCTGCATACTGTATGCTGTTAGACTTCTTGATTGACTTCTCTCTATGCACATTAAGTCTTTAAAGCTTTAAACTCGTTTCACATGCTGCATGTCTAGTGTGGTGGAGTTTCTAATAATTTAATATTGTTTACTTTTCATCAACTATTCTTGTCTAATAGTTTGAATATGATGATCAATGCCTGCATGCAGAGGTTCTTCTGTGCTTACTTTTGTTTTATTGTATTTTTATTTTATTCTTAATGTTATGCGGTACAGACAGTTTGTTTCATGTGAAAGCTACTTGTCATCTTTTTTGTGCAGTGCATCATTTGACTCAACTGTAAAGCTATGGGATGTGGAACTTGGGAAACTTATCTACAGTTTGAATGGACACAGGTATTGTCGTTTTTTAGCTTTGCTTTATTTGTGTGCTAGGAAGCATAAAATTCCTCCTCCCACCCCTTTTGTTTCGAAGTACTAGACTGTAGTGAGACGTGGCGACCTGTATTGAATTTTTTTACAGTTTAAACTGCTAGTTTATGTGGTAATTATTGTGTGCCCCTTGAAAATGCATTCTTTTCGTTGAGAACATTTCAGGCATAGTGTGTTTGGAACAAATCAAAATGTGAAGTTATTCTTAATGGTGTTGAAATATATCAACGTTTATCCCATCCAGACATAGAATCAAAGCACACATGTAGTAAAAGGTTTCTGGCAGTAGGATGTTTCTTTGAATATAGCTAATTCCTTGTGATTCTGACTTTTTATTTGGTTCTACAGAGATGGTGTGTATTCTGTTGCATTCAGTCCCAACGGTGAGTACTTAGCCAGTGGGTCACCTGACAAATCGATACACATATGGTCCTTGAAGGATGGAAAGATCATTAAAACGTACACCGGAAATGGTGGCATTTTTGAGGTCTGTTGGAATAAGGATGGTGACAAGATCGCTGCCTGTTTTGCAAATAACACAGTTTGTGTTTTGGATTTTAGAATGTAAGATCCTGAAATGGTTAGTTATTTTATTTCAGTTATGGTACTTAACCACCATAACTTAAAGTTCTCGGTCATGTTGTAATTTCCCCAAATAAATCATTAGGGAGAAGTAACTTATAGGAGTGTGTTCTTGAAAAATTGTATAAATCTTGTTGGACTAGATCGTGTATAATCGTTGTACCTACGTACAATTAGAAGCAGTGCTATCCTGCTATTTATACACTTTCTAATGATTATTTAAATGCTGTTTTCAGTTGAAATAGAGGTGTAATTGGAGTAAGACTTCATTGAATGAAGGATAAGACTCATATCGTTGAGTTACTGATTACTTTCAACCAACATATAAAATGTTTAACAAAAATTTGAACAATATCATATGTATACCAGTGTTTAAATTGTTTTAAAAAATTATTTATAATTTTTAATATAATGGTTTGGTTTGTTGATTTTAATATTTTATAAAATGTTTTTTTTACGTGATTTAAAAGCTTGACAAATCTATTTTTCTTTTACTAGAAATAAACATTTTACAATTAAAATTCTTAGTAATGAAGGTGATAGAGTCACTTATATGTCTTACTATCTTTGTTGAGATTGACTGCCAAGCTTTGTACATTTTCCCGGACATATTCGAGAATGCTGGAAAAAGAAATGCTTATCAATAGTTGATAAAATAAAACCGTTGATAATTGTGTGTTTGGGTTAATTTATTTTGAAAAAATAATTGTTTTTAAAAAATAAGTGATTAATTTATCAAATTTAATCATTGCCAAATATGCTAGTTGTTTCGTTTCCTTCAATTTGTTTAATTAGATGATTTCTCTCCTTAATGAGTTTACAGGCATTTAACATGTTGGTTTAATGATCTGTAGAAGCTCTTCGGTTCGAATGTTTGTAGATGCATTCTTGCCCGTAAAAAGAAAATGAGTCCATAGAATTTAAATTACAATTTATTTAATTAGGTGATTCCTCTTGCTTAATGAGTCTACACAGTCCAAAATTAATCTTGTTGTTGTGGTTCTCCAAATGGAGGGATCCAAACCCAAGGTTAACAAGGAAAAAGTTTTAGGTCAATGATCTAAGTTACAGTCAAAAGATGAGTGGGGCCATAAATTCAAGAATTTCAAGGATTTTAGTCGGACATTTCTAGTTAAGTAGAGATTTCTTTTTCTTTTTTCCATTATCCATCTCACACTAGGCAGTTTTAACATACATAATGTTTTAAGTAATATACGATATACCACATGAAAAAATGTATACAAAACTCAATCGAAAATGTTTAAAATAATAATAAATTATGTATTTGGTATGTATGTATACCTCTTGTTTTTTTTTGCTATAATTAATTAAATAATATCATAACTTGTGTATGGTACAATGTACATCACTTTAAAAGTGGTGAATGTTAAAAATTCACCCCGGTTTAAAAGGAAAAAAAATAAAAGAGCTATACATACCTACAAAATACATAATTTATTATTATTTTAAATATTTTCGGTTGAATTTTGTATACATTTTTTCATGTGGTGGACCGTATATCACTAAGGACGTGTATTAAAATTCACCTTATCACACTTGACACAATTATCATCACACTTGAAATTATTGAAAAATTGTTATAGGCTTTTGGTGAAGTTCTAAAGACAAGAGGGTTTCTTAGATTTAACTTTTCGTAAACAAGTTTTGCAATAAGTAGCTAATTATATGCAGACGAGTATTTATCAAGAGAGGCCACTTCAAGTAATATGTACTTTATTTTTAATTAAGATTTTGTGTTGAAGTCGTGTGTATGAAAAAAAAAAAATCTCAATGCTCATTTTTATCCCTTTGAATAGACATGTAATATTTTTCACTAGAACATATCGTCTTGAAACATAACTTACATAATAAGGTCACTTTAGGGTTTTTCTGATGAGTTTTGGAGCATACGACATACCAACACCTCTATATTTTCATCTGAAATAGTAGGTCTTTCGTTACGGTGTATCATTGTCATTTTCTTGAGTTACGCAACCTCTCTTCTTAGATATCTCATGATTCAATTGTCTATCGCGAATTGAGAACCTTCACCAACATTGCTCTTTTAATTCTAAAGAAAAATAAAGACTTTTGGTCCAAAAATTTCTATAAACTCCAACGTTTCCTAATCATGTAATAGGAAAACCTTGCAGTGTTTTTGTCAATTATGTGAAAAGTATCACTAAACTCTATAAACATGACATTCTAAAAATCAATCTAAATTTGAGTTTTGCAAGTAATTACTATTACTAAATGGAAGCTGGACAATATATAGAACTAAGGGTATTTTCCCCATTTTAAAAAAATAAAAAATTTGAAGTGGCGACACGCCATTTAACCGCGCCCCATTGGATGGGGTGTACCTTGTGGCTCGTACTAGCATTTTTTTTTGTAAATATAGGTTTTTTTTACACTAACACTATGAAAAACTTATCTATAGCCCACACTATAAAGGGCCACTCATGTTTGTACAAAACATATGGTAGTTACTATTTGCACCATCTTTTTAATTTACCTTTTTGAAATCAAATATTAGAAATATTTTAATCACTTTCAAAAATAATTCTCGAAAGGGATAAAAAAATTACTAAATTAGTGTAGTGAAAAAATAATTGGGTTTCTACAACAACTTTTTTGCTTTTCTCCATGGGCCATAGTCCATTATTGCAGTCTAATTTGGGCTAAACATGACCCAAATTCTTTAAACCACATTAGGGTTTAACCTCTTCCCCAGTCACCCCCCTGAACCCCGAGTTTCCGGCTTCCAGTTCCAAAAGCGTTCCTAACAGAGCAAAATCAAAGACATGGCGTGGCGCGGCGGATCTCTATCGCGGTCGTTGCTCTCCGCCGCGAGAGCCATACCAACTCGTTCCTCTTCCTCTATCTCTCGCCTTCACCGCCCTTCTTCGCCTTCCCTTCGCTCTCACCTCCTCCACTCTCGCCGCCCCCTGAATGCAACAGTCCCTAGGTGAGGTAACTCACATTTTAACTTCTTTCTTACCTAATTTTAATTCATATTCACTTGTTTTTCGCATTTCGATTTTCATTTTCAAGGAGTTTGGGAATTCTAGCGTGCACGCAATCGCTGTTGCCGCTGCACAGTGCCGACGCCGCCGCACGGCTCACTTCTCACATCTCCGTCCAATCGCGCGCTTGCTGTGAATTATCTCAGGGTACTTGTTGCTTTCCGATTCAAATATCATGAAAATGTTTGTCTCATTTTTAGCGTCTAGCTTGTTTAGTAACTTAATAACCCTTATTCAGTAACTTATACTAGCTTAATGCTCTTTAGAGGTGTTTATTGGTTACAAGCTTATACCTTATATAGCTTATTAAGACTCTCTTTGGAAGAGCTTATGCGAAAATAGTTTATAGATTTTAATAAGGTGATTTTAGCTTATTCAAATAAATTTCATAATTTTATTTGTGAATAGCTCTTTTTTAATAAGAGCTAATAGTATAAGTGCTTAATTATGCTGTAGTTTTACATTCACCTTAAAGCTAGTTTCATAAGCTATAAGTTGCTTATAGTTTTGAAGACCCGCTTCCAATAATAATTCACTCCATATTTTAACCTATGTCATTTATTACTTGTTTACTTTATAAGTAATTTATTATATGTAATTATTATATGTCTTTTTAGTTTTAAGCCATTCAATGCATTTAAACTAGTTATTGGCTAATTTTGCCAAATAGCTCTATAAGATTATAAGTCATATGCTAAATCACAGGCTGGAAGCTTGTTTTAACAAATATAGCCAGAGTTTAGCTATTTGCCTTATATTTATTGAAATTGAAATGCTGCATTTTTTTCGTTGTATGTGCTTTTTTGGTTCAACAGGTACTTGAATTGACATTACAAATTACAATCAGCATAATTTGTGTTATGTGTATGTTTGGACGTAAAGATGGTGGCTGATGCTATGAAGCAGGAAGCTTGTTGATCCGGTTCTTTTACTCAATTCATCTTTCTTTCGAAAACTGTATGATCTTGATTAAGGTTCAGCTAGTGATTTCAGAAAACATTTCAGGTATATTATTGTTTTCATGAAAAAAAATAAATAGGTATATCTATTCTTCTACTTGAAAACTTCCAAGCTAAATGGAGGTTGTCGACTTTGTTTGGCTTTGTCTAAAGTTAATGATGTTGTCCGAGACTCGAATTACATTGAAATTAAGTTGATGTATAGGTATTAGTTGGTAGTGTAGATGCTCACCTTTGTTTGAGCAGTTGCAATGGTTTTCTTCTGCTCTAGCATAAAACTCAAAAGTTTTATAATGGTAATTGAATTAGAGTTCCTGGTTAGTATATCAGATTTTTGCTTACTTAAGAACCAATTCTATGCATAGTGTACAATAATCATTTGTTTTTGGACACTGCATTGTCAGTGGAGGTTGCAACTTTTCTTAACCACCTGGTTTAGTCAAACACGGGTTATTGCAATGCATATAATTATCTTACACTTGAAGTGAGGTCTGTATAAGAGGAGAAGGATAAACTGAAAAAAATAGCAAGTGAGAAATGTGAGATAATCGTCCCCTTTTATATAACACATGGTTATGGTAGCACTTGGATGGTAGGACTGATCTCAAATTACGTTGAGGTTGATCAATTACAACAGAAGATAGACTTCTGTTGATTTTGGGCTTTTTGGGGTTTTCCTCAAAATGATTAGATAGTAAGAGGCACTTTTGGTTTACATTACTCCCTGTCTTGCTGTGTTTGGATTTTCGTTGATAAATTAGGAGTTTGTGCCAAATTGGTTTTTGCCCAACGGATTGAAAGTGATGCATTCGTTTTATTGTTTAGCAGAATTAGAAGCTCTTAGCATGATTCACGACATACTTTTAGATGGAGATCAAAATTAGCTTGGTCACTTCAACAGAAATCCAAACACAAAGAGAGTCTTAAGTTCTTAGCTTTGCTCTCTCAACATATTTGTTAGAGTCATGAAATGTTATAGAATATCAGAGATCACAGGTCAAGAGTAAAAAAAAGTTCTTATGGTTAAAGGCGGTATAATAATTTGGTAATTTTTTTCTATAAAAAGAAAGGGAAAAAAATGTTTTCATTTCTTCTCCACTATTTAGGATTTAGGAATGGAATATTTTATAAAAGAAAGAGGGAAAATAAAAACTTTTCTCTATAATAATTTAGTTTAAATATATTTTTAGTCATTTTACTTTACTTTAGATTTTGGTCTTTTTATTTTAATTTTTCTTATAATCTTAGTCTATGCACTTTCTTGTTAAGGAATTGGTTTGTTTTCTTTATGGAATGAAAGTGAGTATCAAAACCAAAAGAAAATTTTGGCTTTAGTTACTGTACTTTGATTATGTTTCATTAAAGATTTGGTTCTTATTGTTTTGGTTTTTAGTTCCCACACTTTTATTTAGTTAAGGAAATGGTTCCTGTCATTATCCGACAGTTATCAGCTTCTTGACGGAATGAAAGTATAGGAATTAAATTCAAGATTTTTAAAGTACAGGAACTAAGACATAAACGGAAACAAAGGAAATAAAGTATAGGGACTATAAAGTATATTTAGAGCATATTTAGATAATTAGATTAGCTCTAAATAATAGTAATAATATATTATTGTAAGAATAAATTGTGTATATAATTGATTATATTATTATTCAAAATTCTTGACGATAATATAATTTTTTTTGAGAATCTCATGAATCGCTTTTTTATTTTTCCATGTTTTCAAACATGCTCTTTAACCTTCCTTTTTATAGTAGTATTAGTATATAGTAATAGTATATTAATATTATTCTGAAGTTTATTTATTTATTTATTTATTTTTTATAAAGTATTCCTGAAGTTTGAATATGGCTCTAGATCAACACAGAAGCTAACCTACTAGGTCGCTTGCACATATGAGAGATTCCTCATTGCCGATTCAAAACCTGTTATTGTCTCTTCCTTCCAGATTTTAGTAATTACTTCCGGCAACTCATTCGGTTGGACGACAAGTTTCAATATTTTAACTTACAATTTCAAACTAAGATTTTTTTATTTTATTTTTTTATCTTACGCATTGATTAGATTGGTGAAGACTGAAGAATAACAATAGAAGATTGTTAGGTTTTATTATTATATAAAATATAAAAATGAAATGACTTATTGGTTATTTGTTTGATTGGAACTCAAAAAAATAATATTTCCACAAAATGTTGTCGGAAACAAATTGTTGCTGAATCTGGCGCAGGCTTTTCAAAGGTGAAATAATCGGTCTTGAAAGAATGATGGAATGTAATAAGGGAATAAATATAAATAAAGGAGTGCGAAGAAAAAATTCAAGTGTACATCATGAACTCGTGCAGCAAAACAGGAGCTTGCGTGGTGTTTGAAAGTTGATTCCTTAATTCAACAATCTTTTTCTCATTTAAAAACCCTAATTAGCAAGAAATTTTCAAGAGAAATGTTATATACTCTTACAAAATTTTCTTACAAATTTTCTATTCACTTTATTTTGACAATTGTCATTTGTCTTTCATTAAGTATTTATTTTTTGGATTGATAAATGATAATAGTTAAAATTGAGTGAGTAGTAAAATTTGTAAGAGAATTTAGCAGGAGGATTTAACATTTTTCAATTTTTAATCTTCAAGAATTCTTATGATCTCATAATGGCCAACATGTTGCGAATCACAGTAATTTTCAAGTACACGTCACACCAATATAGAAATTAGTATTCAAACGAGTAATAAATAGAAATTAATTTATGTTTTTTTGTTATATAACTAGGATGCTCTCTCTGTGAATTATCTCTTCTATAAAAAGAAATTAATTTCTGAGCGAATGTGTGACGATCCAAAAAATAAGTGTAGTGTGCATAGTCTCACACTCATAATTGGTGGGCTGTGTTCCTAGAAAATAAATCAAAACGCTGTAGATGGAAAAAAAGAAACTATCAAGTGTTGCTTAATTGTTACAAACTAAGTGGCTCTCCAATTCCCAACCCGGAATTTGTATTTGGATCTTGTGATATACGCTTCAGCTTTAGAAAGTTAGCTATAAGTTATAAGTTGATAAGCATGTAAAATTGTGGACAAACGACCTTTGCACTTTTTAACTAATGAACTTAATTAATATTAAAACATTATAGGCAAAAGTATTTTTGCATAATAATATGGCAAATAAAGTTCTATCGGTTGATATAACCTGTTTAACGAGTTATTTTTATTTGACCACCTTGCTTTTTATTTCTTCTTCAATGGATTCCTTGTGCTTATTTACCATTATACATTCCTTGTGCTTAATTTTTCTGTTTTTTTTTTTATTAATCTATAAATATGTGAAGAGGCATGGAAGACGTTTTTGTAAGAAATAAAGTTGATGTTTGTTATATTTGTATTGTAGCCATCAAGTCACAATAATGCTGGAAGTAGCGTGTGCTTTAAATATTTTTTTTTTCTTAAAAAAATAAATAAACAGAGTCTCATCATTAAATTTTTATGATTAATTTTTTTTGTTAATATCAAATTGTGATTCCGGATAAGTTCATATCTAATTCCCCCAAGATTAAGAAAGTGTCACACTTGAAGCGTATTCCATTATAAATTGTAAACATTATTTTAGTGAAGGAGACAGTTATTGTATTTTATCTTCACATAGGAAGTGTTTTTCTATGGTTATTATTCCTTTTCATTGCTCCGACAAAATTTGACAATTCATTAGAGAGAGAAGATAAATAAGGAAATAAATTAAGTGACGAATTTTAAATTTAGGGGCAAACAAGAATTTATCCAAACTTATATGACAATGATTTGAAGGCAAATAGTTCATGAAGTGGCATAGTGGTATTTATTGTTTTACTATTACTCCAGCTGTACTTTTAAGTGTCGTTTAAAATTGTTATACACAGTTTAAAAATGTCATTAATTTTTTTATTTTTACACAAATAATTGTCCAATTCCCTATTATACCCCTTATCACTCTTATTAATTAGTGAATTACATCTCTCAAAACATTTATTTAAGATTCAACTACTCAAGGATATATTTGATAAAACATAATTAATGCTTCGTTGAAACTATAAAATGACAAATAAAGTGGAACAAATTTTTTTCTTTAAAATAACACTTAAAATAGGACGGAGGGAGTATTATTTTATCTATTAGCACAATGGTATTTTAATGGATTAACAAAATCTTCCCTGAATTTTATAACCATAATATAATCAAATTTAGATATTGTACTTTAGCCGTTGAGTTGGAAATTGAATCCCATTGATCGTTGTACACATTATGTTATACTAATACTAGTAAAAAAGATAAATTATAAAAAGCTTACAATTTGTTTTTCTATGTTTTTCTAAAATTATGTATATTCTGTAAACAAAAAAATAAAATAAAATTACGTATATCCACCGCGGCACTGCCGAGACACTATCATACTTGAGTTGGGTAGGACCATTACTGCAAAGCTCATTGCGAGTATTTAACGTAATTATATGTATGTATACATAAAAATCATTCATTATTAAGTTAGAATAACTAAGTGTTAATTTTATCTATGCGCTTAATGATAAAGAAAGACACATTTTAACTTAATTATGACACAAATGCAAGCTATTAGTAGGGCATGGCAAGGGTGTGAAGCGAGAGAGCGGATACAGCCTCTTGCAACTCACCTCGTGAATATGACAGGTACCTGAAGATTTTAATGAATGAATTAAAAGAATTATTAAAATAGTACTAAAATATAAAAAATATTGACAACCATATCTTTATATTATATATTTCTTAATACATATCAAAGTAAAATTAAATTAGAAAATAAATCTCTTAATGATATAATATAATTAACACTTTAAAGTTACATATTTTTACAAAAATCAAATACTACTAGATAGGAAAACACGACAATTTTTTTATGTTTAAATTCAAGAAAATGAGCAACCTCTTTTTAAAATTAAATATTAATTTTAACTTTTAAAAATTAATAAACAAAAGCTACTTAAATGAGCATGTGATTAAAATTAGTAGTCAATAAAATAGGCTCAAATATATTATTCTCAGATTAAAAATTAAGTTAATTTTTTTTTATCAGCAAAAAGATTTTATTCAATGAACACTATAAGTGTTCATTTGGGAACATCCGATAAAATGAACACCATAAGTACTTTATGAGATACAATATGATAATAAAAATTAATAAGCTAGAAAGTATGAGGTTTAATTGTACTTTTGATCCCCATATTTTTTTAATTGTGCGGTTTCAGTCCCTACCTCTACTTTTAATTGTGCGATTTAGTCCCTCTATTTTTGGTCTCCTAACTTTGAATTACGCAAGTTTAATTTCAAAACTTTTTCAATTGCGTGATTTTGATTATTTTGACAATATTTCGTTAAGAAGCTAATGGTCAACGCAATCAAACTCATTTAATAAGCTTTCATTTGTGCGATTTTGGTTTGAAACATTTCTGATGTAATCCTACTCCCGAACAGGGGCCCTTCTGCACAAGTAACTGTAGTTGAAGGGTAGGTTTGTTAGCTCCGATGTCCTTCAAACACCAGAGAGGGAGGGTACTTACAAGGCAACTATAATGCCAAAGTCAGTTATGGAGACGAGGAAAGGCCAAGGATATTGGAATGGTTCTTACCTCGAATGGGCCACCGCTTTGCCTTATATAGTAGTACTAAGTAGTTGGAGATTTGGAGGTTGGACTTCTGAATTGGGCCCAAGTCCAAATCCCAAGAAAACGACATCTGCACTATTAAAGGAAAAAGAGGGGACAACTGTATCAAGCATGCTTTTTCTTGTTGTACTGTTTGTCTAGCGAGCTTATGCATTGGTTACTAGAGAGTCACGGGATGTTCACCTCTCGAGTGGGATAAGGAAGAGTCGTGACGGAGGGTGGCTTATATATCCCACTAGGCGTGAGAAGCGTGGTATCTCGTGATTAGGACGCCACGTCTAGACTTGGCAGGATCCCATCCATAACAATTTTTAATTGCATGGTTTTGATGCTCTTACACACTTTATTTTATCGGTTTGATTGTGTTAACCGTTAGCTTCTTAACGAAATATGGATTAATTGAGCAAAATCGGATAATCTGAAAAAATTGAAAGGACCAAAATCGCACAATAAACAAAATTGAGAGACTAAAATAACCCAAATAAAAGTTAAAGGACTAAAATCGCTCAATTAAAAAACACAAAAAAAGGTAAACAATAATCACTCCTTGTTGTAACTCAATTCCATGAGAAAATGCTAATGTAATTCAACATCTTAGAAAACCCTTAAAAAATTAAGAACTTGTTTGATTTATCTTTTTGAAAACAGTTTTCTGTTTTTAAAAACAGAAAATTAAAAAACCTGTTTGAGAGTCGAGTTTTCAAACATAGTTTTCGGGAACAGTTTTTGTTTTTCAGTATTTAAAAACCAAAATATGAAAACATCTAAAACATGTTTTGGTTTTCAGTTTTCTAAATTTACACATAAATTTGTATTGAAAACTCATCTAACTTTTTTTGAAAACTGTTTTTAAAAACTGTTTTATAATACAATTTTTAAAAACTAAAAAACAAAACTATTTCAAACAAGCCCTAAGTTAATTTAACAAAAGAGTTTTCGCGAATGATACTAAAAGCAATAAAAATATTATTACACCTAAAAAGTAAATGGGTATAATCCTTAGGACATTAATTAAGGTGTAATAAATACATCATATTCAATGCTTTAAATTATTTAAGTTATTATAAATGATTTTTAGATCTTCCAAACAATGAATACTTCAATTTCCTATAAAAAAATTAATCTCTTTGGTTTGTTTTTCTTAGTCTTTTAAGGTTTTGCACGAGAATTAAGAAAATGATTAGAGGTTAAATTTTTTAGGAGTATTTATTATGTAATTTTCTATTATACCCTTATTTATGAAGGATTTTTTTAACCTGTGCAATATTGCACATGTTAAGAAACTAAATGTAGAAAGTTATTTTTGGAAAAAAACAAAAATTTAATGACATTGTGTTTAACATATAATTAATGATGTATTTTCTTTACATTTTTAGTTTCTTAACCTGTACAATATTGTACAGGTTAAAAAAATCTATTTATGAATAGTAAACCATAAATATTTAATGGAAACATACATTTATTATAAGGCTGTAAGTGAAAAAATAGCATTAATTACTTATTGATATTTTAATATTATTATAAAAAGTAAACAACTCAAAAAAATTAAAGAGACTAACATAAAAAAAAAAATATAGGGAGTATATTTTTGTATCTTCCCTGATAGCATTTATCAACATTTTCCAAAACATATTGCCTTTGTTTCAAAATATAAGTACATAGAGCAAAATGTCTATGTTTCATGATTACATTTAGGGTATAACCCCTTAAGCTTTGTAGCACCCGTAGTGACCAAAATTTACCTTCAGCTATGGGTTTATCAATTAATCTAAATTTCTTAATATTTAGTATAAAATCCTTATAATGTTTTTTCACTTTTTCTCTAAGATGTCCATGGATCCATTTGAAGGAAGCGTTTGACAACTCATCACAACATACATGGCCCATTTACTGTGTGATGATAGAAGGAGAAAAAAGCTTCACCAATCACCATTATGCTTTGTGGTTTTCAAGGGGTAAATTGAATTGTAAAATCCCACCAAGTGAACTAGGTTCCAGTGTTTTTCTTTTCTCTTGTTTACGCCATTTTTTTTTTTTGAACAAGCATTCACGCATCTCCAACACAAGGTGACTCCATGAAAGAGATCTAAACATGAACACGCACTCGAAATATGACACCTGATGAATCTCTTTAGTTTTTGTTAATCCAAATTATTGGGAGTTCTTTGTTTTTAAAAAGAAAAAGTTGTTGGGACTGTAATTGAGAGGGAGAATATAAGTGAAGGATATCACAATGCAACTCAAAACCTTAAGGTATTAAGTGCAAGGGTCTTTCTACTTATAAACCATTCACTTAACTCTTAACCATCCAATGTGAGACTTCACTCTTCTCACTTCACACTTGACTTCCAACAAAAGTTAATTCTTACTAATATGTTTTGCATGTTTTGGAATTCGAAATCCATGCCTTTGTTAGTGTTGGTGAGGAACTAAATTGTAAATTTATAAAATGGATAAAACTTATGCCTTTGTTCACTTATCAAGTATCCAATATCAGCTAAGAGCTTGTAGCTTAAATGGCATGAGAAGAAACTCTTGGAGCTTAAGGGGAGGGGTTCAATTCCCGTTGTAGAGATTTCTAGAAGTTATCTAATGGCCGTAAATTAATTAAATTAAGTCAATTTTGACTTTAAATTTAGTAAATTGTACTATTTTTAAAAAACAAGACATTAAATAAAGTTATTAATAGTTTTCTTAATTTGTGTAAATTGGCTAGAGGGTCCTATAAAAAGGACCAGAGGTAGTATATATATAGTTTATAGAAAGAGTGATGTACCATTTCGATCTCTAACTTTGTGCGGATAAGTCATTTTAGTCTCTCACTTTGCATTTTGCAAGTCCCTAAATTATACGATCATTTATTTTAGTCCTTGAAAGCCAGGGACTAAAAAGTGACTGATAATTGTGAAAGTCAATGACTAAAATGACTAATTCTGTGAGGGACTAAAATGACCTATAAAATGTAAAGTTAGAGACTATTTTAGTATATATTTCTTTATGAAAAAGTACATTAACCAGAATTGAATCTGAATATCCACACACATATTTTTATGTAAGTAAGCTACAATATGACTAAGACAACTGTTTATATTTTGAAACGAAAATAATATTTTTTTATAGATAAAAAAAAATAATATCAGAATATGAGTCCACTTTATGTTTCTTTTAATTTTTTTTCTTCTCGAAATGCCTTGTTGTTTCAAATTAGTGAAAGTCACTACGTACGTGTGGACTACTTTGACAAGAATGAAATAAGCATAATATAATATATTTTTAACCGGTGTAATTATTGTATAGGATAATAATTTTAAAATAAAAAAAATATATGTTAAATACAAAATTCAATTAATTTTTGTGTTTCTCAATAAAAAGCTTATAATATATCTAATATATAATTTTATTTTGAAGTTGTCAATCAAGAAAATAAATACTCAATCAGGTTCTATATATATATCATCTTGTAAAAATATTTTTTGATTTTTATTATAGGTTATTAACTAATTTAATAATAAATGATTTTCTCTTTGTTTTTTTGGATACAAATTAGTTTAGTTAAGGGGTAGGCCTACTCCATTCAGAGCCAGGACATACCACCAACCTCAGCGAGGATTTATAGTGAAATTTACAGATTGCCTATCAACGGGAGCTAAATTCAACGAGATGAGACTCGAACCCATGACCTCGAAGTCATGGGCCTAAGCACACACCATCTAGGCCAACCCCCGTTGACAATGAGAATAATATAATATAATAGAATGAGAAAGAGAGTAAAATAAGAGAAAGAAAGAGACATTAAATGACTTAGCTTAAATATTTATTAACACATTTATGTTATCAGTATAATTGAAAAATATTTGAGCAAATTTTTTAAACAAATTTAATGAACTAACTATTATTTTTTAATTTCGATAATTCGATTAGAAATAGCTTATATATAAAATCAGAGAAAATACGTCATACCTATGAAAAAAGACAACGATGACACTGAAAAAATGTAACATAGAGCTACAAGTTTCATATAGGTTATTTTTCAAAGTGATTGTATGTCCCTAATACAATTCTCTAGCTCCAATATTTTATTTGTTTAAATGAAATATTTTTTCTTATCAGAACATATATAAATATATAATATAAGCACATGGATTTGATTCTTCACGGAATTTGTTCCAGATATTTGATAAGAACTAGGGAAATGATAGTTTAAAGTCTCTTGAAAGGGACCTTCAATATTTTTTCATTTTTTTTCTTTTTTTTTTTTGCTATTAAAGGGACCTTCATGCTTCATTATTTGTAAATTAATGACAGAGACATTCAAATTTTTGTGACAAATCATGCTTTAGATAAAATTTTATATATATATATATATATATACACAATGCATTTTTAGATATTTGTTTCTCTGAGTCGCATCTTGAAATTTTGGAGCTAAGACAATATTAAATTGAGTTCTATTTTAATAATATAAGATTTAATACTATGCTCTTTCTAATGATAAAAGATCAAAAGTTGAAAGGAAGAAGAAAAGAGATGAAAAATATGGAAAAGATTGAAAATGTGAAAGGAGTTTTTTTTTTTTTATTTAATTATATATATGTTTAAATATTTTAATTGGCATGCAAAGCATTTATTACATTATAATATAAGTTTTAATAATTTTTTACTCTAATAAGAACTTTTTACTTCAATATTAACTTGTAATTAACTAGGATCTCAACTTAATGATAGGAGATTTGAGTAATTTATAGGAGATGAGGAGGAAGTAATGAAAGAAATTCAGTGCAAGGAATTAATGACGGTCGAGAAAATGCTAGTACCAAGGCAGTAGAGAAGGGGAAGAGCGTTGTGGAGCTCTGATCATGTTCGTGGTTGTTTGGGGCGAGTGGCTATCTAGTTTTCATGAAGATTCTAAGATATAAAATTCGTAGATTGGGTGATATTCTTAAGAAGAAGGAGATCAAGAGTATTATTCAGAAGGAGAAATTTGAGATGGTATGCCTTCAGGAGACTAAGTTAGGTTATGTGGACTCCCGGGTGTGTAATCGTCTATGGGGAGGCAATGAAAATTCTTGTGTTTAAGGCCTCATAAGGTGCATCAGGAGGCATCTTGCTTAGTTGGAACTGTGATGCTATTTCTGTGTCAGAATCTTGTGAAGGGAGCCATTTTATTGGGGTTAAAGTGCGATGGAAAGGAAGGAGGATGAGGTAGTGGTAATTAATGTGTATGCTCTGTTTGAGGCGAATCGTAGAAGGGATCTTTGGACGGAAATTTGCTCAGTGATTTCTACCAAGGGAATATCTAATTTATGTGTTTTGGGGGATTTCAATGTGGTCAGAAGTTCTGCCGAAAGAAGAGGGACTCATCGTAATAATCATTTGGAAGAGAAGATAGAGTTTAATAATTTCATCATAGCTCTGCATTTAGAGGACCTTCAATTGGTGGGTTGCAAATTCACTTGGTTCAAGGGAGATGGTATTACTATGAGTAGACTTGATTGCTTCCTAGTTTCGCAGGGGTGGTTAAATTTGTGGCCTAATTCCATTCAGTGTGGGATTAACTAGAGGTATTTTGGATCACATCCCTATTATGCTAAAAAATGAGGTGCTGGATTGGGGCCAAAGCCGTTCTGATTCATTAATGCGTGGTGGCTACAAGAGGGATTTGAAGACTTTTCTAAACAAGAATGGGCAGCGACATCCGTGGTAGACAATGGTTCTTATAAATTGAAAGAAAAATTAAAGGGGCTGAAAAAGAGGTTGAGGGAGTGGAACCATAATGTAGTGGGTGACATTGATAGCCACATTGCTCAAACTAAGGAGGTTTTGAACGATTTGGATCATAAGGAGGATGGGGATGGGTTGTATGAAGAAGAGTCTAAAAGGAGAAAAAAGTCTCTGATTTCGTTATGCAAATTTGAACGAATGAAGGAATATTTGTGGTGTCAACAAGCAAGGATGGCGTGGTTGAAGGAGGGAGATAGTAATTCGAGGTTCTTCCACAGATGCTTGTCAAGTAGAAAGCGGCAGAATTTTATTCATGGAATCCTTGTGGAGGATGAGATTGTCAGTGATGTGGAGGGCATTAAATGGGTGATAAAAGATCATTTTGTGAGACTTTTTGAAAAAAGGACTAACATGAGAATGGATCTTGATGGGATTGGTTTTAATTTAATCAAAGAGGAGTTTAACGAAAAGCTGGTTGCTCCTTTTAGCATGGAGGAGATTAGGGCGGTAGTGTGGGATTGTGACAGTGGTAAAAGTCCCGAACCAAACGGGGTTAATTTCAATTTTGTAAAACAGTTCTAGGATTTGATCAAGGTTGATGTTTTGAATTGTTTTTCTCACTTCCATGCTATAGGGCATTTGGTGAAGGGGGAAACTTATCATTCATTGTTCTTATCCCCCAAGAAGGAGAATCCCCAAAGAGTCGACGAGTATCGTCCCATATCTCTAATTGAATGTGTTTACAAGATCTTGGCTAAGGTTCTATGCAACAGGTTGAGAATGGTCCTTGATTCGTTGATTTCGGGCAATCAATCGGCGTTCATTCAAGGATGACAAATACTTGATAGTATTCTGGTGGCTAATGAAGTGGCGTCGGAGATGAAAAATAAACGTATGAGGGATTTTATGTTCAAGGTTGATTTTGAGAAAGATGATGATTCTATAAGCTGGGATTACATCTAATATGTTATGGAACTTATGGGTTTTTGTGGTACTTGAAGACGTTGGATAGAAGGGTGTCATGTGTCCTCTACAATATCTTTTCTTGTGAATGGGAGCCCCATGGAAGAATTCACTCCAAAGAGAGGATTGAGACAAGGAGATCCTCTCTCATCGTTTTTATTCTTATTGGAAGCCAAAGGTCTTAGTAAACTATTTGAGAAGGCGACGACTCAGGGGCTTTTAAAGGAGTTCGTATCGGTTCACAAGAAGTTGAGGTGTCTCATTTGCAGTTTGCAGATGATACGCTCATTGTTTGTGAATCCTCCTGGTCTAATGTTTGGGCAATAAAAACAATCTTTAATCTGTTTGAACTAATGTCTGGATTGCGGGTCAACTTTCATAAGAGTCGGCTTGTGTCCTTTAACAACTCATCCCGGTGGGTTGATAATGTAGTTGTGGCCTTGAATTGTAAAACCGGCTGTTGCCCATTCATGTATTTAGGCCTTCCTATTGGAGGTGATCACTGGAGAAAGGCTTTTTGGTCTCCCATTATTGAACGGGTGAGTAATAGATTGGCTTCTTGTTCCAATAAAAACATCTCTCTTGGTGGAAAGGTGGTAATGCTCAAATCTGTCCTTACGTCCCTCCCAATTTACTTCCTTTCCTTCTTCAATGCTTCGAAAGGTATTGTTACTAAACTTGAATCTCTTTTTCGCATGGGAAAGAGAGGGAAACAAGGAAAATTAGTTGGGTAGCATAGGAAACGATTTGTAAAGAGCAAGATGAGGGTGGGTTGGGGTGAAAAATATTAATCCTTTCAATGAGTCTTTGTTAGGAAAATGGGTTTGGAGAGAGAGGTCATCTCTTTTGTGTAGTCGTGTAGGGTGTTGATTTCTAAATATGGAGAAGACGGGGTGAAATCATTTCTAATAGGGTGGGCGGATCGTTTTGGTGGCAAGATTTGTCAAAATTATTTTCGGTTAGAGAAGGGGAATACAAGTGGTTGCACAAGAACATGTCTTCAAAAGTTGGTGATAGGAGCAATACGTCGTTTTGACATGATAATTGGGTGGGTGACGGAGCACTATGTGTGAGATATGTGCGTCTATACATAATTATCATTAACAAGGTCGCTCCTGTGAGAGATATGGGGGCGGTGGGAAGTGCAGGGTGGGTTTGGCATCTTGGTTGGAAGCGTCCCTTGTGGGGTTGGGAGAAGTGTATTGTTAACAAGTTGTTGTGTGAGTTAGCTCATGTACGGGTTCAGCCTTTTGCAAATGACAAGCGGCGATGGAACGCTAACGGCGAGGATGGGTTCTCTATCCGGATCGCATATTGTGTGCCTGTGGCATCAGCACCCCGATCCTTTCTTCAAGAAGTTTTGGAACAAGTTGGTTGTTTAAGAAATCACCACGTTTGCTTGGAAGGCGGTTTTGGATCGAATACAGTGAACGAAGAACTTACAAGAAGAGGAGCAATCCAACAAGGGATACAAGGTGCGTCTTGTGTGATGAGGACAAAGAGTCGACCAATCATCTTCTTTTGAATTATTGCAAGAAGACTCAACAACTGTGGGATAATATCTTATCTTGGTTAGTGTGGTTGCTTTACATAATAATTGCAAAGACCATTTTATGCAAGTTTCAAGGCTTAGCGCAGTGTACGACAGAGACGGAAAAAATATGGAAATTGGCAAACAATTTGATTCTCCACTGTTTGGAACATATGGCTACGAAGAAATAAGAAGATATTTGAGCAAAGGGATTTCTGCATTGAATCAGTGCTACAACAAATGAAAGTCACCACTTAGTTGGCGTTAAAAGAAAATTTGAAAGACTTTTCGTATGCTTTTTCTAGTTGGGAACTTGCCCCATGTGCTTGAATGGGGTTATATATCTCTTAATTGTTGACGGTTGTAGATGGTTCAAAGCTTATTTAGATGCAAGTGTTTTTTCATTTTTTGCGCTGTGTACTACGCTCTAGTCTGATCTAGTTTTTTCCTTGAATTTTATTGGCACCTCTGGTGTAGTTAATGACATTACTTTTTTCTCGTTGATAAAAAAAATGTTTAAAATTTATTACTTGTGCAAAATTTTAAAAGAATCAAAAGAAGACAAAAATATTTGTTGTATTGATCGAAAACTTTTTTAGTGATATAATAATATTAAAATTAACAAAATATTTTCTTAAATAATTTAAATTATCAACAATACGGAACAAAATTATTTTTTAAAAATACGAAAATATGGAGTCTTAGATGATTGTCTTGTTTAGTTCCTATAAAATTGACACTTTTTTGTTTTAGTCTCTATAAAATATTTTTTTCTCATTTTGATCCAACTTAATTCAACACTTTTCTTTTTAGTCTTTGAAAAATTAGCAATTTTTTTGTTTTAGTCCCTACAAAATATTTTTTTTACATTTTGGTCCAACTTAATTTAAAATTTTTATTTTTAGTCCTTAATGTTAAGTTTTTTTTAATTTTTTATCACAGTTTTTCAAGGTACCAAATTAAAAAATTAAAATTTCAAAGAACAAAATAAGAGAAAAAAAAACTAAAAAATTTTTTTTGGTAACTATAGGAACTAAAAACTTGAACATATTGTGAAATAAAGTTGTAGGGATTAAAAAGAAAAACTTTGAATTAAGTTGGATCAAAATAAAAAATAATATTTTATAGAAACTAAAACGAAAAAATATCAATTTTGTAGGGGCTAAAAACTTATTCAAGTCTTAGGTTAATTGATTTAAATATATTTCATAAAAAAATTTAAAATCATGTATATTTTGATTAAGAAAAAAGAATAACTCTATTTTAGTTTAAACATTTATAATAATATCCGTAATAAATGCAAAAGACAAAAACTTTGATGATATTTTTAGTCAACATGAGATCTAGGAGTGATCATGGGTCTCGATAATCCAACTGAACCAATACAATTAAATCTCACAAAAAAAGGTGATTGGTTCATATTAGCAGGTCCAAATGAATTAAAAAAAAAATCTAATGTATACCGATTGGATTTTGAATTTACAAAAGTTAAATCCAATTAATCCGACTACCCGAACATATCCAAAAAGTAAATCCCTTCTTTTAATTTTTCTAAATGATTTTATATATTCTATTGTATTTTATTTTTCTTAATCCAGTATCATAGTTCAAGACTTTAAGTTTAGTGTTAATGTTCTTGTTTTTATTTATACATAAACATATTTTCAATTAGTTTCTATTTATACATATTCTACCGTTGTGATTTTCATTATGTTGAGAGTGTAGTAGTTTATTTTTTGTCTTTTTTTTTACACATTTTTGCAGGTATGCTTACATTTTACATTAACATACACTTTCTATTTATACATGTTCCATTTTTTTTTCATTTTTTATTATATTGGATAATTTGACATCTAATTCATTCCAAACAATTATCTTTTACAAAAAAAATTTTGATAGGTAAAAGTGTATTATAATACTATTAACAAAGTACCAGAGGTATTAATACAATATAGAGATTTAGAGTTCCTCTACAGAATCAACAAGGAAATGTTATACTACTAGATCCCGTCGTTCCTATAAATCCCACCCTGGTTGAAAATTAACAACAAACACCGATACATGAAACTAAGTCTAAGCACCAGGAAGAAAATGATAAGGCATACACATTGCTATTGAAGGCAAAATTCTTAAACCATTCCCACGACCTTGTCTTCACTTTCTCTAATACCCAATCAGCATCCAATCTTTCATTCCTGAATATAGCTTTGTTCCTTGATAGCCATAATTCCGAAACAGTTTTCAACCAAATTAAGCTTCCCATGTTTGCCCCATTTTTATTTGTCGGCATACAGAGTTTAAACGTCATCAAATTGACATGACAAAGTTCTGGTAACCCAGATTGAAACCCCAGCCAAGCTACAATTTTCATCCACACAGAGTATGCACATTTACATCCAAAAAATAAGTGTTTTGCAGTTTCAGGATAACATGCACACAGAATACAAGAATTTCCTTGTGTAGGAGGTATAATGTTCCTCAAAACCACACACCCACTCTGAGCCCAATTTGCTAACCAAGTTAGCTATATTGGCAGTTTTATTCAAAACCATAGAGTGCAATCTACCGAAGGCATCCTTCATAGCCTGATTTCCCAGCCATTTGGCTTCTCAAAACGAGGTATCTCTCCATACCCACTTTGTGGGTCAATCCTTCAAGGAACCATTCCTTAAACATATCACTTCTATTATTAATACTTTGAATACCCCTCCACCGTGGAGATTCTTTCTACCTCCTCCTATCCTCCACGACCCTGTTCGCATACCAAACTCTGTATCTGAATCTCACTATTCTTGCCCACAGCTCCTCACAGTTGCCTAATAGTTTCCACTTCCACTTCCCAATTAAACCAAGATTGAACAATTCTAGGTCTTTTACTCCAAATCCCCTTACCTTCAATTTGCAAATGGCACTCCAACCTACCCAAGCAATCCTACTTCTTTCTGAGTTTTTTCCCCACAAGAAGTCTCATTGTAGTCTAGTAAGAACCTTTAACACTTTTTTTGGGGCTTTGAAAATAGCAAAAAATATAAAGAAGGCTCGTAAGCACCGAATTTATCAATACATCTTTACTGCTGGACATTAGAGGCCTTTTCTTCTAGCTGCTCAATTTCTTCTCCTATGAATCAATCACCAGTTTCCATCTTCCTAGGGCATGCCCCAATAGGAATACCCATGTATGTAAACGGAGTCCTAGCTGTTCTACAGTTCAACAATCTACTTGCCAATACTAGGAATTGGGGGTCAGCATTAATACCTATCAAACTGCTCTTGAAGAAGTTTACTTTAAGACCTAATACTAATTCAAAACCCCTTAGAATCGCCTTGAGGGTTCTGACATTTTTTAATGAAGGTGTACCAATAAACGTTGTATCGTCCGCGTATTGCAGAAGAGAAACATGCACCTCCTCTGTACCCACCCTCATTGGCACGAATTTATGTTGATCAATTGCATTGTTCATTAATCCCTTCAGTCCTTCTGCAGCTATCAAAAACAGGAATGGTGCCAGAAGATCCCCTCCTTCAGACCCTTTGACATTTTCACCAATCGTGTTGGGCTTCCATTGATTAGAACTGAGAAGGATCCCACAAACACACATGTTGACATCCATTTTCTCCATTTGAAATTGAAACTCATCCTTTCCATCATATAATCCAAATAGTCCCAACAGGTTGGATTGGTTTGGATTACATAATAAAAAATTATAAATCCAATCCGAGTACCTGTCTTTTTATTGGATTGGACATTGGATTTGACTAAATCCAGTCAAAGGCAATGCATGTGCAGCCCTAATGAGATCCCAATATAATTAACTGCTTATGCCTAGGACCAAAAATTCAATATGCGGCCCAACAAATTTTGAGATCTGAAGTGAATTTTTGTCGTGACACCTTTTTAAAATGATGAATAATATATCTTTCAAAATTATTAACATTAGCTTTATAAACAACATATGTATTTTAACAATATAGGGTGTGTTTGTTTTAGAGTTGGCTAATCGAGATTTGGTCTAACAGAAAAGTAACTTTTTTTTTTCTTTTGTCCAAACCTTGGTTTGAGGTCCCAAATCACATTGAAGAATAACTCAGCGTGATTTTTGCCAAACATGATATTTTCACCTAAAAGTAAGTATAGTTATACTTCAAACCATAATTTAAACTATCCCAACTATAAACCAAACATGTACATAGTATTTATAGAATATTTGATAAAAATATTATAAATAAACAAAAATAATATTTTTATGATTTGACTATATTCTTTTAATAATTTAGTAACTTTTTTAAAAAAAATGTAGCTGAAAATTAATTATGTTATAAATCGCAACAATATCAAACTTATTGTTTTGCATTCTATCTTTTAAGTACTAATGGTTTCAAGGAAACTAGCTAGTAATCATTAAAAAAAGTTAGTTATATTTATTTTTCTTTGATTTTATTAATAAGAAGATAAAATTTAATTACTAGAATATCTTTCATGATATTTATTGTAAAGTAAGAATTATGACATTAAATAAAAAATGTAATGATAGTATCAAACAAGAGAAAAGAAATTGAAAGTTACTAATAATACTACATTTTGAACAAAAAATATGAGCTATATATATATATATATATATATATATATATATATATATATATATATATATATGTAAAGAGATGATTATTAGACTCTATATAATTCTATCACTTGTGCTTTAATAATGAATTTCTTTTTTTTGCTGAT
This sequence comes from Cyamopsis tetragonoloba, assembly GCA_037177725.1. Lineage (NCBI taxonomy): Eukaryota > Viridiplantae > Streptophyta > Magnoliopsida > Fabales > Fabaceae > Cyamopsis > Cyamopsis tetragonoloba. Next base: position 39,222,646 of record CM074120.1, on the reverse strand, counting down.
TAAGAAAAAAAAGTAGAGAGATAATATATTTTTTTCCTTAATCAAGTTGGGGTCATTTTAGATTATTAATTAAGCCCCTTTCTTATGTCATTTTATATATATTATCTCACATATAATTTTTCTTTTTCCACAGCATAATACAAGCTGGAAGCCGGAGGGAAAAAACCAGTCTTTGAAAAGGGAATCAAATGAATTAAAGTGTTAAGGTATCCCTAATATAGGCCAACACATACACAAAACCAATTAACACTCCAAAAGTCACTCATTTACAATTCAAACAGTCATTCAGATACAAATTAAAAACTTACAATGCATTTATTCAATAACCAAATTAAATTCAAACAATATTATGTATGGCATTGTAGTAATTCATCTAATTCCTTAGGCATATATGTAGAGGTTCGTTTTTCTCTTGATGGAAATGAAGTGGCATTTTGTGACTATTCGACAATCGTTTCAGGAGAGTCCAGTTTCGATGAAGAGATTAGTCTTAGTCACCAATTTTAGCAATGACTATCTTGTGAAGAGAATAAATAAATAAATAAATAAATTAAAACAAAGTATTTTTCTTATCACTACCGTTGCATACACGCACATATATACATGTATTGTGATTGTATTATACATAAAAATTAAAGTCTCTTGCTTTTTAAAAAATACAATAAAATGTTTAATTATAGGCAACAAAAAATTATTAATTGGTCAAATACAAGGAGTACTTAACAAGAATTACAAGAGGCCACAAAGTACAATAAAGAGTAGTGATTCACGAATAACTATTGTTCATGAAAAACAACTACAACTACAGAAAAAAAAAAAGAAGAATAGTTTAATTTACTTATTATTGTGAGTTGTGTATAGTAAACAATAATAATTGTTCATTTAGTTTTTTACAATAAAATATTATTGATTTTATTAATTATTTAATATAATTAAGGATATGAAACTGTGACCTTTTACCCAAATCCGACCAAGCCACCCTTACAAACTGTCTTATAGTTATATATGGTTAAAAAAAAGCAATAAACCACCATTGTTATTGAATCCAATACTAAACGCTATGTCTTATAATATTAAGGAAGAATCTTTAATTTATTTAAAAACATTTTCCTCGTTTATTATATGCAATTATTCTACTCAAACTTTCCTTAATTATCCAATCACAATCTAGGCTATACATTTCATTCAACACACCAAAGCTTTGAAAAGCCAATTCCTACTACTAATTGACAAAAGTTACTGATGCAATAATCCCTATATCTTTAGTGTCACTATTCTTGATGATAAAGCTAATTAATAATGTATGTCTCAATTGCACAATTAGTAAATTTGAATTCTGATCGTATGTGTCATCACAACAACATAATTGTTACTCCCACCAATCCTATATATATGTCACTTTTAACCGAATCAACAAAATCAAGAAATGATAGTTAGCTCATTAAATTTGTCTAAAAAATTAGGTTTTTTCCAACTATACCCTCAACTTAAATGTGCAAATAAATGCTTTGAAAATTAATATCTCTTTCTCTTTCTTATTCTACTCTCTTTCTCACTCCATCATTAATTAAATCTTTGAAAATGGAAGAAGGGGTAAAAGAGAAAAACTCAATTAATGAGTTAGTTAGTGATTTATATTTAGGACCAAGAATTTCTTGTAGAAGGTGACCTATATATAGGATCGGAGGGAGTATTTAGTAAAAAAAAAAATTAGCTTTTACCAAAATAGTTACCGTTGGTATGGATTTTGTCAAAATAAAATTAATGTGTTAGTATAAATATTATATATTTATACTAACAAATAAATATATAATTATTAACAGATAAATATGTTAGTATAAGTAATTAATATATATATATATATAAACTATCGATTTGCAAACCGTTAGTAAAGATCTTTAATGACTATACTAACAATATATATGGTACATAAAGTCTATACCAACAATAGTTATTCTAACGGAAACTAAGAAAAAAAAATAGAGAAAAACAAGAAACATAAAATAGAAACACAAATCAATAAATGACAATTTATTTATAATGTAATGAAAAGATTTTGTCGAAAGACACAAAATCTACTTCAGTAGTAATTTCTGCATTTCAAGAAAATTAAATTTTTGTTGTGTCAATCGACTCTAAGATGCCGTTGCGAAAAAAAACCTAATAATAATGTCCCCACCATGATCATGATCATGCGTGATATCTGTCCTAATTGACTCTATATTTTTCCAAGTCATTATTATTATTATTATTTAGTTTGAATAATTGAAAATAAAACCCTATAGTCTTTAAACCTAGGTAGAAGGAAGGGTTTAGAAGATTGACAAAATTGGCAAAACATATCTAAATTAGTTAGTAGTCACGGATATAAAGATATGTGTTACGTTGTTGATTCCATCCCCATTTATTTTTCCACCACTACTATCATATACACTATACGCGTTGCAATTTCATTGCATATTTTCCATGCTCTAAAATGGAAATTGAATTCTAACACCATGTTTGAATTTTCAATGACAAAATTAAGTTTGTCACAAATTTTTCTTTTACAGGATCAAAGTACGATATGATACTGTTGTTTTTGTTGAATGTCAATTTGAAATTTTTCTCCTTTCAATAACCAATTTATTTCCATTTCATAATTATCCACATCAAATGATTAAGATACAAAACTCATACACACTCTAAGTGTGTGCTTGATAATAGTTTTCTCATTTAGTATTTTTTTCATTATAATCAAATTCACATCTTTTATAGAGGATAAAATAGCTTTGTAATTGGACTTACTGTTTTTTAAGTTATCGGAATATGTTTCAAATATTTTTTTTGTCTTGACTTTATACTTTTTTTTCTTGAATTTTTATTTTGTCATATGTTCTTTTTTAGGATAGACCCTAATACTGTATAAGATTTTGGGGAGATGTAAGGCCAAAACAACAAAAATGTTAAAAATAAATTTAGGATTACAACTATTACAAATAGTCAAGCCTATATAAAGGCCGAGAGGACTAATAGGCCTTGAGGCCGAGAAGTCCAACCCGGGAAAGACAAGGAAAAGAGGGCAAAAAATAGAAGGCTCAATTACAAAGTTATTTTATCCTCTAATATCTTTTCTAATAATAAAAATGTTTGGCCACCTATCGCCCTATCATCAAATCAAACACACACTAAATTACATAATTATTTAATTTTATATATAACATGTCATGAACTAATTATATTACCAATAATTTTTTTTTTGAAAAGAAATTAAATCAATAATTTAAGATGTCATGAAATTAAGTGCATTTTTAGATTGACAGTGTAAGAATTGATTCTGAACAAAATTGATTGTATTAATTGATTTTGAACAGAATTGATTATAGATAAAAATTGATTTACGTTTGAAAACTATGATCAGAAAAATGATTCTAAGAGAGAATAATGTTTGGATACTCTTGTCAAAATCTAGGTTTTATAGTGTAAATTTAATGCATAATTGACTATGGAAAAATAGGTTGCTCCTCATAAAACTTAGATTTTTGTATCTTCAATCAATTATAACCCAAAGTTACCAAACATAATTTTTTAATCAGAATCAATTATATTCCAAGACAAATCATGATTTTGGTAGCAAATAAGCTAAACTAAACTATAAACATTTTTATATTGCATATATAATAATACCTCTATAATTAAGCTCTAGCTTGTAGTTATATATAGGAGCAGGCCTTTATCTTACTTTAGTTTTTTTTTTTTAAAAAAAAAAAAACTTTATATCCATATTTGTTTCTGTTCGATGCATGTGATGTTTGTGCAATTCTAGTAAAAGATAATACTCCACGTAGTTGAGTGTTATATGTTGAAGCTTCCATGCAAGAGCCAACTTGCTATCTTGATATTTGTGCCTTTTTCATAATTCATTGCATGGCATTGCCATAAATTAGTAATTACTGTTTCACCACATGTAACATCATGGATTTGCCCCTCAAATTTCAACAATGTAATTTAATTTCAAATGTGTCTAAATTTAAATATCAAAATATATTAATAAAAGGGTCAATATAAATTTGTACAAGTTACCAACAAGGTGTTGTAAGCAATTTTTTTTACATTAGTTGGGATTTGAACCCGAATACTCACATATATATATTTTTATGGGTCTTGATATCTAGTGCACTAAGGGCACTAATTAAGATTACTAAAAGTATAAAAATAATCACAATAACACATTGTTCCGTCTCTCGGGAATACAAAAAAGTATACATTCAAAATTTTTTTTACTATATTTGGATTCTTAAATAGTGCCCTTAGGGCACTAAATATCATTTGCCTATTTTTATATGCTTATTAACTGAACTACATGATTGAGACTCTAAACAACTTAAACATGTTTGGTTTGTATTTTGTTTTATTTTTTGAAATATTTTTTAAAAATGAAAATAGTGGACAAAGAATTTTTATTTTTAGTATTTTTAGTTGTTTATTAAAAAAATTGAAATAGGAAACAGAATAAAATTTAAAAATAAAAATAAGAAATTAAAATGCAAACTAAATAAACTTGTAAAATTCTTAATTGTAGTTTTGGTCTCCTAACTTTATTAATTGTGTGATTTTAGTCCCTCCAACTTTTAATTGGGCGATTTAGTCCCTCAACGTTTTCAATTATGCGGTTTTAGTTCCCAACTTTTAATTTTGTAATTTTAGTCCCAACTTTGTCCATTGTGCGAATTTGATCCTCTTAATTTTTTCAAATTGTGCGATTTTGTTCGATTAATCAATCTTTCGTTCAGAAGCTAACAATTAATTAAGATAAAATGTGTAAGGGCACTAAAATTCGTACAATTTAAAAATTTTCAAATTAAAATTGCACAATTAACGAAATTAAGAAACTAAAATTGCACAATTGAAAGGAGAGAAACTAAAAACGCATAATTAAAAAAGTTCATGGACCAGAAATACAATTAAACCAAATAAAAATATAAATTCAAATTTTTTGAAACACAATTAATAAAAAATAATAACTATAAATATTGTGTCTATTAAAATTGTGAAAGCAATATTTCCAATGATTTTATTAAAAAAAATAAAAAATAGTGAGAGTGAAGTTTGAATGAGCGTAACAGCTCATGACGTGTCAAAGAGGAACACAACCACTTCACGGAAACACTCCTGTACTCCAATGCAACTACACTTACGCCATAACTTTTATTTAACAAAAATTGTGAATTGTATTTTTTTTTATCACAAACTAATAAAATTGTAAAGTCTTATATTTTAATTAAATATAACTCTTTATCCTTCAAGGGTTGACTTAGTAATGTAAGGTCTTGGTCTGCTAATCCGCTTTAAATTAACAGGCTTGATTGTATACTTGAGGCCCTACCCCCACCTAGCCCATCAACGTGCACGGACTAGCCTGTGAACCCGTTTTTCTTATTTTTTTTATAAAATGCTTTTTTTTTGTTTATGTGTAAAGAGATTACAAATTTTAAAAAAATACATATAATTAAAAATTACATTTTTTTAATGAAAACATATATATATTTTCTTAATGAAAACTTTGTTTAATAAAAAATGTTTTTTTAATTTTTAACAAGCTAAACTGGTCAGCTTACGGTCCGTCAAGTCAATCTAAAAATGGACGGGCTAGAAAAGCAAGCTAATAAAAAATGTTTTTTAAATTTTTGGCGGGCTAAATGGGTCGGGTTGACCCGTTTTGTTACCTTTTGTGCAAGCCACGTAATGTAAAAGAGATTAGTCTCATTTTAAAGGTAAGAAAATCCATTGTTATAAAAACAAATACAACTCTTTAATCAAACAATAATATATATTTTTTATTCTTTTACAAAATGAATTTCTTTCCTAAAATTCTTCGGTGAAACTTATGGTAATAGAAAAAAGGCGTCACTGTAATAAAAAAATAGAACATGTTTACTCAAAATTGATTTCTTAACGGCATATCACTCTGTTGTACACTTGTACTAGCTCTGATCTGTAATGAATGTTCATGTAAAAAGAAAATCCAGTCAAGTTACCAAAAGAAAATTAAAATAAAATTAAAAAAAACAGAAAATTAAATGCAGTCAAACAATTATTATTATTATTATTATTATAGTCGCCAAATAAGGCTGGTTAAGTTTGACCGTATGCTTCTTCTAATTGTTGCACAAAGGGAAGTTAAGTCAGCTTCATGTTATAACATTATACGACATGCCGTTTCCCCTAATGGAAACTTACCCTCATGCTATATCTATATTAATATTAATTAATAATTAATTAATTAAATAACTTAGTTCTTCTTTGATAGATGTATTAATAACGTTGACCTTAAATTCATTGTTGTTGAATTTACCAAAAAGAATTCGTTGTTCTTCGATAGTGTCGTTCTATATATTACAATTCTCCTAATACCATCGCATATGAGTAGAAATGTTTATCACATTTAATTTGTTCCACGACGAAGCTTGTCTAGCAAAAAAAAAAGAATTTTAAATTGAGATTACGGCCGTGCATGTTATGTTAAGTCTGGTAAAATGCGATTAAATATAATCATTTATGCAAATTACGTACAATCACAATCGAATGTAATTTTTGTAATTGTCAAAACCTTATCGTTGTGAATTTAAACTTGCAAAGAAAAATGATGAATCAATTAAAAGCATTCAAAATACATCATGTGGACTAAAATCACTTATTAATCACTAAAAAATTAAAAATAGATTTTTTTTTTCAAAAAAAAAAAAACTCATTTGAAGACATAATAACTCTAACCTATACTATATATAATATGAATATTTTCAATTCGTTTATGGGGAAATTTTAGAGAAGAGGAACACCTGTTTTACTTCCAATAATTTCATGTAAGTACCAAACCACACAACACAGCTATATGTCTTCACAGCAGAATCTACCTAACGCCATACTTCTTGTAAATATAATTGTTTTATAATATTTATTTATTTATTTATTTACTTTTTATCTTTCTATGAAAGCATTTACTAACATTAATACTTGGACTGTATATCCACAGATCAGACATTTATTTCTAGAAGTATTACTAACTCATAAGAAATAAATATATGTGATATTAATATCCTTTTTGTTGTTTTATCAATATTTATGTAATATAAATATTTATTTTGATTATTTAAACTTCTAAAGTTTTTCTCAGTTTAATATTTATCTTAAAATTAATATTTATTTTTTTCTATAATTTTTTTTTTATATTTATGGCATAAATATTTGTTATATAGTTTATTTTTTATCACAGTTTTTTTTAACCTACACAACATTGCACTCTTTCTCCAACATTACACAGGTTAAGCATCTAAAAATAAATTTTCTCATAGGAAAAGACAAAAATTGAGTTTTGTATTTTATAAGCATACATTTACTGTTTGTATTTTTTTTTTCTATTTTGAGATTCTTATCATGTGCAATAGTTGTACAGGTTAAAAAAAACTTTTTTATAAAATAAAATACAACCATCAAAAGTTTTCAAACTCTATATGTTTCACATATCGCCATTTATAGTTTTAAATCTTATGTAAAATAATTTAGATATGAACACACTTTATATGTATATATAAGTTTTATTTTCGTGTGATACGTCTAATTAAATTACTAACATATTTTTATGCAATCTTTCAACTAACTTTTGTGGTATGTATATTTAGTTGCGATAAATATTACATTTAAAAAATAATAATAACTGCACCTTCAAATAAAATGAAAGAAATTACACAATCTTTTCTATAGATGTGCTGTATTTATTTGTAATCAAAATGACTTCTGGCTATACTTTCTGGATATAATATTTTTAAAAAACCCTATCTAGTATGTAGGAGTAATAGTCATGGCCATTAGCTAGAATGGTTTTTCTTAGGATTCCTTCAATAACGTCGTAAACAATAAATTACACATAAAAAAAATTATATATATGATCATATATAATTAATTATTAATTAATGATTCCCCAAAGATGGCGAAGAAAACAATGTAATCATAATGCAACTATTATTAACTTTTTAAAAAATAAAAGCAACTATTCACCCAGTGCTTGAGGAACCATGTAAATAAAAGTTTAATATTTCTAACCAAATCATAAAAATGTACTAATAATTAATAATTATTCATATAATTATTTACTAGATACTTTAATTAGCATCATGATTATGACCTTAACTGTATCTTTGAACATTTTTATTCTGATTTAGTAGTTGTCTTATTCATACATTACATTACACTGGTTAATTGATTTTACAATTGAATTTTCATTTTAACTATATATTATTTTTACACACAGTTGATTATTTCATTTTATATTTTAAATTTTGAAGATGATATTTCCATATACAATCAATAACATTCTTTTTATTTCACTTTTTAAAATATAAGTAACCTAATATGGTATATGAAATTGACATTAATTAATTTTCATATCAAGGAAAAAGTTGTATATCAAAGTTTTAAATAAGACTTAGTGGCTAATTAAATTAAGTTGGTATCATGAAACATTGATTGTTACAACCCTTCCTTCCTTAATAAGCATAAAAAACATCTTATTATAAATACAAATTAAAAATAGATTGATTTGATGATCAAATTGGCAAAGCTGTTAGTCCTAAAAATGGTGTGAATTATTTCGGCCACAAATTCAGTTGCTAAATTGTTTAGTCACTAATAAAAAGTTTAACGGTCAATTTTAGTTTGTTGTTTGTTAAAACCGACTCTTTTTTGCAGTGAATTAATTAGAATAATGATTTGTATATAATTATATAATGAATGATATTGCAAAATAGTCATTAACTTTGTAGTCATATGTTATTTTAGATGTTGAATTTATCAAAATTAATTTAAATTTTAATTCATAATTTTGTAAAACATCATTCAAACTTTTTTTGAAAAAAAAATAGTTAAAGGATAGGTCTAACCCTTTCATGGCCAATGCATATCAGCAATCTTAACGAGAATTTATACTAAAATTTACAGATCACTTACCAACGGAAACTAATTAAATTTAATCTAGTCAAAAACTAAAAACTAATTTTATTAATTTCCAAAACTAAATCGACCAATAACTACAAAGTCATTGCATTTTAAGAATTAATTATTCATCATATAACCATACAACTTTATCACTTTAAAAAGAATACTTTTTTATTACCACTACCAAAATAATTACTACTAGTAATTGTAAAGTTATATAGTTATACACTACTAATATTTTTCTTATTAATTACAACCCTTAAGTCTTAACTTCATTCCTTAGCTTGTTAGTAAGTTGTTACTATTATTTTCAAAAAAATAAAATAAAAAATTACTCGGTTGTTTTAATTTTGAATCTAGTTAAATAATGTCTTAAGGGTTTTTAAAGATACATAAAATTATATTTTTTCTTTTTTAAAAATTAAAAAATAACTATTATTTTACTTCTTAAAAATATAAAAAAACTATATTTTTAATAATTTTTTTATTATATTTCACATTTAAAAAGTGTCATAAACATATAGAATAACATTTATCTTTAATTTTTTTTATTAAAATTCTTTTAACATATGCAATTATTATACAGAATAAGAATATCAAAATAGAATAAAATATAAATAATAAATATATATTAAATACAAAACTCAACTAACTTTTCTCATAAAAAAATTTTCTTTTCAAATGTTTAATCCGTGCAATGTTGTCCAGATTAAAAATAACATTTTTATTATTTGTTGTGACAAGTCTGTGATTTCAACCTAGTAATGTAATTAAGTTTCTTGGGCTGTCTCTTGCGGAAGCAAATGGGCTACAAGGAGAGGCTTAAGCCGGCACCCATCGTTTTCGGAGACCAACAAACCCTGCAACCCTCCATGCTGACGTGGCGACAAAGTGGACCCCACTTGTCGGCCATCACCCCCTTTCCCTACGTGTTCCCTGGCCCACATGTCCACCAACCTTGTTTACAACAAAAACTGCCTTGTCCCCCAATCCCTTCCAAAACTACTATTCCGTTCCACCTTGCCTACGTGGCATCATGACGTGTCCCCTCACGTGGCACTCTTGTTTTTTTCTTCTCTCCACTGCGCTATAAATACCCTCATACACCCTCACCCTTTCATCACTCACACCAAACAATCAAAAATCCCTCTCTCTCTCTCCGATTAATTCAATCTCATCGAAACGAAATCATGGCCGTTGATGATAAGAACACGAAGGCTCTGCAGTTCATCGAGGAAATGACCAAAAACACCGACTCTGTCCAACAAAAAGTCCTCGCCGAGATCTTAACCCAAAACGCCGAAACTGAGTACCTGAAACGTTTCGGACTTAACGGCGCTACTGACCGCGAAACGTTCAAGTCTAACGTCCCCGTCGTTACGTACGAGGATCTACAACCGGATATTCAACGCATTGCTAACGGCGACCGTTCTCCCATCTTGTCCTCGAGCCCAATCTCCGAGTTTCTCACAAGGTAGTAATAGTATACATCATACACGCCGTTAAACATTTTTTGTACGAAAATTATTTTATTTTCTATTTTTCTGAACGTAAATAAAAAAAAAATTATTACAGTTCCGGAACATCTGCTGGTGAAAGAAAATTGATGCCGACCATTCAAGAAGAAATGGACCGTCGTCAGTTGCTATACAGTCTTCTCATGCCTGTCATGAATCAGTACGTATATTTTACAGCTAGCAAATTATTAAAATATAATTTTTATTTTTGTCAAATATTTTCTTTTTATTAGAAAATATTTTTATAACTGTAAAATAAAATGTAAATTCTGTTTTTATTATTATTTTTTTTTTTTGTGTGTGTAGGTATGTGCCAGATTTGGACAAAGGAAAAGCGCTACACTTTTTGTTTATTAAAGCTGAAACGAAGACTCCCGGCGGTTTGGTGGCGCGGCCAGTTTTAACAAGCTATTACAAGAGCGAGCAATTTAAGAAAAGACCATTTGACCCTTACAACGTGCTGACGAGTCCAAACGAAGCAATTCTCTGTGCTGATTCCTTCCAAAGCATGTACACTCAAATGCTTTGTGGTCTCATTATGCGCCACGAGGTTCTTCGAGTTGGCGCTGTCTTTGCCTCTGGGCTTCTTCGGGCCATCCGGTTCCTCCAGCTAAATTGGAACCAGTTGGCCCAAGACATCCGCACTGGAACCCTGAGCCCAAAAATCACGGATCCTTCCCTCAAGGATTGCATGGCCAAGATCTTGAAGCCCGACGCAGATCTCGCGGACTTCATCAAAAAAGAATGTTGTGGAGAGAATTGGGAACGTATAATCACAAGAATCTGGCCAAACACGAAATATCTTGATGTCATTGTCACTGGTGCCATGGCTCAGTATATTCCAACTCTTGATTACTACAGCGGTGGGCTACCCAAGCCTTGTACCATGTACGCCTCTTCGGAATGTTATTTTGGGCTTAACTTGAAGCCCATGACTGACCCCTCCGAGGTTTCTTACACTATCATGCCAAATATGGGATACTTTGAGTTTTTACCACATGACGACATGTGTCCCGTGACATTGTCACGTGATGCACCTCCCCGTCTTGTGGATCTCGCTGACGTGGAGCTAGGCAAGTACTATGAGTTAATAATAACTACTTACTCTGGTCTTTGCCGTTACCGCGTTGGCGATATCCTCCAGGTAACAGGGTTCCACAACAAGGACCCCCAGTTCCGTTTCGTGAGGAGGAAGAATGTTTTGTTGAGCATTGATTCAGATAAGACTGATGAAGCTGAGCTTCAGAGGGCGATAGAGAACGCCTCTGAGTTGTTGAAGGAGTTCAACACGAGCGTGGTCGAGTACACCAGTTTCGCTGACACGAAATCTATCCCGGGACATTACGTGATTTACTGGGAGCTAATGATGAAAGACGTGTCGAACCCTCCAACGAGTGAGATTCTTAACAATTGTTGTTTGGTGATGGAAGAATCTTTGAATTCAGTTTACAGACAGGGAAGAGTCGCAGATAATTCAATTGGACCGTTGGAGATTCGAGTTGTGAAGAACGGAACCTTTGAGGAGTTAATGGATTACGCCATCTCACGTGGCGCGTCCATCAACCAATACAAAGTTCCAAGGTGCGTGAGCTTCACGCCTATAATGGAACTACTCGACTCCAGAGTGGTTTCATTTCATTTTAGCCCGGGGTTACCAAAGTGGACCCCAGAGCGTCGTCGTTGAAGGGTAGAATCGTAAAATCACAACATGCAAAGATGTGTAATAAGGGGAGGAAAAAAAAACGAGAGAGTGTTGTTTATGTTAGTAACTTGTTTATTATCACCAATATTCACTAGCAAACTAGAAAGTGTCTGTATTTGTTGATTTGATATTTCTATAATTAAAGTGCTCGGTTTTTTTTCTGTCTCTCCTTTTTGTGTCTTTTTGTTTTTCTTTTGTTGAACAGTTTTATGCGCTTTTTTTTTTTTTTTGTCGTCAGTGAAATAAATTCTCAATTATTGTTACTAGAAATGTTTGCAGCAAGTAATTGTCATACATAGGGTTGTTTATCCTTAGTGTGGAAACCATGTTTATAATACTATGAATCTTGACGTTTAGAAAAGACATGGAAAGCTCAGTTGATGGCAACCGTACGTTCGAATTTAGTGTGTCTGGATTTGGTAGTAATTGAACAAGTGATGTGATCTCTTATTGGATTTGAAAATCATCCACTATATCAATATCTGATTTTTTATTTTATTTTTCTTCAAAAGAAAATTTGACGTATAATTATTTTTTGATTTTTTAACGTGTGCCACAAATACTTAGTAATAAATTAAAACAAAATAAAAATATTTTTATTACAAAAAAATTATTTATTATTTCAAATTAACAAAAATAATATAACATTCTTCAACATTGTATTTACATGGTAATTCGAAGTATTTATTTATATTGTTTGTAATAAAAATATTTTTATTTTATTTTTATGACCTTATTAAAAAGTTGATTATTTTTTTCTTATTAATTTTTTATTTAAGGATAACATGAAATAAAAAAAAATGAGATAATGAAATAATAAAAGAAAGGGTCGTATTAGACATTGTCCTTAAAACACTTGTTAAAGTAACTAAAATTATAATAAAAATATAAAAAAAATTACATTTTTCTATCTCTCAGAAATTCTAAAAAAAACTATATATTTTAATAATTATTTTTACTATATTTAACTCTTTAAAAAGTATTTTTAAGATATTTGTTAACATTTTTTTAGAAGAAAAAAAAGATAAGAAGAATTTGAGTCCGTGATGATAGTATAGAATGAGCCACCAAAGTTGATGGTAATTATCTCTTTCAATAGGCTTTATGTGGGTGTACTTTTGTGCACGTGCTACATATTCTGTCTGTGGCACTAGGTTTATAATTCGTTACATTATTATCAAATTTGAACCATAGTTTTAACTTTTAATAAATAATAAATAAATAAATTGTTTTTGGGTTGAGGCTTCATGTTTTTGGAATCATCTTGCGAGAGCTTTATATACCACACTGATGCTGAAGGTTTATTAGTGCGTGGCTGCGTGAGGGAGCTTGATTTCTGTCACATTTACAGCTTTAGGATTAATTTTAAATTAATTAATAAATATTAGTATATTCAATTATTACTTTACATTACATTTTCTTGCCTTTCTAACTAACATCTTTGACTCTCTTTTACCGCATCACAAAGAACAAAATTAAAGGTGTAATCTCATTAGAGAGTTTTAATTTCAAAATTAAACTGCAGTTACAATCACGTTACTACATGGTTAAATGTAATAATTATGAATTGCGTGCGATTATGACTTAATATGATTTTTATAAATATTCGGTGTATCAATGCTTTTTATTAGTACTACATTTTACACTTAATTGTAACAAAAAAATTGACATAAAAAAATTTAAGGTGTATCAATAAATCCTAATAATATATCAATCATCATTTTCCCTATAAAAATCATTATATTGTTCCTATGAATAAATTTTGTCTTTTTTTTTTGGTTAAAAAAACAAAAACAAAAAACAAAATGGACAAATTGGAATAGTGGGGCTGAAAAACTTGCTCTGCATATCCTTCGGAATTAACTTGGGATCAAGTGGCAAATTGGAATATGCTTTATAAATAGAAACAAGTGTACTTTCAAATATTCCATCCAATACAATTTTTTTGCAAATAGAATGGAAAAAAAAGCATATACATTGTTAAGGTTGTTTTGGTTGCTATAAACATTTTTTTAATAAAATTAATTAATATCTACATATCCACTATAAAGATCGAACTGAGAAGCTACTCAAAGTATTACTCCACAACTATAGATTAACTAGTTGGATGCACTTACTAATAATAATTGATTTCATTAAAAAAATCACAATATTTATATTAACAAATTAACTATGTTATTAGGAATTATCTATAATAACAGAGTTATCCTGACATTTGGAAAAAAAATTCCGTTAATAAATAAATTTTTTTTTTAGTGATATATTAATTTTTGTTTGTTTTTTTTTAGTTTAGTAACACATTAATTAGAAATTTATAATGGCCATTATTATAGAAGAAGACAAAAGAAGTGGCAGTTATGTTGTAAATGTTCTACTTGAATGGCCACTATTAAAGCTGCAGGATTAAAAAGAAAAAAAGAAAAGTCTCATTTGTTATGCACGTGAACTAGGAAGAGAAATGCCTGGTGCATGCCATCACACTTCACTTCAGCATTGTTTATAGAGAAAATTTGGAAGTTAGTTGCTTAGTTACTTTTATTGGTGTTCTTTAATTAAAATTAGGTTTAATTATATTTTAGTTTTTATAATTTGAGAATGGTGTATGTAATTTTGGTTCCCATAGTTCTAATTGTGTAATTAGGAGTGTATCAATTTTCAATGAAGTGAAAGTGGATTATAGGTTTGATAAAATTCGATGTTAGTCTTGGTTCAATGCTATTGGTGGGAGCAATTATATTTTTGCAAATTGATGCGTCAATATATAGTTGACTCTCTTTTTTTTTCTCTTTTTTTTGTTCCTATGAAATCCTATCCTATATTGATTGAGTCTCGTTTAAAAGCACTTCTTATACTCCTTGATATTCATCAATATAATTTTTGCTTTACCCAAAAAAACTTGAGTTTGAGTTGAATTTCTGTTCAATATTAAATAATTTGTTATATATGTTACTGAAAGTTATGAAAAGAACTATGACCAATTCTTTATTAATAATCAATAGAGCACCATGAAAAAAAAATTTGTTATTTACTAAATTTTTTTTTTACTTTTGTTGTATTAGCTAGTATAAACTTTATCCATAGAATTAATTCATTAGTATAAACTTATAATATTTATACTAACAGATAAATTTATAATTACTAACAAATAATATGTTAGTATAAGTAATTAATATATACTATTAATTTACATATCATTAGTAAAGACCTTTAATGGATATACTAACAGGGACAAATCTGTTAGACAAAGTCTATACCGATAGCTCATCTAACGGAAGCTAAGAAAAAAAATCATTAGTAAATGACAATTTATTTGTTGTGAAGGATAGTAAGACATTGTTTAAATTAGACATAAATTTGATCTGATGACTCAATTTTTATATTTTAAATTTTATAGGAACCAAAATCACTCAATTGAAACTATGAGAACCAAAATCGCAAAAATGTAAAAAAAAAAACAATTAAGCCTAAAAATTAAAATCCGAGATAGTAAGAGTATTGGGATTTCAGGTAAAAGTGTTCAGCGTCAAGAATTGTCTTCCTTAAACAAGCTATTTGCCTCCTCTGCAACATTGAAGTGACTAATATCTCGATCTCAAATTCAAATCTTAGAAAACACAACCATCATTTCCTTAAACAAAAGGGAAGTGTGGCAAGTCCTTAAGATAATTTGCATCTTTGAGCGCATTGACAAACTTGTGATCCAAAGATAAGAGATGCAGCTTAATTCAAAAAATATTATAAAAAATATATAAAATAGAAAATATAAAAATATGAGTCTACCGATAAGGCTTCGGTATTGTGATAGGTCATCTAGAGGGTCGTCGTTGTTGAAACTCAGTTGAGTGTTGGGTTCATGGGAACTTTGGTGGTCTTTGCAACCTGTGTCGTCCAAAAGATTCAAGCAATATTTTTGAGAAAGAAAGATACCCTTGTTGGATCATGCTATTTCAAAACCCAAAAAGAATAATGGGGGTCCGTGGTGTTTCAAATTAAACCATTTTCTTAGGAAAGTCTATGAGAAGCTGTTGATTGGGCCAAGCAATCAACATGTTGATTACATAAATGAGGAATGTTTGGAATGTGTTATGGGGTTGTGAATAAGTTGCTGCATTATAGGTTTTTTGAGGCATTTGTAGTCAATGAAGTAAGGGGATATTTTTTGGGTTATGTAAAATGTCGAACATAAGGTTGAGTAGCACTGATCTCTTATGATTGTGGGGGATTGTTGACTATAGGAGTTTTGTTGGTGTTTGTGGGTTGTGCTTCTGTTTTCTATAGTATACTAGGGTCAAGTTGAAAAAGGGGTTTTGGGGTAGAAAGAAAAGGGTCTTTAGAGTGTTGTGTGTGAGCAGTGTCTTTAAACGAGAAAGTTTCTTTTTAAAGAGCACATCACGATAAATTATAATGGAACCAATGGTGATGTATAATTTGTTGGCTTAGTGTCTAGGTGGGTATCCCATAAATATGCAAGGATAAGTGCACAGAGAAAATTTATCTCTAAGAGGAAGGGGTGTTGAGTCAAAACAAAGACACCTAAACACGCAAATAGTGATGTTGTCTGGCTCCTTGTCAAATAGTATGAAAAAGGACTTTCTTTCTTTAGAACCTTTATAGTATGCGATTGATAAGGAAGTTGACTGTGTTTAAGTGATCTCCCAAAAATTGAGAGGTAGTTGGCTTGGTACATCAACGAACAAACCATATTCAGAAGGTGTTAGTGTTTTCTTTCAACCACATCGTTTTGTTCTAGACTATAAATGCAAGAGTATTGGTGTAAACTACCATGTATGTTGGTGAAAGGGACCCAATGTATCATTGTGATTAAATCAAAAGATTCATTGCTCAAGTTGTGGATAAAATTGAAGGGTAAACATTAAGCTTTGTTAAGGGACATATGCCACAATTAGATGTAGAACATGAAGCACAAAATTGACGATTGATTTTACTGCCAAAGAAACAAAGTACAATATTAGATAGGTTACCTAACCTTTGATGCCAAAGAAGCATATTGGTATTATATTTTTCAGAACTTACAACATGTAAAATAGAGTTGATACAGAAAAGAATTAAAACTAGCTGAAGGGGGTGGGGAATCCAATATGTAGTGGTTATCTTCACGGCGACCCTTCCAAATCCTTTTCAAATTGTGCTTGTCCTGCAAAATAAATCCGTTAGAATGGAAGGCGACACAAAAGGGATTATTATACGAAAGTAATTGACTAATAGAAATCAAATTGACTTGGATATTAGGGATGTCCAAGACATTATATAAAGTTGTGATCAATCAATACGTTGCCAATGCCAGAGATTTTGACCTTAGTGCCAATTGGTAAGGTCAAAATTCTATTGGTGGTGTTTGTGTAAAAAGTGAAGAACTTCAAACAACAACAAATATAGTGATTGACATCCGAATAAAGGATCTACATGGATCTGTTATCAAAATTTGTGCCGCTAGTTAAGATGTGTATACTAGAATTGGAAGAGCATGCAGCATCAGTCTGATCTACTATTGTAAGGTATGCAATAGTTTCTTATACTCCTTTGAGGTTAATTATGTGTCAATAGTGGAATCAGAATTGATGTTTATTCGAGCAGTTTTGGTGGAGCATTGATAGCTCGCGGGATATCTGTGAACCTTGAAGAACTTGTCTTTGGTATGTCTTACACCTCCACAATGAGTACATACATGTATGTCTTTCTTGATTTGTGTTGGAGGATTCAATTTCTTGTTGCCAACGTAACATTGAGTGCCAAAGGGGATTCCAAGGCACGAATAATGATGCATCATTGCCTCTCATCATGAAGAACCAAAGAATATGCTTTGGTAATGTTAGGTTTGGGATCAAGCATTAGAATATGTTTCTTGACTTGAGAGAAGGTCTCCTTGAGACCGATGAAAAAGGTAAGGACATAGTTAATGTTGGGACTTTCAAGAAGCACTTGGTGGTCAGTGCAATTTCATGAAGAGCAAAATTTCAAAAGTTCTTCCAATAAACCCTTGACTTTTTAGTAGTATTATGTGACCTTCATGGGACCTTGTTTTAGATTTCTCAGATATCACTTCAATTGGAAGGTATAGGGCCCGTTAGTTGTCGAAATATGTTCCGAAGATCGTTCCAGGTAGATGCTGGTGATCCTTGGAGACCAAATTGAAGTGCCAAGAAACCATAATATGGTCGTTATATTACTGCACAACAAGGAGAATTTCATTGTGTCGTCGTGTTTCTTTAGGGTTTTGTCAACAAATCCAAATTTGTTCTTGCTATTGAGGGCTACTATGACAATGATGGACCAAGAGTGATAATTGTCGTCTGTCAACGGCTGAGATACAAGAGAGAGACTTGGGCTACCCGATAGGTGGAGGAATTAGGGACTACTCAATTTCTCCATCGCATGAAGAGTGGCCTTGGTGGCGAAAGAAGAAGAAACTTAAGTGAATTCATGAGAGAAGAAGAGCAAAAGCCTAAGATCCTATTGATACCATATCAGAGATAGCCGAAGAGAAAAATGTGTTGTGTATTCATTATTGGAAAATCTAATGAGTATTACAAGAAAGAGAATACAAAGGCATTGGAAGGGTATCAGAATCCTAACTAACCGCACTTATCCACTAACTAACACGCACTAAATAATGGTTTGTTCATTTGATTGATTTATGGTTTTTATATTATATTATTTCTCTAATATTTTTTAAAAAATATTTATTTCATTATTATTATTATTAGTGTAAGGATAATTTAGTCATTTCATAATATTTTTATACTTTTCCAATTTTAATTTCACTTTCACTTTCAGCTTTACTAACTCAACCAATCTAACTTGCCTTTTAAATCATTCATATTTTTTTCTCTTCTCAAGATATTCACCATCGAAAGTAGTAACTAATCCTCCCTAAAGCTGAGCTTGCACGAAATAATTGTCAAGTGACCATAAAATGTCGCTACATTCTCTCCAGTAGAGAATTGCACCCCTATACATGTGATTAAGGGATGATGTAAACTATCGACTATCCTGATCTCCCTCTTCAATTTCTTTGTTCTCAATGTCTTGTTTTAACAAAACATAGTGTTAGTGATGTTGATCTGATGCAGCAATTGGCTTGAAAAGGCCAACCCAGGAAACAGCAGATCTGAAACAAACGCTGTTTACAGGTGTTGTTGTCACCAGAATGATACTGGAATGTCGGTCATGTAGCTACCTGCAGCTATATTATGATTCACCAATTGATAGGTATCTAACTAATTAACTGTACTAATTCATTGGAGCCGTTAATTGCTACCATATATGGGATTGTTTTAAATTGTCTATGTGTTCAATTAACCATAGTAAAAAAAAAATCAAATTAATTATAGTTAATGAAGTGGGGTGGAGTGCAATTTTACTTTATGAATGAGGTCGAATGTAATTTAGCCAAACCTTAAAAGTAGTGAATGTAATTTACTCAAAAATATAATATCTTCTGACTTAACTTTTAACTTAAAAAAATGTAAATATTAAATAATAATCACATTATTTGAATATTTATTTTTTATTTTAGTTTTATTTTAATAATTAATATAATTATTAATATAAATTTTATATTAATATAAAATTTTAAATATCATATTTTATTTTTTTATTGATTAAAATATCCGTAAATACCCGATGGATACCATAAATCTGTAGGGACTAATACCGAGGAATTAGCACCCGCCCAATTAGTGTCCATGGGCTCCGCAAGTATCCCTTAATTATACTCAAGATAGTTAAAAATAGAGTCATCATATTCTGCATCTCATTTTAATTTGAGGTCTGCGAAATGTATAAAAAGATAAAAAAAAGAAAAAAAGACAGAAAAAGAAAGAGGTGATTGGAAAAAAGAAAAGATTTTATTGAAAATGAGATGAGATCAGATGAAAATATGGTTTAGAAGATAGAGGGTAAGGACTAAGGATATACTCCTATATAATTATTGTTAACGAATCATAAACA
Source organism: Cyamopsis tetragonoloba (assembly GCA_037177725.1). Lineage (NCBI taxonomy): Eukaryota > Viridiplantae > Streptophyta > Magnoliopsida > Fabales > Fabaceae > Cyamopsis > Cyamopsis tetragonoloba. The sequence goes on along the minus strand of CM074120.1, from coordinate 39,202,486 downwards.
TATATATTAGGCTTGAAATGAACATTTATATATTACTGCTTCAGTATCTCTTGTAGTTGTAAAATAATATAAGTATCTCTTGTACTCATAATAACCTTTGCTATTCAAAAAATCATATGGCTTGAAATTGATAAATAAATAAATGATTGTAGAGATACATGCAAATTGCAATAATTGAAAGTACTGATTACTTTTCAATTGATTTTAGAGATATACATGCAAATTGCAATATTTAAAACATGGATAATTCTAAATTTTTTTAATTTAAATTTTAAAAAAAAAAATTATTTATCTATTAAAGAATATTTTATATATTTTTAAAATTTAAAGTGCATTTAAGTCTATATTTTGTATGGTATTAAAAAAATAAGTAAAAGAATATAATATTGCTCTTAAAACATAATTCTCACGAATTAAAACTTCCATTAATTTTTGACTTTTTTTGGTTTAACATTGATTTTTGACTTTGATTAACCTTCAAACAATCTCGCGGCAAGAGTAGCTTTGTATCGTTAAATTCAATGTCCATTTAATAGTTTCACTTTATCAATATAGGAGTGGCAATATCAATTTCCTTATACATTTTATAGTTTCACTTTGAGCATTAATTATTTATTTTTTTATTTGTATCGTTAAATTCAATGTCCATTTAATTTGTACTTACAATTGTACTCTTTAATGGTATTGTAACTGATTAGCATATTATTTAATAATGTATAAAATTGATAAATTATATAGTACTTTCAACCGTCACTTCAACAAAAACAGCTTTTAGCGGGGACCATTTGCCTTCACCAGCCAGAAAATAAAAACCTCACTAAACCATATTTAGCGACGGCCAAGCAACGACTCAATGGACGTCGCTAAATGCGTGTTGCTAAAAGTTAACGATTTCTAAATGACCCTTGTTAATTAGTGGAGGTCAAACATTCGCTAATAACACAACAAACACCACCAAACAACAGACGACAAAGCCCCCTACTAATTCGCGAAGGTCAAACCCCCACAAACTTTTTCACGCCAATTAGCGAGGACCAAGCCCCCGCAAATATGTTTTTTTTTTAAAAAAAAACTTCTTTAAAATTTCTTTATTTACAAGGAACATGGATATTAAAATTTTCTAAATATATCCTAATATTGCAAATTTTTATATATTTACACAAATTAATCCTAAATAGTACAATAAAACCTAGAATAAGCCATAATTAATCCTAAACACTAAAGTAGACCATAATTAATCCTAAATACTACAATAAAACCTAAAATAATATAAGTTTTTTAAAAAAATTATACAAAATATTGTTAATAAATAAAAAATTAGATAATGTAAGAGGGTTCTTTAAAATTAAATTAGGGAAAGAAAAAATAGAGTAGGGAAAGGAAAAATGGGGTGAGGAAATAGAACCACCATGTATGGGGTTTAGAAAGAGAAAGGGAGAGATGAGAGGAAGGAAAAGAGCTCTTACCGGAGGGAGAGACAACAAAAAAGGATGGCGAGATGAGAAGGAAGGAGAGGGAGCGTGTGGCGACCGCCAGAATGGAGTGCTTGGCTCGTTGGAACATAATAGAGAGAGAAAGAAGAGAGAAATTATTTGAGTGAAATGAGATAAGTGAGAGAAAAGAATTATGTTATTGTCCTTTAATACACATTAGCGACGGCCAAACCCCCTCTAACGGCCGTCACTAACTTCGCGATCAAATTAAGTTGTCACGTGAAGTTGTAGATCTTTAAGGATAGCTTTGGCCACCGCAAAATTAGATTCCCCGTAGAGGTGGCTAGGCCGTCGCAAGAAGGCTATTTTTTACTTTTTTGTTTTAATCAACGGTATACTTTAGCGGCAGCTAGGCCGCTGCAAATAAGCTACTATTTTTTTAATTTTTATTTTCAAAGGTCTACTTTAGCGATGGATTTAGCCGCCGCAAATTTTAGCAACGGCTAAGCCGCCGCAAATTGGTTGCATTTTTCGATTTAAACTTTAAGTCTATTCATCGTCATGTTAGCGACGGCTATACTATGGAAAGTTGCCATGGTATCGAGGCCCCTTTTAAATTTGCGTAGCTAATTCACTGCAATCTTAGCTTGCTTTGAGTCGTCAAAAAAATGAGGTAGTTTAACTCGACCTTCTTTTTTTTGGCGAGTTATGAAATATACAACTATGCTTGACTTGCCCGAGTTAGTGGTTTAGCCCGTTTAAATATTTAAATATGAAAATTTTAAAAAAAACTTCAAATTCCAAAAAAACATGAAAATTTAGGGGAAAACCAAAAATGAAAAAATATGGCATCATCTCAATTATAAAAACTATAATCCATAAAAAACCACATTATATACCACACATTATAATCACAATTCCACGTCTCCATATCTAAAATCCAGGGCCGGCCCTTGTGGGGGCAAGTGGGGCGCAGACCCAGGGCCTAGAGAAATAGCGGCCACAAAAACAATTTTTTATACCTATACATATTATTAAAAAAAAGAAGAAGGAAACGTGATGTAGAAGAAGAAGAGTATGCAGGAAGTTATAGTCACAACACAAGTCATATTTCACAGAGAAGATAGAGAAACCCTATCCCTCCTTGGCTCCCTCATCGTCACCGGTCACCGCTTCACAGCTTTAGCTTAGCGCTTGGGACCTTCACGTCGACGACCCACCGCTTCACACCACTGTCTCCAAAATTGCTCGAAGAATATGTTTTAAATGATCATCTATGTGTTTTATTCAAAGTTGGCACTTATAATTTATTTTTATAACATCTTTTAAGTTTATTATATTCTTAATTGCTCACTACATGGTAACTAACTCATGCTATTTCTTATTTATTTCAGCATTAGGACTCAGGCAAGTCGTGGAGGATAGTCTACTTCTAAGTACCTATTGTTATTTTGCTTATTTTTTGGATAATATATGATGCTATTAAGTTATTATATTTGTAGTTTACGTAATTTTGTCGATTGCATTTAAGGATGTAGACTTAAGAATATTGATAATATTTTATAATATAAAAAATTTACTTGAAATTCAAAAAAAATTATAAAGAATGGCCTATTATTCTTATTTCGCCTAGGACTCTGGATATGATATGCCAGGACCGACCCTGTTAGAATCCACAAATTCATACCTTATAACCATAATTTTAAAATGGTTGCGGGTTCGCGAATTAAGTGGCCCCAACCCTTGCTCGACTCACAAATTCTTAAAGGTTAAATGAGTCGAGTTGTTTTTTAATCAAATTTTTGAGTTGAAACTCACCTACGAACCAAATTAACTTCTGAACTCGAACTCATTTTAACATCTCTACTCCCTAGTCACCCCAATTGGGGGCAAAAAAAAGTTTTCAAAGTGATAATGCAAAAAAAAAAAAAAATCTCAATAAATATAATAGTAGCTTTTGTAAGTTAATTGAATAGAACAGGAGGCAATATTAAATGTAATGGTAGGTGGTCGGAATTAGGTTTAAAAAGTGATAAAGGAAGCTGTTAAAGTAAAAATCTTTGAATGTCTTCCTGTCTGGTGAAGCAAAGCCTCATCAATAATATGATCTCTGGCCGTTCTCAATCTTAGGTTTGAACATAAATTAAACCTCCAAAAGTTCTCACAGTCAAAATATTAATAATACTCCTATAGCTCATAAAGTAAATAAAAGTATAAAACAGTAGTATATCACAAAGTGGATTAAACTTTAGAATTTTCTCTAGCTTGTCGTTTAAATGAACAAAATTTTGTCCAATCCCCTTTATTTCTCTTTGCTTATTAATTAGATCAATAGTAAAGTACTAATTATTAACCTAATTAAACATAAAAGTAAATTAATAAAAATGTAATTAATACTTTATTGAAAATATAAATTAATAATTAATTAGCAACAAATTTTTACTCTTTAAATAGGCACTTAAAAAAAAATAGAGGGAGTATGAAATATGTGACTCACTAATTAATAAAATGTGTAATTTATTAAAGTGGTCCCTAACTTTATAATCACGAGTGGTTTTAGTCCTGACTTTGTAGAATGTTTAAATTAGTCTCCGATTTTATACTCACATGTCACTTTAGTCTTTGACATTAAGTGGCATTGACAAAGTGCTTATGTAATACGTTATTTGACACAAAGGAACTCATGTAAGTGGCCAAACGATGTCATTTTGCTTAATCTCCAAAGTTACACGCGTTTTAGGGTCCAAAAATATGTTCTATCATAAGTGATTTGAGGAACTAAAACGATGTCGTTTGGTCGATTACGTAGACTACTCATGTGTGTCAACTGTTAAATAACGTGTCACATAGAATTTTAACGGACTACAAACTCAGACACTAAAATATTGTGTGATTACAAAGTCAAGGACTAAAATACTTTATGACTATAAAATTGAAGACTATTTTTGCATATTACTCATAATAAAAGTGATAAAGAATATCATAAAATTTTAGATAAATATTTGTATAAAAAAATAAAATAAAGGACGAACTGAACTACTAGCACGTCACTTTTCATAATTTTTTTCTTAATTAATTCAACAACAAATAGTACTACTTTCTATAAATAGGACAACAAAAGTCACTTATTTATCTCATATAAAAAGGAGTGTAGGTAGCATTTTGTAAATAATTTGTTTGTCTTTGACACGTAGCTTAATTGGTAATTAGTGAATACGTGAAAATATGTATATGAGTATTTAGGTTCAATTATTAATTATTGTACTTTTCTATGAAAATAATAATAATTTGTTTCAGTGTCCTGTCCAATTTTATTATTATTATTATTATTTTAGAGGGGGGACTGGAGTGTCCTGTCCGATTGGATATTGTGTAATAATTCATTAATAAACCTCTGTTGGCTATTAGGATAAAATGAATAATGAAGATTGTAAACTTTCCTTGTTGGTGGCAGAATGTAAGCTTGTTTGTTTCTGAGTAAATACCAGCCCAGAAAGCACAGGCCTTAATAATAGAGATGTTAACCAGGTTGGGCTACAAGAAAATTCTTTATTTTTTTTTTTTAATTTTTGAACCAAACAAGATGATTAAATTCAAATTTCAGGTTTTGTCCAAAGAGAAAAATGGACCACGTGTATTATTGTCCTTTCGCTGGAATATACACTTTTCTTGTCTACTGGTTTTCCTTCTTCTTTCTTTTCCTTTAAGTGCTTGTCTCTTCTTTATATATGCAAAATCAGGTCTCTCTTGATCTAGAAGCATAAAAAGAATGGCAGCATTATTTATTATTATTTTTCCACTCTCATTTTTGGTAATTTTGTAAAGCCACAATGGTTAAACACTTGGACCATGAAATACAAATGCATCTTTCTAAAAGCATATGTATAATTCGTGTGTGTTTAGTATTTAATTGATAGAAAATAAAAATTAGAAACAATTCTAAAACATGGTTGAATTTGTGTCATAATAAATTATAATCATTAGTATTCAAAGTGAAAGTATTTTTATTTTTAACCAACTGAAAATCAAACATGCACGAATTGGTTAGTGCTTTAAGGGCTTTGGTTAGTAAAATGATGACAGATTGATGCGACACACCAATTCAGTGTTATGCCACCCCTGTTTTTTAAAAGAAATATTGGGAAGTGCAAAAAATTATTTTTGAATGGAAAAAAAAGGGTGCACTTTCCAACATGTTTTTTTTTTAAAAAGAAATGGTGAAACACACTCACACTAAATTGGTTTGACAATCTATATGCGACCTAGTTAGTGGATAGTTTAATTTTTTCCTTGGCCTAATGGTTCTTTTCATTTTTAGTTAAGTTTTAAGTACTTTTACTAAAAATTAGAAATGGTTCAGTCTAATGAATATGGTTGAAATTTGTGTCCAAATAAATTATAATTGTTGATACTTAAAATGATACTTTCATTTTAGTTAACTGAAAATCAAACATGTTAGTGCTTTAAGAGCTTTGGTTAGTGGAATGATGACAGATCAATGCGACACACCAATTCAGTGTTATGCCACCTATTTTTAGAAAAAATTATTTGGAAGTGAAAACTTGTTTTTGAATGGTTTTATAGAAAAAAGTGCACTTTCAAACATGTTTTTCAAAAAAGAGTGGTGTCACACTAAATTAGTCTAACAATCTATTTTCAATCTAGTTAGTGGTTATTTCATTTGTTACTTGAACTAATTGAGACGCTCAGAGATTGACACCACCTAACTTGGGTTTGTCACCATCCCAATAGTAAGAAAAAACGTTGTTACCCTCAATTCTGTATGATAGCATCTGAAAATTTTTCGGACACTAAAATCCGAAAATTGGATGGTGTGTGACGTTTAGTTTCTTAAAGACAAGATTTTGAAAATTCTGGATAGGAGCATCCGGAATCAGAATGGTGGGGATAATGTTGTCATCAAGTTAAAATCGGAAAGTTTATGTCCGAAAATTGCAATTTTATCAAAAAAATTCTAAGATGATACAAAACCCAACTTAAATGGTGCCAATCGCAATCTCCAACTAATGGTTCTTTCCATTTTCATTCAATTTTTTTTTTCTAGGTGGGAGGTTCATTTTTAATTTTGGACAACCTAAAGCTCAAAAGTTTGAATTAGGGCCATTTATACATGCACTACAAGAATCACACCTACCACCACCCCTTCCTTTTTTTAGGTCACCAAATTACTAAAATACTCAAAATTCTCACCACCCGCAGCTTTAAATTTAGGAAGCCCTCTTTCTGGAAAAACTTTTTCAGGCTTTCTCAGGTTTCTGAAGGTATCTTTGAAAAAAATTAATTTTTTTTGGAATTTTAAGAATTTGTTTGGTTTGCATTTTCATTTAATGTTTTTATTTTTTTTCTGAAATTTTACAAAGAAAAAATTAGAAATGCTGAAAACAAAAATTTTATGTTTTTAATATTTTTAGTTTTTCTTTTATAAAATTTCAAAAAACAAAATAAAAAGAAAAAATAAAAACAAGAAATAAAAATACAAACCAAAAAAACCCTAATGGTTTCAAAAGAGGCTTATCCAAAAATATTTCTTGAAAGCTATCTTTCGAAAATATCATTTTTAATATTAAGAAAGTACAAAGAGAGAAAATGGTGGAAGGCTTAAAATGAGAATGGTGCTCTTATAAGTAGCCTCGAATTTGGGCAAAGTGGCAAAATGAGAGTGTAGTTGAATTAGCTGCGATAAACCGTAAAATTATAATAATCGAATTTTATTTGTATATATTTACTGTCAGAAGCAATTTTTAAGATAATTTTTAGCTGTGAGAAGCGATTTTGAAACTTTTTTAAATAATGTCCAATTTTTAGCTGAAGGGCCAAAAGTTTTTTCCTTTGTTAAAAGAATAATAAAAAAACTTTTGCAAGTATAAAATATAACTATTCAACACACATTAGACTAAAAGCTAATCCAAACACAGCCTGAGGCTATAGATTTTTTTTATACCTAAGGAATTTTTTTTTACTCATGCTGGGCTTCACTCATACGAACTTTTATAGTCCATCACTTAACTCACTCTCTTCTTGTCCAAAAACAAACTAACTCACTCTCTTATTGTCCAAAAGAAATTCACTCTCTTGGGGTAAGAAAATGGGGAATGTGTACCATATGGCTTGGATCCCTTGAACAAAACAAAAAGGTAGGAGGAATTGAGACCACCCAATTTTAGAAATCTCACTATCCCTTTATACATAAGAATCATAAATTTATATATTAAAAAAGATGATGTCACTCCCAATAAAGATGGTGCTAATTCCATTCACCAACAAAAATCACTTTTATTGGAAAACGCACCATTCTCTTTTTGGATTATTCATCTGAAAATAATTCAAAATGTATTTTTTAACTTTTGGACTAATGATTCAAAAAAAAAGTGATGGTGCACTTCTCAACTTCTATGGTGTGAATCTCAGTGTCCTTATTGAACTTAGACCCTGGATTCCCAGGCCCAATATAGTTTTAATTTTAATTTCATAGTATTTTAATTTTTTAATAGTTTTTTATTTCTTTTCCAAATTTTTAAAATGTTATAATTAATTTTTTTATGCAAAATTATTGAATTTATTTAATAAAAAAATTCACAAATAAATTACATTAAAATGATTTAATTTCAGCTTGGAAAACACTTTTCGAAACATGTATTTCACTTCAATTTTAAAAGTATTGAAAACAAAAAAACTTCAGTTTTAAAAATGTTCTAATTTTTATTCAAAATCTTATTCTCATGTTCTGTAAAATCCTTTAAATTTTATTGTACTTTGAATTTACAGAGTGAGAAAAATGATAAATCGACTTAATTATATTGTTTAGAAAAATAACAGACTAAAATTAAAAGTAAAATTTAATTTTTAAATAAGAGTGTTGTTACTTAGTGCGAAAGGGCTTTGCAACTTGTCCGAGTCATGTAGTTTAATTGGTGATAGGAATGTGTGTGTGAGTATCTGGGTTTAATCCCCGATTAATATACTATTATTTTTTTTTTAAAAAAAAAAGACTTTGCATGAAAAGTGACCAATCAATCGTGTAGGCAAATTATTGGTGGAATAAAAAATAAAATAAAAGAGAGAAACTGGCCCAACAATGATTGGGAGTTGGCCCAACTCCCAACAATATTTTCCTTGAAATAATTGAAATTGTATGAAAATAACTTTTTGTTTTTTGTTTTTCTTGATGAAAACAGGTTGACGTGGAATTCAGGCATTGTGTAATTTGTGTGGTGGTAACGCTACCGTTCAAGAGGTAGTAATCAGGTGGTACATCAAATTGTCCAAAGTCAATAGGAGTAGTTAACAAGCATCGTTTACTGCGTGATGGCAATAAAATACTGCAAAAGTAGGTTTCTAATTTGATTTAGTGATATGAAGAGTCCGTTAGGTAGAACTTGGATAGAATAGGATTTTATCATGTTACTAGTAATAAACTCGTGCCAATGCACGGAATTTGATTGTTTTGAATCATGTTCAACTTGTGTATTTCAAAATATGTTATATATCAAAAAATTACGTAGTATTTATCACAATTGTTTTAATTTGAATCACACATATCAACATGTAGCAAGGCACTTTATTCATCATATGCAAAACAAAAGGTGTTACATTGACATTGCATAAAACAAATCAATGACCAAAGTATATAGCAAGTCCAAAAACATCGTTTGATTCAAGAGATAAATGATAACTAAATAGCAAGTATTAAAAATCACCATCAGCAACCAAACTATAATAGCAAATCCAAAAAATCATCGACAACCCAAAACTCCAACTTTGTGTATTTTCCACAACCCTTTAGAGCTGATATAAACCAAGCAAAAATGTGTTTTTATATGATAAATGAATGCTCCACAATATTCAAAACTGATAAATAGATCAACTAAATAAGATTGTTTAAAAATCAGAGAATAAAATGAAGAAAAAAAATTTGTTGTTTTACCTACAAATTTTGAAAGACTTCCTTGTAAACTACATTGGTGGTAGTATTGAATGGATTTCCATCTTTATCATGAATAAGGATATGTAACCCTTGCTTGCTCTGAACTCTAGATAGTGCAACGTATAGTTGTCTATGACTAAAGACAGGCTTTGGGAGATATAAACCCACATGTGCTAGAGATTGATCTTGACTTTTGTTCATAGTCATGGCAAAAGAAACAATGATAGAGAATTCCGAATGAGCTTAAATGACCAAGGTGATTGGGATGGTGACATTGACATTCTAAGTATATAAGTGAGTGCACCTATATTTTTCTCAGAAATAATCTTTGCCTCAATTTGCAGGATAGAATAGGATAAGATAATCGTGCTAGTTTATCGTGCTAGTTTATAGGATAGAATAGGATAAGATAAGTTTATCGTGCTAGTTTATTATATTTTGTTTCAAATTCAAATTTTATTCTAAAGAGAAGTCAAGATAGGATGAAGAATTTTTTTCTATTTTACTCTCACGATATTTACTCTTAATCTAACTTTTGTTTTTTTAAATTTAAATAGAGATTTTTTTTAAAAAAAATGAGATAAAAATAGAAAAAAAACAATTTGAGAAAATTTGAAATTATATTTTTCAAAAATAAAAATTTATGAAAAAAATAAAACATCAAGATTTTATTTGTTTTTGAACAGCAGCAAGATTTTAGAGAGTCAAGATATATTTTTTGTGGTATGATATAATTTATGGATATTATATTAATTATTATATAATTTTTTATATTAAAAATATTATTGTGGTGAATATTCAAGTGAAGATTGACTTATTTATTTTATTGTATAATATTATTTTTAAATTTTTAACATGAAAATTAAAAATTAAAAAATATAATATAATTAAAATATTAAGAATTTATATTTTTTAATTAATATAATATTTATTATAATATTTGTTTTTACAACGGAAAAATTATTTATTATAATATATTTCCACTAATATATATATATATATAATAATAATAATAATAATAATAATAATAATAATAATAATAATAATAATATATTATCAAGAGTGTTATATGATAGGCACTAAATATTAAATTATATATCGAGATAGAATAGAGCTTATCTGTATCTTATCATATCCTGCTCTTATCCAACTCTCGTATTCTATCCGTCTTTATTCTTTTCTGTTGGCCTAAAAAACATAACAGTTATAAAATATTATTTTTTTATTTTATAGTTATATCTATGATCTATATCTATTTTATATCTATCTATAATAATATGAGTCCCCAATTTTTGACATATATCAATTCCCTAAGCTATTGAATATATTAAAATATTATTTTTATGTTTTCTCAAATTTTTAAGTTTTCTCGAATTTTAATTTTTGAATTTTAATAAGATATTATTTTAAAATTAGTTTAAATTTAAATTTCGGTTAATTTACCTTTTATCTAGCTTTATCTTTTCTCTATTATGTCGGTTATTCTTTCTTTTTATAGGGGTGAGATTCTCTCTTTTTATAATTTTCTTTCAGCAAATCAATTAGTCTCTTTCCTCGAAGGTGAGATATTTCCTCTCTCTAGCAAGTTTTTATCGATCAAATAGTATCTTTTCATGCTCTCTTTCTTTATGCAATTTATTCATAGGATGGGTCAGTTTACACTCATAAACGTGAGATTTGATTTATGGTTTTTTTTTTCATTCTCTATCTCTCTACAATTTTTTTGTCATAGATCAATTAATCTCTTTCCATGCTCTCTTAGTGTTTTTCCTTTTGCAAATTTTTTTATAGGATCAATTGGCCTTTGTTCATAAAGGTGGAATTTTATGTATGTTTTTTATTTTTATTATTTTAATTATTTTCTCTATTTACAATTTTTTGTGGATTGATTAGTTTCATCTCTGAAATGTGGGTATTTTCTCTCTCTTGTAAATTCATTTTTTAGCACTTTTTTTTAATCTCTCTGAGTATATTTTTCTCTCATTTTCTCTTTTTTGTTATTTCTTCTTCTATTTTCTTTTATTGTCTTTTTTTAGTTGTTCTATTAATTCATATTTTTTATTCTCCTTCTCTTTTTTTGTTCTTTCTTCTTCACTTTTTTTTTTCTCTTTCTAAGTAGTTCTATTAACATTTTATATGTTTTATTTCAGATTAGTGAGATTCATGTTCTATATCCCCTATTTCTTTTTTTGTTTTTGTTATTCTATATCCCCTACTTTTATTAATATAAATGCTACGTTTTTTTCCTCTATTTTATATATTTTTCTTCTAAATAATTTTATTCAGGATGATTTCTATATTATTTTTTTTTGTGTGTGGCTTAGGACTTTAGGGTTTATGGTTTGAGGTTTGGGTAACAGAGGTCATGGGGTCTGGTTTAGGATTTATGGCCAAAAATTCAGGGTTTAATTAGGTTTATATCTATATTTATTTATCTATATCTATATGTCTATCTATATTTATAATATATACAATTGAGTTTTCAAATTTGAAAAGTGTCCATTTTTGGAGCTATTAAATATATTAAAATTTTTATTTTAAGATGTTGTCTTTAAATTTATGTTAAAATTTTCGTATAATATTTTTTTTATATTTCTATATTTATCTTCTATAATTTTAATTTTTTGTTCCGCTTCAATATTTGAAAATTTCTTATATTTATCTTTTATAAATTTTTTTGGCCAAATTGATAACTTGGTCCTGTAATTTATTTTTCTATTACGATTTAGTCTTGTAACTATTAAATGTTTTAACTTAGCCCTGTAACTGTTAAACATTTCGATTTGATCTTGTAACTTATTTGTCTCTTTCGATAGTTACAAGACCAAACTATTAATTTGGCAATTTTCTTAAAATTTTCTTCTATTTATCTTATATATTTTTTTAAAAAAAATTATAATAACTTTTTAAATTTTAATTTTTATCTTTATCTTATCATAGTCATAATAATGTAAGATTGATAGCCCATTTAGTAGGCTATGTTGGTGAGGTATCATTACCTCATTAATTCTAACTTTTTTTTATCATTATTTTGGTTTCTCTTTTTAATTTCACTTATTTTTTGTTAAGTTTTCTTTTATTTTGCAAGTATTCTGTAAATATATTTTTTATGTTATCTTTTCAGTTATTATTTTATTTTTAAAAATTGAGATCAAATAATAAAAATAAACTTACTATTATAAATTCATTTTTTTAGCATTTCTTTTTAATCTCTTGTACTCGAGTTTTTACTCATTCTCACTTTTTCAGTTATTTCTTCTTCTATTTTATTTAATTTCCTTCTTTTTTTTTTAGTTTTTGTATTTATTCATGTTTTATTCTCTTCTCTCTTTTCATTCTTCCTTCTTCTCTATTCTTTCTTCTCATTTCAAGTAATTTTATTAAATATTTTATGTGTTTTATTTTTTATTGGTGAGATTCATGATTAAGAGACACTAATGACACATGATTTCTCTTAGAATTAAGTAGAGTATTTTTCTCTTCTACTTTTACTAGCTAATATGAATCTTATGTATTTTTCTCTATTTTATATGTTTTTCCTCTAGAAGTTTTTACTAGAGATGATTCCTACACATTTCTTTTTTCAAGGTTTAGGGTTTATTGTTTGGGTTTGGGGAATAGGGGTTATGGGGTCGATTTAGGGTACCGGTTTAGCGTTTAGGGTTCATGGTCATCAAGGATTTAGGATTTACTATTTAGGCCTAGGGTTTGGGGTTTACATTTAGTTTTCAAATAAAAACTTTAATATAAAAATAAATTTATTTTCTCTTTTATTGGAATTTTAAATATTTATATTTTAAATTTATTAGTGAGTTGTTGAGATATAAAATTTCCTTTTTATCTACTTCAATTATTTAATTATTAGAATTAGTATTATTTATCTTTTAGCTCAAATAATATTTTAAATTTGAATTAATAAATTTATAAATTTTAATTTTCAATTTGATAGTGATTTGTGATTTAGAGGTTTGTTATTTAGAGTTTCAATTTTAGTTTTGTGGTTTGGGATTTGGTGTTTTTGGGGTTTATTTGTAATTTTTAGATAAAATTTTCAAAAATAAATTGTTTTCTTTTTTATTTTATCTTTTAAATCTTATCTTATTTAAATTTTGAAGTTTTAGTCTTAGATTTATTAATAAGTTTGTGAGATTTTAATGTTATCTTTATCTTTTAATTATTAGGATTAATAACATCCATCAGGTTGTGATTTGGGCTCGAGTTTTAGAGGATTTGTTTTAGGATATTGATTTTAGGGTTTTGAGTTAAAAATATTAAGTGTTTAGAATTCATGGTTTAGAGTTTAGTGTATATAGGTTGGGATTCGGGGTTTAGTTTTAGAAGTTAGGGTTTAAAATCTGTTTTCTGTTTTGTTTTATCTTTTCAATTTTTTCTCCTTTTAAAATGTAGAAAAAAGGATTAAATTGAAAAAATAAACCAATTTTTCGTTTAATCTTTTTAAAAATAAATTTCAAGTTTAAATTTTACTAGTGAGTCTTGAAGAGTCATCAAGATTTTAAGTCTGATATTTTTTAGTCAATTATTTAGTTATTGAGATTATTAATATTATTTATATTACCCAAAAGAGTCATTTTAATTTGAATTAAGAAATTTCCATTTCGATTTATTAGTGCAGGGTTAGGGATTTGGTGTTCGAGATTTAAAATTTATGCTTTACTATTTAGGGTTTACAGTGCATAGACTAGAGTTTAGGATTTAGTTAGTCCTTTTCAATATTATGTTTTTAAAATAATTTTTTATCTATTCAATTATTCCCTCCATTTCTTTTTAACCGTCTTTTAAGGTTAATTCACACTTATTAAAAAATTTATTTAATACTCTTGTAACTATTAAAATTATGAGATAATTTTCTATTATACCCTTGTTGGAATTCTATAATTATTAATTATCTACTACTTATAGTACTATATGTATAGAGTAATAAATGAGAAAGAAAAAAGATTTTTGCACTCATGTTTTTTTTTACTCATTTTATACTCATGGTTATATATGTTAAAATATTTGGTTACAAGTTTGTTGAATTTATATTTTTATGTTGTAAGCACTTTCTAATGTACGTAACCAGTGAGTAACCAATGAGTACATCACAGAAACAGTGAGTACAAAAATAAGGACTCAATGAGAAATCGTATAATAAGAAAACAAGCTATAAATGCTTTCTTGAATTTCTAAAGAAACAAATAAAAATAAATAATTTTTTCTCAAAACAGAGACCGATAAAAAGGGACATAAAGAATAATAGAGTAAATATTATCTATTTATTTGTTCATATCTAAAAATAATATTTTAATTTTTGAATATGTTTTTTTATCTATTCAATGTATTTTTTTTAATCAGTCAGTTTCAATAACATATCTTTTCACTATAAAACCTCATAAATTTTTTATTTTGAAATTAAGATTCACTTAGTATAAAGTGTTTCCAGTTTAGAATTTAGGATTTAGATTTATAGTTTGTGTTTTGGGGTTCGACTTTTAGTATTTAATGTTTTGTAGTTTCATAATTCAAATTTAAATTAAACTTTTTTTTAAAAAAAAATGGTTGAACTCTTACGGGTTCAAACATACTATTATACAATAAATAAAAGTTATTCCGTTTTTTTTTTTTTTTTACTATTGGAACTTTTTATGTTAATATATATCAAATTCTTTTATAATATTTTGGGGTTTGCACTGTTGTCTCTTAATCAAACACAGGATTATGCGGGCCCAAAACCTGCATAGGTGCCAGGAGGATGGTGAGTTGAGTACCTGTTTGGTTCTTAATCAAATAGCAACGGGATGCTTGCGTAATCGCGTTCTTGTATCCGCTGGAACAGTTGTTATTTCTGGGTAAGTTCTCAGTGACACTCAACTCAATATAGATCAAGTTGCAGTGAAGTCTGCCTCGTAGTTCGTAACATGATTTCATGCACATTATTCTAAATTCTGTGATTGTGAGTGCGTGTTTGGATTGGCGTCGAATCACGTTAAGATAAATAAATCAATGGTTGAGATAAATTTGATACATAAGCCGAGATAGATTCAATGAACACAACAAAAAGTAGCGTTGAAGTGGATCCACGTTAACGTGAATTCAATTCTATCCAAACAAGTACCGAGTCTTTGGTATGGTATACATTCCAGTTTGGTTTAGTTTATGTATTAAAATTATGATTTGTTTTTTATTAAAATTAATTTTAACTAAAAAAGTTATGTTTGTTAATTAATTTTTTCATAATCAACTATATATTATATTTACGTTAATAAATCTATACAAGAATCTTTCACTCTCAAAAGCGAAGATTGTCCTATCCTTGTAAACTTAATAAATCTAGAATCTAGAATAGGATAAGGATTGTCATACCTTTATAAACTCAACGATAGTCATATCACTGTCGGATGTGGGACTTTCGAAATAAAACCAAAAAACAAAAAAAATCTAGATAAAATATTTAAACATCATTATCTCTTAAAATTAATTTTTTATTATAATTTTCTAAACATAAATCAATTTTATTGATAATTAATTTCATTTAAAATTAAATTAATTTTACTGCCGCCAATTTAAAAGTACAAATAACTGGATGGATGTGAGAGTATATCTATCTCAAGTAAGATTTTATTGCGTCTAGGCCATGACAAGGATGACAATGGTTAGGGTTAAATAAGGTAATATAATCGTTAACTTAATTGGAGAGAATTGAGGCTAGACCAATTCAGGAACATATGAATTTATAATCATTTACTTAATTAATATTTTTTTGAAACAATTTGCTTACAATTAATTTTACTTTTGGACAAAAATTAGATCAAGTTCCCTAAATATCAATGATGATTTCTGTTTGAAGCTTCAATTAAAAATAAAATTTTATCTTGATAACACATGCAAAACTTTAATCTTGCTGATAGTTATACTTAGGTTTTTGTTTTTTATTGTTTTGAAGATAATAGTTAAAGAACTAATTAATAAAAATTTATATTGAAAAACACAATAAAATTATAATAATGGCATCAAATATTATAATTTTTATCATTTTTCATTTAATCTCTTAACTATTGCTCAATTTTTTTAATAAACCAAATCATATTATTATCAATGAGAGTAAGGAATACTCGAGAAACAAGAAATAATAAAAAATAAAAAAAATCATTAAGGTCAGTCAAGGACTAACAAGATCAAACCAACATAATAAAAAAAAGAGATAATAACACCAGGACTATGTTAAGACACTACAAGAAAAATTCAATCTAGTGAACGAATTTAGTGAACGAAAACATTGCGTCACTGACGGCAACCGATATGGCAACTCCTCAGTGACCAATTTCAAAAATTTGAAATTTATGAGATGCGGCGACGGATTCAGCAACCGAAAATATTAGTCACTAAAGAATCGGTCACCAATACGTCACTAAATCAGTCACTAGAAGTCTCAGTAACCAATTACAAACCAAAACCACAACAAAAGAAATAAGCCGGAAATCTCAGTAACACTAGATGCATATGCGCCTAACCCGATAATGGGCCAAGCAATATAATGGATTTAGGAACCAATTCGTCATCGAATATGTAAAGCGAGACGAAGAAGCTTTGATTCAATGCCATGAGCGGACCTTAATCATCTTCAAAACCTTACGTGGATTCCATGGCTCATTCTTGAAAATATATATAACATGATTATGAGCTATCCAAATGGCCCAAATAGCTGAAAACCGAATTGTATATCAAAGTTGTTTTCTCTTCTTAGAAAATCGAATAATGCCTCGGAATTGTAAATATTATCGTCTACCAAACCAAATCAACTCTATCACATTCAA
Source organism: Cyamopsis tetragonoloba (assembly GCA_037177725.1). Classification (NCBI taxonomy): domain Eukaryota; kingdom Viridiplantae; phylum Streptophyta; class Magnoliopsida; order Fabales; family Fabaceae; genus Cyamopsis; species Cyamopsis tetragonoloba. Next base: position 39,185,294 of record CM074120.1, on the reverse strand, counting down.
GAAACAAATGTGAAGATGACTTTGGCACAGAGTTACACATACCATAGTTGGCATTTGCACATCTCTTCTAATCAATTCGCCCTACAGGTAACACGATCTAGGAGATCTTGCCAAGAGAATGAAGAAACTTTGAGTGGAACTTTTGAATGCCATATTGAAAGCAAAATCGTATCCATAGGTGCTCGGATAGCAATATGGTATGCCGATTTGATGGAATAAGAACTTGACTCCGAAGGATGCTAACGCCAAATGTCTCTGATATCAGACTGTAACATGATCGACTCAATCTTCTGCAAAAGATTAGCAAACAAATCTCGTTCCTAACCAAACAACACTCTCCTCCATTCCCAAACCCACACCCAAGACCCTTCCACCCACGACCCACTTTCGGAGACACTATGGAATTTAGAAATAGGTAAATCATAAAGATGATCATATTTCTCACATAATCTAATCCTGACACCCACCCAAGGATCATGTCAAAAAACATAATTAATCCCATTGTCAATCTTAAGGGATGGATTGTCATGGAACTAAGGACAAGCTAAAGTGTCTGTTGAGCATAAACCCTAAGCATAGCCACATCAGTGAGACCATGATTTAGGCACTTCCTAAGAAACCTCTCCCACGCCTCATGAAACTCTTCATCATGACCTTGTTTGAAGGCGGTGATTTTGGATTGAACTTAGATCATCTTGGCGGGAGGGAAGAAGTGTGTAAGGAATGATGCTTCAACTTTAACCCATGTCCTTAAACTTTGACTCGAGAGAGTCTTGAACCACTCTTTAGCATCCCCTATAAGCGCCAAAGGGAAAAGCTTCATATAAGCATTTTCAGTTCTAGTCTCGTCCATCCCCATAGTGGTAACCAAATCATAAAACGTCTCCAAGAACGTGTGTGGGTCTTCATGTTCCATTCCCGTGAATTGGTTGGTGAGGATGAGGTTATACCAATAGGACTTGATTTCCATTTTTTTATGCTTCAGCTTAGAGTACTATGGTCAAGTGATTCCTTGGAACTTGAGGGGTCACATAATCACCAAGCACAACTCTAGGAAGTGGAGGTTCTTCTCCTTGTCCTTGTGCACCTTCCATGATGGTAGGTTCCAAATCCGGAAGTGAACTTGAAGAAATTGAATCACCTTCTTCCTCTAGTTGCTCTTGTTTCCTACAACTTGAGTGATTTCACCTAGCAAAAACTTCAATCTCGTCCAAATATTGAAGTTGATCCTTATTATTACCCTTACTACGAGTATGCATACACAAGCAACTAAAGCAATTGTGTGGAAGATTAGGCAAAAATTAAACTAATTACAAAACAAAGAAAAGAAAACTATTCACAACTTAACAATTGAACTAAAAGTATCTAAAGGGCTACTGCGCTCCCTGACAACGGCGCTAAAAATTTGTTGAACATTTTAGCAAAGCTAATATGTTTAATTCGTTTCAAGTATAGTTATAAAACAGATATCGTCCACAGGGAGCAACAAAACGCACAATTAGACACTTAAGTTCAATGCTAAGAAAAGGGTTTTCAATTGTTTAGTTGTAAAAACAGAGCAAGAATTAAACACTATGAAAAACGGTTTTAAGCAATGAAATTAAAACACTTGAGATTGAACTTCACTTACCCTCCACTCTTTACTCAATTGAAACTCAAGAGCAACCTCTAACCACCTAGCTAATTTGATACTTAGGCACAAAAATCAAAAGTCATGATATCTCTATGACATGTTTCTTAGATGAAGAGTTCATTTTTTAATCTCTTAAACATACAACATCTTTCTATCTAGCATGAAGAACAAGCCTAAATAAGAGTAATCAATAGCATAATAACTATCTCTGGAATAACATATCATTGAGGTTTCCATTCAAAATCTAGATTTCATATCAATTCTCATTCAATACAAAATCATAATAAATGGCTCAAGATGATCAAACTTAAACCAAGCATACAAAATAGAATAAAAACCCAAATTAACTAGATTGAAACAAGATTACATGAGTTCAAAAGAGTAAAGAGTGTTAAGAGTTTCATTCAATCCCAAGCTGAGAAATTTAGTTCTTCATCCTAGTGAGTACAAGCATGAATGAAGAAGAGAAGGAACAAAGAGAGCATAAGAACCCTAGCTCTCCTAGAAATCCCTATCCTCACAAGTCTCTCTCTCTAGAATATGTTATTCTCTCACTAAAAACTCATATTTCTATCTAAAATGACAAAAGCAAGTTCTTATAGAAGTACAGGATGCAGAACCTAGCACTTAAGCCCCCATCTAGGCGCTTAAGTGCCCATTTAAAGTCTTCAGCTTTAGCTTCTGGCGTTTAAGTGCCTTGTACAGAGCTTAAGCGCTGCGTTCAGGCTGCTGCTCTTCCTTACTGGTGCTTAAGCACATGCCAAATTTTCCTGGTAGCGTGTTCTACTTCATTTTCTGCTTCCAGCGCTTAAGCTCCCATCTGGGCGCTTAAGCGTTGTTCCTCTGCTACTTCAATACCTTTTTCTTGTTGTCCAAGCTCCAAGTATCCCTACAAACATGTTTTAAGGACTTAGAAATGTAACAATTTATTGAAATTTCCTAATTTTACTTAAGAATTAGCAAAGTAAAGATTAAGGGAAGGTTTTTCACAAAGAAATCTTAATTTTAAGCGTGATAAACGTGAAACACATAAGAAAAACACATAAAACGCTTATCAACATCACCACCAAAAAAACCACAAAGGTCTTGCCACTATATAGAACTATACTTCTTTACACATCATAATAATAACACATTATCCCCATATTTAGAATGTAAGATTGTCATCCACAGACCCCCTCTTTCAGTTTTAATCCTCTAACCCTACTTACCAACATAGCTAAATTAAAATGAGAAAGATATATTTTTTTTTGTTCTAAAATGAGAAAGATATTTAACTCCTAAACATTCGAGCAAATTGTCTCCCAAGAAATTCAAGGTACTTTCTTACCACTTTCACACCCTCCCTAAAGAAAAGAGTACATTAAATAATTAAGAGTAGAAATAATACCTTTGGGGGCTTTGAAAAAGGAAAGGATATACAGACAGTGCAGAGAGTAACGATTTAAGGATGACTATACGACCATTGAAAGATAGGGAACTACAACTCCAAGATGCAACTCTAGATCTCACTCTACATCCCACAGGCTGTCCAAGATACGTAAAAGGAGTTATACCAGGCTTACAACCCAAATCAGCTGCTCCTCGTTCAAGCCAACTATTGGAAACATTAAAACCATATAGTGAACTATTGTGGTAATTCACCTTCAAAACCTTCAAAGAACAAATGTTATTATCAAATGCTTTACACAAAACGATGGTGTCGTTATATTTATTTATTTTGGTGAAAAAAGCCCTTATATTTATATATTTTCTATTCTTTTTGTTCTTTATTATAAGATAACTAAATCACGCGTACTCTTAAAAATCTTTAAATTTAATTAATTTTATTGTTTCTTTGAAAATTATATTATATATGAATTTTATGTGTTATTAAATAATATGTAAGTCAATTATAATTAAAAACTAGAAATAGTAAAAATAAAGGCAAATAAAAAAAAGAATGAATGATCCATGAGAATTATAAAATGATTTTATAAAAAATACTACTATTTCGGTTTTTATATATAAGCATCACTTGACATTAAAAATTAAAGAACTTGTTATGTTTTTTCTATTTTTTTTATCTTTAACTAATAAGGATAGTAAAATTGAATGTTAAAGTAAAAGTGAGTTTTAAATAAGAATAAAATAAAAAATATTAATTTTTTTAATGCTAATATGTTAAAGTAAATTTTTTTAATGTATCAAAAAAAATTTAATTTTTTTAATTTACATGTTTTTCTTTTTCTTTTTATATGTGTACTTAATTGTATATGTAAGAACAATTGTTTGGTATAAGAGAAGTGGGAAGAAAATAAGTAGAGTGGAGAGAAGTGGTTCAAAATTTTTTTTCTTCTATAAAATTAACTATTTTCACTTCATAATCGATACTTTCACTCTATTTTTATCTATTTTTCTTCTATCAAACAAAACATTAAAAAAGGTATTGTGAAAATAAACGGATTGAGTGGCGGCTATAACCCCTGTGTAAAAAAAAGGATATTTTTTCTTTTGTGAAATAAATTTATTTTTGTGAAAATAAATAAATAACTAAATTCTTTAAGATAATAAGAGAATATTTAAAAGAATAAGTAAAAGAATATAGCAACATTCAGAATAAATAAATGAACAGTTTGACTATTGAGTATTGAGCACGCAATTCCCAAAATGTTGAGGCATGTCAGCGAGATAAATTTCTAAATCTGGTTAAAGAAAATTAAGTAGCAAAAAAATCTTGATTAAAGAATAGAATAACAACACAGAAAATAAAAATGATCTATGTTTTGTCCTTTTTCTTTTTCCGTGTATATTTTGAATCTATCATACTACCAATCTACTACTATGTAGTATTATTCTCAATCATGTAATTTAATGGATAAACACATAAAAATATAAATGTATAAAAATTTAAATTTAATCTTTAATTATTATATTCTTCTATGAAAAAAAAAAAAACTACCATGTATTCTCCTTACGTGATAGATGTCTATCACAAGTCAGGAAAATGTGCAAAAATGATTGTTATATTTATGGGTCTTATTAAACAATGTTCTTATAGTATTTGTTAATATTATTAGAATTAAAAAAATAATTATAAGTGTATATTATTCGATTACTGAAGAATAAAAAAAAAATTATATTTTTTCAGTTATTTTTTATTATATTTAGTTCCTTAAAAAGTGCCTTAAGAGCATTATATAACATTTGCTTATATTTATAAGAGTATTTTTAAGTAATGTCTTAAATTACTTGTTAAGATTACTATAATTAAAAAGATCATAATTGTACATTGTTTTGTCCCTCAAAAATACAAAAAATTAAATTTTTAACAATTTTTTAATTATATTTGACTCTTTAAAAAGTATCTTTAGGACGGATGTAAACTTTTGCCTATTTACAATAGGGTTCTTTTAAATTGCACCTAAATTAGCAAACGTTAATAATGACTACTCCTGCCAACCTTATTTATAAGCTACTTTTAACTAAATTACCAAAATAAAAAAACGATAGTTAGTTCATTAAATTTGTCAAAGAAAATAATAATTTTTCAATTATAAACCTAATATAAATGCTTTGATAGATGCATAAGTGTTAAAGCATCACTCTCTATTATTTTACTCTCACTTCGTTATTAAATGAGTCTTTGAAAATTATATAAAGGATAAAAGTGAAAAGAATTAATTAATAAGTTAGTTAGTAAGTTATTAAAAATATCATAATTTCTTCTATGACCAAATATAAGAGCGGAAAAAGTATTGATTTAAGAAAATATTTAAATAATTTTTTTAAAATTTTTTTTCACCCATTTGTCCTTTCAACCATGTATTAATTTGTAACTAATTTTAACTTTAAGCAATTTAATTGGTTAATTTATTAACATATATAAGACAAATTAAAAAAATTCTTTATAACAATAGTAATATCTTCGGACTTCAGTTCTATTTATAAGAAATAAAAAGTAGTATTTTTTTTTGTCATAATTGCAAGAGACTTTACACTTTTTTTAAATATATTAAATGCTAAAAAAAATTTAAAAATATTTACTCTCAATTTATTACAAGCAATTTATATATTTCTCATATGAGTGAATGTATTAGTTAATGAATATTTTATAAATAAAATTTAAATTAATCATTTTATAATTACAAAAAGTCTTTTTTTATAAATTAAAGCATATTATTATTAAAGAGCACAAAATACTTTTAAAATAATAAAAAAAAGTAAAAAAGGTAAGTCAAGCAAAAATAAAGTTCAACCTTCGAGGGCAAGAAAATAAAACAAAGCTAAACAAACATCAACCAGTAAAAGAAAATTCAGCAAGGCCACCATACAAAATAAGTGAGCTAAACATTGCACTGAATTAAAGAATCAATTTGTCGGGTGCCACTATTCACACCACACAGTTCTCAAAACACACCACACACTACTTTCTTTTTTCCAAATTTGCCCTCCAACCGGAAATAAATATCAGGGCGAAACCGGAAATAAATATCCGGGCGAAACCGGAAATGATTTTTCAGATGGAACCGAATATTATTTTTCGGATGGAACCGAATATTATTTTCCGAATGGAACCGGATATTATTTTTCGGTTGGTATTTTTTTGAAAAAAAAATATTTTACTTATTTTAATTATGTTGAAAAAAGTAATTGCACAACAAAGTATTTGAAAAATTGTAATATTAATTTATGATATGAAAAAAAGTAATTTTATAATTTATTAGAATATTATTTCTCTATATTATTAGGATATATAGTTTTGTATTATATTAATTTGTTTTTTTTAATGAATATTTTTTTATAATGAATTATATAAGGTTTGTATTATATTAATTTGTATTATGTAAGAAATATAACTATGTTATAGTGAATTATTGAAGTTTTTATTAATAAATAATATTGTAATTTTTGCGGATTAAAGATGGTGAATCCATATCACATAATTTTATCAGAGATTTAGCTAACATAATACTAAAGTTTTGGTTTAGACTTCTTAAATTTAATATTACAATTTTAACATGATTAATATTACAATTTTTCAAATACTTTTTTGTGCAATTACTTTTTTCAACATAATTAAAATAAGTAAAATATTTTTTTTTTTAAAAAATACCAACCGAAAAATAATATCCGGTTCCACCCGGAAAATAATATCCGGTTCCATCCGGAAAATAATATTCAGTTCCATCCGGAAAATCACTTTCGCCCGGATATTTATTTCCGGTTGGAGGACAAATTTGAAAAAAAAAAGTAACGTATGATGTGTTTTAAGAACTGTGTGGTGTGAATAGTAACGATCCAATTTGTCATTGAATAATAAAAAGACAGAGTAAAAGCTTTAATCTAAAGCTGCGAGTGAATCTTGTAATTATAAAAAGTTTTATTAAATACTTTTTTTTATGTTAAAATGTAAGATTTTTTAAAGAGTTTTTGTTTGTCCTATTTTATAGGACACTTTGAGAATTTTTGTGCATATTTTTTTTTTTTACCATTATGTCCTTGCTACTCAACTAATTTTGATGAATATTAATTAAGAGAGAGTGATGTGATAGAAAGGGATTGAAAAGGTAAATTTAAAAACTAATACTTTTTGTTAGACAAATTTAATGGATTTAACTAAATTAACCACTTTTCTTAATTCTCACAATATTGATCTAAGATGTCTTACATTTTGAGACGGAGGGAGTATATTTTATTAGTCTAATATTAGTTATATTATATATATATATATATATATATATATATATATATATATATATATATGGCTTTGTTAACGTACTCCCATCTATTTTATAGAAACAGTACGTTAGCAAGCTACACCTTTTGAGTGTATTTTAAAAAATCTAGTTATAACTTGATAATACACTCATTTTATAAAACAATTGAGTTACGTTAGCAAGCCCTACCAGAGTTTGCTAACGTACACCCACTTGTTTTATAGAATGAGTGGTTAGCAAGCTACACCTTGTGAGTATATTTTAAAATTTCAAGTTATAACTTGTTAACGCACACCTTCTAAAAAAAGCAACCGGGTATACGTTAGTCAACCCCGTATATATATATATATATATATATATATATATATATATAAAATTGGAGGCAATATAATAATAATTATTACATAAATAAAGAGTAGTACTAAGCTACTGGCTAAAAAAACGTAAAGATTATTCTATTGGAATTGGATTGGAAGAATAATAAAAGGAGATAAACCCAAGAAGAAAAGTGTAATTAAATTCCCAATTGCGACATTTTGGGCAGTTTTCATTTTCAATCTCAATTCTACAACGATCACGCAGCAAACCCGCACATCTTTTTTTAATAAAATCAATGAGCAACCACTTTACCAAAACTCCAAAACACTCCGGTGACAGTGACAGCTTCTAAACCTTCAACCGCTACAAAACCACCACACCGGCGTGATCACAACGCTACTCTCACTCTCACTCCATCGTCACTCGCTATGCCTCCGGAAGACCACCACCAACCGCTGCTATCCAATTCCGACGAAGTCGAAGAAGAAACCGCCTATGATTCCTCGGAGAAGATAGTGGTGGTTGGAATCGACGAACACGACGGCGACGGCACTAAAACACCGCCGTTCTCATGGAAGAAGCTGTGGCTGTTCACAGGCCCGGGCTTCCTGATGAGCATCGCATTCCTCGATCCTGGAAACCTGGAAGGAGATCTTCAATCTGGTGCTATTGCTGGTTACTCACTCTTGTGGCTTCTCATGTGGGCTACGGCTATGGGCCTTGTGATTCAGCTTCTGTCGGCGCGGCTCGGAGTTGCTACTGGGAGACACTTGGCTGAGCTATGCAGAGAGGAGTATCCTTCTTGGGCTAGGATTGTGCTGTGGTTGATGACTGAGGTTGCTCTTATTGGTTCTGATATACAGGAAGTTATTGGAAGTGCTATTGCTATTAGGATTCTTAGTAATGGTGTTGTTCCTCTTTGGGCTGGGGTTGTCATTACTGCTTTGGATTGGTAATTTTTGTTTCTTAGTTAACTTTCTTTTTCCCAATTAAAGATTTGGCCAATTCGTGTTGTTTCGAATCGCGTTGGTGATTTATTTTTCAACTGTGAAGTGTGTTTGAGGAATGTGTTATGTGAAATGTTTTGTGTAGAGGATCTTGTAGAGCTTTGAAAATTCAGAAAAAAATTAACTTCTACTTGAAATTTGGTGCAAAAAGGTTTAGGTATTAAATGTTTAGATAATTCATCTAATTATTGTTTCTAAATTGGCTGCTATAGAGGTGATTTCCCACAAGTCTCTTTTTCATGTAAGAGGGGTGTGGTAAGAGAGATAGGTAGAACTGCAGAAGGAGAGGAAGAGAGAGAAAGCAAGAGATGTTATACTTGATGATAAGGGTTTTGTTTGGTAAAATTAGTTTATAGCTTATAGTTTATAGTCTATAACTTGTAGTTTGTGACTTATAGTTTATAGCTTATTGTTAAGTAGAAGTGTTTGGTAAAATTAGCTTATGACAAGCTAAAAATGTGTTAAATGACTAAAAGGGACATGCACTAATTACATATAATAAATGATTTGAAAAAGTAAAATATAATAAATTACCTAAGGGCAAAATAGGAAGAAATTATTGAAAGCTAGTTATAAGCTACAAGCTATAAGCTATAAGCTATCTCAAGTAGCTTTTCATAAGTTAGCTTTTACAAGCTATAAGTTATAAGCTTGTAGTTACCAAACACTTCCACTTGACAATGAGCTACAAGCTCCTAAATAAGCTATAAGCTAGTGTAAGAGAAATGAAGTGCAAGAGTATAATTATTGTAATGATATCAATCCTGGGATGGGGAGTGGGTTATGTAGTGCTTTTTGGAGAGTAAAATATCAGTTGAGCTTGTAGGGAAGACTTTATTGACTGGAGCTATTAAGTTGAAAATTAGAAGGTATTGTTGAGTCCATCACTCACAAAGTGCTTTTTTCTGTTCCAGCATTTTAGAGAACATTTTTACTTGTTAAAACTATGTATGGTGCTGCAATTAACATCTATTTAGTTTCTTTGTTTCAGTTTTATCTTTCTCTTTCTCGAGAACTATGGTGTGAGGAAGTTGGAAGCCTTTTTTGCTGTTCTGATTGGTATAATGGCACTCTCATTTGCGTGGATGTTTGGTGAGACAAAACCTAATGGTGTTGATGTTCTTGTCGGTAAGGAGCTTAAACTGTTGACTTGGATGGATGCAACTTTTACTTCATTGTTAGTAAATCCTTAGGTGTGCTCTTACTTTATAACTGATACATGCTCCGATTTTATCTTTGAAGGTATTTTGGTTCCTAAACTTAGCTCCAGAACCATACAGCAAGCTGTTGGAGTTGTTGGTTGCATCATTATGCCTCACAATGTATTTTTGCATTCTGCTCTTGTTCAATCAAGGCAGATTGACCCCAGCAAGAGAGGCCGTGTTCAAGAAGCTCTTAATTACTACTCTATAGAATCAACCATTGCCCTTGTGGTCTCCTTTGTCATTAATATATTTGTCACGACTGTGTTTGCGAAGGCCTTTTATGGTACTGAAATAGCAAATAGCATTGGTCTTGTAAATGCAGGGCAGTACCTTCAGGAGAAGTATGGGGGCGGAATATTCCCAATCCTATATATATGGGGTATTGGGTTATTAGCAGCTGGTCAAAGTAGCACTATTACTGGTACATATGCTGGTCAATTTATCATGGGTGGTTTCCTGAATTTAAGGTTGAAAAAATGGTTGCGGGCATTAATTACGCGAAGTTTTGCAATCATCCCAACCATGATAGTTGCTCTTATATTTGATACGTCAGAGGAATCGTTAGATGTTCTGAATGAATGGCTTAATGTTCTTCAGTCAGTTCAAATTCCCTTTGCACTCATTCCCTTGCTTTGTTTGGTCTCTAAGGAACAGATAATGGGTAGTTTCAAAATTGGCCCTGTCCTCAAGGTACATTTTCTCTCAGCTGCATTTTGTTCACACCGGTCGCTTACCTGTTATCCATGACCCATTTAATATAAAATTGCTGTCTGTATACTCTTCCTATATGGGTCATCAATTAAGTAAACCTGAGGATGAGATAATTCAGAAATGTCCCCATGTTGACATTTGCTGTTTGCTATTAAGGCAAGAGATAATTCAGAATATCTTAGATTTTAAAAATACAAATTGGTGACATGATTTTACTGTCCTGTGATCCTGTCAGATTAAAGGAGGTAAGATGGTGGAGGGTCCTTCGAAATAATTCCCCTACTTTCTTCCCTTTCCACCTTTATCTTCTTAATAAGTATTTCTGCATTATTATCAGTAGTTAATATAAAGCTGTAAATTCTCTTTATTCTTTTCTCGGTGCATATTTTTATTTATCATGAGGTTATATTTTCAATGCTATGTATTATGCAGATTTATAGGGTTTTGCTGCAGTTGGAAACTGCATATGATTCATCATTGGCATTAAACATTCTGTATATTCATATATGTGATAAGTTATGTCAATCTGTGAGATTTTGATAATTTTTCTACTTAAGGCAGCGAGATTAATTTGTGCTTTCCAAAGATAAGTAGTTCAGGGCTTCCTTTCTTGTGCCTCTAATCCCTTTTCCTTTCCTTTTTTTGTTGTTTTTTTTTTCTTTGGATGGATTGGTACTACTTGTTACTTACACTGAGCATGCTAAAATATATTGTTAATTTGATGCTTTGACCTTTAGGTAAGTGTTATTAAACCATAACTTCCCTGGAAATTAGATGTATATAGAGTTATAGACCAACACCACTTTGCCTGATATTCTGTTCAGTTTGTTTAGATCAAGTGTATAATAGTCATGTGACTCATGGTTGTCTTATGATATGGTTACAGACTGTTTCCTGGCTTGTGGCTGCTCTGGTGATAGTGATAAATGGCTATCTTCTGCTTGAATTCTTCTCCTCTGAAGTGAACGGAGTTGCCGTCGCCACTGTAGTGTGTGTAATTACGGCTGCATATGTTGCCTTTGTAATTTACCTTATTGCACGGGCCATTACTTTTTCACCTTGGCAACGCTTAACTGGATCAAAGACAGTTCCTAGCAGAGAATTGAGCTGATAATTCTTGTTCCTGAAAACAATGGAGAAGGAAATGCTATGCCACTGAAGGCTTTCAAGAATACTTTTGTTTCCAATTATTTTTAGGCATACTCTTTCTTGATATTTATATAACAGCTTTCAATTTGATGCAGGGGGCAGTGTTATACCTTATTGGCTGCCTGTACTTTAATGAAACAAGTCAGAGTAGATGTTTCTGTATTATGCCAAAGAAATTAATAGATAATTTATTATGTATCTGTAAGCATGCCTTGAACAATCTGCTATAATGTTATTGAGACACGTTTTAAAGCTATGATGTTGATAGGACCTTGACCATTTGGGCCAAGGCCCAATTACTTAGGCTAAGTGCTAGTATTAGTAGTCTATATAAGTAAGGGAATAAAGAGAGAAAAGGGTTATGCATTGTATTTGTAAAAGGTAGTTGATAGGAGCTTAAGCTCTCGGAGAGCCTTATGCTCTTGTTAGGAGTCTTAGACTCTTGGAGGGAGTTATCCCTTTCCTTGTACCTTTGTTTTTCCTACTGTTTCTACACTTTTACAGAAATAACAATCCCATCTTTTCCTTTTCTTTCTTATCCTTTCTCTATTTCTGTCTTTATTGATTTTGGGTCCTATCAGATGTTCAAATAAATAGCTCCTATTTATTGATTGTGGTAATCTACGTGGGAAAAGCATTATTTTGGTGTTTGACTCGGTAATGTCATTTTACTCTAATTTCTATCTTTCAAAGAATTTCACTTTAGTTCTTGATTTTTGTGAAATAATTATTTTTGGTCATTTATCATTCATTTTAGTTTTTGACAGTATAAAAAAGTTGTCCATCTTAATCCTTGATTTCATACATTAATTATTCACAGTAGTCTAACAATGGACTAAAGTGAAATGTTCTTGCAAACCAAAGTAAAAATTTTTTATAGACGAAGACTAAAATGAAATAACCTTGCAGAGTTGGAAACCAAAGTAATGGTTCACCTGAGAATGTGCTACCCGCGTCCAAATAATTGGCAAAACAGATTGTGGGAAGTACTGGAATGTGAAAACTACATTCGTGTTGATAATTTGTTGAACTCAAGGTGTGCCTTGAGAATTGAGAACTGTTATTTGCAGGTAATGTTTTATGCACGAGTTCTTTTTGGATATATTGGGATGGAACTTACAAATCAACCCAAACCCCTTCCAGCCACCTTCAGTGTAGCTTTCATTTAGAAGCTAAGGATACTTATTGTCAATTTCTGTTATTTTATGCATTATAATTTATAATTCATTGGAGCTTTCGTTTTCTAACTGCCCATGGTATTAAAATAACAAGTGTTGTGAATTCACATTCCAGCTATTAACTGATTGTTTGCATTATTTATAGTCATCTGTAAATTCTCAATTTTTTGCAGAATGATATCAATGCATGTGAGCTGGCTGCATTTAAAACTGTAAATAAATATATAGAAGAATGTGAGCTAAACACCAAAAAAAGTAGATTGATAATACATTGCACATCAGCAGAAGTATTTTAGTCTAATATCCTGCAAACTTTTGATGCAAAATTTATGGTTGTTGACACTGGTGCCATCCATTTTTTTTTGGGACAAGAAATGACAGTGATGCCCTTAACACACCTCAAATGACAATTCAAATTTTTAGATCACCAATCCGGCGAAAATATACGAATTGGTGATCTGTGCATAAGCTTATGGATAGTTAATTTGTTAATACAAATGTCTTTTAATATAGAGATTGTTAATATGTGAAACTCCATACGGATAACTTATTCGTAAATATAAATAATCTTATTTTTTAGAAGTTTTAAATGGTTAGTTTGTATTTACATGTACGGACAATTAATTTATATATATTTGTTAATTATCAATTTTACATATACGAATTAGTTCTGTAAGTACTATTCTAAACCATTTATTCAGTCAAGGGTAAGATTAACATAATATAATATCTAAAAAATGTAATGGTAGCACCAATTCCAATCGGCCAAATTTACTCGCCCACGGGGATGCTAAATAAAAATTTTCTTTTAAGAGATTACTAAAACACCTAAATGATAATTTTAGATTAATTACTAGCACTTAATTATTATAGGAACCACACACATATTGGGAGATATATTATATTTTTAAGAATGTTTATATTATTATTTATAACATATTGAATTTTTTAAATTGTGTAGTTCATAAAATTTATGTAGTTAACAATTTTTGTTGTGAATTATATTTACACCTAAATATGTTATTCACCCATGGGATCATGAATTCGGATTAAACAGTAGATTTAAATCATAACACGGACTTCTTACAAGCTAGGAGTAATATAATTTTTAAAATTTCTTAATTTTCTTAGTCTTGAATTATGTTATCTTTAAAAATATAATTATTCTTAAAAGAATAACTAGCACATAGGTATAAAGATTTTAGATTAAAGAGTACTTTTTAAGTATGACAGAAAGCACTCACATATTGAAAGATATACATTTTTAAATCTTTTTAATTTGTAAATTTTCTAACATTTAAAAACATATTATTATTTTTAAAATATAAGTTTTAAAGTTATGTAATCTTTAAAATTTATTTACTTGATAAGTCTATTTTTTAATTATAATTAGTTTTGAATATATAGTTCATCTATGAGAATCATGACTTCAGTTAAAACAATAATAGTTAAATTATGATATGAAACATATACAAGCAGAGAAAAATAAAAGTTAACAATTTTTAAAATTTTATTAATTTAAAACATTCTCTCTCCTTATATGAGTTGAATATTTAATTATAGAGCAGTGCTATTCCTTACGAAAAAATACGAAAGTTATGAATTAAGGATAACCCTTGGATGATCTATAAAAATACATGAGACCTTAAGTAATTAAGTGCTGGACTAATAATCAAAGGTGTTTATTTTCTTTTATCGGTAAAACACACATATAAACTACACTAAATTTCCTTATAAATCTAGATCATTGAGGACCGAACCCCACACTTTAAGCTCTAAGAGCTCCATCTTATCCCGTCTCCTGATGCCATTTGAGCTACAAGCTCTTGGCATGTCACCTTGTTACTTGGAACATATTTGCACTCCAAAGGATCGCGGAGGTTTGAGTTGTCATTGTGCCCATGATCAAAACATGGTCTTCTTTGTTTAATTGGGATGACGACTTTTGACAAATAAGGACTCGCTTTGGACCCGTGTTTTACGTGCCAAGTATTGGACTAATTTTAGTAGCTACGCTTCCTTCCAACGCTTGGGTTCCTTTTTTTTTTTTGTTTGGAAAGGTATTGTTCATGTCTGGAAATATTTGGAAGAAGGCATATCTTGGAATATTTGCAATGGCTTGAAGAC
Organism: Cyamopsis tetragonoloba; assembly: GCA_037177725.1. Taxonomy (NCBI): domain Eukaryota; kingdom Viridiplantae; phylum Streptophyta; class Magnoliopsida; order Fabales; family Fabaceae; genus Cyamopsis; species Cyamopsis tetragonoloba. The sequence goes on along the minus strand of CM074120.1, from coordinate 39,170,267 downwards.
TAAATTCTGGACGGATACTTGAGTGAAGGGTCATGGTCGTTTGATGAATCTCTTACCTTATCACCTCGTTGAACCTGTTGCAAATTACTCGGTGGCTCATTACATTGACTCTAATGGGTGGAATTGGGCAACGATTAGACACCTTCTGGATGATGATACTTGTTAACCAATTGCTAGTATTCCTTGTCCTAGCTTGATGATGCCTGATGATAGTCCCTCTTGGTCTCTCTCCACATATGATTTGTTTGATCTGAAATATGCTTACAAGCTTGTTATCTATGACCGCTTATGGAATTACCCTCCCATTTCCCTCTTTGATGTTGTTTGGAAGATAGCTAATGGCAAATTACTTACAAACGATGAGTGAGCGGCTCAATGGATGACAAATGATGCTTCGTGTCCTTTATGTGGGAATCAAGACGAGTCAATTATGTACATTATGCGTGATTTTGATGAGGTTGCCCAAGTCTGGTCTTCTTTAGTCTCTCATCATGTTTGGGCGCTCTTCAGCAGTCTGGGCCAACACTCTTGGCTTGTTGATAATCTGCAAGCAATTGTGCATCCTAGTTGGCCTTTCGTATTTGGCGTCATGTGCTAGACCCTTTGGAATAATAGGAACGAACTTGTCTTTAAGGGTTGACGTGTCTCTTTTTATCAAACTTTGCAGGTGTTGAACTGTATGCTTCTCTTTCATTGTGCATCTGTTCAACAATCCAAGTGATTCCTTCGATCATCCTCCAAGGCTGAAGTGATGGTAGCTTAGAAGTCGCCGCCTCGAGATTTCATTAAGCTTAGTGTCGATGCTTACGTGCGGAGATCGAACAGAGAAGTAACCGGAGTAGGGAAGTTCATATTTGGATTTTGTCGCAAGATTGGCTCGTGTACACCGGTTATGGCGGAGTTGTGGGGTCTTTGACATGGCTTTCAGACTCATTGTATTGTGGAGATAGATTTTATGGTTGTCAAGCTACTTATTGATAAAGACTGTGATCCTTCTCATTTCTGTTTTGTTTTAACTTTTAATGAAGCGAATTCAAAGTCTGGTTGTCTCTATGAATCTTTTCAGCCTGAATCATGTCTTCTTGGAGGCAAATAGATGTGTCAATATGTTTGCAAAATTAACTCATCTAGATAATTTTGATAACATGATTTTTATGTTCCCCTTCTTGTTTAGTTCTTCTGCCACAAGAGGACGCTTATGACATTGCATTTTTACACATAACCTCCTTGTAGTTCTTCTTGGGTCTTAGTACCTCGTTTAATATAAAAAAAAAAAAAGTCCAACGTGTATACTCTTTTATGTTAATAATTTACCGTAAATTTAATTTTTGAAAAGTACTTTTAAAATTTAAATATAAATGATAAGCTAACTTATTCCGTACATCAGATAAGTACCTTGGCAGTTTAAAATTAAATTTAAAAAGAAAAAAAAGAACTCAGCCACGCCCAAAAAAAATAGTAAAAAAAAAAAACTGGAAATGGATGTGTTGATTCAGGCTGAGGGTCGTTTTTCACTTCCCTCCATTCCCCTTTGCGTAATTGAGACATAAGAAGGGGAACTTCATTTTTCTCCATCAGGCCTTCACTTCTTATCTCACTTTCTTCTCCGTGATCGTTCGCCTATTTAAACTGGAAACCAATTCTCTAACCTGTACTCGGAGTCATGGCGGTGACACTGACTCTGTTCATCTCCGTCGCGTCCCTTATCCTACACCTCGCGCGATTCGCTGTCTCCGGTGACCCCAACAGCGACGTCTTACTCTTGCGTACTGATCACGAGGACGCTCATCGTAACGCCATGATTCTCCCGCTTCATCTCTCTTCTCCAGATCCTTCTCTCTCGGCCTTCAATCCCCGTCGTCAACTCCAACAATCCGAGTCCAATCGCCGCCCTATCGCTCGCATGAGACTCTACGACGATCTCCTTCGGAACGGGTTAATCACTTTCTCTATGTCTCTTCTTTTTTCTAATGAATTTCGATTTGCCTGCTCTAAAGAAAGTAGTCATTTGCGGACGGTATAAGTTACTAGATGATTTAGTGCGTGTTGTTTTTATAATCTCTGTGAAAAACTTTTTGAAAATTAAGCATTTATCTCTCTAAAATTAAGCTTTCAATTCAAATCAGAGGTGAATATATCTTTGCTTTCGCACTCTAATCAATCTCAGAGGAGCTGAATTCAACGAATTCACTGATTTTTGACTAATGAGTAAGTTGCATACGCCCTTACATTAAAGTAGGTAAAATTTAAGAGATGCTTTGATAAAGTTAGGAGATAATTCACTTCAAACCAGAGGTGAATTTATCTTTAGTTTCTCACTCTGTACATTCAGCCAGTTTAGAGGAGCTAAATTCAATAAATTTACTGATTTGCTTAAATTAAAAAAAAATAAATTCTGATTTATTTATGTGTGTATGTTTTGGAAATTGGATGGAGTAGGTATTACACGACGCGGCTTTGGATCGGTACTCCTCCGCAGAGGTTTGCTCTTATTGTTGATACAGGGAGTACTGTTACGTATGTCCCGTGCTCTACTTGCAGACACTGTGGTTGGCACCAGGTTAGGTGATGCTTTTGTGTGTTCTTTATGTGTTGGCATTCGGAATAATATGTCAATATTTATATTTTTTGATTATTCAATTTGTATTCAAGAGTTTGACTATTGGATTGCTGTAGATATGACAAAGGATTATCAAAAATAAACTTGTAAGGTGTTGTATGATTATTTGGTTTGTAGCTGAGGTTTTTGTTTGTAGTAGTACTTGTGACTTTGTTATCTGCATACCAGTGAAAATGGAAGAACATGGAGGAGTGCTAGTGATTTTTGATACAATTTAGAGTCCGTGTGTTTCTCCATGGCTACATTGCAGCTCACCTTTGTTCAGTGTAAAAAAAAAGCTGTGGGAAAACATGCCTCTGGCCTGAGAACAGTGTTGTTGCGGTGTATTAAATCTTATCCGATGACCACTTGCCTTCATTTTTATTCTTCCATTTCCTCTTTCCCATTTTTACTTCTACCACCTACCAATCACACCTTTAATGTTGTGCATTAGAATGCTTATGCCTCTTGAATGTTTATTTTGTTTCTGAATATCATTCATTTCATCTTGAAATAGATTAAAAAGAAAGATTTTATTTAGAATTTGTTGTCTGTGCCCAGGTTAGTGTGTCTTACCTGATTTATCTGAAGTAGAATGGTTTTGTGTATCCAAATTTAATTTAACAGGATCCTAAGTTCAAGCCAGACGCCTCAAAAACATATCAACCTTTGAAATGCACATCTGATTGCAACTGTGACAATGACAAGATGCAGTGTATGTATGAGAGACAATATGCTGAAATGAGTTCTAGCAGTGGGGTGCTTGGTGAGGATGTTGTTTACTTTGGAAATCAGAGTGAGCTGGCTCCCCAACGTGCTGTTTTTGGTTGTGAAAATGTTGAGACTGGTGATATTTATAGTCAGCATGCTGATGGCATTATGGGTTTGGGCCGTGGAGATCTAAGTATCATGGATCAGCTGGTTGAGAAAAAGGTAATAAGTGATTCCTTCTCACTATGCTATGGCGGAATGGATGTTGGTGGAGGCGCTATGGTTCTTGGTGGTATATCTCCCCCAGCAGACATGGTCTTTACACATTCGGATCGTGCTCGAAGGTGTGTGTTAAATTTATTATCTTGCAGATATGAGATGTCATGCATTTTCTTAACAAATGCATTTGATTGATCTCACACATTTACTTTAGTTTTGGGATGGCAACAGTCCATACTACAATATAAATCTGAAGGAGATACATGTTTCGGGGAAGCGACTGCGTATAAACCCAAAGATTTTTGATGGAAAACATGGAACTGTCTTGGATAGTGGCACTACTTACGCTTACCTACCAGAAGCTGTATTTGTTGCATTTAAACATGCTGTAAGTTCTCTCATAAATATTACTGTTGAAAGTCTTTCAGGTTCCAGTTTCTAATCTCTCCTCCTGTTGTCTAAAATCCATTGCTTGTTTTCCAGTATGTGATTCTTGTGTTATCAAGTGTGAAGCTATAGTATAATTGTTGAAAATGCCTATATATAATCATACTAGGGTCTTGTTAGATTTTTTTCTCTCTTGAGGAGGCCATGGAGTAATTATTTCGTTCGAATCCGCACACAGAATTAGGAAATTCAGTTAATTAGCGAAATGGATGTGTCATACTGCCATTGTGCCATGGATCATGAAGAATCCTTTTTGTTCTCTCATAATCATTGACAGTTTCATTTATTGATCATTGTTTTTCATAAATTTGTTTTCCTGTTTGCAACATAAAATCAAGCATCTTGTCTACGATATGAATTTTTTTGTCTCTGATGACTCTGATTGTGTATTTATCTATTTGTAGATTAAAGAGGAACTTCACTCTTTGAAGCAAATCGGTGGTCCAGATCCAAACTATAAGGATATATGTTTTTCTGGCGCTGGAACGTACGTCTGTAGCATTCTTAAGGAGTGAATGTACACAGTCCATTGCAGCTTAATTAACAGTTTTGAGTTTACTCGTATTTCAGTGATGTCTCTCAACTCTCTAAAAGCTTTCCAGTGGTTGACATGGTGTTTGGAAATGGTCACAAGTTGTCACTATCACCTGAAAACTACTTGTTCCGGGTTAGTTGTGTAAGAAGATCATTAGTATTTTAGCTTTATTTCCAGTTTGAATGATTTGCTGATTCTTACTTTCCTTGTGGCTATGTTTTATGAAAGCATTCAAAAGTGCGAGGTGCATACTGTCTGGGGATTTTCCCAAATGGAAAGGATCCAACTACTCTATTAGGAGGTAACTTATTTGCTGTAGAGAACTTTGTGCCATTTCATTCTTAGCGCTAATTTAAAATATTGTTTCTCTCTAAATATTGTTAGATGGGTCGCTTCTCAGTTATCGGTTTGTGTGGTACTTTAGTAATCTTTCCTGTATAAATTTTGTTTGCGTAGGTATCATTGTCCGTAACACTCTTGTAATGTATGATCGTGAGCATTCAAAAATCGGTTTCTGGAAAACTAATTGTTCTGAGTTATGGGAAAGATTGCACGTCTCTGATGCCCCACCACCCGTGCCTCCAAATTCAGACGGAACAAATTTAACTCAAGCATTTGAGCCTTCAGTTGCTCCATCTCCATCGCAGTATGATTTACATCAAGGTATTATAAGCTGCTGGTATTCTATTTCCATTTTAAAGTATATAGTAATATAGTAATAATAGTATATAGTGGAATATCACGCTGAAACAAGAATTTGATGTTGCATTTTTTGTTAAAATAGTTCATGTTTTTATTTTATTCTTCAGAAATTAGTGTCATTTCTGTGTAATTTATATGCTCACATCACTATTGACTAATCTGCCTTTCATCTATTTTAATGAGCAGGTGAACTCCAAATTGCTCAAATAACAATTGTAATTTCATTTAACATCAGCTACAAGGATATGAAGCCTTACATTACAGAATTGGCTGGACTCATAGCTCATGAGTTAGATGTTAATACTTCGCAGGTTAGAAGATGGTCACTTAGAAAAATAAAATAATCAAAATGCTGTTTCTTAGTTACAGGTTTAAATATAATTAATTAGTTTGTTGTGATAAAAGGGTTGAATAAACAAAGTACACATATTACCCTGAAAATGGTAAAGATCTACATAATCAACCTTGGCTAGCTCAGTTATTGGATATGGATAGAGGTCCTAGATTTTAGACGTGTATTTGGAACCACTTTTCTTGTATGCAAACTGTTACCATGATTTTAGTTTGGTCAAATTGAATTTTGACCAAATTTAACATGTTTGTATGAACCCTAGCATAATTGGTTATCATGTCCAAACTGTGGTTTCTATAGAAGCAGACTTAGGTGGCTTTTACGAAGGAGGAGTCAATTTTACTCACATTTTACATTTGTAAGTATAATTTAGATAGCTATCTACCAAAAATTGCTTTTATGATATCTGTTATCAAAAGAAAAAATCACATCACTTCAATCTTGTTGAAGAAGAATTTTATAAAATCAAGTTGAACCATCATGAAACCAAGCACACTCATGTGAAAACAATATGCATTTTCAGCTAATTTTTCCTTGTTCCTGTGCATTATTACATTATGATAATAATGTTTTTGGTTGGCATGCCCGCAGGTTCGTTTGATAGATTTTTCTTCCCATGGAAATGGTTCCCTCTCTAGATGGGTCATAACCCCGAGGCCATATGGTGATTCCTTTTCTAATGCCTCCGTAATGGTAAGTTGACATTTGTGCATTTGCATTTGTGTGAAGAGTGAAGACTACCTATTTAATGGCGACTTTCAATGTGACAGGGTATAGTAGCCCGGCTTTCAGAACATCGTATGCAGCTTCCTGACACTTTCGGAAGTTATAAATTAATTGAATGGAATGCTGAGCCTCCACCAAAACGGTAATTTTTTTTCTGGAAAGGAAAAGAAATCAGAAAATTATCTGTCGTCTACCACAGTGTACTTGTAATGCTTGACTTCCTGTTTTATTATTTATAGTACATGCAATACCAAGTTACATAATTTTACATATTCAGATCAGCTGGTAATTCTATTGTGTACTAATTTATTACAATTCATGCTTGAGGTCATGAGTGTTCCTTTCCACATCTGATATTATTTAGAGGGCAGTTGAATGAAGTGTAATTATTTGGCATATTGATGTAATGCTATATTTATTCTTAGAACCAGAAAATATTTATGATATAGTTTTTGTTTGTCAAGCAAATAATTCTTATGACATATACACATTAATACTGCTCTGAAACTGTGAGGGACAACAGGTGAAGTCGAGTCTGAAAACAACTTCGCTATTCTCTTTAGACAACTCGTTATCCTATCTAACCTTGTCTTCGTATTTGTTGATTCAACATATTTTTTCTCTCCATTATTTATTTTAATTACCTATTTTGGTGATCACTTTGCCTCGTGTGCATGTAACTAAAATGTATTCAACCTTCTATTTATTGGGTATGCTAGGCTTTTACTGTAACCATTTCAGATGTTTAACATTTTTTTTCTGCAATGATGCAGGACTTGGTGGCAGCAATATTATTTGGTTGTGCCTTTAGCTGTTTTGCTTACATTGCTTCTGGGATTATCAGCCTTTGGAATATTCTTGATTTGGAAAAACAGGCAGCAAGTAGAACACTCTTACAAACCAGTTGATGCAGCTGTTCCAGAGCAGGAACTTCAGCCATTATGAGTTACTCTTTTGCACTATCGCGGCTTAATGATGTGCCTGATTAGTGTAGCTGGATATTTGAGTCCTTAATGACCATTTTATACAAAAATAAGCACTCAATTGATCAAGATTTTCGTTTCTAAGAAATCAGGCTGTAACTAGAGAATTTCTGATAGATGTACAGAAAGAATTGCTTAGAAGTTGTATCATCTGCAGACACAATTTACTTGTGATAATATTGTTGCAATGTAGGTGTGAATCAAAGGGTGGCAGCATTAGGTTGATTTATAGTTTCGTATAGTGTATGTAATCTTTCCTTTTTCACGTAGCTGATGCTACTTTTTAGTTGGTTTTTGTTCTTATTTTTCTGTTTTTTTTATTTCCCACTAGTGTTAATTATTATTATCTGTGGTCCAAGTCCAAGAAACTCATCCTCTTTATTGTTGCATCACAATCCATTTACTAATCATCAGTAATAAAAATACTCACAAAGTTAGTTTTCTATACACATTGGTTGGGGTTTAAGAACTGAGGTAATTATCAAGTTGGGTTTTATTGACAAATGAAAATATAACACTTTAAGGCCAGTACTTAAAACTATCGATGAATGAAAGTATCCCTTGTTCCCTTTATCTCGTTGAGTAAAAGTCAGTTTCACAGAAACACTGGTTTTGTCAAAAGAAATACAAACTCTTCATACAAATAAACTCATGAATTGTTCTAATTTGTTCGACTAATGCTTTTTTGTTAACTTTCTTGTTTATATTATCTCATGCATGATATTGTCCTGCAACCAACCGAAGGGAAAACAGTAACCATTAAAGGCAAATGTGAAAATTAAGGGTCCGATATTACATTTTTATTACAAATAAAAGTATGTTTGAAAAAAGTAAAAAGTTTTTATTTCTGTTGAGAACTGTTCCTTTATAAAAACAAACATGCCCTGAGCTTTTTAAGGAATATAGGGGTGAGCTCTGAAGGCCTATTCGTTGAGTGTGATATTGGCATTGAACATTTCTTCCTAGCAAAGGAAAGTGAAAAGCATTCATAGATTTGTGCTTAAAGAAAAATCAACCACAACACTCTTTTTAGCATTTTTTATAACTTTAAATAGCATTACTACCCCAAACCTAATAAATGTGTGGCCAGCCGCAAAAAACAGATTCATGTGGGGGTGCTTTGTAAGTAAAAAAATTACAGAGAAAATTAAATTTTCCATATGATACGTGAAGAAACATATTTGATAGTGAAAGATGTTCAGGCTTTAAATATTTGTGAGTCATGTTATATATTACGCGATCTAACACGTTAAAGTGGAATTAATGACGACCCACACTAGCCATTTAAAGCGACTTCCTACTAGCCAAATAATACTACTAGTACCACTACTGTTGAGTGCTAATATTAGTGTGTTTAATTTTACGTTAAAATAAGTTAAAAGTTAAATATAATATTTAAAAGTTATTCTTAATATTACATGTATAGTTTTAAGTTGGGATAAAAAAACAAATTATTTAAAACGTAAAAAGTAATTTTAATAGTATTAAAATTTATTTACATAGAGTATTTTTAATGTGAAACTAAATGTAAATTTATTTACATTAAAATCAACATTAATTTATTGTGAAACCAAAAGCACGACTCTATTGGTGGTCTCAGTCCTTTTCTGTGGCAGGCAAAAGAAAACGTGGATTTGTTAATTATCAACAGTCAGCACCATACAAGATCTGAGAGAATGCGTGGCACTTCAGTAAAAACCTTTTTTTTTTTTGTGCTCTCTAATACTCAAATAATTTATGGGTTTGGTTCTTGTATTTATGATAGGAAAATATCTTTTGAACACTACTTTATTAAATATAAACAAATACTCCTTTCGTTTCTTTTTATTGGTCTCCGTTTTAAAAAAAAATTATTTTTTTTGTCCGTCTCTTTAAAAATTCAAGAACGTATTTATAGTTTGTTTTCCTATTATACCCTTCTCATTTATTACTTTATACCTATACTAAGTAGTAGATAATTAATAATTGTAGAGTTCCAACAAGGGTATAATAGAGAATTATCTCATAATTTTGATAGTTACAAGAGCATTAAATAAATTTCTTAATCGGTGTGTTTTAACCTTAAAAGACACATAAAAAGAAACAGAGGGAGTATGTGTTTAATTATTACTCTATCCGTCCCAAAATATAAGATCCTCTAGAGCTTGTCCCATTTTATATGATCATTTGAAAATTTTTGTGCACATTTAATTTTTTTTTACCATTATACCTTTGCTACTCAATCAATTTTGATGAATCTAAAACATTAATTAAGAAAGAGAGTGAGGTGATAGAAAGAGATTAAAATGATAAATTTGGAAATTAATGCTTTTTGTTAGACAAATTTAATGCATTTAATTAAATTAACCACTTTTCTTATTTCTCGCAATATTAGTCTAGGGAGTCTTATATTTTGGGACGGAATTGATATAAAATTGGATTAAATTATTAAACAGTGCATGCTTAATTTTGGTTTTAACGCAGATTTGATGGAAATAAAAAATTCTCACTTTTTCAAAAGTATTTTTCTTATAATAAAAGTGTAAATAAAGGGACCTATAGAGGGGTCTTTACCCATTGTGTTAACAAAAAAAAGGACCCATAGTTATTTAACCACATGTTTCTTTGTATTTGATCATAAAAAACAAATATGTACATCTGGTCAAATATGTAATATTGTGTACCTAGATGTCACGGACTAAGGTCCGCCATAGACGACTGCAAGTCCTGCCGTGTTCTCTGGTGTAAGCGTAGACCGCAAAGACTCCGACGATCAAATTAGTCTAAGCTAGGGTTTGTATGTAGAATGGAAAAGACCATACATTGGCTTCACGTATTGCGTGAATATTTATATCTGTTAATATATAGGATTTTTTTCTGAGATGGGCGAACCTACTGAGGCCATCCTATGGTCGCGGCCCAACATCCCAGCCTGTCGCATAGAGTTGCCCCCGACATGGGTAAATCAAAATCTCGAGATATGGGTTCACAACATATAAGAATATGTAATTAAATATGAAAAAATATGTACTTAAATTATTATGTAATTATTTAATTAAATCATGTAATAATTTAATTATGAGTTATATTTAATCAAGTATATCAGGTGTATGTATGTGAATACTAGGTGTACATATATCACCACTATATGACTTTATTATTTGAATGCATCTGTCATTATTAGATTATCACAAAATACAAAAGCATGAGATTATCAAATAAAATACAAGAGGCGATATGAATACCGGTAGCATGCTCAAGCATAAGCGAGGTAGCAAAGACGAAAAACCTCGTAATCGACAAAGACAACATGATTTCTACCTTATTTATTATTTAATTTACATTGTTTTGTTATCTGTTTTTATCTTTGTGTAAAATGAAGAAATTACGAAAAAAAAAAAACGTTTATTTTTGTCTGTTTTTCTTATCTATTTCTATTGTGTAACAATTCGTTTCCAAAAATATGAATTTAAGTTTTGAAATTATACTGCTTTATTATTTTTATTGAATTATTATCTCATAATAAATGAAACTCGAATAACAATATCACATATACATGATATCAAACCTAAAAATTATCTTTGGGCAACCAAGAACGCACTTATATATTTTTATAATTAATGTTTCTTCAATAAAAACTTTTGCTTTCGGTTTGCCAAATTTCAATTAAAATTAAGAGAATAAGAGTTAGGACCCCAAAAATGGTGAATGCGCAAGCTGGCGCCTGTAAATTGGTTGAGCCGTAATTGCAAGCCATAAAATTATATGATGAAGTTAGGTCTCCCTTGCTATGCTAGAGAAAAATGAGTAATGCTAGATCTTCCTACTTACCATTTTATTATTATATAAAATATAAAATTAAATATATTTTTAATTTTGAAATTATAAAAAATATTAAAAATATTCTTTAATGAGTAAGAGGAGGATTTGTAAGAACATGAAGTAGGAGGATTAGGAATTACTTGAGAAAAATATGGCACTTATTTTCAACAGATAAGATTACGTAAAGAAATTTAGGTTTAATTGTGTAATTTTGGTCTTTTAATTTTATTAATTATGTGATTTTGGTCTTCAAACTTTTAATTAGGTGATTTTAATCCCTCAATTTTTTTAATTGTGCAATTTTGGTCCCCCAACTTTTAATTATGTAATTTTAGTCCCACAACTTTGTTTATTGTGCGATTTTGGTTCCTTCAATTTTTTTTTAAATTGTGCAATTTTGCTAAACTAATCTATCCTTCATTAAGAAGCTAACGACTAACCTAATCAAACTAATAAAATAAAATGTGCAAGAGCATCAAAATCGTGCAATTAAAAAAATTTCAAACCAAAGTTACATAAATGAAAACTTATTATATGGGTTTGCCTGTGCTGACCATTAGTTTCTTAACAAAAGATGATTAAAAGAATGAAAATCAAGTAATTAGAAAAATTTCGGAATCATAATTATACAATTTAAAGTTAAGGAACTAAAATTGCATAATTGAAAATAAAGAGATTAAAATCGCACAACTAAAAAAATTAAAGTACTAAAAATACAATTAAACCAAAAAATTATAAATTAATCTCTTTTAAAATAACTAAATAAGCGTGTAAAGTTAGAAAAAACACTACTATAATAAAAAGGCCAAATTAGTAAATTGGTCCTGTAAATTTTTTTTTTTCATTTTGGTCCTGTAACTTTAAAAAGTTTCAATTAAGTCCTGTAACTTTGTTCCGGTGAACAAATTGGTCCTATTTTTATTTTCCGGCTAAACAATGCTGAGGTGGCGTTCACCAGACACGTGGATGTCTAGGAGGACGTTGACATGGTTTTAATGAGTTTCAAATGGATCCTATAATAGTTTAAATAAGTTTCAAATTGGTCCTGTAATTGTTTAAATGAGTTTCAATTTGGTCCTGTAAATATTTTAATGAGTTTTAATATGGTCCTTTTCACCAAAGATGGGGAAAGAAGGTTTGAGGTCAGGCATATAAGCTTTACAAGGGACAAGTTTGTGGTGGACTTAAGCCTACTACCACCGGTTGAAGACGAATGTGATGTCATGAGAGGACACGAGACGAAACCGTTAATGATCCACAACAACCACGACCAACAACGAAATCAAAATGGAGCTGGAGAAGAATAAATTCGTTTTTGAAATTTCCCAATTGAAAAACCCTAATTTTATGCTGATTCAGCTATTTTTCCTTTTCCTTTTAAATTCTTTTACTTATCAACGTCAGCATGCTGACTGGATCCATGTCAGCGTCCACCTAGGTATCCATGTGTCCAGTGAAGGCCACCAAGCACTGTTTAGACGGAAAATAAAAATAGGACCAATTTGTTCGCCGGAGCAAAGTTACGGGACTTAATTGAAACTTTTTAAAGTTACAGGACCAAAATAAAACAAAAAAAAAGTTACAGGACCAATTTACTAATTTGGCCTAATAAAAATCATAACCGGCGAACCTTGTACCCACACATGCATGTCTCATACGCTCACCAACTGAACTATATGACTGGGACATTGGCAGCCGTATTTATTAAAAGTGAAATATGCAAAAAAAAAAAAAAATTCATTAAATTACAACTAAACCATAGACCAATAATTATTGAGAGTTGAAAAGTTTAGTTTTAATTTGACTTATAGGCTAATGTTTAGGAAATCGGACTGGACTGGTCGGGTCAGAAATCGGTGGCATGACGGTCCTTATTGTAGTGGAGAGTCGATTTGAGAAAGAACCGGATATTAGACCAGAAAATCGGCGATTTAAATATAGAACCAGTTCCTTAGTAAAAATGCCATTATCACTCAATCACTAGAGATTCTTTAATATATATATATATATATATATATATATATATATATATATATATATATATATATATATATATATATATATGTATGAATGATAGAGTGAATTGAGACTTCCTTAGAGCTACACTCTATGATTTTGGTTTTCCATCGAGGGTGGTTGATCTTATTATATGGGGTGTCCAGGCATCGAGTCTATCTGTTTTGTGGAATGGTTCGAAACTACCTTCCTTCACACCACAAAGAGGCCTAAGACAAGGAGACCCTCTATCTCCGTATCTCTTTGTGTTGTGTATGGAGCGGTTATAGATTCGTATTAAGAACCTTGTTGACCAAAGGGGTTGGAACCCTATGAGGATAACCAAAGATGACATTGGCATATCTCATCTATTTTTTGCCGATGATGTGCTCTTGTTTTGTTAGGCGAGGGATGATCAAATGACGATGGTTTCACAGACTCTTAGTGATTTTTGCTAAGCTTCGGGTCTTAAGGTCAACTTGGAAAAGTCTCAAATGTTGATTTCCAAAAGTGTTGATAGTAGGAAGCAATCACATTTATCTTCTCTTGCGGGAATCAGCATTGCAAGTAGTCTAAGGAAGTATCTGGGTTTACCTTTGTTGAAGGGTCATGTAACGAAGGAGGTTTTTCAGCCTATTATCCAGAGTGTCTCTACAAGGTTATCGTCTTAGAAGAGCAAGTTGTTGACTAAGTCAGGTAAGCTTTGCTTAGCTAAATCTGTACTCTTATCTCTTCTAGTTTATGCTATGCAATCTATGTGGCTTCTGGAGTGTATTTGTGATTACATGGATAAGACCATTAGAAGTTTTATATGGTCTAAGCATGGTAATCAAAGGAGTTAGCACCTTGTTTCTTGGAAGCATATCACCCCACCGAAGAGCAGAGGAGGTCTCGGTGTGCGGAGCGCTAGAAGAAGTAATGAAGCCTTGTTAGGAAAATTGGTAGCAATGTTTTTGGAACAACAAGTTATGGGCTAGAGTTCTCTTAGAGAAATACTTGCTTGCTAATTCTATATTGTCAACTAATTCAAATCCTAGTGGTTCTTATATTTGGAGAGGGATTATTAAAGTAAAAGATGTTCTTAAGGGTGGCTTTGTACCTCATTTGGGTGTTGGGTCTTCATCGTTCTGGTATTCGGATTGGTTAGGAACTTGGAGACTTTGTGAGAGATTTCCGTTTGTCCATATTATTGATACTGAGATTTCTGTATCGGATGTCTGGCGGAATGGAGCTTGGGATTTATCGTCTTTATACGTTGTTGCCTTTGGATATAAGGGATGAAATTCTCAATATTAGTGCTCCCTTCAATCCATCGCAGAATGACATGATTGTGCGAAAACATAAACCGGATGGACTTTATTCTACTGCGTCGGGATATAGCTGGCTAACTAGCGCTGGTGGTACTGATTCTCAGGTTTGGAGGCTGGTGTGGCGCTTTCCTATTCCGGAGAAGATCAGAATTTTTATTTGGTTTCTGGTTTGTGGTGCGCTTCCAACAAATCTCAGGAGGTTCAATTGTAATTTGGCCAATTTTGCACCATGCTCTCGTTGTGGTGCTGCTATCGAAGATGTTGATCATATTTTTCATAAATGTGAGGACTCAAGAGCATTCTGGTTAAGGTACAGAACAATTATTCCTAATGCTACTACTGATATCTCGTTCCAAAACTGGTTATGTGGCTTCCTTCTTAATGCGCATATAGTCCTTCCAATTGATATCATTTATTTGGTGTATTTGGAAGTGGAGGAATTACACTATTTTTGAAGAGCAGCCATGGAATGAAGCTTTTGTTCATCGTAAGGTTTTTATTACCACCTATGAGTGTACCAGGTATCATTGCTCTGGTCTTATGCCTACAAGTTGGAGTTCACCTCCTCAACATGTAATTAAGCTAAGTGTTGATGGGAGCTGGTCTAGTATGCATGACATAATGGGAGGAAATGGAATTGTCAGTTTTGTGAGAAGATGGGTATCTGGTTTCTCTTGTGGAGCGCCTATGGGTGGACCCTTGCATGCTGAAATTTTAGCGCTGGAAGTGGGGTTGCAGCATTGTTAGTCTTTGGATTTCAGGCATGTTATTTGCAAAACTGATTGTCTCCCAATGATCATTTTGGTCACAACATATGTTAACGTTGATAGACATTGGCTACAGCATATTGTCGTCCGAGTTCGTCTTGTCCTTCAATGGGGGTGGAATGTAACAATTATGCATATTTCAAGGGATCAAAATTAGGTGGCAGACACTTTGGCAAACTATGGTGCTCAAGATTGTTCAGAGTTGCGAATATGGAAAAATCCACCTTTATGGATAATTCCTTTTCTTTGTGTTGATTTGAGTTTTTAGTTCTTTGTTTGTCTCTTTACTTTTGTATAAAAAAAAACAAAAAAGAGAGAGAATATAGAGAGATAGATTGATTTTGTCTTCATAATTTTTCACATGGGAGCAGCTTTGGTAGTTGTTAACCGAAGTTGTTAAAACTCAAAACTAGAATAAGAAGTTTAAAAAAAAGGTAATTCAATTGTCACTTTCTTTTGTCTATTGTCACTCTCTTATTAATATTTTTTAATTAAATTTTTTTTCATCCAATAAAATCACAATATTAACATATAAATTTTATTAAAATAATAAAAAAAGAACGACAATAAACAAAAACGAGTAGTAACAGACCAAAAAAATAAAATTCAAAATACTACGCAAACATAGAATGGCATCTTTGTGTGGGTACTTAACCCTTCAAGCAATCCCAAGGTAAAACAACACAAAAAAGGACAAGCATTACTAAAGTACTCTTGATACTATTAATAAAACACATATTAAAAGATTTTTGTGATTATTTTATTATTTTTTATGTAGTATTTAATATTTTTTTCTTTTTTACTGTTATTAAATCACTAATTTAATTAATTTTACTTTTTACCTTGTAAAATTAAAATCTTTATACACTTTCACATTTAAAAATTAAATTTAACCTATAAAATAATTTTTATAATAAATAATTATATTTAACTATTTTTATTAATACTAGTAACTCAATTAAAAATATCAGAAAAAGTAATTATAAATGGCAACAGCATCATCAATTATACAGATTATACTACTAGGAAGAGTTTGAAAGAAGAAAACAATGGTAAATAAATTTAATGTTAGCCCCATGAGAGGGGGCGAGGAGAAAAAACAAAAAATGATACAAGAATGAATATAGTAACACAACAAAACAATAGCCGTGAAAATCTCTCATCTCTCTAGAACATCAAAACAAGTGTTGCCCACCCCAAAGCTAAGCATGCTATCACATTCTTCAACCTTCTCATGCTTTCTGCTCCATTCTGCAATATACCAACAAAGAAAAATATATATATAGCAGAAATTTCAGATCCCAATATTAACTAAGTAATAAGAATAATTTCTAATTTTCTTACACTATATACTTACAAATTTTTCTATTTATTTATAAAAAAATATTTTTAATATTTTTTATAATTTCAAGATTAAAAGTACTTAATTTCATACTTTATATGGTAATAAAATGATAAATAAAATGATTTGTAAGAGGATATAACATTATTCAATTAATAAGAAATTTCCTTTTCCATTGAAAGACATTGGGTGTCTTTGTTGGGTTTGATTTGTGTGTCTTGTTTAATTTAATTAGGAGAGAGATAAACACGATAAAATGAATACTTATGTGAATTTCACACATTTATATGAATCCTAATTAAATTAATATTCAGGTTATATTTATCTCTCTCATTTGAGCCAAATAAAACTTAAAAATATTCAAACCCATTAAGTACAATTAATTCTAAAAAATTAGATCTGCATCAAAATTTAAAATTATTATTAATAAAATTGATTTTGACAAGGTCAGAATCTTACTTAAACATCCTTATAATTAATAATTATGATGAACAAACCATGATACATCCGGACAACAATTGAATTATTTTATTTTGAAATTGGCCATTTGGTGTTTAAACTTTATCAAGACAAACGTGGATTTATTAAAAAGTAATTAAAAATGCAACTCATGATTTTAACTATATTTACATTCGGACTCTGTTCGATTAAATTAACTTATACTTTATTATTTATGATTTATAATTAAGTAGAGATTTTTAATAAAATTAACTTACAATATGTTATAATCGAGTAGTGTTAATTAACACACTCCTTGTCTACGGATCCAAGACTAGATTTCAAAATTGCAGATCCGAGTCAAATTGTAGGAACAGAAAAAATAAGGGCTGTTTGGTTTGCATTTTATTTCTTGTTTTCATTTTTTGTTTTTTGTTTTTTAAAATTTTACAGAAAAAAAATTAAAAATGCTAAAAACAGAATGCTAAAAGTTTTCATCATTTTCAGTTTTTTCTCTATAAAATTTCAAAATACAAAAAACAAACTCAAAACAGAAAATGAAAATACAAACCAAACGGCCCCTAATTAGACCAAAAATCAGAAAGAGAAAGAGAAAAAACGCACCTCATTCTCAGATGATGCAGGACCAGGAGACGAAGCATCGAGGCTGGGTCCCGGAGCTCCAACCGGCGGTGTAGGAGGTCCAAGCAACGCCGGCGACGGTGCCGGAGCACTGTGTTTCTTACTCTTTTTCCCCTTCTTCTTCGACTTGCTCGGAGCCGGAGCAGGAACCTCGGCGCTAGGAGTCACCGCAGGTGCGGGAGTTGTCGATGCGGGTGCAGGGGGAGACTTCGCTGGGGGCGAGCTCACCGGAACCGGAGCAGGCGGAGAACTCACCGGAACTGGTGCCGGTGGAGAGCTCACCGGAGTGACCGCCGGTGGTGACGAAGCCGGAGTCACCGCCGGGGGAGACGCAGCCGGAGGGTTGGTCGCCGGAGCTGGAGTAGCAGCAGCCTTAGACGGAGACGCTGCCGGAGTTGTGGTTGCAGCATTGGGAGAAGATGCCGGGGGTGATGACGTGGGAGAAGCAACCGGAGCAGGTGATTTTGGTTTGGAAGGAGGTGTGGCTGTGGCTGGGGAAGCAGCGGGAGTGGTTGTTGTCACAGGAGAAGTGGTCGGTGCAGCCGCCGGAGATTGACCTCCGACGCCGGCGACGACAATGCAGATGAGAGCAAGGGAGAGAAGACCGTTACGATCCATTTGGGGGAGTGAGATTGGGGAGTGCATCGAGAAGTGTGGAAGAAGATATATAAATAGAGGGTCTGGATGTGTCGGATCAGAATTCAGAACATGGTGGTGGATGGCTTAGATTAGGTGAAATGGGCCACCACTACTAGCCGTTGGATCAATCAACGTGCAAACAAAGAACCTTCGTAATGTTATGGGACCCACGTAGAGTACCGAAGCAAACAAAGATGTGTATATTTGGTTTTCTGCCGGTAAAATTTAAGTTAGTTAAAAGTAAGTTGGATAGAATTAAGTTAATTTAAAAGTTAGTTTAGTTTAATAAAATTTATGTTTGAATATTTTTAGTAAAAAGTAAGTTTAGTAAATTGATAATTGTTTGAATAAGAAGATAAAAGTATTTTTATGAACTAAAATAGTAGAACTAAAAGTACTTTTAACACAAAGAAAAGTGACTTATGAACTTCATTGACCAAACTCACTTTTTATGTCAAACCTAGTTTTGATAATTTGACTTAACTAAAAAACAAGCATTATAATACATAATTTTATGCAGCTAAAAGTATTTTTTTTCAACCAGTCTCAAATCTAAACACACATTTAGGTAATGTTTGGTAGACGTACTTGAACAGAACGTAACAGGACACTGTGTACTGTTGTATGTTTGGTGCATTAGAGGAACAGAACATGACACTGAAACCAACGAACGAGACATATTGGTTCCATTAAAAATGGTGGAATGAGAGAGAACAAAACAACACACACAGAAGAATTATCATTATTTTCTTAGAGTCATTTTTTATTAACAAAATAATATATATTTAAATTTCTTAAATTTTATATTATTTTTTTTAACCAAAAAATATTTTTTTAAAAAAATTTACATAATAAAAATATATTTAACATAATTTATGTTTAATATTTTTTTAAAAAAATATATTTAATAATTATATTTATTGAAAAAAGTTTGTATTTAATAATTTATTCTTTCATAAAATATTAATAAAATATTAATATATTTTAAAATTATTATTTAGTTATACTCATAATTTTTAAAAATAAGAAATTTAAAAATATATATTTTTTGTTTTCTTTAATTATATATTTTCTATGCAGTAAAGTAAAATTTTTATGTATTATATAAAAATATTTTTTATATTTTAATCTCGCACTAAATATAAAATAATATATATGATTCTGTTCTTTTCCATGGTCACCAAACGTAATACACAGTTCTGTTCTGTTCCATTCCATTTCATTCTGTTATTACCATTTTATTCCATTCTGTTATGTATCATTCCGTTCCATTCTGTTATGTACCATTCCGTTCCATTCTGTTCTGCATCGTTACGAAACACTACCTTAATATTGCATGGCAAGTGGCAACCGGGGGCTTGTTATCTCGTTCGGTTTAAAATCTAAAGAAATTATTAATATATAAAATTTAAAATTATTTAACGAAAATAAATATTATTAATTTTAGTTAAAAATAATTTTTACTAAAACAAATTTTAAAAAGAAAGGGACCCTAGACCAGTCTAGAAGCGGGCCCACTAGGCCCATGTGATATCGAAGAAAGGGTTTATTAGGCTTAGGTAGTTAGGGAACATAGCACATTTCACCGGGTGACGCTTCCTCCAGTGTGTTTCACACTGTTCTTTTTTTTTTTTCTTTGGCATTCTCAGCCCTAATACTTACTATTGTTTTTTTTTCTTCTTTTCTGGGGGCATCTATTGTTGAAAGTTCTGTTTATTTTTATTTTTTTTTAAAATTGAGCTCATATCTTATTAAGTAAGGGTAGAAATAGGTCAAATTACTCGATAGAGACTTGTGTAAAGTCTATATCAGGTCCAAGTTAAGGCTATTTAAAAAGCCCATTTAATTAAATAAGTCAAGCTTTGGATTTTTCAAAAAACTTCTTAGGTCTAATAGACCAATCTATTTAAATAAGAATTTTTTTAATCTGTGCAATATTGCATATAATAAAAAGCTAAAAGTAAAAGGTTTTTATGAAAAAAATCAAAATTTTAATGAGACTATGTGTAACACAGGATAAATGTTGTGTTTTCTTTCTTTTTCTTATTTGTTAATCTGTACAATATTGCATATGTTAGAAAAATCCTTTAAATAATAATAATAATATTAATGGTAATAATAATAAATTATAATACAATCATATATGTTATTACTATTATTATGTAAAAAATTTAGTGTTATATTTTATTATTGTATATTTGTTGTGTTAAAAGTTTTTTTCACTAGCTTATTTATTTCTTTAGGTCCATTAACTTATTTAAAAGTATGTTTTTAAATAATTTTAGGGACTTTATTATGAATAAGCTTTTAAATTGGTTTTTCAAACCTTAAAAAAATGTTTAAATATGTTTTTCGTTCTTGAAAAATAGAAAAATAAAGATTTAAGTCCTTGAAAACTGTTTTTTAGGATTTAAGTCCTTAAAAAACTCAAAAATAGGGGATATGAGTCCTTGAAAAATACTGATTTAAGGACTCAAATCACCTGTTTAAGGACTTAAATCCTAAAAAATATTTTTTAGAGACTTAAATCCTAATTGTCCTATTTTTCAGGGACGAAAAACATATTTAAGCCTAAAAAAAAATCTATAATAGATAACAGATCAAGCTCAGACCTATAATTTCATAAGTAGGCTCAAGTCTGGTCACCCAAAGCCTATTTTGGCCCAGCTTATTTTCATCCCTAATAGTAGAGAGTCAAACCATGACATATAAAATTAAGAACGATATGAATTACTACAAGCCACGACCGGTGAATAATACTTACCATTGTTTGAAGATATTTTTTTTATTGTAGACTCATATCCTCTTAATTAATATTTTATTCATGGTTGGATTGAGTTTTTTTTTTAGAGCTATAATGTGTTTTTATTAATGGGAATAATTGTTCTCACAATTTTGATGTAAGTGTAATAAATATGAAAAGTATTTTTGAGGGTGTAATTTTTACATGTACTTTTAACAATTGTAACCGACACTCTTAATATAGATTTGGCTTAGGTTCGTGTCTAGTAATCTAACATATTTTCACCTCTAATACTATAGAACAACTTTTGAATTTAATATAATGTCAAACTCAAATAGAAGAATAAATCAAACAAATATTTTTTTTTTCTTTTTTCAAGATATTCACCTTCGAAATCAATGATTAAATCCCTACATATCTCTGCCTAAGTGACAAAATGAGTTATTATTGTATCACACCTTGTGTTATTATTAATTTCAAATCTTCAAATTAACTAAAATGTTACTAAATATTAAATTAATAGATAAACAATAAATAAATAAATCAGAGTTTAATTATTTAATTAAATAAGTAGAATTAAGACATTAATTGGAACATATATGAAAGAAGAGCAAGGATTAAACAATAATTTGATCACATATCATATCTAAAATTTAACTAGTTGACAACATCAATTTCTTATGAATGGTCATAGAGATTTAGTTAATTTAAAGTGAGAATTTGTATAAAAGATATATTCATCCTTGTAGGGTTCTCTTGTGATTTTTAGAAGTCTTGTGCAGTAATAAAAAAAAATCATTTAAATATATGATAGATAATTTTTTTTTTACTTTTATTAATAATTGTAAAAGCAAAATTAAGTACAACAAAAAAGGAAAAAATTGCATTCAAATTATATATCTATTAATATTTATTAATACATATGTCTAAAAGTTGTTATTGTGATTCTAAATCAAATTTATCAAGTAAAAAAAATGTTCTTTTAGCATTCTTCGAAGCAAAATTATCGATTAAATCCTTATAATCAATTTTCTCCAATTCTCAATTGCTATCAACGCTAAACCATTTATAATATAACTTTTTTTTAGGCCCTTATTAATTAGAAGTCATGTACACAAAAATAGTCTCTACACATTCATCAACCGTTCTGCACCCTTAAATCCTTAATTTGAAATATTATATTTCATAGATTAACTTTTAAATAAATGATAAATATATCCTTATTTTTTTTATTTTACACACTAACTCACTTTAGAAAAATTAAATTTCGGTTACGGTATGCCATTCAACTCATAATATCAGATTCGTTATATCCGTTGATTGTTTTTCAAAACAATTATTAATGACGTATTTGAACTTTCAAATTTGAAAAACATACACGCTAGACTTCTTATTAACTAAATTTATAATAATCAAAGCTGAAAAGTGTACGTTTTGAATATAATAGTTTTATGAACTTGTTGTATATTCCCTCCGGTCCTATATATAGGTCATATTTTAGAAGAAATTTTTGGTCTTAAATATAAGTTACTAACTTATTAATTGAGTTTTTTTCTTTTACCCCTTCTATTATTTTCAAAGATTTAATTAATGATAGAGTGAGAAAGAGAGTATAATAAGAAAGAGAAAGAAATATTAATTTTTAAAACATTTACTAGCACATTTAAGTTGAGAGCACAGTTAAAAAATTTCTCTTTTTTTAGACAAATTTAATGAGCTAACTACCATTTCTTAATTTTGTTGATTCGGTTAGATGTGACTTATATATAGGACCGGAGGAGTATTTGTTTAGTAAATCCACATTACATTATTAATTTGAGTTCTTAATAATTCATCGTCAGAGTTGGCATGTTGGGACAAAAAAAAAAAAATACAAAACATAAGTGATCAATCAATGAATCAAAATTTTTAATTTGATAACAACAAAAATGAAATCTAATAATTTATACAATAGCCGTTATATAGTGTAGTTAATATGTCTCTCTCGGTTAGCAGCATATATTTTGTTGTATCAGCTGTTGGTGTTGGGGATACAGCTGGGTTGGTGTGGTGGGGACATTTTTCCATTTTTTACGGAATTATTATCACACCAATCATATTTATTGTTATTCTTTTTAAAATATTTTAAAATTTAAAATATATTCTCCAACCAATAAAATTAGAGTTAAATATCAATATTATTAAAATAATTAAAAAAGTGATAGTAATGATTTTGAAATAGAGAAAACCTCACTTTTCCTTTTGATAAATGGTGGGAACATATTATTTTTGTGTAACGAATCAAACACTATAGACCATAGATGATGTATGTTAAGCAATATTTGTATAGTTTTTTACAATGTCAGAGATCAAATTGAACATTTTAAAACATGTTATCTAAAAACTACGTTGAACTTTATTCAACGATAAAAGGACTAAATAATAAGAAACTAATGAATTTATTTACATCATTTTTTATAATGTCATAGATCTCTTCGAACATTAGGATTCAAGGCACATTGATAATCAATTCTGATGTCATAACAACTTAACATCAATTTCTTTTAACTTGAAGTAAATTACGTAGCTTCAAACAACCATAAACTCAAAATAATTTTCCAAGATTATAAGTTGTTTTTGAGGTTTTAATAACCGATGTCTTCCTACGTTTTCAAATCAAGCCACTTGGACATCTCGATTGAGAACGATTATATCTCGATTTAGAGTTACTTTCTTTGCAACGAGATGGTATCCTTTAAAATCCTTAACCGTTACTTGCCATAATTTGATTTGGACATAATTTGATTTGGACGGAGAATTGGGAAAAAACAAGAAAACCCTCATTTGTTAAGAACATAAAGAAATTGGAAATGAACATAAACATCAAGCATAAATTAGGATTTGAAGATGTCACGTCAATCATAAAACGAAAGCATTTTTTGTCCAGCGTGGCATTAACGTACCACATTGAACTTTTGTTAACACCGTTATAATCAAAATGCTATAAACCTAACTGCATGACATTTGTAAAAGCTAGAGACCTAAGTGTACTCACAAAAATATAAGGGACGAAAGTGAGCAAATTCTACAAAGTCATGGATCGTACAATTTGTAATGGTACTATAATTTGTTTTTAAAAAGTAGAACTTACAAAGTGCAAAGTCATGGATCGTACAAATTATAGGGAGCAAAAGTAGAACTTTTTTTGTTTTTAAAAAAAATACAATATTTAGTCCTTGACCTTTTTAGTGAAAATTTACTTAAATCTTTTAACATTTGTAATGGTGCACTTAGGTCTCTGACATTTTAATTTTTGATTCATTTTGGTCATTAAGATTAGTTAAACGTTAAAATAGTTAATGGAAATCTAACGTGGCATATTAAATGCCATGTTGGACAATGAAAACTATGTCGTTTTCACTTTGAACGTTAAAAAAATCTTTTTTTACAGAAAACGATGTCGTACATCACTTAAGAACGGACTATAATTTCTAAAATTTTGGAAAGTAAAATGCTTTTGAAGTGCATCAACGATAAAGAAAAACTCACAATATTTTGGATTATATGTTATCTCTATAATAAAACAACAACATTTTGGGTGTCTTACATGTCACTTAACCTGCCACATTAGACGATGTTAACACTAAAGTAACGTTAGAGACCAAAATAAATTACAAATAAAAAAGTAGGGGCTATTTGGTTTGCATTTTCATTTCTTGTTTTCACTTTCTGTTTCCTGTTTTATGAAATTTTACAAAGGAAAAACTGAAAATGCTAAAAATAGAAATTCTGTTTTTCAGCATTTTCAATTTTTTTTTTGTAAAATTTCAAAAAACAGGAAACAAAATGAAAACAGAAAATAAAAACGAAAAATGAAAATGCAAATCAAACGACACCTTAGTAATTATTCGAATAAGTCACTTTAGTCCATAAATTATACAAACATTCATTTTAGTCCCCAACTTTCAGGGACTAAAATGACCCATAAAATTGAAAGTTAAGAACTAAAATGACCGATAATAATGAAAGTGAGAGACTAAAATAACTAATTCTGCAAGGGACTAAAGTGACTTATAAAATAAGGGACTATTTTAGTATAATTCAATTTGAAAAAAGCCACTTTGTTTTTCCTCTCATTTTAGAGTGTTTGGATTAACGGTGAAAAATAGATTATTTCAATAATCAATTATGTGTATATTCTTAAAAAGTGATTTTAAACATAATCTTTTATGTTTAAATGATATAAAAATTACCTTTTATATAAATATGAATTTGAATTGTAGAAGAAAAAAAAGAGCAAAAAGCTTTAACCAAAAAGTTCTAAATTCTAACTTATTTAGAAAAAAACTTTTTGCAGTTATAGCGAAACAATATATGAAATAAATTTATAATATTTGATAATGAAATTAATGTCTTAATTACACTTTTGCTCCCTATAATTTGTTGATCGTACAATTTTAGTTCTCAAAGTCTTAATTGAGCGATTTTGGTCCCTTTAAAATTTAAAATGTGAAAATTAAATCATGAGATTCAATTTTCGTCCAATTTAAACTAACTATCACGAATAAACTAATAACAATTTTGAGTAACATCAATAACAATAGTTTAATTTTGCCGGACAACAAATCTCATGATTTAATTTTTACATTTTAAATTTTAGAGATCAAAACCGCTCAATTAAAATTACAAAGATCAAAATTATACAATAAGCTATAGGGATTAAAAATACAATTAACCCGATTAACTTTTGTGTTTCTAATATTTACAGTTGAGAGATGTACCTTAAGTATCCAGACACTCCAAAATTATGGCAAGACCTCTCGCGAACTCTAGACTACCCTTTTTCAAGCATTTAGTTGGATTAAAGCACCCCAATCCTACCTAGCTACTTCAAAAAGTGCAACAGTTGAGGCTGAACATACCGATCGTGGATCTAAACCTAACCATGGGATGCTAAAACCATGAAACATCAAAAGATAAAACAAGAAATTAAGTACCCATCGGGAGTATTAAATAAAAAGATGAAAAGACTAATGGCAGACCCCATTCTCACTCCAACAAGTCTAAACACACTAGATGATGTTAACTACATGAATCTCACCATGCCATTGAGCTCAATCAAAAACAAATTTTTCAAAAATATCATTAATCAAGAGATTTTGTTTAATAAATTCTCCTAAAGTCTTTTTTAGTCTCTCTACTTTTTTTTACGGAATTAATACCCCATTCTCACCCTGAAGAATATAAAAACAATACAAACAAGCTGTAAACGCCACTCCTCATTTTTTTGGGGGAGGGGGAGGGACCAAGCAGTGATTATTGAACTGAACAAAAGAATGGGGAAGATAAACGGCAATTTCTTCATCCGATGCCTTAAATTATATTACTTTACAATCACGAACATATGATTACAATATAAAAAAATCCCCATACAGATTGAGTTTCCTCTATAGGAATATGAATAAGTTAATGTCGATGCTGTTAGAAAGTTATGCTGTACTTTCCAGTAGGTTATGTAGACCAGCAGAAACATAGTTCTTAAGCAACCCATACCTAGAGACCTACAAAAATCAGATGATAAGTTGATTCTACTTTAGCAAACACGTTGAATTGAACCATTCAGTTTTGTGATATACGTATTTATGTATGTTGTTGGGTAATTAACTTCAAACCACAACAATTGCAGTACAAGACTAGAAATTAAACAGTAAACAAAAATTGACAGTTACTCAGTATGCCATTGACTCACCTGGTCATTATTTCAAGGATCTGAATCATCAGAAAAGTTCAAGGCTGCAATAACCGATCCTGTTGTTGCAAAAGTTGATGAGACATCATAGTAGTCCTTCCACGAGGTTGTCACCTTCAGAGAAGGGTAAAGCCAGCTTTTGACCGAATCCACAAAGGAGTTCGGATCAAAATTCAGAATGGCTTCCCAATCAACTTGTAAACCCTGTGGGATACTTCCTGTGAACTCCATATTAGCAGCAAGTAACAAACCCAACATAACTGTAAATCCAACTGCAGCAGATCCTCTGGACAGTGGCATAAAGTTATACCTGGAAAATAATGCAGATAGAGACAGAAATGACTTTAAATGCTGCAAAAGGCAAAGATAATCTACACATTAGATAGTGTCGTACCAGTAATATGTCATCCTTAAAATTGCATCTCTCACGTTTTCAAGAGCGTCGAAATCAGTAGACCCATAATTTTCACCACAATAAGCATTGCAGAGAGCCTAACATATAACATTCCAAAGATGCACACAAGGTAAATTGTCACAGTAACTTGAATAATAAATAAGTAAACATGAGTATTCATATGAAACTTGAAGTTGAAGAAAGATAAAAATTTCTAAACAACTCCATGATAGATGCATCAATCATTCTTTACTGACAAAAGTGACACGGTATCATTGTTAAAGATGAAAAGAAAGAGAAATATTCTTTTCAGAAATAAGCCACCTAAGTGGACTTGGGCTACATGAGGATGAGATCATATCTATTGGCTGAAAGTATAATAGTTGTATGCTATAACATACTTCCCATGCCATTGCCATTTCTGCATCATAATCTTCCCATTTAGCAGGTGTACAAGGTGTTCTAATTCCAAAGTCAAAACCATGTTTCCCCCTGAAAAAATAGTCATCAATTCCCACAACAAAATTACAAGTACGAAAGCAAAGTAAAGCAACAAATTAACTTATAATTTTACTGTATCTAGCTTACGCTTTTACTAGTGTTATCCTAGTCCCTTCAAGTTGTTTCCTGCAGATGCATTAACATCCAGAAATAAGTCTTCAAAATCATCACATTAATGTTTCTCCAGAGTCCAGACACTATTTTCACCATGCGCACTTACCCTTCAAATGCAGTACTATTGCACCAAGTAGCCGACCAGAAATCCTCTCCAACAGCATTATAAAGATCAGAGCATGATTTTGCTTGCATGATCTGCACATTAAATATTAAAGTTTACATTTCATAAAACCATGAACTACAGATATGTTGTTATTCAAACTGTGTTATATAAACAGAGTATGTGTAACAAAAGACCACTATTGAGAATTGGTAATAAATTAACAAGCACAGAGGCAAGAGATAGTATTGAAGCATTTATTCATAAAAATTGATAAGTAATTAAAAAATTTAAAGCTTAGACTATATTTTGAAACGAAGTCCTATTTCTACCAATTAAGAGTAAACCAACTAATTTATGCATATTATGCATAAAAATCATAGATGTGATTGATTCTGAAAGAAAGTTAAAAGTTTTAGCTTTTTCAATTAGAACAGAAGCTAGGCAAGAAACCTATAAACTTTTTAAAAATAAGAGTAAAAAATCAATTTGATCCTCCAAAGATTTACTTATCACCAATTTGGTCCTTCAAAGATTTTCATCACCGAATTAGTTCCTCGGAGATTTGAAATACTATTAAAATAGTCCATCAAAGACTAAAACACTACCAAATTAGTCCCTCAAATTGCACCTAATAAATCTTTGAAGGACCAATTTGGTGACAAAAATCTTTAAGGGACTTGATGACAAACGAACCTTTGAAGGACTAAATTGATGTTTTTCTCTAAAAAATAATAACTACGTTTCCACTTCAAAAGTGATTCTAACTTAACTCACCCTTGCTTTTAAGAGAATATAGATCACTAGAATAGTTTATTTGACTTGATGCATAAGAATTAAGAAATTCTAAAAATCACGCAACTTGAAAATTTCAACTATTATAATGCAAACTTAATTGTATCACCAAACAAAACAATAGCACAAGGGGTGCATCGCTAATTGGGGAAACGTTAAGTAGACTTTTTCCGAAAGTTACACCAGTCGTGATTACAAGTCATGACAGAGGCCTTTTGCAAAGTAAATAAACCTTTGAAACAACAATACAAACATAACAAGTCTAAATCAACAATGCACAAATCACCTCTTCTAATTTTCCATCTTTGGAAAGATGAATGATCTGATCTGTTTTGCTGTAGACATAAGATCTCTCTTTCATGACAGTTTTCGCAACATCTAAGGTCCTGTATCATTTAAAAAAGAATGAGCATCCCAAAGCCAATCAGTCACTATATAGAATTAAAACAGGCTCTTTACCTTTCATAGTTTGGAAAGTAACGGACAACTTTGGCTTGTCCCACAATCATAGGTGTGTGAGAACCAAATCCGGAATTAAACTCTTCGCTGCAGTGCAAAGAAACCATTTCAAAATCCTAGAAAGTATTTGATTTTGACTAAACTCAGAAGTGTTAGTCTGAAGAAGAGGGAAACATTATCCAAATATTGCAGTGGCGAGTAAGAAAAGCAAAAATGTATCTAACCTAGATCAGTACATTTATAAGCCTATTTTCATAAAACAGTATCTATACTTTAGCAACAACAAAAGCCTTATCCTATTAGATGAGGTTAACTACATGAAACACGCAAAGCTATTATGCTCGGTCAAAGATCATATATTTCTACAAAACAGTATATATTTTACCATAAAAGAAAAATTGATTGCCCTTCAACAATTACATAATTCTGAACAAATGTAAACCAATCCTAGCAAAACAATCAACAATGTTGTGAAAGCCCAAATAGTGGAAAATATTGTGGAGGTTAAATTCTACTTTAGGTCATTCTAATTCCAAATAAAATTCAGCCACGTTCCTCTTGTAGGTTACAATTTTTTCTGACTTGGGGATATACTACATCCAATTCTAATCAACAAAGAGTAGTGTTTGAAGTTACTAATATGACCTTACAAAAAAAAAAGGTCATGTTGGCCACACCAACTGAAAAGATAGATTTAAAACTTCAAATATATTTTGAATTTTTGCAAGCTTGGTTACTGAGCATGATAACTCTATCACGCCTAAAGGATTATGGTATTTTGTAATTTATAGATCAACCTAAAGCTATATTAATTATAGAGACCACAGACAATGCACGCAACAGTGTAGATAACTGACAATCTATGGAAGTTCCAAATATAAAGAAAATCATGTAAAATAATTAAATGCATAAACAAAAGTGGGAAGCAATGGCATAATATGTTCTTCTAGAAAACATAACCAAAAGAGTAAACAAAAGTGGGAAGCAATGACATACCTTAGCTTGTTCACCCACACAACAGGGTCACATGGCTCTGAAATCTGTCTCCATCTAACAGCTAATGAGTAAACATCTTGCCATGACATGAAACGGCTGGATGATCTATCATCTGCAATGCCATAAGAAGATGTTTCCAAGGCACTACTTGTGCTACAACCTGCACCTCCCCTATTCTGGCTAGGTATGTTTATTCTTTCCCTTCTCCTGGTCCTTTTGCCATTCTTTGAGCTTGAGTT
Organism: Cyamopsis tetragonoloba; assembly: GCA_037177725.1. Classification (NCBI taxonomy): domain Eukaryota; kingdom Viridiplantae; phylum Streptophyta; class Magnoliopsida; order Fabales; family Fabaceae; genus Cyamopsis; species Cyamopsis tetragonoloba. Next base: position 39,139,987 of record CM074120.1, on the reverse strand, counting down.
GATTTTTTTGGAATTTTTCCATTCCGCTTGAAGGGTACGCCAAACCTTTGAAACCTTTTGTGCAATTTCAATAGCAGCAAATCCTGCCATACGATGCTGATAAATAAGGAAATATTAACATAGAGAATTAGAGATAGAGACATATGAAATAGAAATGTCAACTACATTTAACTACGACCATTGGTTGGATGCAAGTTGTTTTATGCAGATTAAAAAAAGGGAGAAATATAATGAGATGCTGAGAATTATGCAATACTTAGAATCAAGTACTGAGAATAAGAGGGTGTTTGGATTAGCTTTTTTTCAATGGGTAAAAGCTTTTTGCATAGAAAAAACTTTTCAATCATTTTGTGTCATGTTTGGAAAAAATGATGAAAAGCTTTGATTAATTCTATAACAAAGGTCCCCTTGGGACAGCTCTATGGTCAGCTGCTGGACATTTTTCCAACAGCACTTGGGATCGATTCTCAGATAGTGTGTTTCCTTTCCCTTTCCCCCTCCCTCTCCCTCCCCTTCCCTAGTGGGCCTTGCCCACTCGTTTGTAACAAAAAAGAAAAAGCCTTTAGAATATAAGCTGAATTTTAGGCATTATTTTCAAAAACTTTTTTTCCCATCTATTTTCTTCTAAATACCATCCTTTTTTATACAACCCAAACAAAACACTTATCTTCAAATCACTTTTCAGCAAATATACCCAAACCTTAAAAGATTGTGTTATAATTGATTCTTGAAATAATCTAATTTTCATAGCTAATCCAAATACACACTATGAATGCAGGGTATTTTACAGTATTACACATTAATATAACTTGAGAAAGAATACGATCAAGCTTAAAAAGAGGTCCAACACATTAATAATTTCCAAACCTGAGACTTGATGCTATTTTACCCATTACCAAATGGCCAGAGGCACAGACAAGGGCAAGATTCAGAAAATGACACCATAAATATTAAACAGAGCTAAATAATGGGAAATGGCGAATATCTGTACAATGTAAAGACACAAAATAAGCACTCATTGATGTGAAAGACTTGTTGATCATCTTACAAAAATATTGTCAATATAGGTTCCCATCTTTCTGTTGACCACAAAAATAGGATGTAATTCAATGCCCATTGCCTGCTTTTACTCTAGGAAACACAGTATAAAATAAAATTTTTCTTTGAAAGCAACTTATTAGGGGAGAAAAGTGTTTTAGACCTGATTTGGAGTTAGTTCTTTTCTTCCAACCAGAGAAGAGGCATTCTTTAACTGTACTAGTTTCTATAAAGGACTAGGTGCACTATAGATAGTAAAATGCAAGAAACTGCTGGAAAGAAACTCAAGGGAATGTTTCCCATGTCCATAATTTGGTATCCAGATGCTTGTATTTTGTAAAATCATATCTGTTGTTTTTTAATATGCAGTCATACATGTCAACTCTGCACGTTACTCTCTAACATGCAGTCTAGATCTTAATTAATAGAGTTATTCTACCATGATATATTGTCATAGTTATTAACTTATTATTTTTTTGTTGTTTATCACTCAAATTTTCCCTATGATGCATTCAATTTGGGTTCAATAATGATTAAAATTTAAAACTACCAAAAAAAAAACAGAGGTCACAAGCAGGCATGAATTATCTAATTTGAGGCAAATGTGTGTGTATGTGTGCACAATCCATTTTGCATGTTTAATTCTCTTACATTTTGATCTCACTTGAACTCTTTACAATACTTGGAGAGGCCCGTTGAATTTATTTCAAATTCGATTACAGTCCAAATCCCTAATAAAATATAACTGCTAAATCATAAGGATAACAGACAGATCAGAATACAGCATGATATATTCTAAATCAAGGATTGCTGGATTTGTTAGATGAAACATTCAGCAACAATTACCAAATCAAGGGCACCTGAGCTAATAAAAGCCAAAATCTTTTGCTTAGTTCCTTAGACTAATAGGGCAAAGGGAAAGTAGAAATCCAAATTTTCACAAGGACTATGCAAAACTAAATGCATCCATCAAAAGAAAAAAGATTTCATGCAAAATAAAGGAAAATAAAATGATTATAGTTAATAAGCCAAATATATAGACATTAACAAAAAATAACTTTACCTGACGCCTATTAGGTAGGAAACCAGGACAATCATACTGGATTTTCTTGCCGATGGAGTCTGCAGCCTGTATAAGAGTGGCCTTCTGCTTTGTTATAGCTAATTCTTGCTTCCTCAACCTTCCCCTTCTTAAAGACTCGCGCATAGGAGGTTGCCTGTAAACCTTTTCACAGACATTCTTTGGATGCAATCTCTTGCACCAGTACTCCTGAATATATATCATAGACATGCAAATCCAAGCATTACAAAACACAACTTCAACATAAGAGTCTCAAAATAAAGTTTATATACTTCTGAAACTGATGAATTTCTGACATTCAGGCAGCATGGTAACAGTTCACGATTGTAATCCTATACCATAACACATTTAGTGTGTTTTTGGTTCAACTTATTTTAGAGAAAACACTTCTTTCTGAACCTTCTAAGAAATCTTTTTAAAATAAGTCATTTCTCAAAAAATGGTTACGAAACATACACTTAGTTTTGCAAAATTAAGAGATGACAGTATAAAAAAAGGTAGAATAACTTCCATAACTTTTTACCTTAAAAAGTGGATTAATGTCACCATCAATATCAAACCAGTTGAACTCACTGTTAAACTTGGAGGCTGTGTAGAGAGCAATCTCTTTCTGCAAAAGAAAAGAAGAGTTTGAAGCTTATCATAGAACTCAGATCCTAATAGTTAAAACATTTTTTTTATAGGCGAAAGTGCGTCCACTGTGGTTTGAACCAAGGGGCTACTACTCAAAGTAGCACTCTTCAACCACTAGACTAATAGTTAAAACATAAAAGAACAATTTTGACTGTCAATACATCAATACATACAATAACACATGTCCATTAGTTGGATTCATAATGCCCTGAAAGAAATGTAAACTATTTGACATATGTAGCATAATCAACGGAAGGCAAGTGAAAGTTAGCATTTCATAATGAAGACATACATGATAACTAGGAATAATGAAGAGCAAATGCAGTAGAGAACAGTACCAAATTTGAACACAATTTTGACGTTTGCATCAGCAAGCTGTCAGTTTTTATATTGGAATTTGGAAGCATATATTCTCTCTTTCTCAAACCTAATGATGCCTTTGAAATTTTACTACTCCATGTTCACATCAGCAAGTTCTCAGTTTTTATATTGAAAGGCTATAATCTCTCTTGCTCTCCACGCTCCCAACTTTGTCAGTATAATTTTTCAGATCAAAGCAAATGTCCCTGTGATCTTTTTGAAAAATTTTAGGGGTGGGGGACCACATGTTGTACAAATATAATATTTTACAATATAACAAACCTGATAAAAGGCAAGGCACTGGAGCACAAACTTATCCATTGAGTCCAACTCCAAATCCAATGCAGTGTCATAATCCTTGACCTGTGATAGTTAAATAAAGTTGTGGTGTAGACTTAAAAACTTTAACCACATTTCTCCCAAAAATTTAAAAATAAAGTCATACAGCCTCTTTGTACTGGCCAACTGCATGGTAGCATGAAGCTCGTAAATTCAAGCACTCAATGTTGGCAGCATCGATGCTCAACCCCATTGTCAACTCCTTAATAGCCTTCCTGTCACAGTCAAACCCATTTTAAGTCAGAAACAAACTCATGTGGTAGAATATAAAAACTGTTAGGAACCCAAGATCTTAATTGCAAGATTAACAAGAATTAACAGACAAAACGGATCAAGAATAGTTTTATTGCATAGATCAACATGAAGGATTACAGAAATGATAATCTGGTGGAGCTGTGGAGGTAAAATCTGACCAGTCCAAAGCCTGTGGCTCTTTCAGAGGAATGCTATGTCCATTCCCTGCCAAGCAAAAACTGCTTCACAACAAACTACTCTCATGCTGCCTCATTATCCCCACTTTCTACTTTATATAATATTTCCCTAACACTCCCCAACTGTAACCAATTCGCATCTTACATGTATTAGGGCTTGGACCCATTTCACCTGGTCTAACACTGACCCTTGGCATTAAATATTTGAAACCAATTAACTCTGATACATCATCGGCATTGCTATTATAAATTCAAAGCTATCAACTAATCATTATAACTTTAGCAGCATCCAACATTGTCCAATTCATAAGTAATTGATATCCCTAAACCTTATATCGTAGACCAAAATGTAAGTCAGAGACCATTAAATCCACCACTTAATTTTAGGAATCAAATGAATAATAGCTACAGTAAAACTACACGCTTTGAGAATTCAGGCACACTCAGAAACTGAATCTGCGTCATAACTAGTAAGTGCATGTTCTACAACCAGCCAAAATTTACCAATATGAATCATCCTCATGTAGGATCCCATTTCAATCAACATGGTTGATATGAAAAACAGCAAGTAATCCAAGATTCCCCTCATGATCACTCCTAGGTTCCTAAAACCAGTATTCTCAACTTTTTTACTGCCTGAAGGTTTCACCGTATTCCCATGTTACCACAAAATTTTCTTCTACAACTGCTTGTAAGTCTGCCACTATATCTCAAAATATTTGTTACTTTGATTCATGGACCCAATCATCAAAATATTGAAAACTCAAAGAAAGAAAAAGACATGTCAAATAAATATTTAATCTAATAACATTGTATAAATACCTATGCTCTCCCATTGCATGGAACAAAAGGCCATGCAAATAATAAGCTTTTGCAAACCTAGAATCAAAAATCAAAAGAAATCAGCCTTAGATAAAGAGCTAAGTAATAAGCACAAAGTAAAACAAGTGTGAGTGTGTTACAAACCAGCTAACAGAATAATGTGAGTAATACTGTTGATTCATTAACAAAAATTACCTCCCATCAATTTGCAGCACCTGATTTAGACATTCCAAAGCCTTTGTTGGCTTTGATAAGTCTTCATAAAACTGCCAAAAACGTCACATTCAGAATACATTAAAAAGCATATCACAGATAATAAAAAGCTAGGAAAGGTGTTCCATACTTAATAGCTATAAGCGAAAAACTGATAGATCCTGATTACAGCCAACATACAAATTCAGAACAAGGCTATTAACCGAAATGATCAAACAGATCAGTTTGAAGCCTATAATTAGTAATAAGAAGGCATAAAATACGTAATTTGATAGAATTAAGCCTATAAGTGACTCAAAGAAAAATGTAAATGTGAACTAAGCTACTAAGCTAGCATGAAATGGAAACTTCAACTCAACAAGAATGAGCGAATTAAATTTCAGGCAGGCAGAAATGCATGGTGAAAATAGTGAAGATAAAACTAGAGACCAGGGAGCATACAAGTATACAACTGACCACATTCCAAATCATAAAGTAATATCCAAAAAGATGATTCCAGATTTTAAAATCAATCATCTAGCTAAGTTAACAACTTCTAAATGTTATATTCACTTTAGTAGTATGTTGACTCTTTATCAGTACAGCAACATTGATAGATACCTGAGTAAGGTGAGCCCATGCTTCAAGGAAATTTCTATCAATTTGAAGTGATTTTAAATGTGCTTCCTCAGCTTTCTTATATTCACCTAATGAAAATAATGCTAAACCCTGAAAAAGACAATGTTTGCTCAGTAAAACAATTAATATACATTTTCATTCATCAAGGTTTCACGATCAATGAGGATTCACAAGTTAAGAGTTAAAACTTAAAACCCACCAAATATGTATAGGCAGACTTATTATCCCGGTCTAACTGCACACTATCTGAAAGATCTTGAACAGCAGCATCAAACTCTTTAAACTTATAATTGACAATTCCTGCATTGAATTTTATGGATAACATACATTGGACATATATTAGTAGCTACTCTCAACCAAAGTCAGAAAAAAGAAAAACCAAACATAAAAAAAAAAAAAAGGTTCAACATTGCAACCACAATTATTTAGAATCAAACGCCCTTGAATTGAAATTAATAAAGGAATCTTAGACAACATACATGATGATATTAATAATGAGTTAAAGTCAAAAAAATATATCTCACACAAAACTAATCAAGTCCCGTCAGTGTGCATCAACCCATAATAATATATAGAGGAAGGGGAATAGAAACAAGAAATAATTAAGTATTCCAGCATCAATTAGTTATCCAAATAACAAAAATGAAAACACTCAATTTTTAGCAAGATACCTCTCTCATGTAAAATATCTGCCGAGTTGGATTCAAACTCTAATGCCTTAGACAGGTCTTCAATAGCCTGATATAGGAAGCAGTTGTCAGTGTCAATTTTGTTGTTGACTTTTTGTTATTTATGCATGAAAATCATATATTATCCGAACCAATGCTATTAAACTTTTCCCAGCCATTAACTCGTCAAGGTACTGGTCATGGATCAAACATATATATATATAGGATTCGTTGACACCAATTGGTTTTACCCCCAATTCTTACACCAATTAAAACGATATGTCGGAGTTTTTTTTAACGAAACTTACCGTTGGATTTAAAATACTTATCATAAAGATCATACGTACAAAATTTCATGTAAATCCGAGATCGTTTAGTACTCCATCAAAACACTTGTTATTTTCATTATTTTAAAACTATATTTTACGTTACTTTTTAATTACATTGATGGAGTACTAAACGATACGATCTCGGATTGATGTGAAATTTTGTACACATGATCTATACGATAGTAGTTTAAGTCTAACGGTAGGTTTTGTGAAAAAAAAAAACTTCGACATATAGTTTTTAATTGGTGTAAGAATTTGTGTAAAATCAATTGGTGTCAATAGATCCTATCTCATATATATATATATATATTTATAATTTATAAAAGCAATGCTTAATAATTTATTAGTTTAACCATAACCAAAATACATATTTAAATGTGTTGTAAATTAAAAAAATAAATAGCTGGCATGAAATCAAAAACATTTGCAGCATAGTGGCGGAGCCTTTCTTTGGGTTTCTTGAGGTTCAGTGTTTGATTCCCACTTATGCATATCAGAGTATTTTTATGTAATGTGCTTCCTTTGATCTGGATGAACTGAGCCATTCCCAATTAAGCCAGTAAAAATCCAATTTACCGGTTCAATATCAATTCAGTTGCATTTTTGAATACCAGAAGTTAATATCATAACCAGACAAATAGGCAACTCAGTTCACAGTCCAACCCGTCTGACTGACCAGTCAAGCCCAAGTTTTAAAACACAGAAAGAGGTGAGCACAAGAAGCAAAAACAAATAAAAATTATCTTCTTAATTCTTAACTTATTTTACAGTAGAACACATGAAGAGACCACAAACGCCATAGTTACATAAGTCAGTAAATGAATCTATCTCAATAAAAAATAACATAGTTTTCACAAAAATAATTAACTGCTAACTGTTTAGGGGGCTTTACGTAACTGAAAACTGAGTGGTCATGCATGCCTAATCCATATCAAACTCTAACCCATTCTTAAAAGAAGTAAATCCAATCATAAATAAAAACCAAATTCATTTCCATGTCCATTTTCCATAGAAAAAATGGTCCATTCATTAAGTTTGTATGTGTGTATCGATGGATAACACTTGAGATAAAGCTTTTTAACTGAAATAGCCAATTACTCAAACAAGGGTAAGATTCCAATCAGAAATGAGATTTAGCTAAAACTCCAACTGTTTGAGTGATAGTATGATAATATAAGCCACCCTCACCTCAGTAAACTCCCCCATGGCTGCCCAGGCCTGACCTCTCCTCTTCCATGCCTCACCAGCCGATGGATTAAGTTGTATAGCCTAAGATGCATAACATGTAAATTATGTAGAGATAGAAAATACGCGTATCTCTATGCTCCTTTCAGATAGTGTTAGTTCAAAATTCAAATACCTTTGTAAAATCAACTATAGCAGCATCAAGTTCTCTCTTAAATGCATATGCAGTCCCTCTTCCAATCAGTGCCTCGGGATATGCAGGGTTCCCTTTTAGTATCTGCATATAGGCCAAAGCTTGTCATTTGATGATAGAGAACAACATACAATAACAAGTACAATAAAGAAAGACACCACTAGGGAGGGCAAAATCCCACCTTGTCAAAAATGGATATGGCATCAGCATATTTTCCTTCATTAACCTGCAAAACAATTACAATATCAAATATGCTATCGAAGACATAAATACAAAAATACTGCAATACAGCAGCCGTGTAAACAAACCTCTGCAATCCCTCGTGAGAGCCGAAAATCAACACTTATAGACTTCATCTTTGAAATTCGAGCAACAGAGAACTTATTTTTTTTCCTTGCTCTGCCATTCTTTTCATGAGTGAAAACCAACTTACTACTTGGCTTCCTAAGAATTTCAGAAACATCAATTCCGTTCACTTGACCATCACATTTATTAAACTCTCTATCTTCACTATTCAATTCATTTCTTGAGTCAAATTTATCAGTAGATTTCGACAAGATCTCAGATTTATCACTTGCGTTGACACATAGTTTAGCTTGAGCGCTCAACCCATCTTGATTCTCACAGTTTTCAGTCAAGTTCCTAGTACTCATGGAATCAGACTCGGATTGTGGCACAGACAATCCATTAGTTTCGTACAATGCATCATTGCCTTGTTTTGCTGTCATCAGAAGCTCTTCAAGTTCTAGCAACTGCTTAAAATCCGCTGACTGGTGCTGTGCATGTTCATAGCCATGCTCCCATACTAATATAGCATCTGTTTTCCTTCCAATTGATGAAAGCGCATGACCTAGATGACAGAACAAAGCAGAGTTCGAAAGATAATGCACTTGTCACTTTCTATTGTAAAATTTAACAAAACTAAAGTGTGATGATAATCTATGAACAGCATGAACAAATCCATTAAAAAAAAAATTCCATGTTCCAACACAGTTATCAATTTACTCCCTCTAGTGCTTATTATAAGGCATAGTTAACTAAATTATATATATAATGAAAAAAGTAGTTAAACTTAGCTTGGTTCATTAATTTTCACAAAAAGAAGGTATGATAGGAGTATACTAATTTTTTCCCTCTGAATAATGTGTTTGCTATTTGTAATCAAAAGAGTATCAATAATCAAATAATCAAAGTATTTAATAAGGAAAATAATATTAAATGCTTCACAGAGATAGTAAACTGCCTTATAAAAAAGAACCACAAATTTCTTCCAGAAAGTGCTTATAATACAGACCCGAGGGAGTATCATTTATCAACCACCTATGTTGTTCTCGTGAGAACTTAAATCGCATTTCCCACGGAACTAAAAAGATTATTACATAAACACAGTTACGAGGAAGTAGGACTAGAAACTGTTAAACGAATTCGATATGTCAAGTGACCTTTCAGAATGTATGCTTGAAGAACTGCGGGGTCAAGCTGAAGCGCTCTATCACAATCCTTAATCGCGTGCTTGTATAGCTCCAGTTGGCTGTAACAGAAGGCTCGGTTGCTGAAACCAATCACCAGAACAAAAATTGAAGAGTAAATTAAATTAGCATTCACGAGAACAAGTTAATCACGATAAAGAAATGAAATGAGAGGGAATTGGAGCAGAAAATAGTGATTATGCACAAACCATATGTCTTGGATTGAACCGAACTGAGAAACGAGCGAATCGAGAATTCGAATGGCTTTAGACCAGTCCTTGGAGCTGCAGAGCTTGGCTAGCTCGGCTCGCTGAGAGGTGGCAGAAGCCATGGGAGAAGAAGAGAAGCGACTTGGACAGATCAGAAACAATGTGTGTGTGTGTGTGTGTGAGAGCGTGAGTTTCTTCTCTTTTTCAGAGTTTCAATGGGTCCCGATGAAAAGTAAATTTGGGGCTTCCGAAGACGCAGGTCGCAGGGCACGAGGGTAAAATGGAAAAAGCTGGGTTTAGAGGTGCAAAGTTTCGGAATATTTTTTCAAAAAAAGGAAATTGGAAATTGGAAACGGGGAGAAAAAAAAAAAAAGTTAAACAAGTGCACTATGGAGGAAGCGGAATGACACGTGACTCCCAAAATAAGTGACGTGTTGCCAAAATGTGGAGTGAGCCCAACCGACTAGTGACTACGGATCACTAGACCGGTGAACCGTCACCTGAATGGTTCAGTTTTTTTCTTGGATCAGATGTGCAATCAACCTGGTACATATTCGAATGATTTTCAGTTAAACCGATGACTTGGTCGGTGATCTACGATACGACATGTTCATACACTTGAAATAGAAAAAGGAAGAAGACGAAGTGTGGTGGCTTTAGAGACCAAACACAGGCTTTTCAAAGAAATGAAAAACATGAAGTGGGTTAGGTCTTCAACCTTGTGCATTCAACATCATTTTTGCCATCTTTTAACATGACTTGCAAAAATAGATGGAGTATAAAAGATGAAAGTGTAGTGCATTAGCTTTGTTGCTGCGACGCTCGTAGAGAGTGAACAAATTAGGTTAACTTTTGATTATTGCACTTCTACATAAATAAGACCAAGGCCCAATACATTAAACTTAAAAAAAAAGAATCGTGGCCCAATACACTTGTGTAAATACACTTTTGACAAAAAAAAATGAATAAACACTAGTCAAGTAGCCATACATTAACAAGTAGCCAAGTAAACACCCACGTTAGCCCACGGATTGATTCTATTCTTTCTTTAAAAAAAAAAATTGTTTAATGATGCTTAAGATAAGGGTTTCATAGTTCAATTAGCCACTTTCCAAACCCATAATGACGTCATCCTCTTCATCACTCATTAGCATCCCACCAGGCATGAAGCCATCACAGGCCGCGCCTCAATGTCATCAATGGGTTGCGCGGGCAGCCAGTCCACCGCAGGCTAAAATTGACACATGGCAAATAAAGGATTGGACATCTCCATTTCATTGCACCAAATATAACACGTGGCAAAGCTAAAATTAATGGGCGAGATTTAACATTTAATTTTCATTTTTTTAGAAAAAAAGCTGGCTCAATGTTTTGAATGAATTCCAACACTCAACCCACTGTTGTGACCAACGAGCTCTAAATCTCACTCCAAAGGTTGGTCGACAACGTCATCCGCCGAGCAAGCGCCAACCAACCTAGTTTCCTCTACAAGACTGCACCATTTGTGACGACGACCTCCAAAGGCAAGCAAGCACCAATCAATTCAACTTCTTTATAATGGTGTTGTCCTCGATAACGACCTACCAAGGTGAGTAAGCACTTTTCTCTCTGCTTGGATTTTTGAGGTAAGTCTATTTTTTTAGCTTTGTCCATTACATTTCTTTTGTTTTTCCATTTGCCATTCTTTGGGAATTCTCACTCATGCTCTTCTTTCTCCCACACAAGTGGTAGCTCTCTGCAAATTAAAAGTTGCTAGGTAAGTTAGAAAAATCAACATTCTTTTGATATTGCCTTTGGTAAGTCAAATTGTATTGTTGCCAAACTCAAACATAATGGCATTTGGGATTATCATGATAATGACATTGAGTTCATCTATTGCATAGTGATTAGTAATATTTACTATGGATGTTAACTCTATGTAAATGTTTAGAACCTCATTTCTCATTTTCTAGTATCCCAGTACACTATTGGTTGTCCAATTATGTAGCATGTATTCATTCTATGTAATGGTTTGAATGGTATTTGCAGGGAGTGGGGGATATGGGGTCTCTTTTTGTAGTGCTGTAATGTATTTTTGCAAAAATTAGGTGACTAAAGGTGTAAGTTTTAGTGTAACATGCTGGTTTAGCTTTATGAGCAACTAGGAGTATGCCTTATTAGCTTCTTATCCACTTGTATCTCTTTCAAAAGTACTTCTAGTATTTTCTTATTACTGATTTTTTTTGCTGTAAAAAAAATTATTTTGACCATTGTTCTAATAAATTTATTTCATACAGTAAAATCCCACTTTTTTGCAGAATTATGAGGTATGGTGCTATTGTTCTAAGGATTTTCATTTCAAGAGTCTTTTCTTTTGTGCAGGGGTTAAAATCATTGTTATTAAAACTGACTCAGATCGGCCAGTCAGATTGCTAGACCAGGGAACTGGTCACCTAAACGGTTCGGTTTGTTTATTAGATCAGATGTGCAATCAACCCGATACAAACCGTTTAGACTCGGACAGTTTTCAATAAAACCGATGTACGGTTTGACAGGTTCATACATGAGAAATAGAAAAAAGGAAGACGATGAAGTGTAGTGTCTTTAGAAACCAAACACTAGCTTTTTAAAGAAGTGAAAAACATGAAGTGGGTTGGGTCCTCAACGTTGTGCATTCAGCATCATTTTTGTCGTCTTTTAGCATGATTTGCAAAACCAGAGGGAGAATGGAAAATGAAAGTATAGCGCATTAACTTTGTTAGTGTGCCGCTGGTAGAGAGTGAACAAGTTAGGTTTATTTATTTATTTTGCTTGGCTCCAAGTTAGGTTAACTTTTGACGGTTGCACTTTCACCCAAATAAGACCCGAGGTTCAATACATGAAACTTTAAAAAATAAGACCCTTGGCACAATACACTTGTGTAAATACACTTTTGACAGGAAAAATGAATAAACACTAGCTAAGTAGCCATACAATAGTAAGTGAAGTGGCCTCATATTTTTTCCATGGTTGCTTTTTAATTCTAATTGAAAAAACATAGAGTTATTAATTGATAAATATTTTTTCATTAGTTTTAAGTTTTAATATTTGAAAAAAAATTTAGTTTTAATTGTTGAGTATGACAAATATATTTAGAGGAACAACACGTTGATCTTTTATGAAATTTCATGCTTAGTTACAAACTGTGAAACATATTTTCAAATGCTATGAATATTCACATTCTCAACCGCGGCCTAGAAACTAAAAAGGGTCCAATGAATGGCTAACATCCTCCCTTCCTCTTAACGATTAACACCTTTGTTACCATAAAAAAAAAAGAAAGAAACATTCAACACTTTAAGAAGTCTTTTTATTTCCAAAAAAAATTGTGAAATCTTAACCATGGTTTAAGGAAAGCATATTTTCACAGAAAATACTCATTCCATTAACATCTGTTACAATGGTTGGTGGGAAGTGCTAATTTTGGTATAGTTTGGGATTTAGTATAATTTCCTGAAACCTCAACGAAGTTTGTTGCATTTTACTAAAAAAAATTAAAATTCATTCAAATAAGTTTAACGTGACCATACTTGCCTTAGTCAATATATCCAGATGATGGCGTAGGAACTTCAGGGATAGATGCCACATAAGGACAAGTGACACGATTATGACTTATTTGTTTACAATTTCTACATTTTTGTGTGCGTGTGTGCTTCTGATTGACACCTGAGGAGCTGACACCGCATCCCTTGTATCTAACATGTACCGAATCTCCCAATGATTCATCAGCATCATTAGTTCCAACATCTTCATCATCATTTGACACATCATGGGTGTTAAAATTACCTAGCCATTGAAGTTCATTGAAAATAGTTTGTCTCGTGTGATGCATATGCTCCCTCAATTGTGAAGCAAGTTTGCACATCCTTCTATACATAAATCCGATATATTGGTTCATTTTTAATGAACCAAACTCACTCCATCACTAGGTTGGAAACCAATTGTATCTTTAGAATTTTTCCTCCACCTCGGCAAAACTAAACTCTCAGGGAATTCCCCCATGTCTAAAAAACATGACCTTTACCATGTGATCGCAAGGTATGCCTCCAAATTCCATCCTTAAGCACGAACATTTCATGAAATAGTTTGTCGAGAACACATACACGTTTTTAGTTTTATTTGGATTACCATATTTGTAAACCATATAGATGACACGGTTTGAAAGCTCTTTCCATGTGACAATCTTAATTGTTGATCCACTGACAAGTGCATAAAGAAACAACAAAAGGATCTCATAATTATACACTGTTGTTGCATGCCTTTCTAATCGATGGAGAGTTGTTTGAAGTATAATTTCACCATGCATAGAAGCAAACTCAAGTTCCTTTTATTTCCGCCTCAAAGACTCCAAGCAACGATCAAAGTGTTCTAAAAATCAACCAAATTGTCACGAGACAATACAAACCTACCAATTTGGAAATGCAAACCCTCAATACGAGACATGGTTCTAAATCCAACAAAAAATGTGTCTTTCATGCATGCATTGGCCCACATCTTCCTCTTTTCATACATGGATTGAATCCACTAATTGTCTTCAACACCATATTTGGTTATTAGCTGGCTTCCATCTACTTATAAATTCACCAACACTAACATCAACATACATAACCCTATTAAAATCCTCTCCAAAAAATTTATTATGTATTTTGCTACCCGCATTCTTTGAAATGTGTCAAGAACATAATTTGTGGTAAGTTGTAGGAAACACTTGGCGTATAGCATTTCTCATAGCATTGTCACCATCTGTGATATTAGACATTGGTATTAGCCACACGTATGTTTCCTTAGTTTCATTTACAACAAGAACACTGGCAAACACAATTGTACTGTTATGGTGATTTACACCAAATAACAAAATTAACAGTAGTGAATACTTATTCCTCCCGTAAGTGGCATCAAATGTTAAAACATCTCCAAATAACTCATAGTGTTTTTGGCAATCTCCATCTAGTCATATATGATGTTGCAATCTTGCCTCCTCATCAACATAGTGCCTCCAAAACAACATCAGATATTTCAATTTGATACTCTTAAGATAGTGTAAAGCACCTTTGGAATTAGATATTTAGATCTTCCTTTGAAGTGCCATTTCATTGTAGATGTCACGCTGACAAAATATGATGTTGTCATATCCGCCTAATTGACTAGCAGATTATCCATATATTAATGGAACATTGATGCCGACTTTTCTCATTGTATTCAGTTGTAATAAATCCGATTCTAACAACCTTATGAGACAGAAGCATTGAACAATATTGATTCTTCAATAATACATGATTGTGAACATTGTGGAAGTTTCTTACATGCCAGTGACCACTTTGTTTGTGGAAGTGTACCTTGAACTGTGAATTGTAACCACATCTTGTCTCTTTTTTCTACTCACGCTTTTTATTTTTCTGTTGCGGTTCTTTTCAGCCCGAAATCCTTCTTTGCTACAAATAAATACTTGTTGTACAACCTCATTGTCCTTGTTTTTCCACTCCTTGCTCTTTCTCATGCTAAAACCATTTTCCAGTGCATAACAATTATTAAACACATAAGCCAATTCGAGATCAGAAAAATTCAAAGCTAAAATAGCCTCAGATGATAAAGAGTCCAGTGTGAGATTGTCAATATTATTAACACTATCAACACTATACCTAGGAATACGGACTCAGTCATTATGATAATCTTCATCTTTTATGAAACCAAACTCATCTTCAACATTGTCTTCTATGGTGTTCTGTCCTCCTTCTACATTGTTACCTTCTCCATTTTTAACTAGGAATGACAATTGCTCTAATCCTGCAATTAAAAAAATTTCATGTTACACAACTTGTTCACATATCCTCGATTTGAGGATTAATTACACTTAAAAATTAAACACACTTTCACATACAAGCACGACTTGATTTTCAATGCTCAAATCTTCAACATTTAGTTCTATCTCTACAAAATAACTGAATCATTGTTCCTTTAGCTCATTTGTATATAAATCTAGCACTATCTCATAAATACAAAATAACTAAATCATACTTTAATATAAAGTACTTGAAAGGTCGGTTTAATTCATAAAATTAGGAAAAATAACTACTATTTTCGAATATGGAATAATCAGGAAAGACAATTTTAATCCAAAATATTATCATGTGCAGTAAGACAAGGAAAAAGCAAAATGTAGTACCTTTACTTTGTGCTAAGCAGGGGACTTATTAATAAGCGTCACCTTCATTGCTTTGTGCTATCAGCTCGTCACAGTAGCTTTGCTTTGCGCCACATAGGGAAGAGAACTTAATCATCGACAATTTCATTGCTTCATCAACTCGTGCACAGTCTCCTTTCATTTCTTCATCACCAACAATTTCACCCAATCCAAATAATTCCATTCTTACAAACATTCAATTCAACTTAAGCATTCCAACTAATCTCCACCTACCCTTCCGAAGCTACTTTTAATGGTGTAATAAATAACCTCGCATGTCAGTTATTCGTTTTATTTGAAAATGATCATTTTGTAAATTTTAAAAACATATGCCAACCACTTAATAACAATTACTCAAAATAACAATTACTCAAAAAATGGTGCTACTTATAGAACCCACTATAGAAGGTATATTTTTGGTCTGCACCAGTGGTCTACAGCTCAGTAGGCACCACTATAAATGGGCCCTTGAAAGAGGTGCATAACTTTGACATTTAAGATTTTTATGTTTTTGTTGTTTAAATTACATTATTACCCCTTTTATTTGTCATCAACCCTCTTTTGTTTAATTTTTTGGTGCCCCTTTTATTTGTCTTGCTTCTATTATCTCTTTTAATCTCATCTTCCATTCAATTTTCTTGATCGTTAATATTAACCTATTTTCTTTTCTTTTTGATTTTTTTTCATCATCCTATGTTAATCTTTTAAACACTCCAGTAATCTAAATACAAATTTTAATCATCCAAAAATATAATATTTAATTAAAAGAATATTATCTTGGATAAAATTATAAAAATGGCATAAAAACTATTTTTTCTTAAGTACTATTTTTATTTATGGTGTCATAAAGTTTTAAAATTATATATATATATATATATATTTAATTATTAAAGGTTTGACCATATTTAACCATGGTCTGACCATTGAATCATGAACCAATGTCATCACTAGTTTGATTCTAAAAACATTGATTATAATCGTAAGAAATACTTTTTTTTTTACTTTAAAATCACTAATAATCTTTGAAAAAGTAAGCTAAAGAAAGTTAAGTAATAATATTAAAGGATTTCATAGAGTGGAAGAGATAAAATTATTTTTCTATTGAATGTAAAATCTGAATAATGAAATATACACAGGTTTGTGTAAACATATATACAAAAAAAGATTTCATGTCACATGTGTGGTAGTAGCTCACATCATCTCTTAACTATATGAGTTGGGGTTGGATCCCCCGCTATATGGAGCGACATTTCCTAGCCACCCGACAATCACTTTGTGCGAGCTCAAATTCGAGAAGGGAATTAGTCACCACTTCCGACAATAGTTACCTTGAGAAGAGACCAAAAAAAAAATCCATAGCTGGAGAGTATGTATCTAATACTCTTATCTTGGAGAGGATACTGTGAAAGACTATATAATCTAGGTTTTTTAAAAGATAGATTATTCTAACTTCTGGCTTAAAAGTCAGTTTTTTGCATTTTGAAACTGTTTAACCTAGCTTTTACTTATAAGAGGAAGACCAGTAAAACAACTTGAGCCAAACACTACCTAAATATTTTCTTTTCTACATTTAATTGGTAAATAAAATTATTTTTTATATACTATTGAAAAAAAAGTCCAAATACTTTTATTAAATGGGCCAGACTTATTTATTTGCGGTCTACACTTAAATGGACTTCACTACCATTCCTATCAATAGATGGGTCAGACCCAAATTATACTCTTTACTTACCAATCTAACATTCAAGAAGGCCTTAAACAGGCCACTTTCAATAATAGGGCAACGTTATCAACAGAAAAAAAGAGGCCCAACAAAAAAAAGGAAATAAATAATATAAACAAAACACCGCTCATCTTCGTCACCCTAAACCCATCAACTGTGGCAACTGAACCCCAATTCATAATTTTCAGACAAGAAAATGAACCCAAAAGACTTATCATCATTACTATTTCTTCTCTTATAGACACACATGCCAATTCCTTCATCAAAATATCAAAACTTCCATATGAGTTCACCACCATAGTTGTTTTCCTCTATCATCGAAAAATTTTTAGTTGTAGAAATTCAAGTTAAAAGACGACCTGGAACATTTCCTTCGTCTCCTTGACGTTGTGTTCGGCTTCATATGCTTTTATGAACTCTTCGTATTTTCAGTTTCAGATCTTGTAATAGTAATTGTCTATCTTCATTTTAAGTTTTATTTTTGTTAACAACGAGACAAAATCGCAAAAAAAATTGAATCAATGAAAATTAAACCAAAACTAGTCATCAACAATTCACCTATAATAATCACAATCGTTGAATATTAAATTACTACATCACAAGGCTTACATTGACCGGAGCATGAGTAGCGATTTTTCAGTCACTGTGTAACTGGTTCATTCTTCTTCTTGGTTTTTTTTGGTAATTCTTTTTCTTCTTCTAAAGCTTTGTTTGGTTATTAGAGAATGAACCGTTCTAACCCAACAAATCGCCGATTCACATCAATTTCATCGGTTTAGTGCCACTTCCAATAATTCAACGTAACGCCGGTGCTCCATTCCTCTAGTTTTTAGGATCATCCGATCTGATAACCTGGCCGGTTCCCGATTAAACTAGTTCGATCGGTCCAATTTCTAGAAAACTAATTAAAATTGATTTTAGAGTTAAACTAATTTATCTCTTGTAGTATTTGTCATGTGTGCTTAGTTTCCTTTGTTACTTTAAAAGAATGTGTTCGTTTGGATAGTTGTACGTTTTTCCTATAAGTATTTTTATTTGTAGTAATTTTAAATTTTGACACAGATTTAACAAAAGTAAAAAATTCATACTTCTTAGAGAAAGTTTGAAATAAAAATATAAATAAAAAAGCCCTATATAAATTACTACAAAAATTTTACAAAACACATGCAATTTTCTACAAATAAACATAACACACATAAAAATGTGATATTTGAGGCATAAATCCAAGCATTTAATACATATCTCCCACAAATGTGTGACCGAGCTGACATTTGAGCGACTTGCATGTTTGGATGAATTAATTATTTTGAACAAACAATCACTTATTTTTAAAAGTCTTTAAAAGAAGAAATATAAAAAATAAACAACTATTTCTTCAGAAATAATCTTTCTCAAACATATACAAATCTTGCTAGTCGCTAAGCTACCTCTACCACAATTAAAAGCCATACAACACTATTATCACAAAAAGAAAAAACAACAAACAAGAATAAACAATTGAAGGGAATCGATTCACAAAGAATACCAAAGATAGAGAGTGATTTCTCTCTTTTTAAGGCTCTCTTTTACTGTCTTGCTTCAATATCAAGGTGAATGTGCTTAAGCAGCACCGGAATAACAATATCCGGCGAGCTCAACTGCGGCAAATGACCGTCGGTGGCCATGACCTCAACAACGGACTCGCCGCCAAGGTGTTGGTGGAGGTACTCTGAGATCACCACGGGAACCGCCATATCTTTCTTAGCCTGTATGATATGGCACGGGACAGTCACGTGACTTAGAATCTGCCTCATGTCACTTTGAAAAATGGTTCGTGACACACTTAACGCTATGTCTGGCCTCATGTTGAACAAGGTCCGGCTAAATTCCTGTACGGCCACCGAGTCCATGTCGCCACCGACGGCCAACGGTGCAAACCCGAAACACCATGCTTTGTAATTCGCCGCCATGGCGTTGAATAGTTGGTCTAGATCTTCTTGCTCGAAACCTCCGTAGTAATCCACGTCGTTCAAATACCTAGCCCAAAGAGGAAATCCACCACCATGATCCAAGTTAATTCTTTTTCTTTGCTTTTATTTTTTATAAATTGTCAATTTCAATTGATAATTATTATTGATTTTAATTATTAATATGTAGTACAACGGATTGTTGAGTTGAAATTGAAAGGAGGTAAATATAAGGCAGTACAATTTTTTTTCATTTTCTGTTCTTGGAATAGCTAACGTGCACTTTTTTTAACAGAATTAATGAATTAATCTGTTAGTAACATATAATTATTATAATAACAAATAAATAAATAATTATTAACAGATAAATATATTATATTATCGATTTACGAACTATTGGTAGAGGTCTATTTTTATGTAACTTATTTTAATTTTTTTCTCGCTTCTATTCATATAAAAGAGACAAAAGCCCTATTTTTCTCTCACCGCTTCTTTTTTAATTTTAATAATAAAATAATAATAAATCCTCAACTCCCGTCTCCCTGTTCCACCAACCAAACAATTAACAATTCCTCAAAAATAAGAACCACAAAAAATAATCATTATATATAATTTTTTTTATTTGTTAAACACACGAAACCCATTTCTTTGAACTCATGAGTGTTTTTTATGTCACTTGAGCTACAAATTCTCGATAATAATCATTATTAAAATAAAATAATTCACCTGGGAGAACCAGACACCATAACGATCTTAGTGAACAAATCAGGGCGAGCAACAGAAGCAAGGGCGCCAATCATGGCAGAAACAGAGTGTCCAACAAACACACAATTTTCCACACAGAGCTCTTCCAAAATCGCAAGCAAATCCGATGCAAACCCTTCCAACGTCGCGTGCCGTTCAAAATCGAAGTAATCAGGATTCGTAGTACCCGCACCCATATTATCGAACAGAATCACGCGAAAATCGTTGACCAGATGAGGAACGAAGTGTTTCCAAACAGATTGATCGGTTCCGAATCCGTGAGCGAGAACGATAACCTCTGTTCCTGATCCGAGAACTCGAACGTTGTGTGCTTCTTCTACGATTCCCATTTTCGGAAATGATTTTGCAGATGCGGTGAGAAATGACGTAATGTGTCTCTGATTTTGAGACTGTGAAAAGGGTGAGTTTGAGAAAATATCAGGCGCGGGCGTTGTATTTGGACTTGTGAGATAGGCCACGGGGAAGAACTAGCACCACAATTATAGATAGAATAATGTTTTCATAACATCCAAAAAATTTACACTTTTTATACTTATAATATAGTATTATTATTTGATTTAAATAAATTAAAAATTGAGGAAATGAAATATATTAAAGAGATCAAAAAAAATAATAAAATAATAAAAATGTAAGGTTGATGTATGATTTTTGAGTGTTAAAAAATCAACACTCATATAGATATGTAGCACTCCATGTGATTTCGTACTTTTATTTATGATTTATCAGGTTAATTACTACTAGTAACAATAAGAGCAGCCCAAATATCATTTGCTAAATATCTAAAAGTGCAATAAATATGGGTTTAAATATGTATTTTTGTTAATGTAAAATAGAAATTTTTTGGTTTTGTTCTTTTAAAAATATTTGTTTGATATTAGTTCAACACTTAAGGAAATTTATTTCACGGATTACAACAACATTTTTGAAAAATGTTGGGTTGAGAATGAACATTCATATGTTTGGTTACAAATAATAAAAAAACATTCTCAAATAAATTTTAATTTGTTCCTAAAAATCTATATTCTCATGATTTTATGAATTTTTATTCCCATGATTTGGGTAACAAATTTTTTTATGACTAAGTCTCAACATTACCCTCACAATTACCCGCTTAAAATTTTTATGCTCCCTCCAATTTACTCTACCTCTCAATTACCCGCCAAAAGTTTTCATGTTCCCTCTAATTCGCTCTACTACTAATATGTTAATTGCTTAATTTACATAAACTCTTCAAATTATTAGTATGAGGTTGGACATGCATTTTATGACTCTATAAGTTAAGAAATGTTTTATATCTTTTTATTATTTTAAATAAATTACCACATCTATTTTGTAAAACTATGATTTATTTTCTCATTTTAATTAAAATTGTTTAGTAACATATAAAAAATTTAAGTGATAAAAGTCATTTTGATTTAATATGAAAAAGTTGAACTAAAATTTTTAATAATTAGTTGACGTTATTTATTCTTTTAAACTAATTATATTACTAGAAATAATTTTTACAAGACATGAGACAACAAGGATATTTTGATAATTACAACTTATATTCCCAGTAATATGTGTTATACACCAAACATACATTTTAAATATTCTCAGGAATTTTATAAAATATTCACAGGAATAATAATTATCAACCAATCAAGTTATTATGTGAAAATATATGGGAATGATATTCTTGGGAACGTATTCCTGGAAATAAGATACCCGAAAATATATTTCAAACCTTGAAACAAACGTCAATAGTTTGGTTTCGGTCCGTAAGGAGTATAAACTATTTTTTGTCCAAACACAACTTATGAATAGTAAATGTTAAGCATTAATTAAACAATTAAATAAAATAATTTTTTTTTAAAAAAAATTTGCTCTCAACTTTTCTCCCATTCTCTCCTTATTAACCTTAGCCATTCTCTTACCTCACTCATTTGGTTTGTCGCTGCCGACACCTCCTCCTTTGCCACTGATGTCGCTTTGCCACACCACCCAGTGCTATTTCTATGCCCCTTCTCCAAAACAAGCTTAAGAACCCTTTATCTTCATGACCTAGCATGCCCTCTATCTTCTCGCCATCAAAACATGTCAAGAAACACACCACTGGAATACGTCAACCACCACATTGTTGTACAATTTATATGTGTTGTTGCCTAGGTTTGAGTAGATCTGGGGATCGTAGACTTAAGAGATGTATAAGTAAAGGGAACTTTGGTTCTTGTGGTCGGAGAAAACGAGTAAAGCTCCCACGATAAACTCATTGGGAGGATCGAATTAGAACACTTCGATATTCATGTCGTGAGAAGATCAGGCTTGCTCTTTCATGGTAAAAAGGGTGGGATGTGACTGGTAAGAGAGATTTTGTTGTGACTGGAAAAAAAGGGTGCCATGGTTGTTTGGAGAGGAAGAAGTGTGAAGTCTAGAGAGAGCTAAGCTGAGAGATAAAGGGGAAACAGATATAGGGAAAATATAGGGTTATGGCCTTTTGGTAATTGTGAGTCTATTCTTTTTAGAGAGGAAAGCTCCCTTTTTTATAAGTTGTGCTGCGCATTTGTGGGGGGGGGGGGGAATAGTAATTTTATGTGATCTTTTAGTGGGTAAAGTGAATAAGAGGGTACAAGTAACGAAGCGAGGAAGTGTAGTGGTCTCACAATGCACTGGAGTGTGCTGTGGGTCCTAATGAGCAAGTCAATCTCACTGACATTAATATATATAGCGCGCCATCCCTTATCTATGACGAAGGCGCTATCAAAGTATGAACACCTTGCGCGCTACCTTCATCAAAAGCCTTCAAGCCACATAGTCTATTTAGTTTCCGAACCTTGTGATATCGCTACGACGTCGTCCAATCAAAGCGGTATAGATCCACTAAACATCTTGCTATACAATAATAATCAAGTATCAATTATAATTAATCTTAGTTAACAAAAATTATATGACGATTCCCAACATTATGCCTCACTTGGAATTGCTTCTTCAAGGTTGTTTTTTTTTCTTCGGGTCTGGTTCTTTTCACTTTCCCTTTTCTTTGCTTTAGGAATTTTGATTGTGATTTGTTTGATTCTTGAGATGGATTCTAAAACTGAACTTAGATTGAAAATTATATGCAAATTAAAATCAGAACTTAAATCATGTGTAGAACTGCTTGTAACAAAACTTAAGTTTCGTATTACCGGTTAAAAAAAGTACATTAATGTTAGTATATTGTTCTTGGTCATTATTGACCAAACTAAAAAAAAAATGCAAAATAACATAATTGTTCAATTAATATTTAACAATAACAATAACAGGATGATTATTGTTTAACAATAACAATCTAATGATTTATTTTCACACACAAATGCTTAAAAAATCCCAAATACATTAACTCTTGCCTTAATAGATGCCCAACAAAAACAATGGGATAATTATCAAGTGATAATTTGACACCCTTAATCTGACTTGTAGCGCAAATATAACTAGAAAAAATGGCAAAATGTGGCGGAGAAGGGTGAGATTGAGAGAGAATGCGAGAATAGGGAGAGAGAAACGAATGCATGGAGGAAACGAAACCTATCCACTGTTTAACCGAGAAAACTAGAGAAACGGAACATAAGTTCCGAGCGCTCATTCATACGGAATATAAGTTTCGAGAGAGCCATAATTCAGACATTAAGGTCCTTTTTTAGTCTGAAAACAGAACATATATTCTTAGCGAAGCAGAAAAAAGAACACATGTTCCGAGCGAAGCAGAAAATAGAACATATGTTCGGTGTGTATCCACATGATCCAAACATCCATTTTAGTAAAAAAAATGAAACATATGTTCCGAGCGAAGGAGACAAATGAAAAATAAATAAATTGGTGTGGTGCACCATTAAAACATGCCCATAGTACCACTCGGAGGTTTATTGGGTAGTGGCCATGTTACTCAATCAAGCCATAAAACCAAAAAACAAAAAACAAAAAAAAGACAAACTCTAGTTAGTATTTTGTTGAGTTAAAATTAACGAGTTATGTTAGTTGGGGTGAAGTGCAATAATGATACACGATTGAGGCTGAGTGAAATTTTGACAAACATCAAAAATATAGTTACTATGTGATTTTTATTGATGATTATTCTAGGTTCACTTGGCTAAATATGCTTTTGACTTGATATTGATAATCATACTGAGCCTACTTCTCTTTTTAGTCAAATATTCGCTTTACAGCCACGGATGGCACTGAACTTTACAACCCCACCATCTACCGATAATTGGTGGGCAGTTTGATATATCTCACTGTGACATGTCTTGATATTTCTTATGTTGTTCACTTAGTCAACTAATTCATGTCTGCACCACGCTCCGCTTATTATGCTGTCGTGTTCTGCATTATCCGCTATATCAAGGGAACTTTATTTCGAGGACTTCATTTCTCTACTGACTCTTCTTTGATTTTTCAGGCTTATGATCTGATGTTGACTGTGGGGCGATCCCAATGATAGGTGTTTCACTACTGGCTATTGCATCTTTCTTGGAGACTCACTCATCTCTTGGCGAAGTAAGAAACAAACATTTCTTGGAGACTCTCTCATCTCACGTTGATCTCTTTTACACTCACTTGAGTTTGAGGGGAAATGTTAATATATATTGTAAGTATATTCTAATTAATAGAATATTATAAATTGATAGGATTTGTATTAATAGGATCAAGTTTTGATATAATAGGATATGTTATGATTTGATATGATTTGTTGTGATTATTTTATTTACTATTCTGATTGTATATTTCTTATTAGTATAGGCTGACTCACCTATAAATAGGAGCTTCATTTGTACTGTTGTGACACAGCTCAAAAATACACAAGTATTTCCTCATTTTCTAACGAGACTATAGTATGTTTATATCATTATATTAATAATAACTTTTTTTTTTGCTTTAGTAATTGATAACAAATAATAATAACATGAACTTTTAATTTCAAAATAATATTTTTATTTAAATAGAAATACAATTAATTTAATTAAAAATTGTAAGACTATATTTACCAATATGAGCTTATAGCTTTTTGAGGAGCTTATATCTTTTTGAGGAGCTTATAGTCTTTTGTCAAAAAGCTAAGTTTCGTTCAGTATGACAAGCTTATAGCTTATGAAAAGCTATAAGCTAAAATCTTAAGAAAAGTTATAAGCTAAAATCTTATGAAAAGCTAGCTATTTTAAATAGCTTTTAGCTTATAGCTTTTAGTTTTTAGTAATTTATTTTAATTTTATTCTTGTCTTTTTTGGATAATTACATATTTTTTACAATCTTATTGTATTTAATATTAATATATTATTATGTGTCCTTTTAGGTTATTTCATATAATTTTAATTTTCATAAGCTAGTTTTACTAAACATTACTTCTCAACCATAAATAATAAGTTATAAGCTATGAACTAATTTTAGTAAAAAAGAAACTATACCACCATTCACATAGATCAGTTGATGGTGTCTTCTGGCCTAGCCATGATTTCAAGCTGATGTCGTGAGTCCTAAATACCTGCTTAAATTCACGTTCAAATTATACAAATCATCTTGTGAAGAAAAATACATATTTGGTCACATGTATTTATAGGGTACATGCTTAAAGAAGAGTCTAACGTTCATTAAAAAATAAATATAAAGGACCAAATTAAGACAAAATAAGTATAAATGACTAAAATAGGACTTCTACAAATATAAAGGACCGAACATGTATTTTAGCAAAAAGTAAATTATAGGATAAGTTTTTGGGTCAACTAACGTTGACAAAATAAAAAACCTAGAGATCACGGCATCACACTCTTGGGGCGGCTTGGGCGTTTTCTTCCGTCGGTGACTGAGTGAGACCGTGAGACTAGACTGCCAAAGCCAATTGAAAGCGCCATTTGTCTTTATTAGAAGTTTAGAATATAGATATTTTACTTTACAATAATAATAATAAAAAAAAGAGTGTAGATATTTTAGATTTAAGTTCTGTCCTTTAAAAGAAAGTGAAACTATTATTATTTTTGAGTGGCTTTGTTACCACTTCTTTTTGTCTATTATCATTTTTTTTATTTTAATAATTTTTATATTTTAACATTGTGATTTTATTGGTTAAAAATAAAATAAATAAAAAAATATTAATAAGAGAGTACAATAGAAATAGATAAAAGGAAATGAGAGTAGAATTACTCTTATTTTTTTATTTATTGTAATTCTTATGTTTTAAATAAAATTAATTATGTTTCAGACGATTATTTTTATTTTTACAACTAATCCAAACACGTCCTTAAATGTCTAACAGAAAACACTCAAAATAACGTCATCTTGAGTTAGAATTTATTATTGTTCTTCTACCCCAACTCCGATCGTCGACTTAGCCGTTGCCGCTACCAACCACCGTAAAAAGTGCTGCATTCACTAATGCAGTGACAGTTCTAATAAAGCTGCTGCAAATTTTCCGCCGTCAATCACCTATTTACTTAGCTTGCAGTAAATTTCAATTTGTTCTAATAGTTAAAATTTTTAAATGAAGTCACGAACTAAATTATATTTTTTTTAACAACATTAAAACATTACAGACCAAACTAAATGAAAGAAATAGAAGTCAAGTACTAAAATAAAGTCATGAAAAAATACAAAAATGAAATGTGATTGAAAATCTCATAAGTGATAGGAGTTAAAAGGCCAAAAGCCTAATCACCAAGAAACTTCTTAGCTATATGTTTTAGCTTTTGTTACAACCAAATACTAGTTGAGAAGAAGTAAATTATTTTGAGTAAACTATCAAATTAGTCACTGAGATTGTAGTTGTCATGCATATAAGTCCCTGACTTAAAAAAACCCTTCCGTTAGTCTTTGAGATTGTATGACGTCATGTAAATAAGGACAGTCCGTTAACTGTGTCTAACAGATTGCTTACACTTAACATGTCAAAGTTTCACGCCACGTCACTTAATAAAACGTTTCGTTTAACCTTGCTACTGAAATCATGCAAATTAGTCCCTACGCAGCATCATTTTCATCTTCAAAAACATGAACCCTAAATCCCCAATCACCTTTGCAGAATATCATCAAAAGCCAGTGTTAGAATCAAATTCTACAAATGGAACGAAAAAACTGCATGTCGAAACAAAACAAACAAACGCAATAGTTCGTATCTACCTATATATGTAAATATCTTTTCCCTTGTCCAATTTCTTGTAGCAATGGTGACAGAAACTCAAGAAGTTACCGGAGAGATATTGTTTAGGAGTTTGTAACTTGTTATCCGCGAGGGAGGGAAACTCGTCCTCCTTCTCTTCATTCTTAGAATGTTGTTTAAAATCATTACCATGAACTTCTAAGATGTAGTCACAGAAAATATCAGTGGTTTTCGGATTGGGGCCATGAGAAATCACGCGAGTGTAATCCTCAGAGAGTTCGATCTCACTAGCTGATAGAGACTTGATAAAATCACTAGAAGAGGATGCAGACACAGGGTTAGAATATAACTCTGTAGGTACTAAAGGGTTTGTGTTGTAACTTCCTCCAATAAAATGAGGAGGAGAGTTCGCTCTGTTCATATCAAAATTCTGATCAAAGTTGAAACTATTTGAACCGAACAAATCTTTGGTTGAATTGCAAGAGTTCAATGAACAAGACACAGATTTCCCAAATGACTCATTTTCTTGCAGGGTTTCTCCAATTTTAAAAAGAACATTAGATTCACCCTTGTGAAAAACAGAACCATTTTTGGTATAAGGAAGCTTACAAAAATCCTTAGGTAAAGACTTAGACGCATGAACAGAATCCATAAAGGATTTACAATTTGGAGTTTTGGTAATCATTTGGGGACTGAGACTAGTCTTTTTGCTCTCTGATGACATGAGAATTTTCCCAGAAAGCTTCGGACATTCTTCTAAAGAATCTATGATACCAAGACCTACTTTGGGACAATCCCAACTCCTTTGTTGCCCTTCATTCGACGACGATGATTTTCGGGTTCTAAAGGATAGATTTGAAAAGAGTGCAAAATCTAGTGGAGAGGTTGGGCTCTTGACTGAATCCGAATCCAACAAGCCTTTATGGCTCATTCCAACAAACAGATGAGCAGCATTGAAAATTGAGTTGTTTTTGACATGAGACTGAGAGGAGAAGAGAAGGAAGAATGAAAAGAGGGGATTAGGAATTTTGCAGCAACAAAGGAGAAAACAGAGAAGTGGGGATTACGGTGGTTTCCTGAAAATTTTACCCTAGGTTAAGTGAAAACGGCATAGGGACTAATTTGCATGATTTCAGTGGCAAGGTTAAACGCAGCGTTTCATTAAGTGACTTGGCGTGACACCTTGGTCCAGATAAGCAATCTGTTAGACACATTTAACGGATTGTCCTTATCTGCATGACGTCATACAATCTCAGGACTAACGGAGGGTTTTTTTAAAGTCAGGAACTTATATACACGACAGCTACAATCTCAGGGACTAATTTACTAGTTTACTCAAAGTTTTTTAGTTTTCATTGACATTTTTTTGGGATAGGTAAATATTCACACACCTTAAACTAAACTATTCTTTTATTTTTCTCTAAATCTCCACTGTCAAGGTTCAAACTATGAACCTCTTACTCTCAAACTTTATGACTTGGTACATAACCATTTTAGCTAAGACTATTGGTCTTCATTAAATGAACATTGGAATTTGGAATCATATGATAATGACTAGAATCAATTATGGACTAGATAATTCAACTATAGACTAGAAAACAAAGAGGCAACACAACTGTACTTAGTGTTCCATGTAGAGCGATATTATATTTTCCTAAATTTCTTTACATATTTTTTTACTTTTAAAAAAAATCTAATATTAACTATAAAATATAGTTCCAGATTTCTATTTATTGCTAATTTATATCTAAACAGCTCTAAATTAGCTACAAATTTTTGCCTAGTTAATATGCAAAATTCTTGTAATGAAAAAACCTACTATCATACGAATACAGTAATAAATAAAAAATAAATATATTTCATATCTTAAAAATGTATAAAAAAACTAACACATTTTTAATTAAAAAATAAGAGAATTTGTAATGAGAATATTTGATAAGTTAATTTAATTAGAATTACCCTTCGAACAATGCAATATATGGGAGTATAAAACCCAATGAAACCTAAAAATTAGGAATCTGGGGACTATTTTTGGTAACAATAGGCTGAAGGTTGCACTTTTGCCACCAACTAGTCATGAGCCAAAGACATAGCCAAAAGATGAATGTATGAGTTGCAAGTACAGGTAGTAAAAAATTTAGGTACAATTTATTTGTAACGGGTTTTATCTATGGTCATCTGCAGGGATAATTTTATTTTATCATTCGAGAAGTTGTTACTTGTTCTGTCAGCGACAATAGGTCACAAAAAAGCCGGACGACCGTGTACCTAGTGACTAGAGTTTAGCGATGAACATATAGGAGTATGCTAGAATCATAAAGTATCATAATGTAGAGACTGTATGCGTACACTAGTTTTTCTTATAAAAGCAATCAAGAGTTGTATCTTTTATAATTAGATTCGCGTCTCTTATATCCAAAAGGCATCAAGAATTGTATCTCTTAATTGAAGTCTCTCGAATGCAAATGCCAATCACAAGTGCAACCGAAACATATTAGAAAACCCTTGGCCTCAAGTTTGCAAATATGAACACATGCATGGGACTAGGAAATACATTTCCAAACAAAGGCTCAAGCTAATTCACAAACCATGATCAATTCACCTACCAACCAAATCAATCTTGTTAAGCTTTGTTGGAGTTTAAACTAATAAATTGCAAATTTGAAAAACTTTCCAAGTCTAACTAAACCCTAAATCCTAAAAAAATCCATCAAATGGAAGAAGCTAGCCTCACCCATCACTAGAATCCACCCTTGTCAAAAATTCAGAATCCTCAATCTTCAATTGCCACAAAATCTCATAGCATTTCCTATAATTAGGAAGATAAATCAATGGGAGTACTAATCCAATCATAGGCTTTTAATTGATGTATTGACTTATTATTATTGAGAGATCTTTGAGAATGATCAAGGTAAAGAACAATGACTGTTATATCATCATGAAAAAGGCGCCTTGCTCCTTTCTCTATTGTCTTCCATTCTTCATATTTCATGTCATTCTTCTTTGCAGCCTCTTCTAGTGCAGCTCTCACTAATCTTTTTGCTATTCCCTAAATGAAATTTAATTTATATCTTTTAGCATTTGTTCATAGTATACACAAGTCAAGAAAATTGAAGAAAAGGTCAGTAATTTTAAACAAACTCTAGTGTCAAGTAGTCAACTTCATTATTACATAGAGATACACAATAAAATCGATTAGAGACTCGATTAAGATAGTCTTCTTTGGTTATCCCTATTTTGAGATTGAATTAGGTTTGAATCATAAGAGTCTGTCTGATCTAAATATCAATCGACCCAAATTTGTTGCAATCGTGCAAGCAGTTTGTTGATTTGAGTCTTTCGATCAAAATTGGACGGCTAAAATTTAACGAGCTAAAAATTTTGATGTTTTTGAAAATTTTATTAAATCTCAAACTTGTTACTTAATAAATCTCAAATGTTCAATTTTGATTGGACGAGTCAAATCAGTTGACTGTAGTAATATTTTATGATGTGACTAAAAGAAATTCAAATTTATATAATATATTTATATCAATGTCATGGGTAAGACGGATTCGACATCAACTAAAAATTCCATCGGCTAAAATAAGGATGAGAGGAATATTATAAGGTCATATTTGATTCTCACAATAGTTTTTCATTTATAAAAAACTCACTTACAAATCATAGTTTATCTATAATAGAAAATATAAAAAATATTTACCAAGATAAATAAATTTTCTGAAAAAACATTTTCAACTCAAGAGGTTGATTTTACCTAACAAAAAAAATACTTTATTTTAAAAAATAGTTAATTAAAATTAAGCTCTTGTACAAAGAATACTTAAGGCAAAATGGGTGCATGCTTACTATTCTGCGATTTCTGAAGACGATTTCAACAGCCTCTTCATCAGTTAAATGCTCCCAAAAGCCGTCGGATGCAAAGATCAAAAACAAATCTTCCGCTTTCAGCTTTCGTTTCAAAATCGACGGTTCTGATGTCATTGCAGGCCTCTTCAAAGGTACGGAACACACAAATTGTTGGAACAGAGGATCATTGCCAAAATCTGGCTTCTTAAGATAAACATCTCCAATTGATCTCGACACCTATATAAGATAATTAAAACTCATTTAAAGAATTTTAAGATTCTTTTTTCTTTTTTTGTTACAGAATTTTAACAGTATTTGAAAACATGAAGTAAATAAAAATAATAATTGCTGTAAAAAATAAAAAATTAATAATTGTCACAATAAATTATAGTTCATAGTAATAATGTTGAATGAATCTTTATTTGGAATGCCAAATAATATAATATTATGAACAAATCAATCTAATAATTTAAATATAATAAATTAAATTAAATTAAATACATGAGAAATCAAACCAGTATCTCATTAAATCAAGAACAAATTAACTTAAGAATAAAATCAAATATATTATTTGAGTATCTCATATTAAATCCGAGAAAAATAAATTGAAAATTTTCATTCACACTTAATTACACAAACAAAATGAGATATAGAAGGTATGTTTTGTTAACCAAATATCACTAATGAAGCTAAGTACGGTGATCTTATTGGTTCACTGTTCACGTCACTCGTTAAATTCAAAGCTAAGTATAACATTTTTTTTATCGGTCACTTTAGTCCCTCACTTTGTGCGAATAAGTCACTTTAGTCCTTGACTTTGCATTTTGCACGTCACTTTAGTCTCTAAATTATATGATCATTTATTTTAGTCCCTAACTTTCAGG
Source organism: Cyamopsis tetragonoloba (assembly GCA_037177725.1). Classification (NCBI taxonomy): domain Eukaryota; kingdom Viridiplantae; phylum Streptophyta; class Magnoliopsida; order Fabales; family Fabaceae; genus Cyamopsis; species Cyamopsis tetragonoloba. The sequence continues at coordinate 39,107,931 of CM074120.1, read as the reverse complement.
AACTAAAATGACTTATACTAGTGAAAGTTAAGGACTAAAATAACTAATAATAGTGAAAGTCAGGGACTAAAATGACTGATTTCGTAAGAGATTAAAATAACCTATAAAATGCAAAGTCAAGAGTATTTCAGTATATATTTCTACGTTGAATTATACGAGTACCTGAATAATGCCCTTAATTCTCCAACATCCACGAGTGTGGACAACAATATCATCATCATCAGGGTGAAGATCCTTAACCTCCTTTCTAACCTCTTCATCTCCAACATTATGATCAGTGGTCAAACGCTCTGCCACAACAGGAACACAATTTTTTTCTCCTACCAACGTTTTTCGACCAAGAACGGCTCTTGAATCCCCGAGATTCGCAGCGTAAAGAACATTGTTTGAAATCGCTCCCAGAAGGCAACACGATCCAACTGAAGCTATTTGTGGCTGTGCCACCCATGTCTGCTTCACTAAACGCAGGAATTCCTCTTCGGTTGCCGAAAATGCGTTTTTTATCACTTGCTCAGATAAACCACCTTCCTGTGCAGCAAACTCTGCCAGGGAAAATATAAATAATCATCATTTTATGTAAGAAAATTTAAATTAACAAATATTAATTGGTCTTAGTTCTTTAATGTTGTTCTTCAATCAAAATTAAAATTTTCACTTAAATAGACATTTCTTTGTTACATATTGCAAATGAGAAACTCCAACTTCAATACATATTATTACTGATTTACCACCCATATAAAAACTCTAATTTTAATGGCAGAATGACATTTTTATGAAATCAAAATAACAAAATTAAATTTTCAAATAAGTTCAACTTTACAACATCAAGCAGTGTTAAAATTGAACTGCATTATAATTTAAAACTTTGTGAGCAATATATGGTTAAATATCGTTCTACAATTAGATTTAGAGTTTTACATTGTTATTACAAAATACTACCAATGAGAAACTATAATGGTTATCGAAAAATTATACTGTATCAACCGTTATACTTAGATTTTGTCTAAAATTCAAACTAACAAATTCGTGATTTTAAATTATGATTAGCTCCATAATATAACACCGCAATATTATGGAGTTGTTGGTAATCATCAAAACATAATCCGACCAACATTTTGGAGAAAAACACGTACATCTAATCAATGCGACAATAACTGCAACACAAAAGAATCACTAGTAGAGAGAAAGGTGCATCTTACCACAAACAAAGGAAAACAAATGCTTGGCGACGAATTGCGAAGCTTGAGGACCACCGTGACCGTCGTAAACGCCGACAAGTGTCGCGAACGGGGAGGCCAAAACCTGTCCTTGATCTTCCAACGGCGAATTCGCCTGAACAACAGCAATTGAATAATCCCCTGAAGAATGAGGCTTCAAGGTCTTATGCCAGAGAAGCGCATCGTCGTTTCCTTCACCACCACCAAAACACATCTCAAGTGGCTTACGACACAGCTCCAGCATTTTTCTGCGTCGTTTAGTGACTACTCTTGGTTGGTGAAGAAAGAAAAATGGAATTTGTTGAATGGATAGATGGAGAATATGGAAGTGAGGAACGTGTGAATTCCGCGTTTAAATATAAAAAGAAGCAAACGACAGTGTAAAGTAATAAATGAGTTAGAGGGAATTTCTATCAGTGGAAATCTTGGTGAGTAAGCAAACTTTACTGGAACCGGACTGAGACCAAGACTTGATTGGTGGGGCCCGTGTTCAAATTAAACTCTGAGTAACTGACACTAATTAGAGATAGAGAAATATTAGTATCCAACAAATAAGATATTAGTATTTATATAAAGAGTAATTTTATTGTTATTCTCTTTTGTTTATTGTTATTTTTATTAATATTTTTATTTTAAATTTTTTTTCAACTAAAAATATTGCAATGTTAACATATAAATATTAATAAAATAATATAGTACAAAAGAAGTGACAATAGACCCACCCTTATATTAAAAGAAGGGTAAATTATATTGATCTCCCATGAACTTTTAAAGTATTACATTGTTTTCATGTGTATTTCCAAATATAACACAAACCTCCCCTAAAGTTTGTTTACGTTACACTAACACTCCTTCACATTAACAAACAGTTAAATTTTTAACAAACATGTGATTTGCACATGACCTCATAGTTATGAAAAGACAATTTTACCCTTAAGTGGGAAACTTACACTAAATCAAACGAGTATTCAGACTTTCGCTTCGAAAATAAGCGATTGAGGCTTAAAAATAAAAAAATATTTTATTAGTAAACCATACCTAAAATGTCAAAAGATCACTTAGAAAATGTCTCTTTGACAAGGTGAATATGAAGTGGTCCTAAATTAGAAATCTTAAGGGGTGAAGATGAAGAAAATCAAAGAAAGGTTTGGGAAGGTCGCAGGGTTGAGGAAGTGTTTTGAGTGCCTGTTTGGATAGAAGTGGATTCACGTTGACGTGGATCCACTTCAACGCTACTTTTTGTTGCGTTTATTGGATGCATCTCGGCTTATGTGCCAAATTTATCTCAACCATTGATTTATCTATCTTAACGTGATTTGACGTGATCCGACGCCAATCCAAACACACACTGAATGTCGTAGGGTTGAAAAAGGGCCGCGAGGTCACGAGCTTCAAAATCGGTGATGAGGTCGCGGCTTGAAGAACAAAGGTAAGGTTGAAGAGGTCGCGGGATGAAGAAGGAGCGCAAGGTTGAAATGGTGGAGAGTTGTTCTTTTTTTAATAAAGGATAAAATCATCAATTCATAAATAAGACTTACAAAGGTTAACACCGTTATCATTTAAGGAAGGTCTGTATTATGTTTTGAAACATGCATGAGACAACGTAATACTCTAAAGATTCAAGAGAGGTAGTTGTAATTTACCTTAAAAAAATAACACATATATTTGAGTTCAAACATATCAGTTTTAATATTAACGTTATTATTATTTTAATATAAATACTAATACCATATTAATTGTGTTTAATGGATATATTTTATGTAAATATTTCTCTATCACCAATTACCGCTAGTTACTAAGGTAATTTTAACGCAATGTTATTATTATTTAATATCATATCAATTTTTAATACCATACAAGTCTAGCTCTCGGTGATCGACGGATTATTGATGTATTGTACTCTTATCTTACTTAATTATAAACATCTAAAAAAATATTATTCTTTTTTATAAGTATCTATTATTATAAAAACGAGAAATATTTATTATGTTTTTTTTCAATTTCACTCAAAGTAATTGAGTTTAATTTTAAATTATATAGATAACGGAGTTTGACTTATATAAAAATAAAATTATAAAAAGATCATTATTTATATAAAAATCAATATATTTTATTAATGTCAAACTTTTCTTACTATGTGCGATTTTTATTTTTTAGGCTTATAAATAGAAACAAAGGTGCTAGGATGTTGTCGTGATAAGTGATAAGAATAAAATTCAAAAGAGCTTCTCCGTTATTATTAATAGGCCCCTAAACAAAAGTATAAATATAAAGAAAATACATAATTATTTAGAAACAAATATGTTCTCTTTTAATTCTCTTTTTGTTTTTGAATATAAGCAAATATGTTTTTGTGAATACTATATTTTTAAATATAATCAAATTTAACTACCTCTACTTATATTTAATAAAAGTTTATCCAAATATCTTCTACTCAATTAATCCACTCATTTATTATAATAGTTTTATAGTGGAGAGTTAACATCGTTAAGGGTACTTTAGGAAAATTAATTACTTTTTGATGAAAAATAGGTCGTTGAGCACATGGGTGAGGGGTTCCTTTGATTTTTTAGATTGGTGTGTTCTTCGTTTCAGTTGTATTTCTTCTAGTCGACCCCTTTCCCATGTATTCTCAAATGTTATTCTATGAGCATTAATTCCTTATACTCATTGATTAATAAAATTGCTCGCTTAATAAAAAAGTATAATTAACATATATGTGATACATATTTTTATATAATTAAAATGCTTTTAACCCAGTCTGCATTTTCACAGTACAGGCTTCGTTACGACATTCACAAAGCCCTGCACTACAACAAAACACATCGGACCCTATTGATTCACAATAAGCTTCGCAATCTTTGGCGTATCTACATCGGGCCGGCTCCATTATATTTGATCCTTGTACAAAAGCTTTTTGCGTTAAACCTGGTTAAAAATCAAACAAAATATTCACAAAAAATAAAGTACTCTTTATGCCGGAAAAATATTTTTTTCCAAAAAATAATACAATTAACAAGTATAATTAATAATCAAATGTGCAGTTTTACCATAACGACTTCAAACATAATATAAATAGGTTATGTTTATACATTTGTTTTAATAAATTTGTTAAAGTATAACACAATGTATTATATTATTATGAAAATAAACATGCAAAATTGAAATTTTATTTTTACATTTTTTTAAATGTGTGTGAGTGTCTATATATATATATATATATTAGCTAGATATGATTTCATGAGGCTAATTTTTTTATGAACCCATGAACTACTAACCAAGGCACATACAGAAAGAAGGAATATGGAATGTACCAGATGCAACAAGAAACATGACTATAAAGAGAGTTAATTGATGAACTGGAACAGTCTTCATTCTTTTACTATTTTTTTTGCCGAGGTTGTTAATTAGATATATTTTTTACACACGACTCTTCTTCTACTCGACTAGGATAAAATACTGTGCCATCTATCTAATTTATAGTTGTAGCCATCATCAATTCTAATTTTAAATAATTATATTTAGTAGTTAAGTTAAATGAATAACTGTTTTCAAATTTATTATTTGACTTTTGAGTTCACAAAATAATGAGTTCAAACTATTTTTTAAATAGGCCATTTACTACTTTAATTGCAACCATTTACTACTTTAATTGCTAGAGCCTTAAACACTTGAATTAAATGAATAACCGTTTTAATTATTAACATTTGACTTTTGTGTGTGCAAAATAATTAGTTTGAAATATTTTGAAATAAGTTCTTTGAGTACTTGAATTGAGATTTGTATTTGTGGTCTATTTTGTCTTTCCACTCGTCTTTTTCGATGAATTTTTCTGTAATAGTATAAACCTATGGTAGTAATTATTATACACATATTTTAGTACTAGCTATACTTTTTTAATTTATTCGGAAAAGCATGTGCTTTAAATACTTGAAATGAAGGACTAGCCGTTTTAAATTTCAATATTTGACTTTTGAATATGTAAAATACTGAATTTGGACAGTTTTTAAATAAAGTTGTGGGTGCATTTGGATTCAAAGCTTAATCAAGCATTTGTATAGTAAACATTTATCAAATGAGTGCTTATTGATAGTTTTAATTAAGAAACTTATTTTAATAAGCTAAAAATTGCTTATAGAGAACTATAAATTATTTTTATAAGTTATTCATGCACTCTTTCAGATACTTACGTCTGATTATTTTTTAAGTCAATTTTTCTTTTTTCACTTGTCTTGTATAAGAGTAATATATATAAATTGAGTTTGCCTATCCTATGCATGCATATAGGTTAAAAACATTAAATATTATAATTAAATTTTTTATTGAAAATTAAAAATAATAAATGAGAGTTTTACAATGTAATAAACACTTACTATTTTAACAAACTTCGAGTAAAAGTGATTATGAAGTGGATTTTATAAGCACTATTTTACCTAATTTACTGAGGTGTCTTTTCAAGTAAATTATATGCGGATAATTCATCTCAATACCACTCCCTTTATAGGGTTTAGGGTTATATATGTGAAATAGTACTTGAATGTAATTACCTACACTAGAACATTATTGGCAACACTGAATTTACCCAATATGTGTAAAAAATATTACAAATGTTAAAAGACAATTTTTTTTTATTGATTTGGTAACATTTTTCAAATGTTACTAAAACTTTTTAGTAATACGGCGTTTATACAACATTTGGTAAAAATGTTGCAAACATACAAAGGCAATATTTTTAATAATCAATTATGGTGTAGTGCTAACGAAAATATAATTGTCACTTAAATTATATGTTCAAGTTTATTTGTTACAATATTGTTAAATAAATTATACACTGTGATTTATTATGGTACAATATTTTTATAATATTAATATTACTTATCCAAAAAAATAAAATTCTAGTAATAATATTATTTTTGAAATGTATGATTATGTATTAATGTCTTATAAAATTCTTTCAAATACCAAGACCGGTTTGCATAATCCGCAAAGTTGTACAACTTCCTATACTTGATTCCATGAAGGGAATGTACTCCTTTTAAATTCAATTCAACGATAGGGTTGACAAATTGAATCATGCAAAAGCAATTATGGAAGGCGTCGCGACTAGCTCCCTCGAGGAGACCTGAAGCTCCCCAATTTAGATTCAAGACCCTATACAGAATTAGATATTTAAGTGGAAAAAAGTTGAAGACCTAAGCAAAAAAAGCCCACACTAAAATCAACAGCAAGAATATAAAGACCGAGATTCATTAGATCCAACACGGATAACTCAAATTTGACAACATGCTTAAGGTAGCTTGCCGAATAAGGGGCAACATTGTTACCGACAAGACTTTGGACATGCACTAGTCTATCTCGATAAGATGACCAGCCCAGCCAGGTGCATCTTAGCTTCATAGCATTATCCTAGGCTAGTGTATCCTATCCAAGCATCATCCTAACCAAGTGCATCTCGACTGTTAGACAGACTCGAGGCCAAGGCCATGTCGACCACGTGTTACATGCTCAAAGAAGGACGGTTGATCCCACTGGAGACAAATTCCCTATAAAAAGCAATTATCCTCATCAAGATTATGGATCACATTAAACTCCAATGACATAATGCATGAAGAAGACAGGCAAAAAACAAATAGTGGTGTATGAAACGGTAAAGTCATCCTAAAGGGAATGAGTAACTTAAGGTTGTTAACACCACCACGTCGTTGATTCTAATAGGGACCAAGTCCCAACCTTGAGGATGATAACCTCAATAGGATGATTGATCCACGCACTATCACGGAAGAATTTCACAATGAAGTTTATGTGGGGAAAAATCAAGGATTCTGTAACATCCCTAAATTTTACGAAGATATGAAGCAAATTTGTTGAAAGAAACCAATTGATCTTTGAGGGACTCTTTTGAAAGAAATCAGAATATAGGAGTAAGAGTTGCAATTTTAAGAAGATCGGATGAGGGACTAATGTGAAAATATTAAGTATTGAGGGGGGGGGGGGAGATGGACTTATTAACAATTTTGGTAAATTTTAACACTGGATGTATCAATGTTTACTTACATTAACCACACTTGTAGCACTAATACACGAAGCATTTAAGAGGCATCTACAACAAGATCCAAAATATCCTTTTATGAATGTAGAAGGGAATTGGAGTTTGTTTGCCAACGATCATAGTATCTAACTATAATGCTAAAGGCCTATCATTGAGTCTCAATGCTAGAAGACACAAACGTTAAATCAGACCATTCTCTTGCAAGGACTCTTTAGGTTTCCCTCTTTTATTATATTCATCAACTTCCTATATAAAATTAAATATGCATGTCAATATATATTTAACTTGATATGCAATTAAAATCTAAAAAGGCATAAGTTAATGATTGATTCGAATACCTCTTCGGAAGCAATCACCACTAGTCTCCTTGACCAAGAAATGAACTGATAGAGGGCTTGCCCCATTGTTTGAACCTCATCACTAGGCATAGGGACAAATTCTCCTTCCACCATTACTGTCAACCCACTCACATGTGAAAATAGGGAATTTGAATTTCATGTAATCAATCTCCCAAATCTTATCAATGACTCCAAAATAAGAAATGGATTCCTTAATAGAATTTTTATCTTTTGAACTAGAGAAGTGTATAGTCTCAGCCACTACCATAACCCCACTATTTTGCACAACACCTTTATCATATTGGGACTTTGTATTGAACGAAAAGTTATTGATATCATATGAACTGTGACACTTAGGTTTTTTTTTATACAAAACACAATAGAAATTAACAAAATATATACATATATCAAAATACAAATATATACATCAGTGTTTTATTTACGGTCTAGAGAATATATATATACAAGTCCAACTAAGGTAGCCATACAACGACACTAATGACTACCTAAGTAACAGAAAATGGCTGCAAACTTCTCACACACTTATACAGTATTACAGCCAGTCTAACTGGAAAACCGTCCCAAATCCAATCCCTAGCAAACACAAATAGGATGTATGCAACAACAATATAACATGTATGCATGTCATGAAGTCTTTTCCATTTTCCATTTCTTTCCTTTTTACCAGGAAACCCTGTGAACTGGGAATCCACCAAAACGCATGGCAGTAACGCGTAATTGAGCTCATCATCATCGTGGTCCTGGCGAGCGTCCTCCCAGGATTTTCCTGCCGGGCTACCAACCCTCTCTAGGGCTAGCCCAGGGAACTACCTACCTCATGCAGATAGCCCTCTTTGTACTAGACTAACTACAACCTAGCACTTTAGGTTATCTGCCCTTTTCGGGATAACCCTACATTCTCATCTTTCTATTTTCTGCTCTGTCCTCTTACTCGGTCTACTTTCGGTGGAACTTAACCCTCTTACTCAACCTCTGTTGATGGGGAACAACATCTTTCAATATTTCAATTTTTAGTTCTAATGCATCACACATTCATATCAAGCATATAGAATACAAACAAGGATTTCCAGTATACTCTTATTCGATCATAAACACTCCATACTCGGATACTACGTGACAGAAGTGTTATATTCATATATCTATTTGAACATGGCATTCCATATTCAAATACATATTTGAATATACTGATACTGGAACTTAATTCTTTTCAAATCCATTTTGAAACCATCTCAATATCAAATTCCCTATTAGTGTCACATTTAATTCTGGAATACCTTATTTATGCAATTTCATGCATTTATCATTTTTCACAATATCACATGCATACCTCATTAACATAAAGCATGTCAAATTCATACCAATATCAATCATAGCATGCATAGTTCAAACATTCACCAAATCCTAACCAAAACAATGTCTAACACATTAGTTTGATTTCCTAACAGCATGTTCCTAGCATCCCCTAGTCACATGTTCCTAAATTCAAAGTATTATGAATTTCGGGTTTTCAGGGTTACCTCGAACTTCCCCCGAATCCTTTTCCCCTTCACTTCCAAATCTAAATCTCCTACTCCGGTTCCTTTGCTGTAGCTGCCTCCGAATCTGAATCGAACTGTTTGGAACCTTAGTCTTACGAGAGGAAGGTCTTAAGGTGAAGGAGTTGTGGCGTAGTTGGTTCGTGATAGAGTTTAAGCGAGGTATGTTAAAGAAGAGTATAAGGTGGGGAGGTGGGAAAATTGTCAAATGAGGAGGCCAAGTCTCCTATTTATAGATTTTGGGGTCCATATTCGAATATATATTCGAATATAAGGGTCCTGTGTTCTTTCCCTCACACCCATATTCGAATATATATTCACCATATTTGAATATATATTCGAATATGAAGCTTCTGTCCACTTTTATATTCGAATATAACCCCTTTTATATTCGAATATGCATGTCTATATTCGAATATGACATGTCCATATTCGAATATGACACTTTCATATTCGAATATGACATGTCCATATTCGAATATGACATGTTATATTCGAATATGGAGAGCTGTATATTCGAATATACAAGTCTTTTTGTCCTTCTTTTGGCCTCTTTACTTGTAATTAGTCCCCCTTTTTGTAATCCCTTAAGTCCTAAGTCTTCTTAAGGATTTCCGGGATATTAGAACTCCAACATATGACATCAAAGTTAGGCTTATGTGCAAGTTATTTTAAGGTCTCAGAAGCAATATCATCCTTCACAACTTGTTCTTCAAACCAAGTTAAGAAGGTCTTGTTATGCACATTCAACAACCACTTTTCGCTCATTTGAGGATTTTTTTCCTTGATGATCCTTTTGTGAGTTGAAATATAAGGTTCAACTTCATCAATGTTATTCAAGATATACATATGTGCCTTCAGGACTTCTTCTCGACCCTTTCGCTTCACTGTTGCACCTCGTGTACCCTTACCTTCAAATCATCCCTCATGACGAGACTTAGGAAGCCCAATAGCTTTTGCTTGGGCCAAGTAGCCTGTACAAAACTCATTGGCTTCTTCTGCAATGTACTTTTGAACAATAGAAGCCTATGGACGATGAGGATTCTTCACATGCCATTTCAATATTTTCATGTAGCGCTCCACTAGGTACATCCAACATAAAAAAATAGGTCCGCACAGTTTTATCTCCCTTACGAGATGAACAATTAAGTGAACCATACTGTCAAAAAATGAAGGAGAAAATACATCTCTAACTGACACAAGATAATAGCAGCGTCATTTTCACATTCATCTAACTTTTGGGGGCAATGACTTTGCTACATATTGCATTGAAGAAGAAGCACAACCAAGTTATTGTTTGTCTAACATTTTTAGGCAAGATGTCATGAATAACAATTGGTAGAAATTGTTGCATCAAAACGTGGCAATCATAAGAGTTTAGGCCAACTAATTTGAGCTCACTCATGTTAACAAGGCTACGCACATTTGAAGAATAACCCTGTGGCACTTTGATGCCTCTTAGGCACTAACATAAGTTTTTTCCCTCTTTTTTTTGATAAAGTGTGACATGTTGGAGGCAAATATGTCTGCTTTCCATGAGACTGTGGAGTCAACTCCTCTCTTATGCCTAATTTAACAAGTCTAATCGAGCATTCAAACCATCATTAGTCTTTCCCTTTATGTTAAGGAGTGTTCCGATAACACTATCAAACACATTTTTCTCCACGTGCATCACGTCAATACAATGTCTTGCTTACACCAATATGGAAGATCAAAGAAGATTGACCTCTTCTTCCATATTCTTGTCACATTAAGCTTTTTTTTGCCTTTCCAAGGATAACGTTAATATCCTTCACTCTTTCATATTATTACAATTTGGGTTTGAGCCTAACTCACTCCTAAAAGCTAGCTTGTAGGATGAGGATTGTCACACCCTTATAAACTCAACAATGGTCATATCACTCACCAATGTGGGACTTCAAACAAGCCTCCTCACGTCGAAAACTATACAACTGGAGTGTGGACAAACAAATTGGTGGCCCAACAATATTAGACTAACAAACACCAACAACAAACATGAGACCCCAACAAACGGATTTAGGATAGACTCTGATACCATCTTATAATTTGGGTTTGCGCTTAACTCACTCCCGAAAGCTAGCTTGTAGGATGAGGATTGCCACACACTTATAAACTCAACAATGACACATATACTTACTCTGTAGTTAATGCCATTGGAGCAACATCATACTCTTGATTTCCATTAAAGGTTTTCTTCAATCTTCGATACAGGTGATTCTATCTAAGAAATCTCATTAAAAACATAACATGTGAAGGATGTGACTCACCGTTTTAATTTTTGGTAACTGCATTTTTTGCATTATTGTACCTCTCAACTATCACTTGTCGCTATATATAATTAAAAAAAGAACAGAGAGAGAAAGATAGCTACACCCTAGAGAGGCCGTAGAAGTAGTATACCTGCTTATTAATTTTTCAGCTGGCTCCTTAATGATTAGGAAGAATACATAGCCAGGTGCCTTAAATGCAGATGTATGCTACAAAATCACGCTGATAATGAACAAATCTTATGGACATCTAGTAATAACTAATAAGTAATTACTTTAACAGTTTCTCCCAACATTGTTTGTATTGTAATTCAGATATCAGAATTTGATGAGACCCTGAAATCGGAATAGATACTATATTATCTGTCCTTTTCTTGACACAAAATTGTTACTAGTAGTTACTAGCTAAACGACACAGCCAAGTTACCTCTTAACTTGGTTAATGACTTATTAATAACCCCCTCCCTAGACGCAAGAGACAGAACAGGATTGAAGCAAAATCAACAGTTTCTTCAAATAATTAGAGGCTCACATGAAGAATAGTATGATTTACATGTTATACAATGCTTGAACTTAATTGTTGTCGTTTACTATGTTAAATGCAAAACCCTTTTTGCTTGACAGAATAGGATAGTTTAAATTCATGAGATAAAAAGAAAACATGAAAGTTTAACAAGCAAACTAATTCAATGAAAAAAAGTTTGAAAAGTACAAAAGTGAAGAGTTGCATTTCATTTTTGAATTGTGACACGTCTAGTTTTGATTACTTGTTTTACTTGGTGGATGAATATGCTTGATAAAATTCTAATTTTGCTTGGCTTGTTATTCTAGTACTATACTTGTGGTTCGAATTATTGAAACTCGCTGTTCAAATAAGCCTATTTGTTAGCTGAAATAAATAAGTTCTGAGTTTTTTTTATCGGCCAAACACTTACCTCCATTACACTATTCTTAAATCTATTTCTAATTATACCCCACCAAGATTTAAACCCCACATCTTCAGTTTAATGAGTTTTTCCTTATGCCACTTGAGCCACAAGCTCTTGGCAATAAGTTCAGAGTTAAAGTTTGTCAAAGATGTTTATATAAGTCAAGCTTTATAGACTGTATATAAATAGCTATGCATATGTTTATTATTTAGAGTTATAATTTCATATATTCCATTTACTTGAGGATTCTAGGATTTTTTTTTCTTTTTTCGTTTGTAGCTATTATTAGTTATCTACAAGTTTGGAGTATCTTAGGGCTTGTTTGGTTTACATTTTCACTTTCTGTTTTTAGTCTGTTTCTTGTTTTCTGAAATTTTATAAAGAAAAAACTGAAAAGTCTGACAACAGAAAATTTCTGTTTTCAGCCTTTTCAGTTTTCCTTTGTAAAAAATCAAAAAACAAGAAACAGAAAATAAAAATAGAAAATGAAAATACAATCTAAAGAGCCCCTAATTTTCTTATGTTTATTCGTTTTTATGTCCTCTTCTTGTTTTGTATTCAAGGAGTTTATCACTTTTTTTCTGCTAGTGAGATTTTTATAGACAGTTAATTATTCTACATGTACATAACACTTTGGGTATGTTTTATGAGCGGCTTCTTAGCTATTAGCAAAAGCCCAATGTTTCTAAAGTGAAAACTAGACTAGTATCGAGACATGAACTTCTTTTTTTAGGCCAAATATCCTTTTTGATTTTTTTTTAATTTTTTTGGAAACAAAAATTTAAAATTTAAAATAGAGAAATAAGAGAATAATAGAAATAGTTTGTAAAATCACTTTCAGTTTTATCATAGAAGAAAAAAACTATATTTTTTTTTATAAAAAAAACTGAAAAATGAACTTAATACAAAAAAACAAAAGGAAAAAGAGTCTTATGCGGACCCCGCGAGTAGCCCATAGATTTGCGGTGCGGATGCAAGCTATAATTTTATTGGCTTATTTAAGACGCGGGCTTATACGGATTAGCCCGTTAATCCGCGGGCCATTACAGGCCGGGCGGGGTGGGCTGGGTGGATGTGATTAGCACCATTTCTATTGGGAGTGACACCATCCTTTTTAGTATATAAATTTATGATTCTTATATATAAAAAGGATGGTGCCACTCCTAATAAAGATGGTGCTAATCCCATCCTCCGGCGGGCTGCCCGCATACCCAACACTAGATATTTTCTTGAGTTGGAAATTACAAAGTCATGACTTGGCATTTCTTTATCCCAACAGATATATACTCTTCACTTATTTGAATCTGATGTTCTTGCAGGTAAATCAGTTGAGACCCCCTATGATTAAATGTTGTTTAAGGAATTCAGATTCTTTTGACTTTTACGAGGATCCTGTTGGTTATCGAAGGCTGGTAGGTAAACAGCTTTATCTCACATCAACAGGCCATATATTATGTATTCGGTCCAAAACCTCAGCCAAATACAACTCTAATCCAAAAATACAACATTACCTGGCTGCAGTTTGCATGCTACGTTACTTGAAATCAAGTCCCGGACAAGGTATTTTACCTAGCTAATTCCAATCTTCGATTAAAAGCCTTTTGTGATTTGGACTAAGTCGCATGTCCAAAAACCCGTTGTTCTGTTATTGGATTTCGTTGTTTTCTAAGAGACTCTCTCGTTTTCTGAAAATGCAAAATTGAAGTATTGTTTTACAATTGTCTAAAATGGAATATCGCACTTTGGCATCTACCACCTGTGAGATACAATAGCTCACATTCATCCTCGAATACCTTGGTGTCAACTACATTTCTCCTATGTTTATGTAATGTGACAATGATTTGACCTATTATATTACCCACAACGTAATGTTTAAAGAATAAACAAAACATATTGAATTCGATTATCTTGTTGTTTGTCAAAAATTTCAAGCTTGCCTCTTCAAGCTTCTTCCTATTAGCACTCAATCAACTTGCACATATATTAATTAAATCATTAGAACCTTTAGCCTTTCACTATATTCTCTCCAAACTAAGCGTATTAGATATATAATCTCAAGCCTAGAGGGGATATTGAGTAATAATGTAAACATTACTTGACTATTATTAGTTCTCTTTTTGTACACATAATATAAGTAAGTTAGACTAGTCTGTGTTCGACCTTTTTTTTATTTAAACCCCTTGGGCGTTTGTATTTTGAAACTTTTTGTTAATGAGAATATATTGTTATTCAAAAAATAATCTCGGCCTTATCAAGTCCTTTAAGTCACAATGGACTTGTTGGCGATCGATGTAAAATGCTCTTATACACATGTCAATTAAGAGTTTGAGCTTGCTCTCATTTAGTGAAAGTGTTAGTTATGAAGAAACAGAGAAGTGAAGATGGGGGAGTTGTAGGGTTGGTAGGGTTGGGGTCGAGTTCTCTTTTAGAGAGTCTCTTTTAGGGTTTTTTTCCTTAGTCACCAAGTTCTCACATGTTTCGAGGCAAATAAAGACTAACTATAAGAACAAATTAGGTACAAAGCAAGATGTTAAGTGAATATGTAAGGTGAGGTAGTTCAAGCGAATAAATTAAATCTCATGCTGACATGTGTAACAAAAGTTTCATATCCCTTATTTATTATGAATGTGTCATGTTGGAATAATGAATTGTGTGTTTCCTTCTTCGAAAGTCTTTCAAGCCACATAATTGAGTAGTTCTCAAAGTATTGTGGTATCACTACAGTGCTATCCTACTTGAGCCATCTAGATTTACTTAATAAAACTAAGCAATAATAATTAAGTATTAGTCCAATTCCCTTGATAGCAACCTATGGGGAGTGTTATTGAGATACCAGGTAAAGGTACAAGGTTTGAATCCCGCTAAGTGCAAACATCTTGATCCTTCACGTAAAAAATGGCCAATAAAAAAGTACTGGTCTACCTTTAATTTTAATTAGTAATAATTAAATATCGATTCCCGACGCTCTGTCTTAAGTGAAAGTAGTTCACATTAGTCTGTAACTCTAGCGGCAGTTTATATCATTCCCTGGGATTAAAGTTGATTATTTATTTTATTCCGTTGCGTTAGTTTACAATTTACACTGTTACAAGTTCATATTAGTCTTAAAAGTACTTGATCATTTTGTTTGCTATTAAAAGTTCTATTTAGATCCTATATTTAGACCCTAACTGTATTAATTGTACACTAATGACAAAAACTAATATAAATAACAAACAATAAATTTAGGGTCTAGTGTAAATCTTTATGTAAGTGAAAGGCTAATGTGAATTACATTAATAAATTTAAAAACCCACTTTGAATTTCATTCAAATTTAAAATTACTTAAGTTAAATGAATAACCGTTTTCAAATTTATTATTTGACTTATCAGTACACAAAATAATGAGTTAAAACTGTTTTTTAAATAGTCCATTTACTACTTTAATTACAAGAGCTTTAAACACTTATTATATTTTTTAATATGTGTGATTTTCTCTCTCTAGACACTTAAATAGGAACTGAGGAAGTACTTTAGTTGCAACCATATACTCCCTCTATTTTTTTTTAAGTCGTTTTAGTTTTTTTTATCATTTTTATTTTTTCTAGTCGTTTTAAGAAACCAAGACAAAATTAATATTTTTTTCAATATTACTCATATTTACTAACCTTCTCACTCTACCTATATAGATTAATTATCCACCTATCAAAAATTATTGCCTCAACTAGATCCAATCACTATGCATCATTTTTAATTGTGGTTTAAGATATTAATTGAGGAAAGATTTTATGTGAAGGTATATTAGGAAATCTGATAATATATTTTTATAAAATTTAAAAGACTCACTCATTTCCTTAATTCCTGCGTATAACCTTAAACGACTAATATAAAAAATAGAGGAAGTACTACTTTAATTGCAAGAGCTTTAAACACTTGAATTAAATGAAACCATTTTAGATATTTTCATTTGACTTTTGATGTTGCAAAATATTGAGGTTTTTTTTTTTTTGAAAAGTCAAGGATAATATATATTAAAAAGTTGATGTAATTATGCATTGCTTGAGGATTTAAGTTTCAAGAAGAGCAAACAAGTGTCAACATTGAAGAATTTCCAACTTGTTTTAATATTTCTCAAATAAATATTTGTTTTAGGGAATAAATTGTTAGGTTTGATTTATTTTTGTATTAAGTGTGAGTTAGTGTCTTAGCTCATATTATGTTAGACATTTTTAGTTTTTGTTTTTGAGTCCCTCGGTTTTGTTTCAATTTTTAGGGGTTGTTTTGCAATTTCTTGTGTGCCACTTTTAATACTATAGAGAGTACTATAAATATCTACCTTAGGACTTTTGTAGAGAAACTTTTGATTATTGAATGAAATTGATATTTCTTAGAGAACATTCTCTCTTGTGAGCCTTAGCTTGAGAGCTTTGGAATTTTGATGACCTTATCAATGAATTCCAATTCCATTGTGACGGGGACTAAAGTGGCATCCACTCATTCCACTTCTTCCCATCTTCTTCTCTATTCCATTTTTTATTTTGTGTTCTTACTAACCTTGATTTTTATTTATGTTTGTGATGTAAAAATACAACATGATTGAAGCTAAATCCTACTTCATTCTTATCATTTGGTATCATTGAGTCTTGGTGACTTCAATTTGGGTAAATTCTTGTTTCTCGTCCAATTTTCAAATTCTTCTGAATTATTGGAATCATTTGATTGGAAACTGTCCTGTTCGATCCTATTGTGATGTGCGATGAGGAGTTTCTATTGCTTTGATGTTCGCATTTTTTTTCCTGCGCTGCGTCACCGATTGGCTGTCCTGTTTCACATTATTTTCATTGATTGCATATTTTGAGTCAATTAACGTTGGGGACATCATTCTGAAATTTAGTTGATTGAATATTCAAAGCATATTGATTTGTTCGCTGATGTCATTCTTGAATATTCTCTTCTCTCATTTTTTATAAGTAACGTTAGACATATTTTATACATATTAATAAACTTTAATAAATAATATTTTTTTTAATCATTTAAATGATGAATACAAATTTTCTTCCCAAAATGCGATATATTTTCTTCCATGTACAATTTAAATGATAGAATTTATGAGTGTCATTGGAAATAGAAGAATTGGTAAAAAGAGAAAAATCACTAAACTTAATTAAGTAAGGATATATTAGGAAGTCTATATTTTTTTAGCATTTAATAAAGTTAAAAAATATACTTTGTTGCTTATATTAAGGACAAAAAAAAACTTACCTTTTGTTGCTTATAAAAAAGACCAGAGGAAAGTACAATTTATTAATTCTTCACCTACTTGTTGCTGTGCATTATTTCATCGCTAAAGTCATTTCAGTGCTATTTCACATCTTTGAGCTGCTCTGTCTCTTTTTTTTTTTTTGTGCTCAATTGCTTGCTATTTTTTACCTATTCATACTCCTTATGGATTTGTGCACTCTAAATGTTTGTTATTAAGCTTAAGTGTGTTTTTCATTGTATTGTTTATTTGTCTAACTTTCTTTGTGTTTATTTCCATTAGGATCATGGAAACTTGTCATCACATTTGTTATGTTTAATTGTCTCTCATTTCTCTTCTTAGTTAAATATACATTTATCTTGTATTAGTACCAAATTTTTTGGGATTCTACACACTTTGTGCCATTGTAATTAGTGTGTGAACATTATTGCTAGTGAGTTTGGTCTAAGTCAAAAAAAAAAAAAAGAAATAGGGCACTGTACAAACAAAAAATAGGGCACTGTACAAAAAAAAAACAGGGCAGTTTGAAAAAAAAATTTCTGGAAGCTACAGTACGAAAATCTGGGCGATGCAGCTATTATTACAACAACAAAAAATTTCTGGTGGTACAGTTTTGACAAAAAAGAAAAACAATAGAAAGAAGAGAAAAATTCAGTTTTTCGCCAATCTTACTACAATTTTGTGATATTGTTGCTTTGTAGTCTTTGGTGCTTTGAAAATTTTGAGTATATCTAGCTTCCATTATTTCTTTGAATTTGTCTAGTTTTCTTAGCTTCTTTTTCTTGTGCCTTTGTCTCTTTTTATATTTTTTCACTTTGAGTAGCCTTCATTTGTTTGAGTCCCCTTTTCTTGCTTGTCTTGTTGGCCTCTAAATTTTGTCTTTGAGTTTTCATTTGCATGTTTTCTTTGTCACTTTGTGCCTAAGCTTGTTGCTAAACCTTTGGGAGTTTTGCCACTTTGAAGCCATTAAATTGGGATAAGCTTTTAAATTATTTGAAGCTTGCTTGCTAAGTTTTTACAAAGAGACATGAGTGGTAAAAGTCAAAAGTGAACAAACATTCTAACAAAAGTATTTCAAAAAGTGCAATACACGAGTGAATTTTTGTTTTTCTTTTTTAGTGAAACACTTGTGAGGTGTGTGTGAATTTGGTGAGGCCTTAGCTAGAATTTATTTATTTATTTATTTTTTTCATTTTCAATTTGTTCTTTTCTTTATTTCTTTTTTGTTTTAGTCTCTGACCATTTGGTTGCATAGGTCATTTTTTTTCTTTTCAACATTTCTTTTGCTTTTTATAAATAAAAAAAACATGGGTCCTCAACCTTCTTCTCCTAGTAGTGACAATAGGCTTATGTTTGAGGCTTTGATGGGTCATATTGATAAAGTGCTTAGCAAGAAGCTTGAAGGTATTGTTCTTGAACTTGAACACCTTAAGGTTTCTTAGGAGCATTGAAGTAGCCGATCCCATGGTCACCATAGAGCTCCATCTCTTCTAAGGGTAAGTGAAGGTATACCAAATCCTTTCCCCAATGCTCATCATGCTAATGATTCTAAGCATGTTCATGATTTGCATAGACAACCTAGGCAAGATCCATTGTTTGGGCATGGTAGGAATGCTAAACATGGTAATATGGATGACATTTCTAGTGAGGATGATGACTTGCATGACATTCATAGGCATCATGGACCACAGCCTAATAGGCATCATCATGGAAACATTCTTGATAATATTCCTTTGTTTGGTGATCCTACACTTGAGAATAGACATATTGGTGCCAAATTGGATATATCTTCTTTTGATGGTAGTACTAATCTGGAAAAATATCTTGAATGGGAAATGAAATTGGATCATATTTTTGACATTCAAAGATTTGGTGATAATAGGAAAATTGCTTTGGCAACTCTTCATTTGAATGGTTATGCCTTGATGTGGTGGGATACCCAAAAGAAAACTATTTTTCCTTGGCATCCTATTAATAGTTGTGATGAATTGAAAGATAGATTTAGATTAAGATGGGTTCCCCCTCTCTATGTGAAGGAACTTCATAGAAAGCTTCAAGGTCTTTCCCAAGGTTCCAAGAGTGTGAGGAAGCCACTATGGCTAGATTCATTGAAGGATTGCATCCTAGGATTAGAGACATTGTTGAATTGCATGATCATGTCTCTATGGAATCTTTGTTGCATCAATGCCAAAGAGTTGAATCTCAACTCCAAAGGCAAGATAGAGATTCATACTATCATTCTAGATCCTCTAAATCTTTTTCTCATGCTTATGGAAAATATGCTTCTAAAGGTGATTTTGATAAAGGTTTTAAAAAGATTTTTGACAAGGATTTCAAAAAGGATTCCAAAAAGAATTTCAAAAAGAGCACTAATGACATTGAGGATGGCCACAACCACAAAATATTTTCCTCTTCTAAATCCTCAAGTTTCAAAGGAAAAGAAAAGGTTCTTGAGAAAGAAAGAAACATTGAAAAGCAAAGCAACATTAAGTGTTTGGGCCGAGGGCACATTGCCTCTCAATTCCCTTCCAAGAAAGCAATGATGTGTGTTGATGGTGTTTATGACTCTTTGGATAGTTCTTCTAATGCTTCTTCTCATTTTAACACTTCTTTTAGTGATTCTAGTAGTGGTGAAGAAGAACTTTATCCAAATGAGGATGACTTGCTTATTGTTAGGGGGTTACTTGGTAGCCATCCGAAGGACGATGATGTTTCACAAAGAGAAAATATTTTTCATACTAGATGTCTTATGAAACATGCTACTTATTCATTGATTATTAATAGTGGTTCATGTGTGAATGTGGCTAGCACTCATTTGGTTTCAAAACTTGAATTATCCACCTCTCCTCATCTAAGGCCATATAAACTTCAATAGTTTAATGATAATGGTGAGTTACTTATTGACAAACAAGTTGTGGTTGATTTGGAAATTGGTAAGTATCATTATAGCATTTTGTGTGATGTGATACCTATGGAGGCTACCCATGTTTTGGTTGGTAGACCTTGGCAATATGATATGAGTGATATTCATGATGGTCACACTAACAAGTATGTGTTTGAGTTTAAGGGCCAAAATTTCACTCTTATTCCCTTGTCCCTTAAAGAGCTTGGTCAAGACCAACAACTTATGAAAAGAAAAAGGGAAAGTGAACAACTTGCTTTGAAAAAGTCCAATAAGGGTTTCATTAATCCTTTTGGCAAGGATGATGGAGAAAAGAGATCCAAAGGCTCTTCCAAGAGCTCTAAAGGTCACCATGGCCGATAGCACTCCAAGGATGAGAGTGTTTCTTCTCATTCCAATCTTTTTATGGCTAAGCATGAAACTAAACATATATTGTTAGCTAGATATTCCTCATATTCAATGCATCATGAATATCCTTGTTTGAAAGCTAACATTGACTAGTAGTTTCATGACTTCTTTGAAAGGTTGTAAAGATTGTAAAGATGTGAATCCAAGGGAAGAGCAAGGTAAATCTTTGGTTATGCAAGGTATAGGTGATAAATTTTGTTTGTTCTTACTTGATTCCTTACCTTCATTGGCAAGTATTCTATGGTATGCCTCTATCTTTTCAACTTCTTATACCTTGAATGATTTGTTGTTTGGTTCCAATTCTTTGATTGTTAATAGATTTTTGATTGGTAAGCTTGGAAATTTAATTGTATTTTGCTGCAATGATTCTTTGAGCTTTATGCAAATTGTTGATGGCCATGTTATTTTTGTGTCTTTGGTTTGGTGTGCAAAATGACATTAGCCTTTTAGTGAACCAAGATACTTGTGGTCACTTGAAACAACATGTTCCATCTTTGATTGAGAATGTGTGTCTTACACATGCACTTGTTCCTACATGTTTAGTCCACAATGAATCTCTTTTGGTTCAGCCTTTTTTGGCTTGGGACATTGACATTATTGATGCATGTGATGTGAATGATGATCTTCCACATTTTGCTTGTGTGTTGAAGTTTTCAACTCCTATTACACATGGCTATATTTTATTTCATAATACACACTCATGTTCATTTGTTTTTCCCTATTTTCTTGAGTGTTTTGGTTTGTGCAACGGCTTGGAAAAAAAATAATTCTTGATCCGCGCAGTTTGCTTTTACTTGTGGACTTATTGTTGCTTCTCTCTTATAGGTCACCCACCCTTTAAATTCGAGGACAAATTCTTTCTAAGGAGAGAAGGATGATATGATCATCGATTACTTGAGGATTGAAGTTTCAAGAAGAGAAAGCAAGGGTCAACATTGAAGAATTCCCAAGTTGTTTTAATGTTTTTCAAATAAATGTTTCTTTTAGGGAATAAATTGTAGGTTTGGATTATTTTTTTAAGTGTGAGTTAGTGTCTTAGCTCATATTATGTTAGACATTTTTAGTTTTTGCTTTTAAGTTCGTCGGTTTTCATTCAATTTTTAGGGGCTAATTTGCAATTTATTGTGCGTCACTTTTAGTCCTCTAGGGAGTACTATAAATACCTACCTTAGGTCTTTTGTAGAGAAACTTTTGATCATTGAATGAAATTGATCGATATAGGCAAGTGTCAACATTGAAGAATTTCTAAGTTGTTTTAATGTTTTTCAAATAAATGTTTGTTTTAGGGAATAAATTGTTAGGTTTGAATTATTTTTGTATTAAGTGTGAGTTAGTGTCTTAGCTCATATTATGTTAGACATTTTTAGTTTTTGCTTTTAAGTCCCTCGGTTTTGTTTCAATTTTTAGGGGCTACTTTGCAATTTCTTGTGCGCCACTTTTAGTCCTCTAGGAAGTACTATAAATACCTACCTTAGGTTTTTTGTAAAGAAACTTTTGATCATTGAACAAAATTGATATTTCTTTGAGAGCATTCTCTCTTGTGAGCCTTAGCTTGAGAGCTTTGAAATTTTGATGACCATATCAATGGATCCCAATTCCATTGTGGCGGTTCCCTCATGGATTTATCTTCTTGCTTAGACTAGAAGTGACATCCACTCATTCCTCTTCTTCCCATCTTCTTCTCTATTCCATTTTTTATTTTGTGTTCTTACTAACCTTGATGTTTATTTGTGTTTGTGATATAAGAATGAACCATAATTGAAGCTAGATCCAACTCCATATCAAAAGTGTACTAGAAGTACTCATAAGATGCAAACAGGAAAATCTGAAAGCTTACAGTAATGTATCATACAGTAGTGACATGAAAACTACCCAAACAACCCAAATCAAAAAAATCCAAACCAAGGAAACCCCCACCAAACTTGAAGAGCTTCAAGGGGGCCACAAACAAAAAGGAAAGTTGACCACCCAAGACGAGTATGGGATTTCGCAGCCACCATTACAAGCCAAAATCCAAAGCCAACTATGGATACACACCAAATCAAACAACTCGTACATGTTGATGGGTTTATCTTTGAAGATAACATTATTTCGTGCCAACCAAATAGACCAAATGGTGTAGATTGGGAAGATCATTCTTAGTCAAACACAACAAGTCCACAAATTGGAAAAAATGATCCTTGTAGACATTATGTAAAATTGTCGTCACACCACCTTTTACTTACAAGATATCCCAAATCTTGGAGAAAACTTTGCACTCAAAAAATAAGTGAGATACAGTCTCGGGTTGTTCCTTGCAAGCAACACACAAAGATTCTTCTGGATTCAAGTTGTCTTGCCTAACCAAATTTGTCCTTGTCAGAATTTCTTTGTGTCAATTACATTTCTCCTGTGTTTATGTACTGTGACAATGATTTGAGCCATTATATTACCCACAACTTAGTGTTTAAAGAACAAACAAAAGGCCAAATTGCAATTTTGGTCCTCTAACTTATTTTTTGATTTCAGTTTAGTCTTTAATTAATAGTTGTGTTAGTTTGGTCTTTTAACTCTGCTCCGTGTTTCACTTTAGTCCTTTTTGGACAGAAACTTCTAATGGCGTTAACGTGTGATGACGTGACACCTTAGCAGACAAAAAAAATGGACGACCCAAATTAAATCTGAGAAAAACTTAAAATGAAAGATCTAGATTAAATCTAGAAAAAACCTTAAAATAGTTTTATTAAAAAACAAAAAATAAAAATTAAGTCTTCTTCTTCCTCACCTTGTCCATGACTGCCCCCGCCACCCCACCTTTGAGTGAGTTCGTCAAGTGCTTTTTCTTGCGATAATGATCTTCTAGGTGGGCTTCCCAGCCCTAGCCCTCTCTCTTTCTCTCTTCTCCAATTCCAGGTATTTTCTCCTTTCCAAACCCTAATCTTTGTTCCTCTTTCTTTCTTTTGTTTTTGGACGGTAACCTAAACAATTTTCGTTTTCCAAACCCTAATCAATATTGTGAGTGATAGGGATACCAAGTTTTTGTTTAATTTTTGGAGGACCTTGTGGGCCAAATTAGGTACCAAGCTATCATTTTCCACTACTTGCCACCCACAAACAGATGGGCAAACTGAGGTAGTGAATAGGAACCTTGGCACCCTTTTGTGGACCTTGGTGGGTAAGAATGTGAATTCTTGGGAGAATTGTCTTTCTTATGTGAAATTTGCTTATAATAGAGTGGTGGACTCCACCACCAATCACTCCCCTTTTGAAATTGTATATGAGTTTAACCCTTTGACTCCATTGGATTTGTTGTCTTTACCTCTTGATAGTATTCTAGTGCATAGGGATGGAGAGGCTAAGGCATCATATGTCAAGAAGCTCCATGAGAAAGTCAAGATACAAATAGATAAAAATATGCAACACTATGCTTGCTTAGCAAACAAAGGAAGAAAAGATGTTATTTTCCATCTGGGAGATTTGGTGTGGGTGCATTTCCGAAAGGAGAGTTTCCCAAGCCAAAGGAAGTCCAAACTCCTTCCGAGGGGTGGGGGACCTTTCCAAGTTTTAGAGAGGATCAACAACAACGCCTATAAGCTTGATTTACCCGGTGAGTATGGTGTAAGTGCTACCTTTAACGTTCGTGACTTGTCTCCTTTTCATGTAGGTGATTCGCTCTTGGATTTGAGGTCAAATCCTCTTTATGGGGGGGGGAGGGAGATGATGTGATCATGGAAGAGGAGGACTTGGACAAGAGTTTAGAGACACTGAAGGGCTTGGATGGACCCATAACAAGGAGCAAGAGGAAGAAGCTTGAAGCCACAACCAAGACCTTATTGAATACATTAGCTAGTAGTGATGCTTTCAAATGTAATCCAAAGTTTATCAAGTGTTGTAATGTGCTTCATAGTCTTGAACTTGAGTTGTAGGACTTATTTGAGGATGTATATGGAAGTTTTGGGGATGTCCACGCTCTTAGAAGGCGTGCTCACACACAAATGTCTGAGAGTTACAGGCCTTAGACGTGCCCACGCCCAAGCCAGAGTGCCCACGCTCTCCAATGGACAGAAGTCAGCGTGCTCACGCCCATTCCGTCGTGCTCACGCGCTAGTTCCTGCCAGCTCCTCTGTTCTGGGCGTGCTCATGCTCAGGATGCTGAGTGGGATGTTTTGTTGTGCGTTTTAAGTGTTTTAGGACCCATATAAATACCTTGTGACTTGTTTGAGACAAAAAACTTTGATCAATTGAATAGAATTCAGAAATTGAGAGCTTAGCTTTCTCTTGGTAAGGTTCTTAGCAAAGTGCTATTGAACTTGAATTGCTATCTTAACATTGGTTCCCAATACCAATGTGACAATGCTACGACGATCTTATCTCTAACTCCGGTTAGAGTGAGGATTTCTCAACCCTCTAATCTACTATTCCGCTTTCTATTTCGTTTTTGATTGTTGATTGTTAGGGTTCTAGGATTCTAAAGCCTCAATTGAAGCTAGATCCTATCTCTATGAGGTTTCAACCTCATTATTTTCTTTCTCTTTTCTTCTAATTCGATTTGAATCGAATTTGGAACTGGCAGTGGCCCTCTTTGTATTTTCATGTTGATCTCCTGAGTTTGTTGATACAGTTGTGTTGTATTGGAGTTTTCATGTTTTGCCTCTTGAAAATCTTCCCTAGATCTCGTTTATTCAGTTTTGTTAATTATACCACTATAGCATCCTAGATGTAGTTCTTTTGAATTGTGGCTTGGAAAAAATTTTCAATTTTCGTTGGTAGCTTATGTATTTTTTATGTGTTATTTAATTTGGGCTATCCTGGTGATTTGTTTTCACATGGAAGCATTGCTTGCTTGACACCTTTGTCAGTAAATAAAGGAGTGTTGGAGTCTTCTGGTTTTAGGGGTGGTGGGGTGGTCACTGGTGATGGTGAGGTGAGGAAGAAGAAGACTTTTTTTTTTTGTTTTTTAATAAAACTCTTTTAAAATTTTTTCTAGATTTAATCTAGATCGTTCATTTTATGTTTTTCATAGATTTAATCTGGGTTGTCCATATTTTTTGTCTGGTAACATGCCACGTCATCACACGTTAACGTCATTTCTGTCCAAAAAGGACTAAAGTGAAATTAGAGGACTAAACTGGCACAAAGGAAAATGTTAAGTGAATATGTATGGTGAAGTAGTTCAAAGAACAAGTTAAATCTCAGTCTTACACATGTAACAAAAGTTTTATATCCCTTATCTATTATAAAGGCGTCGTGTTGGAAAAACAAATTGTGTGTTTCCTTCCTCGAAAGTCTTTCCGGTCACATAATTCGGTAGTTCTCAAAGTTTCATGGTACCACTACAGTGTTGTCCAACCTGAGCCGTCTAGATTTACTTAATAAAACTAAGCAATAATAATTAAGTATTAGTCCAATTCCCTTGATAACAGTCTATGGGGAGTATTATTGATATACCAGGTGAAGATACAGTGTTTGAATCCCGCTAGGTGCAAACATCCTGACCCTTCCCGTAAAAAATGGCCGATAAAAAGATACTAGTCCACCTTTAATTTTAAGTAGTAATAATTAAATATCGACTCCCAACACTCGCTCTAGTGAAAGTAGTTCACATTAGTCTGTGACTCTAGCGGCAGTTTATATCATTTCCCGGGATTCAAGTTGATTATTTATTTTATTCCTTGACGCTAATTTATAATTTACACCGTTACAGTTTCATATAGTCTTTAAAATTTTAAACAACGATTCAAATAGATCATTTTATTTGCTATTAAAAGTTCTATTTAAATCCTATATTTTTGGAAAATGCTTAATTTAGTTGAAGACCCTAACTGTATTAATTGTAGGCTAATGACAAAAACTAAAATAATTAACAAACAATAATTTTAGGGACTAGTGTAAATCTTTATACAAGTGAAAGACTAAAGTGGATTACAATAATAAATTTAAAAACCCACGTTGAATTTCACTCAAATTAAAAAAAGAGAAAAAAAAAATACTATGCTAGTCTGAGTTTATGATGATGGTAGTATAGAGACTCACAAATTCAGGGACCCATATGGTATTCATTGATTGAAAATTAAAGAAAGCAAAGACAACAACTATAAAGGCAGCCTAATATACTAAATTCTCTAAAAAAAAACTACAAGTTACTACAAGCATGTGGGATGTGGCCATCCACACAATTCAAGAGTTACTAATTAACAAAGCCTCCTCATCGGGATAGCTTTCAAGCGAAAGCTCCTTTAACCATTCAAACGTTCGACGACGTGACATGTTTTTCTTTGCGTGCTTTTCTCTGTGCTTCTGCCTCTTCAATTCTAGCACTTTTTCTTTTACGGCGTGCGTTTTGCTTTCTGTCATTTTACTACTTTTTGTACCACTCCTAATCATGATAATGTCCGAACGCACCGTTTCAACGGAACACTTGCAGCCACTCCATAAATCACCACCTTTACCCACCAACTGTTTGAAAATATTACTACTCCTCTTACCGCTGTGAATAGTATGGTAACTCCTTTTCTTGTTCACCTTATTGCTGCTATTGCCACTTGCGTTAGTTTTGTTAGCACTATTGGTGCCATGAGCCGGCTTTACACAGTGGGATAAGACTTTTGTTGTTGTATTGGTGTTTGTGTCGCGCACCTTAAGATTAGGTGCGGGGACCACACCGAGACGGAGGAAGTCCCATGTTGATGATTTTCTACATTGATTGCCGAAGCTTGCTTGTCTTGAAACGGTTGATGTTAATTGAGGTTGGGGACTTGAATGCTTGTGAAATTGATTTTGAATTTGAACTTCCGGTTTGGAAATTCTTGTGATTGTAGTGGTGGTGGTGCTGCTGCTGCTACTAGACGAGTTTTGACTTCTTAGACTATTGCTTCTGCTGCTGTTGCTTTGAAACTCGCTTAATGAGCCAAGGTCCGATGACTCATCGGACCTTGATTCACACCGTTTGAATTTCTCGAAACTGGTGGTTGTTAAGGTGGGACGGAAGGGGAGAATTTGACCTTGAAAGAAAATTTCGTCTGCAGCGCACATTTCTGATTCCTTGGAAAATTGGCCGCTCCATGAGCAGAAATCAAATTCTTCTTGAGTTTCAATGAACAGAGAATCTGGTTTTGTTGATTGGTCCGCGTCGATCGGATAGACCGGAAGATCACAAAGTGACAACACTTCTTCTTCCTCCTCTTCTTCTTTCAGCTCTTCCAATTTTTCAAGAGTACTATTTATTGTCATTTCATGCATCAAAGATAGAAACGAAGTTTTAAATTGTAGTTATGGTCAGGTTGACATTACATCAGATGTTGTCCAACGCAACCATTACTAACCGCAGTAGCTAGTTGACGCAATTTTGATAATTATCAAAACTATGATATCATGGTATAACATTGCAAAGATTAGTACGATTGGATGGAAGGGGAAGATGGTTTGGGATGAATTGCAAAATTTATGATTTATAGACAGAATTTGAAACAGAGGAGGGTGGATGAGTGACAGAGAGAGTTTGGAATTAGAATTGGAATATAAAGAGCAATAACTGATAAAGCGAAGTATTTTTTGTTTTTGTTAGGAAAAAGTGAAGTAGTGACCAGCACTAAAGTGAGAGAGAATTTAGAATAAGAGAAGTGAAGTATCGGTGCAGTGCAGTGCAGTGCAGGGGACTCAAAATAATGTCTCTTCCTTGTTTAAGAACGAAGAAAGGAACTGTGTGGGACCTTTTTGGGTCGGTCATAACGAGAACCAGTACGTATCAAGAGTCGCTTTTGATGCTAATTTTTCTTGTTCTGGATGATTGCGAGAGATGACTGGTGGTGTTATCCATGCATCGACATGGGTGGGGTCGTATGAGGTATTTGAAGTTGAATATCAATGGGGACAAAACGTTGTGTTGCTTACGATCATGGGTCTGGTTGAGTTTTTACTTTCAAATAGATGTGAATTTATACTTAAAAATATCATTAACTTATTAATTCTTAATTGGTAATAAATCATGGGTTCTTGGTTGAGTTTGCTTTTGAGAATGCTCTCAAGATTTTTTTTTTGTCTTGATATACCGTGTCATTAGGACACTAGTTAAGGTTACTAGAAGTAAAAAAATAATCATAAAAACATTATTCCGTCTCTCGGGAATACAAAAGCTACACATTTCAATATTTTTTTCCTACATTTAAGTTCTTAAATAGTGCCATTAAGACACCAAATATCATTTGCCTTTTTTTTGTTATCTCTACACACTCAAGTAGATTTGTTAGATACCAAAACATGTTAAATTCAATTAAATTTTTATAGTTTATGTCAATGAGTTTGTTATCACTAAAACCAATCTGATATGAGAGTTTTCACTCAACACTTCAACATCATCTATTGAGTGGCTCACTCACCAAATGAGTGGGTAGGAAGTATTTTGTGGCTTCTACAACACACACAATGTGGATTTAGAAGTTTATGCACAAGCAAGAGCAGGTACAAAGTAATATAATCAATATAGTCCTAGTAACTACGAGTGATATTTAGATTTAGAAGTTCAAATTAAGGTTAACGCTTGAAGCTTTATGAACTTGATGATTTGAAGTGTAATGCGTGCTTCCCCACTTATAGATCAGGTCCTATTATGTATTTATAGTTCCAATTGATGAACTAATCATTTGAGATTCGTTGGAGCTTCGTTTGAGTTGATGAAGTTTGAATTTCAAACTTTGCTTGGGCCTCAAGATAGGATGATGTCATCCTTTACTTTTTTGAGACCGCGTGTTAGATTAGTTTGAGGTTCCTTTCCCTCTAATCCTAAGTTTTCGATATGAGATGACCCAAAACATTCTAACCTTCATCTTTTTCCTCTTTGATGCTTAGATTGGTCCTTTTGGGATTAGATTCATACTTCAAATCAAATCTATTAAATTTGTGTAGGTGCAGGATCATCTGTATTTTTGATGTGATGTGAGTTGTGTTTTTAACTTCTAGACATTTTTTTAAGATGGATGTTATCAGGGATAGTTCACATTTGAAGTTTAAGCTTCCTCTTCATAGGATCTAAGCTATTTGCTCATATTGTACTAAAAAATGGATCAGAGTAATCATCATTTCTGTTCATCATAGATCCAGTATGCTTCTCATAAGATTCTTTCGATGTATGATCTTGATGCTCACTGTGAGATTCCTGTGAGTGTACATCTTGATCTTGAGTGTTCAGATTGGAAAAATATCTGCCGTGAAGTCTTGACTAAACTTCTTCTTCTTACTTAGATTATGAGCATGTCTTCTTGTAGTATAGGAATATGAAACTATGTCTTGCTTGATCCTCTGATGTGTATAGTAAGAAATCTACTTCTTTGAGTATCTGGAAAGTTCTAATCTTCGGATTTGATTAATCTAACCTTTCGGCTTCATTGATGATCTTCATATTCTCATTTGTTCCTCTTGAAGTTCAATCTTCTATCTTGATGAATTTGAATAACTTCTTTGCATATGTCAATCAGGTGTAAGTCTTATAGCTTTGAGATCTTTTGAGATACTTCCTTAAATCTCTTTCTAAAAATTTTCTAGTGTTATCTATTAAGTATATATAATTATTTGCACTTAACTGGTTGATCTAGTGGTTAGGGAGTGTTATTTTGAGTAGTAGCTCCTCGGTTCGAACTCTGTATTAAAAAAATATATATAATTACTTTGTAAGAAGGACTCAAGGTGATGATCGAGGAATAATATTAGGTTACTTTTCACCAACAAATATGACAAAAACAAATTTTCAACAACTAAATTGATGACAAATTTATTTGCATCCAAAAAAATTGGCATTTATCTCTTGTTTGTTGGTGGTTGAAAAGCAAGATGTAATTAGATCATATGTATTTTAATGATAACAAACTCATTGATAAAGCTATAAATTTTAAGTTAGTATGAGAGATAGCAAAAGATAAGATTATGGATCATGCTCAAATATCTCTTAAAAGGAATCATACAGATAGCAATCTGATACAAATTTATGAAGGATCTAGTATGTGACACTAGTCCAAAAGTGTTGCAATGAATAACAAGCATAGATCAAGGAGAGCTGAAGTAGTAGACATAAGTGATTAATGGAAAAAAAACAACTCTGATCATTTAAGATCAACAGACATATATCTCATTGTTAGCAGTTTGAGAAGCAAGTCTCATTCACTCAGAACAATACATTAAACAACTCAATAAGTGACATATTTCTTTTGGACCAAATTGATATTTTTCTTAAACAACTTATGATTTACACAAAGAGTGATGTGATCATGGAAAGGGAAGAGATGGACAAGAAGTTGGAGGCTTTGAAAGGCTTGGGTGGTCCCTTGACAAAGGCTAAATTTAAAAAGTTTGAAACCAACTTGAAGCCCTTGATTCAAGCGTTAGCAACAAAAGAGGATCCAATTTATGTTAGGAATGATGTTAATTGCTACAATGTGTTTAATGTAATGTGGTAGGCCATTAGGAGTTTTGTGGTTGGTTTGAAGAACTTCAAATTTGGAAGAACTGCATGAAAATAACATCACACAAGAAGCCCCACACGTTCCAACGCACAAATTCGCGTTCCAACGAGCATTTGTGTGCATGAAGATCTGGTTGGCAAGTTGCAACGCCCAAACAAGCATCCCAACGCACAACCATCAGGGACGGCCTTATTCAGCGCATTGCAACGCGTTTGTGTGCGTCTCATTGCTCAAGTACCAGGAAGAAAACTTATAACATGCGTTCCAATGCGGGTGAAGGAGTTCCAATGCACAAATCTGCTTAATTTTTGTGTTTTTGAGCGTGTTATGACTTGTGATTCGTATATATACTCCTAGGACTGATTGTAAAGACAACTTTGATGAATTGAATGAAATTGTTGGTGAGAAATTAGTTTCTCTTATTAGGGTTCTTAACTTTGAAGCTTAGGATGACACAGAAATTAGTCACCACCATTTTCCACCTTCATCACATGCTACATTACCATAGATCAAGATTGTCAAGCTACCATTGTCAACAAGGAAGGTTGAAAATTGGGAACCATCACATGCATTTTTTGTGATCTTTACTTCCAATTCACACACAATTAACCTCCACTTTAATTGCATTATTTTATGTATTCCTGAGTAGTATAAATAGACTTGTTGTGTATGAGATAGATAGAATGTTTTGGATATGTATACATTACTCTTTCGAGTATTTTCTCCTTTAGAGATACCCCTTGTAATCCTGAGCCATTTTAGTATCAGAGCAAGGTTTCGAAGCTTCATACGCCTTTGGATTTATTAGAAAAGCAAGTATTGAGTGAGTTTCATTTACAAAATTGAGAGTTTCCTATCTTTTTCCCTTAGCCTTTGTGCCATTTTGGCAATCAGAGCAAGGTTCCGAAGCTTCCTACGCCTTTGGGTTTATCAGAAAAGTGAGTTTGAATTTTCCGATCGTCGGAAAAAATTCTGCCACCCTCAAAAACCAACTTTAGAGGGCTTTTCTCGAAAAATCGATCCGTAGAAGTGTCTGGAAGGTCCCAAAACTTTGGGTTACAAAGTTTGGTAGTTGGAACCGGCTGAAAATTTTCGCTGGAAAATTTGACGGTCGCAGGAGATCTAAGGTTAAGATAGCTGACGTCATCGCCACGTCAATCGTCTAGCCACACTGAAACTACCACATGTCAAAACCTGTTACAGTCAATTGAGCCTCTCAACATCACGTGTCAGTCAACGGTCGAATCCAGTTTCGCCACTTGTCATGTTGACCCGTCATCGTCGATTTCCGTATTGCCACGTGTTTGGGTTGACCAAAAGTCATCTTTCGCAGAAAATTTAAAAAAAAAAAACTTGTAGTAAGGCCCTCAACTTTCAAAAATTACAATTTAGCCATTATACTTTCTAAAATTTCATTTTCACCCCTGAACTTTCAAAAATTCCCATTTTACCCCTTTTCTTAAAATTTCCCTAAGCCCACAAATTTACCATAACTGCTAAATTGCCTTCAATTCCCCAATTTCTTAAAATTACCTTTTTACCCCGAGTCCTGAAAAAAATATTTAAAATCCAAATTTCCTATATTTATCACACCATGCCATCGCGAAAGCAAAAATACAAAATCATTAAGAAAAAAATTAAATTTTGTGAACTAACAACTTCAAATGCTTCAGGAAATAATTGAGATGAAAGAAGCTCAACTAAATGAACAGAGAAATACATATACGAGTTTTGAAAATAATTATTCTTTTCAAGAAAACTTTCAGGATTTTTTAGAAGAAACTGAGCTCATTCCGTATAATTTTGAAAATTCACTTGATGAAGAAGAACGTGAAGAAAAAGAATTTGATTTTGATTGTCCTCCCATCTTTGACAAAGAACCTGAGTACTATCCGGATGAGTTACATAGTAGTCCAGTTTTTGATGAGGAAAAAGAGGACGGATTAAAAGTGCCAACATACGATGAAGAGATTATAACAAATCACAGAGAAAACTCAGATCTAGCTCCTTTGTCTCCAAAAGAAATCAACTAAGGAGATTTGAAATCGACGTCGTTGGTAACTTTAGACACCCAGAATAGTTTTCAGGTGCCTAAGGATGATGTAAATAATTTGGGTTTTGTAATAGTGATTGAACAAAACGGTGACATTGCTTTTTCACCAAAAATTGTTCAATTTCTATCCAAATCTCCAAATGTTATTTTAAAAGAAATTCCTCCATGTTCATCACTAGTGGAAAATTTCTATCTTGAAATTGGCATGGACTTAGGAGCTGATATTCTAAATAAATCTGCATGTATATCCAGGGAAGAATTCATCCTGCCAGCCACTCATAAAACTTTCAAGTACATAAATACTGGGCAGGAGATCAACTACACTGCTTTCGATGATCCACAACCTAGGTTTTTCTTCATCTCAAAATACTACCCAGAATTTTATCAAGGATTCCTACCCAAGCATAAGTTTCTCTGTATCCCTCTATATGCAATAATTTAGAAGCCACATGACAGAGGAATTGCTCTATGAGATAAGCACAATAGATAAATAAATAAATATTATAATAAATAAAGTGCTTAGACTTGAGGACGAGTCTTCTCAAACTCGGAGAGAATGATACAGAAATTAGTCACCACCATTTTCCACCTTCATCACATGCTACATTACCATAGGCCAAGATTGTGAAGTTACCATTGTCAACGAGGAAGGTTGAAAATTGGGAACCATACATGCATTTTTGGTGATATTTTCTTCCAATTCACACATAATTAATCACCACCTTAATTGCATTATTTTATGTATTCCTTAGTAGTATAAATAGACTTGTTGTGTATGAGTTAGATAGAGTGTTTTGGATATGTATAAATTACTCTTTTGAGTATTTTCTCCTTTGGAGATACCTCTTGCAATCCTGAGCCATAGGATCTTAATTGATTTCTTATCATTGGTTTCCACGCCAATATGGTGAATTCCCCTCAATCTTATCTCTAATGCATAATTGGAGTGGCGATTCTCGATTCTTATAATTGATTCTTGAATCAATGTGGCGAGTCTTTATCAATCTCATGTTAATTCCTAGAAAGAGTGGCGATCCATCTTCTATCCTGTTCCGTTTGCTAATTCCTTCTTGATTTGTGTTCTCCATACCTCATTGAAGCTAGATTATCCTATCTTCATGAGGATCCATACTCATCAAAGAGGCTATCATCATTTTTGGTCTAGTCACATGTATTCTCCTATTCTAGCCAGAAACATCCATATCAAGGTGGGGTCAGCACTCCCATTAGGTTTTTTTGCATCCATAAGGGCTCGAACTCAAAACCTAGCATCTTGCTTTAGAGAAAAAAGCATGTACAACTTGAATCAACTGCTCGTTATTTTTTGGTAGATACAAGAGAGAGAAAAGAAAAAGAAGGAAAAAAATATGGAAAATGAAAACTAGTTATCTATGGATCAGAGGCTCTTTTCCGTTGAAAATTTGATTCCCATATATAGCTTCAACAAGAAGATCAACACCAGTACTATGTGGTGGATAATCCTATACCTTGATCGTTGAGTTCAATTTTACTCAAAGCTTATCCAATGAATTAGCAACAAAATTATTCTTGCTAAAAACATGGATAATAGACACATTCCACTGTTTAGAGAGGAGCTGCGAGATGGAAGCTAAATTGATGCGTACTTATATACAGTATTGAGAGGACGATGGATAAGTTGTATTACCTCCAAGAATTCAGATCTACAAGCTAGCAAAGGAACATTCATGTCTGAAGCAAATTTTAATTAATCTGTGCAGGATAGCAAGAAGTTACATGCATAAATTATTCGCTATTTTATGATGTGCAGGAAAATCTGCTGACCAATTTTAATTGAAGTCTTAAAGCATTTTTCCAAATCCCGTAGGACTTGAGTTCCCAATAGAATTTCTTTCGAAATTCATAATAGGCCTAGGAAACCAAACATTCTACATATAGTAGATTGGAATTGAAGTAATTACAGACTTGGTAAGAGTTAAACGACTAGCTCAGTCAATAAATTCTTCTTTCGAGACACAAGTCTATTCATTATCTTATCCATGATGAAATTAAAATCACTTTGCGCTTAGCTATATTTTTGAAATTGGAAAACTAGATTATTTTCTAATACCTGCAAGCCAAATTTGAGACACTTGGTCAACTTCTCTTTTGTTTCCGAGGATAGTTTTTTTGAAGCAAAAGCTCTAGATTTCTGTATATTTATCTTAAGGCTATAGACAACACACAAAACTTATCTAAAACATCATAAATCATGCAAACCTGTGAGGCTTTAGCTTTTAAAAATAGAAGAACATCATCTACAAAAAAAAAAAAGAGAGAGAGCATGCCCTCCAATTACTAATTTAACTGGATGCTATATGTTATTGTTGATTGCATCATTAATCATGTGGTTGAGTTTCTCCACACACACACAACAAAGAGGTAGCGCTGTTAATTCAAAACCCTCAAATTATGGTGTATTATAATGATAACAAATCCATCACTAGCTATGCAAATTCAAGGCAAATCTAAGATGCCTTAAGATCTAACAATATACTTGAATGTGCAAAATTCTTTATGCTGAAATCACATTTCATGGAATTCACTAAAAAAGCATCTAAGATCATTAAATATTCAAGTTCCCTTGAGTAATCTGAAGATCAAATTTACATGTTAAAATCTGCCAAGAGCTCAGATTACAAGTCTGATGTACACCTCAAGCCTTATTTTGTTCATCAAGACTAAAGGAAAGACAAGATCTAAGTCACAAATTTCTTGAAGAGTTTTTACTCAAGAAAATCATTAAACTAGAATGCAAAAATATATACAATACAAGAAGTAAAGGAAGTAAGAGAAAGTATACAAGAACAGAAAAATAGAAAAAGAGCGGACTGAGGTACAAATATATATATTCAATACAGAGATATTAAGTGAGAATTTAATCATTATCCAAATTATGTTTAACAATAATCAATTCGAAGGATGAGATTACTAAAATCTTGCCAAGAAAATCCTCTGATTCACATTAAAAGACCACAGGCCCAAAACTGTCCAACAGAAACGTGAGAATGGGCCTCAGCAGCTAACAACAATCAACAAATGCCATATAACAGAAATATCTTAGAATACTCTAGAATTTGCTGAGCTGTATATGATGACAGTTTTCACTATGTACTATTTGTAGTCTATTTCCTTATTCTTTTATTCTTATCCAGAGGATTGATTTTGTATATAAAGGTATATACCTTATTCATTTAATATACGACAAACATTCAATTACCTTTGCCTTTCCTTCATCAGTCTTTTGCTCTTTTATGGTATCAGCAGCCTTTTGAGGCTCAGCAAAATGTCAGGCACACCTTCCATTGAGTCACCCGAGGCTATTCCTCCTCCACTTGTCTCTGATCCTACACAAAACCCGTCAAGCCCTTTTTTCATCCACCCTAGTGAGAGTCCCACTTCTGTTTTAGTCACTCCACCCCTCACCGGAAATAACTATCAATCCTGGTCTAGGTCCTTCAGGATGGCTCTCATCTCCAAGAACAAAATGGGCTTCCTCTCTGGTTCTATCCCTGTCCCAGCCACCACTGATTCGTTATTTCCAGCATGGGAACGCTGTAATACCCTCCTTATGTCTTGGCTTCTCAGCTCTCTTTCCCCATCTATAGCTCAGAGTGTCATTTTCCTTGAGAAAGCCATAGACATTTGGATTGACTTAAGAGGGCTTCTCGCAAGGGGACTTACTTCGCATAGCTGAGTTACAGGAAGAAGTTTACTCCTTCAAACAGAACAATCTCCCTGTTTCTGAGTATTTTACTGCTCTCAAATCCCTTTGGGAAGAGCTTGATAACTACAGACCCTTTCCCTCTTGTGATTGTCCTGCTAAACTCTACCACACTCAGGATTTCACAATCCGTTTCTTGAAGGGACTTGATTTCCCCCTTTAGTCAGTAACTGCTATAAATAGGTATTAGTCAGAATTGGTATTTATTCTATCGTGAAAACTGATTTCTGAATCTTATCAATTTTATGTCTCAATATATTCAGTTCTTCGAATATCTCCTTATTCCTAGAATTGTCTTATCATAGTTGATTCTCTCTTTACCTTCAAATCCTTCAAACTCCAAATCTCACTATGCCTTCAAATAATCCTTCAAACTCTAAATCTCCCAGCATCGCGCTCTCAGCATTGTGTTCTTAGCTTAGGTTTCGTCTTGTTCTATTCCGTAAAGAGGGTAGCCTTGAATCACTATTGATTTATCTCAAATAACTTGGTTTGCATGTACAAATCTCTGTTGTTTTTCATGTCTATGTGATTTTCATTTTCTTTACTATACAACAATTGTTATTCAATTACATTTCTCAATTTAGTTAGTAATATTGGCTGGTTGATCTTATATTTTGTGTCTTAAGCCAAATTAATTAACTATTATTCATGTAACTTTTCTGTTATTAACCTATTTTCTTTGAAGCAGAGTAAGTATTTAAGCAACCATTGCTTTGTTAGCATTAT
Source organism: Cyamopsis tetragonoloba (assembly GCA_037177725.1). Lineage (NCBI taxonomy): Eukaryota > Viridiplantae > Streptophyta > Magnoliopsida > Fabales > Fabaceae > Cyamopsis > Cyamopsis tetragonoloba. The sequence goes on along the minus strand of CM074120.1, from coordinate 39,070,051 downwards.
GTAGAAACTTGATTTTTTATCTATAATAAATAGCTTGAAATCATGGCCTTGATTCATGTAACTGATGATTGCAAAGATACTTTCAAGGGAATAGTTTTAGGGTGCTCTATTGTTAATCTTGTGAATGTGTGATTTTTACAATTTAATTTTTTTTTCTTGTCTTTTCAGAACATCAAAATGTTATATATATATATATATATATATTCCCTTCTCATAAAAGAAGATATAGTTATGCAAGCCAATTTGTAAAACAAGCCCTCTCTAGGCAATGCTCTTATTATTGTTATGAATTTTGAACTTAGTCTATATAAATTATCTTTTCAAAATAACTAATAGCTGAGCTCTTTGCTGGTTATTTGATGCCAAAGACAAGAGAATAAAGATAGTTTAGACAAGAGAATGAGGATAGTTGAGCTCTTAATCAATATTCAGTTTTCCATGATCTTTTTTTATTCACCTATTGAATTATGTGTGTGATTGTCTCCAATTGCAAGGACCTACTTAAGTATACTGTTTGGTAACAAGCCACTAGCAGAGTTCAGACAAAATTAGTATGTCTAAACCTATAATCTATCTAATTGCTGTGATATTGTTGTTATAACTAACTAGTTTTTAGATATTTAGCAAATGTAATTGATTACATAATCTACTGTACTTGTATATGTGGAAGTGGACATGGTATTAGTGTCTTCACTGTTTTAGTTTTGATTGACTCTGTGATGTATTTTTTTTTATTACAGGTCTATGATATTGATTGATCTATGTATTTAATCCCATTAGCAAGGTAAAAGTTTATTGTTAATTTTTCTTTTCTTATTTAACATGTAATTGAGTTTTAGTTATATGTTATTCTCACAGGTTTTCATGTTTTAATGCTATTATTTCAGGCATTGTTATTTTTCTTGATGGGGGAGACAAAATCCCGGAGACAGAATAGAAACTCACTTCATTGAAAAAATTAATCATCATGAAAGTCAAATTTATCTAGATGGAATTTGCACCTTGAAGTTCATAATGCTGATAGGATTAGATGAATTCTCAATGAGTATAGAGCATAATCTTCTATTTTTGCAGCTCGGATTATAATATAGATGTATATGCACATTTTTTTCGCTTTGAAATTTTAGTTTGTAATCTTAGTTATTATGTTCGAAAATATTCAAATCAACATCTTGTAAGATATTTTAAGTTAATGAATATTTAGGATGAACTATGATGTGGGTTTTGACTAATTCATTTGATAGTATAAATTTAACATTAAAAAGTGCAATTAAAATAAATTATATATAAAGAGAGGTTGTGAGGGTTTAACAAGGGATTGACAAAATTAAGTTGGATACTTGAGACGGATTGGTGAGGGAGTAGAGATAGATGTTGTAAATGTAACACGTAGATTTTTGTATCAGTTTTTTTTTTTTTTTCAAACATACCGCGGAAGTCAAACTATATATATATTTACATAAAAGTGTTTACATTTATTTTACAACCACAGCTGTCAGTTATATGTATATAACTGAGGAACTGTCGGTATTGAAAATAATATATATACAGTATTACATTCAATCTAACTGGAAAACTGTCCACAATTAAGTATGTATGCATGCCATGATTATTTTCCATTTCATTTATTTTCTCTTTTAACGGGATTCCATGTGCACAGGGAATCCACCATGGGTGCATGACAGTGAATGCACAGTTGAGCTCATCATCATGGTCCTGGCAAGCGTCCTTCTACGATCCTACTGCCGGGCTACAAACCCTCTCTAGGGCTAGCCTAGGGACTATCTACCCCTTTCGGGATAGCCTATTTGAACTAGATTATCTACCCCATTTTCGGGATAGCATAGCACTTCAGGTTATCTGCCCCTTTCGGGATAACCCTACATTCTCATCCTTTTATGCTTTGTTTACTTACCCGGTCTACTTCTGGCGGAACTCAACCCTCTTACTCAACCAATGTTGATGGGGAAAACATTATCCACTTTTCCTTTTGTTTCATTTCTTATTCCATGTTCTTATGCATCAAACATTCATTTTCATATCATAGATATTCATACAAGAGTTCCAGTAACCTCATATTCGAATACAGACATCCTATATTCGAATATCATGTGACAAAAGTGTTATATTTGAATATCTATTCGAATACGATCCTCTATATTTGAATACATATTCGAATATACTAGTTCTGGACCTTTTTTCTAAAACAGTTTGAAATTCATCCAAGTCTAAGTCCCAATTTCATGACATTATAACCTGGAAACTCTTGTCCTTCTTAACACATACAATTCTATGATTTCATCATCATTCACATTTCCGATTCAATTCTTAATCATACATCATCTACTAGCATGTTCAACCAACACAAACATCATTCAAACATAGCATGCAAATCTCAAACATACACATAATCCTAAATCAAACAATCTCTAACACATTGTCTTTAGTCCTTAACCACATGTTCCTAGTATTTTCTAGCCACATGTTTCTAGCATTTTCTTGGTTTGAGGTTTTCAAGGTTACATCAAATCTTCCAAAATCTCTTTCCCTTTTAAGCTCCAATCCCAATCTCCAACTCCCTTCTTCAGCACTTCCTGTCCTCGAGTATAAATCCCACTCCTTGAAGCTTTGGTCAAGAAGAATGCTTGTGAGAAGGGACGCTAAGATGGAGAGTTGTGGAGTATTGTTGATTTGTGGTAGTGGTTTAGTGAATGATCTTTGAAGAGAGATTGAGAGAGTGTAGAGTGGGGGAGAGGAAAATAGTGAATTTTGGAGGTAAAACACCCCTATTTATAGTTTTTGAGGTCCATATTCGAATATAGATCTTCCATATTCAAATATGAAGCTTCTGTAAGCAATTCCACACCTCCATATTCGAATACCAGCTTTTCATATTCGAATATCAGACCTTCATATTCGAATATCAGACCTTCAAATTCAAATATAACACATTCATATTCGAATATGAAAAGTCCATATTCGAATATCACTGTCCATATTCGAATATGATTCATCCATATTCGAATATGGATCATGCATATTCGAATATAGCTGTTCATATTCGAATATACAAGTCCTTTGGTCACTCCTTTGGCTTTTCTACTTGCAACTAATCCTCCTTCTTCTTTTGGGATTTTACAATTGTTCTAGCCAATTGTGACAGATTTGTGAGGGAATAGTGACGGTAAGTAGCGAGAGAATATGGCGTCACTATTTAGAGAGGGAATTGTGAAAATATTTGAAAGTAAATTTGCGAGGAATTCGCAACGAAATAATGATAGATCTAGCGACTAGAAATACACGACAGACGATTCTCTCGCAAATCCGTCACAATTCCCTTTTGCAAGGGATATTTTTCCTCGCAAATCCATTTTTTTCTTGTAGTGTTGGCCACTTGGGAATTGTCTTTGAGAAGACCTTTCTTTGATTGGGAATTGACTCTCTTATAATTCTTAATGAGTTTTTGGCAGATGTCCACTTGGATACAACTATCGTGGATAGGTAGTCTTGGATGCTAGAGAGAATGGTGATTACTCTTCTAAGTCTACTTTTCAAATATAGCAAGTCTCTCGGCTACAACAACATGATAGTGATGAGGACATGTTTTTAGTTTGGAGGAATGTTTGGAAGGGATGCACTATGCAGATGATGGTTGCATTTTCATGGTTATGCCTGTGGGATCGTATAGCTTCCTGCGTCATTTGAGCAAATAGAGACATCATGATCATGGGGTTGCTCTGTGTCCGCTTTCTGGTAATGAGCCTGAAACTGTTGATCATCCGTTTTGTTATTTCATTTATTCTTATGGTGTTTGTGAGGGTGTTGTCTCTTAGCTTCAGTTAGGGGAGATCAATTTTGAACAGTTTGCTCAAATCAGTCAAGCTTTTAGTGTGGAGTCAAAGCGGATGTTACTGGAATAAGTCTGGTTTGACTTGTTTGGTCTCTTTGGCTCTTACGCAATGAGGTGGTTTTTAGCGGGACTTATTAGGATGGGTTAAAATTTTTTTGACCTTATCAAAATTAAGTTGTGGACTTGGATGAGGGGCTCCTTTAATTCTTGTAGCTTTTCTTTTTCTCTTTGGTGTGTTTATCTTTTGGGCTGTATTTCTTCTAGTTAACATCATTTCTCTGTATCCTCATATGTTATTCTTTGAGTATTTTTATACTCATTCATTAATAAAATTTCTCGCTGATAAAAAAAAGAAGTATAATTATTATTCATAAAATATATGTGGTGCAACAATGTATTTAATATAATTTAAACCAAGATTACATTCTGAATACAATCCTTATTGCGTTAAATATGCATTTTTTTAAAGATAGGGTTGCAACTACAATACCCAAAAAGACACTTGTACCCAAGGCCGCCAATATCTCGACAATAATCCTTGCAATCATGGTCAGTAACACATTTGTGTAGCTTGATTAGAGATGAGCTTTGTGCAGAAGCTTGTTGCGTAAAACCTGATTCAAAATTAAACAAAATATAAACAAAAAAAAAATTAGGCTGGAATTTATTTATTTTTACCAAAAATAATACAACCAACAAGTATAATTAATAATAAAATATGTTGTTCTTCCACAACTTCAAACATATTAAATAATAGCTCCTTATATATTTGTCTTACAAAATTGTTAAAGTAGAACACAACATATTTTATTATGACGAAAATAAGCATGCAAAATTGTAACTTTTGTTTACATTTTCTTATGCACGCGATATATATATATCAGGCTCTGATATCAGAGATCCCGACGGAAGCTACTGAAAAATTAAAAGTCAGAGAAGCAGGAATGCAGACGGACTGCTAACTATATGCAACAATATAATATGCAAATATGTAAAATGCAGAAATTAAAACTAGAAGTGGACCAGTATTATGAAATTAAAACTGACCAGTATTATAAAATTAAAATTGGAATTGGACCAGTATTATAAAGCTTTAATTAAAAAGAAAAAGAAAAGAAAAAGAAAGCCGATTGCGAGTAGTCTCAACGATGTCGACTGGAGGGAGAAGGGAAAAGAAAATTACAGAAAGAGAATTCTTATTAAAATAGAAGAAAAATTCCTTCATTAGAGATTTCTAAGGGAAATAATGCTCTAATAAAGGGGTTCCCAAAATTACTTCATTTTTGAGGTCCTTAACTAACAAAAAGGAAGTTTTTACCTGATAATTACCATTTTTAATAAGGGCATTGGAGAGCTTATATTTGATTTTAAGCCTAGATCCACTAGCAGTGCTTAGTTTCTCTGTGCTTAGTTTCTCTGTGGACCAGAATTAGTGGATCTCTGATGAAGGAATTAGTACCAAGCATCTAGGAAGGCAAATAGTCTTTAGATTTGTCAAGAAACCTATAGTAAAGACTCTCAATATCATTGATCATAAATCAAATCAGATCAATTTCCTCAAAGAGGAAATCTCGTTCAAAACAATTCAAGCTCAACTAGAGCAATCCCATATCCAGCAAAGAATAGAAACTTTGCAACGACATATTCAATCTACAATTTGTTCTGATCTCCCAAATGCTTTTTGGAATAGAAAAAAGCATATTGTTGAATTGCCTTATGAGAAGGACTTCAAAGAAAGTCAAATCCCTACCAAGGCAAGACCAATCCAGATGAATGAGGAACTCCTCCAATATTGTCAGAAAGAAATTAAGGATCTCTTAGATAAAGGGCTTATTAGGAAAAGCAAAATTCCTTGGTCTTGTTCAGCCTTCTATGTCAACAAACAAGCTGAGGTTGAAAGAGGAACTCCCAGATTAGTAATAAATTATAAGCCTCTAAACCAAGCTCTACAATGGATTAGGTATCCTATTCCTAACAAGAAAGATCTTATAAATAGGCTACATGCTGCCAGAATCTTTTCAAAATTTGATATGAAATCTGGATATTGGCAGATTCAGATTAAAGAAACTGACAGGTATAAAACCGCATTTACTGTCCCTTTTGGCCAGTATGAATGGAATGTGATGCCTTTTGGTTTAAAGAACGCCCCCTCTGAATTTCAGAAGATCATGAATGATATTTTCAATCCTTATTCCAAATTTTCAATTGTTTATATTGATGATGTTTTAATTTTTTCTCAGTCTATAAACCAACATTTTAAACATATCAATATATTCATCAATATTGTCCGTCAAAATGGATTGGCAGTCTCAAGCTCAAAACTTTGTGTTTTCCAAACTAAAATCAGATTCCTTGGTCACATGATCCACCAAGAAACAATCGTCCCGATTAGGAGATCGATAGAATTTACTGATAAATTTCCAGATCAAATTATTGACAAAACCCAACTCCAAAGATTCTTAGGATGCCTTAATTATGTAGGAGACTTTGTCCTTCACCTCAATAATATCATTAAACCTTTGCATGATCGTCTTAAGAAAAATCCTCCTCCCTAGACAGATCAACACACTAGTGTGGTTATGCAAATCAAACGCCAGGTCAAAGGCCTCCCTTGTTTGTATCTCCCAGTACCCCAAGCCTATAAAATAGTTGAGACTGATGCGTCAGATATAGGTTATGGTGGCATCCTCAAACAAAAATTGCATGGCAAAGAGCATATCATTGCATACACTTCAAAACATTGGAATTCTGCACAGCAAAATTACTCAACTGTCAAAAAAGAAGTTTTAGCAATTGTACTTTGTGTTTCAAAATTTCAATCTGATTTACTTAATCAGAAATTTTTAATCAGAGTTGATTGCAAATCAGCAAAAGATATTCCAAAAAGATGTAAAAAATTTGGCTTCTAAACAAATTTTTGCTAGATGGCAAGCTATTTTAAGTGTTTTTGATTTTGAAATAGAATATCTCAAAGGCACTTCAAACTCTCTCACTGATTATCTTACTCGTGAATATTTACAGGGAAAATGGGCTTATGCCTAGAAAAGCAGCAATGGCCTCTTCAAGGGGTCGAGGAGTTAGAATAGCCCTACCTGGGCTTACCAAAAAGTCAGGGTCATCAACCCCAACTGGGTCACCTACCCAAAACCAATCTGAGTCACCGACTCAAACTGGGTCATCTACCCAGAAACAAACCGGGTCATCTACCCAGAATCAATCTTTAGTGGCTGAGTCATCAACTCAGCAACAAACTGCAAAACAAACCAAGGCAGATTATGCCTTCCCAATCCAAACCCTTCTAGCCCTCCAAGATTGTGGCTTAACCCACCTTCCAACCAAAACCTGGGCAGAAATTGCCTCAGAAGACGAAAATGAAACCCTTGACCTAGCTACTCTCATTAAAGAAATGGCTAAGTCAAAAACAATAATTTCTGGCCCTAGCCAAAAACAGATCCAAACCCAAACTCAATCCTCTAAAAAGCCAGCCAACCCTTATATTCCAAAAAACAAGTTTTCTTCGGTAATCTAAATGGAACCTGAGTTTTGGGATAAATCCCCCCACAAAATTCCAATAAAATTTTTTTCAAAAGGATTTCATTTTAAACCAACTGCTTTAAACAAAACTCGACAGTTTTATGAATTCATATTAATTGATTCAGATTCTGCCACAATCAAACATTATAAAGATAAAAATGATTCTTCAGTAATCACCCATTCAACAATCCAGATTTTAAAGGTGATTACTCCAAATCAATTTGGGAAAAATCCCAACAATTTAAAAAATTTTTCGCAAAAATTTGATCCCATTGGCTATAACTACTGGGATTACATTAATGCTTGGAGCCGAGTTTTCTGGTTTCAAAACAAGATGAATCGGCATTCTTGACTTATATATTTTAAGAGAGGTGTTAATTACACTTTTCCAAACTGGTTTATTCAATGGTGAGATTTCTTTGGTCCCATTCCCCAAATTTTACTTCCTCCAACAGAGGAAGGTTTCAAACTTTTTTTAAAAATGTACAATTCAAAGGAATCATGTATTCCAGCGGATTTAAAGTTTTTCTCAGTATTCTCTTTGGCCTGGATATTTTCCTGGCAATACAGATATGGGAACAGAGATCATCCTGAAAGGCTCCCTCTATTAGAAGAGATTCTTTCGTCAAATGATGGACCGAATTTGATGCATCTAGGGCAAATCCAGATGAGGTCAAAAGTTGGTTCTATGCAAACTCCAGTTTCTTGAAGCCAGCTGATCCGGAAACGTCTTTGTTTCTCAATCAGAAGGCAAAAATTACAGCAGCACTTGCGGCTTCCCAAACAAAAGAAAGTTTTGCAAAAAATTTGCAAAACATTCTCAATTTGCTCCAAGAGAAGGATAAGTCATCTCTTCCAAGCTCTTCTGCTTCAGCAGCATCTTCAGATGACTACTATCAAAATGAAGATGATTGTTTTGGAATCAACTTAGCAGACGATTGAACAAGAGTCATCATTTCCTGTCAACCTGAACTGTAGCATTCAACCAGAACTGTAGCTAATTTTCCAGTCACGAAACCGGAACTGTAGCTTCAAGTCAGAAACCGGCACTGTAGCATAGGATCCTGTCATGAAACTGAAACTGTGCAAATAGTGTTTTTTAATTTCTATTTAAGGAGGCCTCGACCATGTTGTGAGGTACCCTTTTATGATCGAGTAACTTAGAGAGAGAGTTTTAAGTGAGAGAAGCTCTGAGAGATATTCTGTAAGCTTTTCTTCTGTTTTAATAAGAATTCTCTTTCTGTAATTTTCTTTTCCCTTCTCTTTCCAGCCGACATCGTTGAGACTACTCGCAATCGGCTTTCTTTTTCTTTTCTTTTTCTTTTTAATTAAAGCTTTATAATACTGGTCCAATTCTAGTTTTAATTTCATAATACTGGTCCACTTCCAGTTTTAATTTCTGCATTTTACATATTTGCATATTATATTGTTGCATATAGTTAGCAGTCCGTCTGCATTCCTGCTTCTCTGACTTTTAATTTTCCAGTAGCTTCCGTCGGGATCTCTGGTATCAGAGCCTGATGGGGAAGTAGGAATATATTTGTTGATGTTAAGTTATTGTTTATCTCTATGAATCTGGAATATTGTAAATTATTTTAATTTATAATGACCATATATTATTAATCTTAAGTGGAAGTACATGCAATTAAATCATATTGGTAAAGAAGCTGTAGCAGTAAGTCCTGATGGAAGGCCGTAAGACTAATTTATCGATGCTCTCTTTAGAATATATGATTTAAGTGCCATGGTGGCTATAGTTAAGATAAATAACAAAAAAAAAAAAGAGTTTTTTGATAAATGGATGTGGAGGTATATAGCCTAAAACCCAGATTCATTGGATTTTCATTAACTTAACTTGATAAATATTTTTCTATGGAACCAAATGATGGTAATTATATTAGAAGTTGTTATCATGGCTAGTTTATTACGATCTCTTTCTCGACGCCTTTCTATTAAAACTTCAGCTACCCCATCTTCATCAAAATCTCTTTGGTTTATCCTCATGATCACTCCCATATATATATATATATATATATATATATATATATATATATATATATATATATATATGGGAGTGATCAAATAACACTGGTATAACTTACACTAACTTTTATATTGGTTAATAACTATTTGTAAAAGATTTTTTTTACAAAACTTACTGTTATATTGAAATTACTTATTATAAAGATCATGTCTCCAAATCTCACATAATTCTAAAACCATTTAGTACTCCATTAACGTACTAAAAAAGTAACATATAATATAGTTTTAAAATATATGAATATAACAATCATTTTGATGGTGTACTAAACAATTTTGCAATTATGTCAAATTTTGCAGACATGATGTAAACAATAAGTAGTTTCAATCCAATGGTAGATTTTGCGAAAAAATGTTCGACAAACAGTTATTAACAGGTGTAAGAGTTAGTGTAAATTACACCGGTGTCATTTGATCAATCCTCATATAATATATATATATCTATATATATATATATAATACATTAACGCATTAATTTCTAACCAAGGCACATATAGAAGAAGGAATACGTAATGTACCGGATGTAATAAGAAATAGGAACATAAAGAGAGCTAATGGATGAACTGGAGTAATCTTCATTCTTTTAAAAAAAAAATTTGTTGGAGGAGCTTGATAGACAAAATTTTTACAAAGAATTTTCTTCTACTTTTGACTAGGATAAAAAACTATGTTATATACCAATATTATAGTTGTAGCCATCATGGACTTCTACTTTTAATTAATGTCGTTTAATACTTTAGTTAACACCCTTAAGAAACTCCAAGATCCATGTGCCCGTCACTCATTTTTTTTTCTAAGAAGGACTTTAAATACTTGAGTCAAATAAATAACCGTTTGACTTTTGACTTTTGAGTTTTGAGTTTTAAGTATGCAAAATAATGAGTTCCATCTGTCTTTAAAACAGGTCATTTAATACCTTAATTGTAAGAGCTTTAAATACTTGAATTGAATGAATAACCTTTTTAAAATATTGACACTTGACTTTTGAGGCTGCAAATTAATGAGTTTGATGAAATATTTTTAAATAAGTTCACTTAATACTTGTGATTCATATTTTGTGGTCAATTTTGTCTTTTCACTTGTCTTCTATGACTTTGTGGTAATAGTTTAAAACTGTGGTAATTGCAATTAATATACACATTTTAGTACAAGCTATAATCTTTTATGGTGAAAATCATGAGTTTTAAATACCTTAAATAATGAATGACTAATCATTTTAAAATTCAATATTTGACTTTTGAGTACGCAAAATAATGAGTTTGGACTACTTTTAAATAAGGTCATTGGTTCCCTTGGATACAAAGCCTAATTAATAAGCACTTATCTAATAAGCTCTTATGAAATGAGAGCTTATTTATAGTTATAATTATGAAACTTATTGGAATAAACTAAAAATAGCTTATAGAGATCTATAAGCTATTTACATAAGCTATTAATAACCTCTTTCAAATGTTTACTTTTGACATATTTGTAGTTAATTTTGTCTTTTTCATTTGTCTTGTATGACTAAGAGTAATATATAAAAATTTTGTTTTTAGTATAGGTTAAAAAATTAAATATAGAAATTTTTTATTGAAATAAAAATACAAATAATAAATGAGATTTTTACAATTGAATAAATATATACTACTTTAACAAACAAATTTTTATTTATAGTTTTTTAACCTATGCATGTGATGCATAGGAAAGCTTTTCCCAAAAAAATTATTAAATACTAACTATACTTTTTCATTTAAAATTTAACATTTGACTTTTGATTATTCAAAATAATGAGTTCGAAATATTTTAAATATGGCCATTTAATACTTTTGATACATATTTGTGGTCAATTTTGTCTTGTCTACTTCCTTCTTCTCTTTTTTTTAAAGATATGTAGATATAATTTAGTTAATAAAAGAGTGCAAGGGGTACTCTAACTCATGTACAAACAAAAAGCCAAGGCAGTAGGCACTAATGCTTGTAGAATAGTTGGAGAGGGAGAATCACTTCTAGCCATATTATTCTGTATAACCCCATATTATGACTTTATGGAATATTCCAAAATACTATCATATGGAAACGTTCAAGCATCTTGCGGCAGATATGCCTGGAAAACAACTAAAAAAGATTCGTGGAAAAAGCCTCCTCTGAGGATCTCAATTGCCTTCTCCAATTGATCTTCCAATCACAACTTCCATCAATCCATACATCATTTTTTGCAAGTGAACCGTGTTTATCCTCAACTAGAGCAAAAATGAGATGCGAAATTCGATTGACAAAGCCGCTTCACTCCATAACTTGGTATTCTTCTCATTGCTTGAAGATTTAGTCAGACCATTTACTAACCATTGGTTAGCAGAGTCAGCAATCCTCCTAACATCTAGCCACCATGTAGATGCCTTAGCCGAGAAATAGAGGGAGAAGCGAAATATGGACCATATCTAGCTGCGTGAATTTTCACCCGCAAAGCTTGTTGTGTTTGCAAAGCCCTCTACTGCCACTTACCAAGAAGTGCCCACTTAAACCTTTCTAGATGATTCACCCCAAGACTTTGCAAATTCTTGCTTTTAAAACCACGTCCCATTTGACCCAAGGGATCTTTTTATTGTCTCCCCTCCCTAAAGAAGTTGTCTTTGAATTTTCATTACTTCTTTCATCACTTTCTTTGGCATCATAGAAAGAGATGTAATGGATTGGTACGCTATTAAGGACAAAATTGAATAGCATAACCCTTCCTCCAATTGAAAGAAATTTATGTTTCCAACATCTAAGCCTATCTTTTAGTGTAACAATCATAGGCTTCCAAGTATCTAGTTTATGCGGACTAGCTCCTAAATGTATTCCTAGGAATTTAAAAGGAATATCGCCTCTTTTATACAATAGAAAATCAGAGGCTTGAATTAAGAACTAAGGGTCAACGTTGATGCCAAAAATCTTGCTTTTGTGAAATTTTACTTTCATATCCAAGTCCAGCTCAAAGCTTCGATGAAACAATATCTCTCCTTTTCCTTGCTAGAAAATCGGGAGGTATCCTAGTCGGGTGGAGGGGGTGATTGTGGCGCCTTAGAAGTTGAAGCGGTGGCCTTCCTCTCATTCGTTCTAGTGGTTTGTTTCTTTGCGACATGCATTACCGTGTAATGTATAACCACAAGCAAGACAAAGTCTAAGAGTACAAGTTAGCCAAACTTCATTAAAAACACTACCCAATTGACAATCATTCCCAATTTCAAACAACCACATTCACATGCCAACATCAATATTTTTCCATATTAACATGGTAATTACAAAGCTTAGTGAAACCAGTCAATAAAAACCAAAGAGGTCATTGAGGGATTTTATCAATTACATTATGGGGACACTATTACTCATATAGATATTTCCACAAACATGATGTAGGCATAAGAAGGGTGTGTCAAAATTAAACAATTGGAGTTAAAGACACACACCCAAGCACTAATCAACATCAATTCTTCAACTTAATATCAACAACAATCAAACCCCTAAACAAAAGACATATGACATATATGCAATTCAATATAATCAAGAATGATGCCTAGGTGCGGGAAAATCATGTGAGAACAACTTCAAGAACAAGAATCCATGAACTACTCATCCTCCTTTTCAACTACAAACCCCCAATTTTGAATTTTTTTTTTAAAAAAATTGGTTTACAGTTCATAGAAAGATGAATTAGGAAAAACAGGAAGATGGGTCTCATGGAGAAGAAGAAGAAGAATAGAGAAGACTGTACCTTGGAGCCATAATAAAGCAATGGAAGTGATTAAGTTGAATGATATGGGTGCAATTGGAGATGGTGAAAAGTGAAAAGAAGTGAAGAGAAAAGAAAAGTGAAGGCCGCACAGCAAGAGGCGTGAAGTTATGAGGGAAAAGAAAACGGGTTTTATTTAAACGTAGATTTTAAAACTACTACAGATATGAACCTCTCTTCAGCAAGAAGGTCCCGATTCAGCAGGGACAACATAACACCTCTTTTCTTTTCCTTCTGCTCCTCGGTAAAATGCATGTTGTCTCACTTCAGTGAGAACAACACAATGCTAATTCCCCTTTCTTTTCTATAAGAAAGAAAGGTCGGGTTGCCTCCCAGTAAATGCTTGTTTAATGTCATTAGATAAATGCATGTTATGTTAAGGAAGACAAAAAAAGGGATCTTCCTATCAATATGAAGAGAAGGCATGGGTGTGCAAACTGTCTCTCCAGACACTCCCTAAGTCAAAATTTTATCTAGCGGATCAGAATCTTACAATGGCATCTTTCTCGCTAGAAAATCTTCATCAACCACATCCATTATAAGACATTGATCTTGAGGATATTTCATTGCATCAAATACATTGAAGTTGACCTCATCAATGCAAACTCTCACTTTCAACTTCGCATCATCAACATCTATAATCACCTTGGCAGTCTTCATGAATGGCCTTCCCAAGATTAGTGCTACATCTTTATCCTCCTCAATGTCCATAACCACAAAATCAACTGAAAAGACAAATGTATCCCCTTTCAGAAGCTTATCTTCAACTACCCCATAAGGCTTCAACGATCTATCAACTAATTGTAGATTCATCCTTGTGGATTTCACTTCAATGTCACCAATCCTCTTCATCATGGATAGGGCCATCAAGTTAATACTTGCTCCCAGATCAAGTAGTGCCTTTTGCCACAGGTAGAGCACCTATGGTAATCAGGATGGTGAAACTATCTGGATCTTTAGTCTTTAATGGCAAGCATTTTTGAATATTCACACTACATATCGTGCCTCAAGCTCATTGGTCTCATCAGGGAACTTGCGCTTCATAGTGAGGAGCTCCTTCATGAACTTGGCATAAGTCGGCATTTGTTCCATGGCCTCCATGAAGGGAATATTAATCTGCAAGTTCTTGAATAAGTTCACAAATGTTGCAAACTGTCGCTCCTTGCTTCTTTTTGTAGGAACCGAAGCGTAAAGTAAATCTTGCCTTTTGTAATCTTCAATTCTTTCCCTCAAGCTTGCATCCTCAAATTCGTTTTTCTCCTTTTCAATTTTTTGTTTTTCTCTATTCACATTACACTATGGTTTTTCAACTTCTTCACTCAATTTTTTTATTCCTTCCACTCTCTTTTTTCTCTTCCTCTTTTTGATTTTCTACTGCAGTAGAAAAAAGAAAAAACCTATGCATCGAACCAGAGTCCGAGTTTGAGACCGAGTCCGAGTCTGAGTCCAACTCTTCCTTGTATCAGTCTGAGAATGTCTAGGAGCAGGAATTTCATTGTGCTTTCAATAGGCTAGCTGTCTCTTGCTTTAGTTAGTTGAAGGCTTCTGTTGGCTGGGCTGGACCAAAGGATCGTTCTCCTTTTTTTGAGCGTAAAGGATGTCCCACTTCCAACCTGTAACTGACTTCAATCTGTCTTAGTTAACACTTCCTCCTCAACTCTCAAGTTGTCTATAATGGCAACTCCAATTTTATTACCACTCTTCATAGTGATAGACATGCAAAACTCCTTGGGCTTCGTGCAAGTGTTCGCTGAGAAGGGCCCGATCACGCCAAACCGCTGCTAAATCCTGTCCCGTCAATGCAATTAACGACGGTTATGGAACCGCCGCGAGGAGAATTTTACGGCAGTTAAAACCACCGCCATTTACCTAATCCAACCGCTGCGAAATGCCTTGTTTGTTGTGGTGTGGTTAGTATAGTTACCTATCCAACTAGAGTCTCTAAGTTATGAATGGAAGCTTGGATAAACTTCTCTATGGTATCCTCAAGTTTGGACTGTCGCTTATGCATTGGAGAAAACTGAGGCTTCCAATTACCATCTTGATTCATGTTCCCTCTCCAACCCTGCGAAAAAGTGTTAGGAAAATTAGATTGAACAGGGAGAGGGGTTAGAAAAGTTACCTTGACGAGGCTGGTTGTTGACAAGTTGCACCGCCTCTTGTTGAGGGCCACCATTATAGGTAATGTACCGGATGCAATAAGAAATAGTGTAACACCCTAATTTTTGGAAAGAGTAGTTACTGAAAATGTTAACTTTGAAAATCTGATACTTAAAAATCTTTCTTGAAAATACCAAAACTTTCTACTTGATTTCATATTTAAAATACAGTGGAAACATCCTTTTATTTAAATTATAATTTTCTATACAGTTGAACCATATAATCTCTGAACAAAAGGCTTAGGTTCACCAAGTGTGGTTATACCTAAGCAAAGCCTAACGCTTTGTCTCATCCATTGCTATGGCTCTAAAGTCTTCCAATACCTGCAATACTGCGACCGTTAGTTATATGTAAACATATAACCGAGTAACCCCCGGTCTAACCAAAAACATTTTACAGTATTGCAGCCAGTCTAACTGGAAAACTTCCCCAAATCCAATTCCTAACAAACACACACAATATTTATGCAATGACAATTTGAGTATGTATGCATGCCATGATCATTTTCCATTTTTCCATTCTTTCCACTTTTAACGGGAAACCCCGTGCATAGGGAATCCACCATAGGTGCATGACAGTGAATGCACAGTTGAGCTCATCATCATGGTCCTGGAAAGCGTGCCTCCAGAATCCTACTGCCGGGTTAGCAACCCTCTCTAGGGCTAGCCCAGTGACTATATACCCCTTTCGGGATAGCCCCTTTGCACTAGACTATCTACCCCGTTTTCGGGATAGCCTAGCACTTCAGGTTATCTGTCCCTTTCGGGATAACCTTACATTCTCATCTTCTTTTTATGGCTGTCCTCTTACCCGGTTTACTTCCGGCGGAACTTAACCCTCTTACTTAATCCTATGATGATGGGGAAGGCTTTTCCACATTTTTTCCTTTTTGTTTGATTTCACATTATAGGTTTATGTTTGAATATTATGTATCAAAAGTTCCATACTCAAATATCTATTCAAATATGGCCTGCCATATTTGAGTACATATTCAAGTTCATACCGACTCTAGGCTTATTCATTCTTAAACAGTTTAAAAATCTATCTAGAGTCCTATTTCTCAATTTCATCACTTTATAATCTGGAATCTCTTGTCTGCTAAATACATTTTATCATTTTCTTATCATTACTGATCATGCAATATTTCTTTGCACATTTGATCACATAGTATCATACAGCCATATCATACAACGTCATATAACCATATCAAATATCATATTCATATTCTCAATTCCATTCATGCAACATCTATTAGCATGTTAACACAACATCATACAGGCATGACATGCAATCTTAATCATACTCATAATCATAAATCTTAAATCAGCCAATTCATAACATGTTGTCTTTTATTCCCTAATCACATGTCCCTAATATCCCATAGTGTCCTAGATTTGGGGTTTTTAGGGTTACCTTGGACTTCACGAATCCTTTATCCTTCAGCTCTAATTCAATCTCCAACTCCTCCCTTCAGCACTCCTTATCTCCGAGTCTGAATCTCAACGTTTGGAACCCTACTGTGAGAAAGAAACCTTAGGATGAAGGAGTTGTAGAATGTGGTTGATTAGTGGCAGAGGTTTATCGAAGGATTGAAGAGTGTAGAGTGAGGGAGAGGGAAATTGTGAGTTTTAAATGTGAAACACCCCTATTTATAGGCTTTGGGGTCCATATTCGAATATATATTCGAATATAAGTTTGTTGTTTCCAATTCCAAACTTCCATATTCGAATATTACTGTGCATATTCGAATAGTATTCGAATATTACTATGCATATTCGAATACTATTCAAATATGACAGTGCATATTCCATTATTCATGTTATATTTGTCCCTCCTTTGACCTCTCTACTTACAACCAATCCTCCTCTTTCTTTGTAAATTGTAATCAAATCTCTTAAATCTTAAGTTTCTTTTATGGATTTTCGGGATGTTACAATTCTACCCCTCTTAAAAGAATTGTGTCCTCACAATTCATCTTAATTCCTGGATCAAAGGAACATTCCTATTTGAGACTTATAGGTTCGAAACTTATCACATTAAATACTAACGGGATTCTTGGCTAACTTCGAAGGTTTAATAGGTAACTTCATCAAATGTAGTGCGGCTTCCGAAAAGTGAGCATTTCATATAATTGTAGAAAGACCTAATTCGATAGAGTGAATACATACACTATTTAGGAGAAAATGGTTTTAGGATTGTGATTTCCATAATCATAGGTTTGAAAGGGGTTGGATAAAAGTGACATTTGGATTTCTAGTTCATTTTGTGAAATCAGGGTTTACCCTTAAAACTTGCCCTGCATTTTATTTGATATAAGTCAATGAGATGTTGAAAAATTTGAGTAACTCTAGACTTGATGAGTATGATCATTAAGTAAATAAGTTTCTATAGACTTAGTGAACAGAAGTAGAAGATCTCCTAAAGTTAACACGAAGGTTAACTTTTCAACTTGTGAAAAGTTGAATTTAGGTAGGAAATAACCCTAGGTGGACATTAGTTTGAAATTAAAACTTAATGGAATAAGAGGCATAGTAACGTCTTGACTTAGTCTCTTACTGATATTTAGAAATCTTTGAAGAAAGTTTTAGGTGGTCCATCAAGACATTAGTTTTAGGATAGGATTACAATTCACAATTCTTGATCTTTTGAGCATAAGTTGGTTCTGAATTCTAATCGGTATATCCTGTTATGTTTTTGTTGAAAGGCAGAATGATATTGATTGCAAAGTCACCAGGTTCTTAGACGTGTTGTGAAAGACTATTTAGATTAAAGTGTCTCCTTATTCCTCTTTAGGGATAACACTTTACTTCTAGGATGATTTAAATTATTCCAAGTGGTTAGAGTGGATTCGAACGCGTTCCGCACGTGGCTATCAACATTTGTAGTTTATTTTATTGACACACTATTTGGCTGGAATAATAGTTTAGTTGTTGCCTTTAAGTAAGAACTCGGGTGGAGAAAATTGAGGATTAATTCAAATGTCAACATTTTTGTTTTAGTGGGAGCATTATAGTGGATGACTAATGACGGCATATTATGTCAAGGAAATTTTCATAAACTTACAAGGATTTAATTTGGAGACTTAACATAAGATTAGACTTATCTTTAGCTGATACCCCGGATAAGTACAGTAAATGAATTTACTAGGTGGTCAAGGTGCTTAGCCGGAATTCGAAGCTATATGGAAACCAGAGTTTGTTCAAGTCCCTAGGAATTTCTGAGGAAAAGCTTGAATTCAGATAATTGATAGAAGTATTTAGAGTTGTTATAGGCTTCATAGGTATTTAGAACCAACGAGAGGGATTTTCTTAATATTCAATAGTAATCTTTTAGCGTTAAACCACATAGATAGAAACTTATATGGGTTCTAACTTTTGGGGAGATTCGAATGAAACATTTATAGAATTCCTCTAACGCTATCGTTGGGTTGCTCTGATTGAATCATCTTTTGAGGTAACTCAGATCGGATATTTTGAAACTCAAATATCAAGAAAGATAATTTGATAAACATCAAGATGGTGTTATGAGCTAAGATTGCCAAAGAAGTCTTTTAACGGTGATGTTGCATCAATGCTTGGAAGAATTCCATATATTGACTAGAACTAACTTAAACGAAATTTGGGATCATGAAAAGTACGGTTCTGAAAACGGGAAATTTAGGGTAGGTATGAGGAAAATAAACTTGTCTTCCATTTGATTATTGACTCGGTAACATGCTTTCTTAGATGACAAACGAGTGTAACAAACTTAGTTAAGGTTCAAGAGTGGTTTCTAGTCTTCGTAGAGTACCTAGAAATGTTTAATGGATCTATATCTGATGGAATCCTTTGTATAGGAGCGTCTAAGAGTGTGATTTAAAATACTGGTAGATTATAAGGGAGATCGATCGCCAGAACTTCCATAGTTAGCATCAGAAGGAACAACGTTGTCTTGATCCTATAAGGAGATTTAGGCTAAGATTAAATGAATGATCAGATAAAGGCGTCTTAATCAGATAATGGAATTTTAGATATAATTTAGTGACAGTTGCCGTTTAGGAGTTCTTGATATTGGTAGAGAAAGTTTATGTGTCTGTATTTATATATATGGAAAGAAAACAAGAGTTTTCATTGTTGTCTTAAAATAACTCTAAGCGGTGGCAAGATATTTAAACAAAATTTTTTCTTCGTGTCCACTATATGAATTAAAGTCCAAATCGGATGTGCTTACCCTCTAATTTATCAGTTTTGAGTTAGGATATACTTAGTGTCTAAAGTGTTCTGAAACAATTAATTCTAAGATTGATGATAAGGTAAGGTGTATGACTTGAGGAACTGTAAGATTTTCACGATTAACTTAAGGAAAGAAATACTTATTTCTAAAGTCATTATGCATAAAACAATAATATCTGAATCTCTTGACTAGATTTAGATCAGGATTACATGAGTATTAAAATAGAGTGCCTTCAAAAAATTGATTTCAGAGTTGGGATAGAGTAAGATGTGGGACATGAGTCTCTCTAAGATTAAGTCCATAAAATTAACTTAATAAATCCTCAAACAGAAAGAATTTCTAACCGTACCTTTTAATTCTCTCTTAAAGAAACTTGCGGTAGAGCAGAGTTCTCGATACGAGGTTATGCTACCATTATGAAAAGGAAAAGGTTACTATACGATATGAGTCATCGAAATATTCTTAGAATACGTGACCGTCCAATTAAAGTGTTGCTTAAATCCTTCCAATAAGGGTCCTTCAGTCGTAGCGTTTACTCGAATCTGGGCTTGGTGAATTTCCAAAAGAATTTGATTTCTAAGATGAACAGTTTATCAATCACAAAAGAAATTAGAGTTTTATGAAATTTAAGTCCTAATGGAAACTTAAAAGAAGTTGAGATGAAGTTCTTCATGCTTTTATGATATATTCCTATAATTATTCAATTTTACATTGAGAATATCTTCTTATCATAAATCCAACTATGAATACACATAGCCCCATTACTTGTTGTGAGATTACCACTACCCGACTTTCTAATTCCTTACTGTCTCTTGATTTCAATTCGGAAAAAATCTGACCTTGAGAAATCCTACTCCGCATAAGCTTTATACTAACTTCCCATTATCTATATTCTGTAGGGCTATCCTCGTTTATCCATATTCTATTTGGTTCTCAGTCTAGGCTAGTGACTTGGATCCATTGGCTACAAATGTGTCAATGTCGTGAGTAAGGTACTGAACTGGCCAGGCTCAATATCTTATAATCACAAACACTGGTACATTTATATCCCAATGCCTCATCTTACTTTCTAGAAGAGGAACTATCCTTTCAAAGATCATTCCTATCTATTAGCAGTCATAACTTTTACTCTCATGCGCCAATACACAGTTGATCAGACCAAATATTAGCCGCATGTTCCTTCAAAGCTTATGTCATGCCTAATAGATATGTTCAGAATATTATTCGTTGAGCTGACTATCAAATCATCACAGTCTGAAGGATCAAACTCCTCTATACCATAATGTAACACCCTAATTTTTGGAAAGAGTAATTACTGAAAATGTTAACTTTGAAAATCTGATACTTAAAATCTTTCTTGAAAATACCAAAACTTGCTACTTGATTTCATATTTTAAATACAGTGGAAACATCCTTTTATTTAAATTATAATTTTCTATACAGTTGAACCATATAATCTCTAAACAAAAGGCTTAGGTTCACCAAGTGTGGTTATAACTAAGCAAAGCCTAACACTTTGTCTCATCCATTGCTATGGCTCCAAAGTCTTCCAATACCTGCAATACTGTGACCGTCAGTTATATGCAAACATATAACCGAGTAATCCCCGGTCTAACCAAAAACATTTTACAGTAGTGCAGCCAGTCTAACTGGAAAACTTTCTCAAATCCAATTCCTAACAAACACACACAATATTTATGCAATGACAATTTGAGTATGTATGCATGCCATGATCATTTTCCATTTTTCCATTCTTTCCTCTTTTAACGGGAAACCTCGTGCATAAGGAATCCACCATAGGTGCATGACAGTAAATGCACAGTTGAGCTCATCATCATGGTCCTAGAAAGCGTCCCACTAGGATCCTACTGTCGGGCTACCAACCCTCTCTAGGGCTAGCCCAAGGACTATATACACCTTTCGGGATAGCCCCTTTGCACTAGACTATCTACTCCGTTTTCGGGATAGCCTAGCACTTCAGGTTATCTGACCCTTTCGGGATAATCCTATATTCTTGTCTTCTTTTTATGCATGTCCTCTTACCTGGTCTACTTCCGGTGGAACTTAACCCCCTTACTCAATCCTCTGTTGATGGGGAAGGCATTTCCACATTTTTTCCTTTTTGTATGATT
The DNA here is from genome assembly GCA_037177725.1 of Cyamopsis tetragonoloba. Taxonomy (NCBI): domain Eukaryota; kingdom Viridiplantae; phylum Streptophyta; class Magnoliopsida; order Fabales; family Fabaceae; genus Cyamopsis; species Cyamopsis tetragonoloba. The sequence continues at coordinate 39,048,375 of CM074120.1, read as the reverse complement.
TCACATTATAGGTTCTAATGCATCAAACATCACGTTCAAACCATGTCATTCAATCAACCCAAACAACAGTTCCAGTGGCATAATATTCAAACACCAGCATCTTATGTTTGAATATTATGTATCATAAGTTCCATACTCAAATATCTATTCAAATATGGCCCGCCATATTTGAGTACATATTCAAGTTCATACCGACTCTGAGCTTATTCATTCTAAAACAGTTTAAAAATCTATCTAGAGTCCTATTTCTCATTTTCATCACTTTATAATCTGGAATCTCTTGTTTGCTAAATACCTTTTATCATTTTCTTATCATTACTGATCATGCAATATTTCTTTGCACATTTGATCACATAGTATCATACAGCCATATCATACAACGTCATGTAACCATATGAAATATATCATATTCATATTCTCAATTCCATTCATGCAACATCTATTAGCATGTTAAGACAACATCTTACAGGCATGACATGCAATCTCAATCATACTCACAATCATAAATCTTAAATCAGCCAATTCATAACATGTTGTCTTTTATTCCCTAATCACATGTCCCTAATATCCCATAGTGTCCTAGATTTGGGGTTTTTAGGGTTACCTTGGACTTCCAAAATCCTTTTTCCTTCAGCTCCAATTCAATCTCCAACTCCTCCCTTCAGTACTCCTTATCTCCGAGTCTGAATCTCAACTCTTGGAACCTTACTGTGAGAAAGAAACCTTAGGATGAAGGAGTTGTAGAATGTGGTTGATTAGTGGCAGAGGTTTATCGAAGGATTGAAGAGCATAGAGTGAGGAAGAGGGAAATGGTGAGTTTTGAATGTAAAACACCCCTATTTATAGTCTTTGGGGTCCATATTCAAATATATATTTGAATATAAGGTTGCTATTTCGAATACCAAACTTCCATATTCGAATATTACTGTGCATATTTGAATACTATTCGAATATTACTGTGCATATTCGAATACTTTTCGAATATGACAGTGCATATTTGAATATTCATGTTATTTTTGTCCCTCGTTTGACCTCTCTACTTACAACCAATCCTCCTCTTTCTTTTCTTTGTAAATTGTAATCAAATCCCTTAAATCTTAAGTTTTTTTATGGATTTTCGGGATGTTACAAATAGGAATATAAAGAGAGCTAATGGATGAACTAGAGTAATCTTTATTATTTTAAAACTTTTTGTTGTTGGAGGAGCTTGATAGACGGAATAACTGGTCTTGTCATTGGCAGCCATGGTGGTAATGATATAGGATGCTCATGCAAGGGTTACCGCCATCATTGAACCTCAGCTGTGGCATCTAGAATCATCTTGGACTCAGATTTTAATCCATTACAGAATAATTTCAATTGAGCCACTTCATCTAAGCCATTGTTAGGACACTTTCTGAGCAGCCTTTGATAGCGTTCCAAAGCCTTGAAGAATGCTTCACCAGTTAGAGATAGGTAAACAACTTTCGGTAAGCATATTCTTTTTAGCCTTCGTCCACACCCATAGTCTTCACTAGATCATAAAATTTTCAAAGTGGGTGTAAGGATCCTCATGGTCCTTTCTAGCAAAATGTTGTTACATAACCATATTATAGAACGTTGGTCTAATCTCAATAGTGCGAGCTGCAATGAGTAAAACAATGCTTTACCAATTCCTTGGTCCTTGATGAACTACATAGTCCCCAAGTGTCCTTTCCAATGGTGGCATATTTATATTATTTTGCCCTTGGTTTCCACTTGCATCTCCTCTTGTAGCAACCATCTGGATTGGCCTTAGAGAGGAAATGTTTCTAGCACTTGTGAGGAAGATGAAGAAGTTCCCTGTGACTGAATTTGCTTCTGTTTTCTAGTTTCGCTATTTGTCCGTCTAGCTTTGGCTTCAATCTCATAAATAAAGATCAAGTTGTCTGCAGAAGCTTTACTGCGTGTTTGCGTACACTAAAACAACAAAGTAGAGGTCGGTGCAGAGAGAATTTTAAAAAAAAATTATGAACAAAATCTATTCACAAACTCAATAATCAATTCCCAGAAAAAACACATAAGGGAGAGTTTTGAAGAAGGTTTTTAGTGACCACAATAAAAATTGAAAGTATATAAGCAATGGAATAAGAGGGTTTTTAAAACAGTTTAGAGAGGATTGGGATTGAACTTCATCAACCTCCCTCTCATACTCTTTCAAATATAAGACATAAACATTCATTCAACTTTTGATTTGATAAACACGCTAAAATCAATTAAAATGATTTCTCCCTTTTAAGAATCTAAGAGTAATTAGTCATACATCTAGTTTCTAGCATGTATGTGTAACTCTCCAGCCCTAAGAGCAAGTGTTAGAGAAAAGCACAATCAAGACATTACTAAATATCTCTAGCTTAGTAATGTGTTGAGATTTTTATTCAAAAGGGAACTAAATCAAATTTTCCAATCCTAACTTAGCATCTATTAACGAGAAATACTTTGTCAAGCTATTTCAAGCATTAAGAACAGAGATAAAAACCCAAATCGATAAAAAGAACTCAAGATTTATGTAAAAGTGAAAAGAGTATCGAGTTCAATGATTTACATTCAATCCCAAACATACGAGTTTAGCTACTCATGGTAGCCGTAGAAATCAATACAAGATGAAGAATGAGTTTTGATTGTAGAAATTAAGCTCTCGCTCTTTTTCTGTGTTCTCCACTCTTTCACTCTCTAAAAATCTGTCTTAGACGACTTCTAAAGAGACCTAAGCACTGGAAAACACGAATTTATAAGTTACAAGAAGTGGCCTCCTTGCTACAGCAAGGAGCCATGTGCTTTAGCGAGAAACAAATTTTCTGAGGCGCACTGCTAAATGCTTGCCTCTCTACTGCGAGGCTTCTTTAGCTTCAGCGAGGAGCCTGTTTTCTCCCTCCAATGCTATGCCCTCTCTTGGCTTAAGCTACATGCCACTTCCTTAATTTTCTAATTCAATTCTCAGCTGATTTTTGTTTCCTGAGTCTTGATCAAATCACCTAAAAATTCACAAAATAAGGGTGAATTTCATCAAATAATCAATCGAGTCTCTCTAAAAAATCATATAAGTGTTGTAATTACCAAATTTAGTGAAATTTAATCAAGAGATAAATATAATATTCTCCAAACATATTCAAATTTTTGACGTATTAGTTTGATAATTATCAAGTATCAGTATGTGGCATTAGGTGGTAGGAGAGTGTGGGTGATGAAAGAGAAGTGGGTTTTAGTGGGTCAAGCTAGTCCCTTAAGAATTCTTAAATTACAAAGATGCCCTTGTTGGTTCTCTTTTGTCTAGGAGACCGAATTGCAATCCTTTAATCCTCCCAAACTCAAGAATTGAAAGTGTAAAATTGTACATGGGTCCCTCCCCTCCCCTTCTCTTTAGAGGGATTAAATTGAAAATTTCTAGTCCTAAGGACTAAAATGAAATTATAGTTTCCGGGAAAAAATTAAACTTTTAATATACTACTAGATTGAATTTTTCAGAAGTTACATTCCCCCCCCCCAACCCCGCCCCCCCAAATTAATTTTGTCCTCAAAATTGAACTTATCAGTTATTGACTAGTTTGGAGAACAAGTCCTGTATGTCCTTCTCCTTTTTCTAAATGGCTATGATTGACTTTAGGCTTTGCAAAATCACCCTCGCAAAGAGAACTGCCTTGTTACTTGAGGGTTTTAAACTGTTGTTCACACTTTCAAAGGGGTGATTTGATAGGATAAACCCTTCCACAATCATATAGTCTAGGGATTCAGAATATTGGAAGGGATAAAAATGCACTTCCACAGCTAAGACTCAAGGGAAACATCACATAAATTTGAGAGGTTCATTGGAAGGCCTAGTTGGTAAGCAATAGCCCCAAACCGTCTTAGAATTTGGAATGGTTCGATGAAACAGAAATGAAGTTTCTTGGCTCGAATTTACTTTACAATACTAGAAGTGGAGGTAGCCTTTTCAAAACATCTGGTCTCCCTGAACGAACTTTTGCCTCTTGTCCGCATAACTCTTTTGTTTACTTGAGTAGTTTGAAGTTTTTCCTCCATAGCTCTTATTGGTAAGTATGTAAATGATAACCTACGTGGAATTATCGTTGGACTAAGTTCTTGGAAAACTTGTCACGATGTCCATAACTATACTCTCTCATTTCCACTTGGGGGTAACTAAGGGTTGTAACTTGCTAGCCAGTCTTTGGTGTTCAATCTTTATTTGTTGATAAGTAAGGCATTTACTCACAATCCGACCGATGTCTCTTTTCATCTTGTGCCACCAAAATATATTTTTCAAATCTTAGTAAATCTCGGTTGCACTTGGCTGGAATGAGTATTATGCAAAGTGTCTCTTTATCAAGATTCATTAAGAGGGCCGAAGATTGTATGAGAAAATAACAAAGTTATTAGAGGGTTGAAGACAAATTGTCTCTTTTCATCAAAATGAGAAAATAACAAAGTGATTAGAGGGCTGAGAATCTTATCAGTATCAACCCCCAATTATGACATTTTGCAATCTTTGCAAAATAACAAAGTGACATCTGGATTATTGAGCATAGGACATTATTAATGCGCATAGATCAATAAATGTATAGTAGTCTTTATCAGATAAAGATTAATGATTCTAATTTATTAAATTACACATATAAATGGTGCATATAAAGATATGGCTAGGCATGGCACCCGCGCGGGGCGGCGGCGGGGAGTACTCCCCCGCTCCCCGTCCCCGAACCTCATCCTACTCCCCGTCCCCGTCCCCGTTCCCTGCCTCCCTGCGGGGACCTGTGGGGACCCCCGAAATAATATAAAAAAATCTAAAAATTGTCAAAAAATCATAAAAAAATATTTTTTATTTGTTTTATCTTCATTTTTCAATAATAATAAATTTATTGATTAATTCTAAGTTTAAAACATGACTAAAAATACCAAAATAAATCAATAACAATAGTAATAAAACCACACAAGACATAAAAGTATCCAAGATTACAAATATCTAAAAGTACAAATAAACGTTACACAATACAAGTTCAAGAGCTAGCATTAAACATAAAAACATCCCAAGAGCTAACATGAAAACTACCATAACATTACAAATAAGCCAAATTTCCAAGAGCAAGTCATCATCTTCAACATCAAACCTACACAATGGAAACATGTAAATATGTGTTTAGAAAATATAAAAAAGTCATGAATTAACATAATAATTTTTTCATACCGTTGTTATGCAACTAACATCTTCATCTTCAACTATTGTGCAAAACTCTAACTTTGATTTCAAGGAACCTAATGACACAATTATACAATCATTAAAATAAATTAATTGCTTAGAAGAAAAATTTACAAGTAAAATTTAATTTATTACCTTCAAATTCAATCTCATTACGTAACCAATCTTGAGAGCACATCAATGCCTCAACGGTGTCTTCATTTAATTTACTACGATGTGGAGTCAGAAATTATCCACTAATGCTAAATTTAGACTCTGAAGCAACGGTTGAGATAGGAATAGCTAGAAAGTCTTTTGCAATTCTTTGCAAAGTGGGATACTTGACTCCAATATTTTTCCAATATCCCAAAATGTCAAAATTACTAAAATTTGATTGATTAAGCAATACATGCTCTTCCAAGTATAAATTCAATTCAGACTTAACACAATCACCAGAAGAAGTTTCTTGAACATATTTAAAAAAAGTCAGAACTCCAATCAACCTTTCCACTATTATTATCCAAACCTGACATTATTGAAGATGAAGTGGAAATAGAAACATGAGTAGTTCTACCTTCCTTAGTTTGATATTCAGAAACCAAATCTTCTAATAATTTCCTCACCTTATTCAATTGATTTGTGCTTTCACTTCCATACATGAGAGGGAAAAAATAATGTAGCAACTTCATTTTAAACCTAGGGTCCAAAACAGCCCCTATTGCCATCACCCCATTGATCATGCCCCAATACTTCTCAAACTTGGGAATCATACTCTCAGCCATAGCTTGAATGGTGCTATTAGAAGAAAAAATCCATTGATTCAAAGCCAATCGAATTTCACACACTTTTAGAAAATAAACATTTGAAGTTGGATATTTTACACCTGAAAATAACTCAGTAACTTTATAAAAGATTTCCAACTTCTCACAAATGTCCATTGCCATTTTCCAATCATCATCACTTGGCAATGACTTATATTGAGGCTCCCATTGAGTCAAATGCTTGAAAACTTCAAAATATGGCAATGCAGAAACAAGCATTAAATAAGTTGAATTCCATCTAGTTCTACAATCCATTGAAAGTTTCTTGGAATAAGGAATTTCTAATTGTTCACTAAGCCTCAATAAATTTTTCTTCCCTCTTAGGTGTTCCAACCCAAAAAGAAACACTATCCCTAATCTTCCCAATGGAATCATTGATGGTTGACATTCCATCCTTCACAATCAAGTTTAAAATATGGGCACAACACCGCATATGAAATAAGCTCCCTCCCAAAATAAATTTACTACGTCTAAACTTGCCAAGAATTTTAGGAATCATTGCATCATTGGTACTACAATTATCAACAGTTATTGTAGATACCTTTCTATCTAGATTCCACTCAAATAAATGTTCAATTATAACCTCTGCAATAACTTTAGCAGTATGCGGTGCAGGCACATACATAAACCTAAAATAAAAGGATTATTCATGTTACAATCGAGTTCTATAATTACACATGTTATCAAGTATATTAAATTTAAACCATAAAATTTTCAAGTGAATGATTATTTACCTCATAAGCCGACTTTGCAAGTTCCAGTTGTTATCAATGAAATCAGCTATAATAGTCATGTACCCTTTGTTTTGATTGGATGCAGTCCACATATCTGTTGTTATAGCTACACAACTTGAATTTTTTTGAATTAACTTCACAGTTTTGGCCCTTTCACTCTCATAGAACTTTATTATATCCGCTTTCAACATATTACGGGAAATTACTTTGAACATAGGTTGGAGAGCATTACAAAACCTTCGAAACCTGATGTGGTCAACCATAGCAAGAGGGTATTCATGCAATACAATCATCCTTGTCAATTCCAACCTGACAGCATCTTGATTAAAGGTATAGTTTCCAAACAAAAAAGATTGGCCTCTATCTCCTATTGAAGATGATTATTGTTGAAGAGTTTTTAATATAGACTGCTTTGGACCCCTCACTGTTCGAAGCTTGCAAGTTCTAATGTGGTCGGGCAAATGCTTCGTATCTGCTCTTGTATCACCACCAAGTTTCTTTTCACAATATTTACATATCGCTTTCCATTTGTCCTCTATTTTCTCCCTTTTGAAGTGGGCCCAAGTAGCGGAAGTTAATCCTCTTTTATTTGGACTTCTCTCAACATCTTCAACTTCTTCTGGATTTGGTGAATTTTCTGTTTCTTCCACCGATATGGCCATTGAATTGACTCAAAGGAGAATTCCTATTGGTTTATATTACTTTTGAATTGTCAATAGGAAATTCTTTAAAAGAAATATATAATTTCCTTAGACTTGAGATTAACATAGTAATTGTAACAAGTTATTTATTATACTCTGATATCAGACACCTAATGCTTTGTGATATTAGTTGAATGATTAACGGGTATGATTAAATTCTCGTAGGATTAATGATTAATTAAGAAAGAATCCATCAACTATTGGTAATGAGTTTTGAGCTCCATAGAAATAAAGTCATTCGCTAGGGTATTATGAATGGAAGAAGAAAGGAGTTTCTTAAGTTATTCATCACACTTTAACTTATTAGAATATAATTTGACAATTATACCATATCGTAGAGTTTTTTTATCAGCCAAACAGCCCTACCCCCACACTATACTACTCCTAAATCTCCCCACCGGGGATTGAAACCCTCCCCTCAAGCTCCAAGAGCTTCTCCTTGTGTCATTTGAGCAACAAGCTCTTGGCTACCATATTGTAGAGTTAACATAGAGTTGTAAAGAAGGAAGGAAATATTGTATTAATCTTTAATAGTTCTAAAGTAATATATACTTCATGCTATCCGGTTGTTAAGGAGTGTTGCTACATGCCAACCTTAATTAGTAAATTAATGAGTTAATTTGTTCCGGTTTAGTAATGAACCTACAGGGTGTCACACTAACGAGTGTTTTGATCTTTGTTGGACGACAAAATGTTGTTGAACACATTAAAGTGTTTAATTTTATCTAATAAATATATAATCAGTGGAATATTATTGTGTTTTATGCTAACACCAAAAACATAAATAATAATTATTTATTTAAACATATATAATTTGATTAAATGAGACTTAATCAAAGATATTTTTAAAAGACTTGCAACATATGGCCTTCAACTTAACGAATTATGAATTTGATTATATATTATATATATAATCAATTATTAGTTGGACTATTTTACTGTTGGTAACAAACTCAAAGTTTGTTGAATAAAATTGTGAAGAGTGGGTTGCTAATAGCAACAGAAATATTAGATGTGTTTGAAGTTCCTCTATATGTATTAATTGAACAAAAGGAAAAACATACATCATGGAAAACCTCTCTCTACCTTCTGAAGTATTTTTCTTTGAAAATATTATTACAAGTTGTTTATTTCTTGTTCCGCATGTCAAGTGTTGACGCAGCAGAGGTCGATCTTGGTGTGGATACACAAGTAGGGCTTTCATATGTTTGAAGGAAAATTTTAAAGCTATCACAGTCTTCCTGGAGTATTTTTCTTAAACGTTTTATGCCTCATTGTTATCTAGTATTCATATTTTAAAACAAATACATCTATTATTTCTGTTGCGCATGATAGGCACACGCCTAATGAACTTTCAGGGCTCCCATTAACTAGGATAGAAAATTATGCTGATTCAAGACAAGTCAAGACCCACTGCCTCCATTTAATATGGAATCCCATTCTGTGTAGCATGTATTCTTATAACTTCCAACAAATTGAATCATAGGTTTTTTCAAAATCTACTTTAAAATTAAGCCCAAATTTTCTATAATTTTTTGAAAAATCAATCAGCTCATTTGCTATAAGTACACCATCTAGCATATTCCTATTACCAACAAAAGCAGATTCATTCTCTATCCTCATATGTTATTCTTTGAGTATTTCTTACACTCATTCATTAACAAAATTGCTCGCTTATAAAAAAAAAGTATAACTATTATGCAAAAAATATATGTGATTCAACACTTTATTTATTATAATTTAAACCCAGACTACATTCTGAATACAATGCTCATTGCGTTAAATATGCATTTTTTTAAAGATAGGGTTGCAAGAGCATAACCCCAAAATACATTGGTACCCAAGGCCAAGATCTTTACAATACTCTGCACAATCTTCGTCTTTAACACATTTGTGCAGCGTGATTAGAGTTGAGCTTTGTGCAAAAGATTGTTGCGTAATACCTGATTCAAAATTAAACAAAATATAGACAAAAAGAAACTACTTTTTAGGCCGGCAAGATTTTTTTTTACCAAAAATAATATAACCAACAACTATAATTAATAATAAAATATGTAGTTCTTCCACATCTTCAAACATTTTAAATAGTATCTCCTTATATATTATTTGTCATACAAAATTGTTAAAGTAGAAAAAAATATAACATATTTATTATGACGAAAATAAGCATGCAAAATTGTAAATTGTTTACATTATCTTATGCACGCGTGTGTGTCTGTCTATATATAGCATGAATTTGAAAACAAGGCACATATAGATGAAGGAATATGTAATGTACCAGATGCAACAAGAAATAGGAGCATAAAGAGAGCTAATGGATGAACTGGAGGAGTCTTCATTCTTTTAAAAATTTTTGTTGTTGTAGGAGCTTGATAAGTAGAATTTTTAGAAAGAGTTTTCTTCTACTTTTGACTAGAATAAAAAACTATGTTATGTGCCAAATTTATAATTGTAGTCATTATGAATTTGTACGTTTGAATAGTATCAGTTAGTACTTTTGACTCATATTTTTGGTTGACTTTGGCTTTTCCACTTGCCTATTATGACTAAGAGTAACATACGCACGCACGCACGTTAAGAAACTTAATTAAGTGCATTGAACTTTCTTTGTTTAATAATGTAGATGATGAAATTTATTTTCTAAAATGTCATTTATGGTATTTAATGTAGATAAGTATCCTCTACTAGTTTATCAAATGAAAGGTATTTTAGTCATGGTGATATTAAATAGCATAAAATTAATTGAGATTTTCTTATGTTTTGAACCACTACACAAAGTATTATTTTTGTTTATATTTGAGTCTGGAGAAAGTATTAATGAATACAAACTCTATTTTTTTAAAATGAGAAAAAAACTTATTTAATCTTTGAGTAATTGAGTTTGTGAGGGTATGTCATAATAATATCCGACTTTAGCCACAGTTCACACAATATTCTTTAATATTGAAGTTGATTATTCATTTTAGTCCATGGCATTAGTTTACAATTAACACTGTAATTTTAGTTTACATTGGTTACTAAAATTTAAAACAACAATTCAATTATTTTTTTTTTCTATTAAAAGTTCATTTTAATTTTTGTGTTTTTGCGAAAAAAAAAACAATTTAGTCAAAGACTTTAACATTATTAATTTTAAACTAACGATAGAGATTGAAGTGTATAATGAATTACAATCCATGTGTAAGGATAGAAACAGGCCAGGCTTTGGCTAAACAGACCTATTTTATAATTGATGGAGCTAAGTCTGGCCTATTGGCCTATCATAGACTAAATATTTAGGTTAAGCCTAGGGTGGGAAGGATTGAGACCACCCAATTTTGGAAATCCCACCATCCATTTATATATAAGAATGATAAATCTATATATAAAAAAGGATGGTGCCACTCCCAATAGATTTGGTGCTAATCTCACTCACTGACAAAGTAGGCCTGTAAATAGGCTTTCGGGCCTTTTTACAAATTTATTTTAAATATGCCAACAAACCACTAAATAGGCTAATAAGCCTTTTTAACAAGCCTCTAAATAAGCTTAATTTATAAACATATTATAAAATTTATTGTACTTACATTTATAAAATTTATTATATATATATATTATTTTTTGAAAAAACATAATATTTTATTTATATAATATATATATATATATATATTAAAATTTAGGGTAAAATGTACAATGTACTTTTGAGGTTTCATAATATTACGCAAAAAATCAAACTTGAACAAAATAAGCACCCCCCACCAAACTTTAACAAATCTAAACCCCATCAAACATAAAACTAACTATAATTACTCAAGGTAACTATGATCACAAATTATTTTGGATTAATTAGTGAAAAAACAAAATCTTTCTCTTTGGTTCTTCATTTTTAAAACCATTTCCTCTTGATTCATTGTTCGTTAAAATCCTTGTCCAATGGTTCCTCATTCTTTGGTTTAGGGCTAGGTCTTCTCTTGATGTCATCTTTCTTTGTTCCTCATTTAGGGCTCACTATCTTTTTCCCTTCATAACATCCCAGCTCTTCTGCACCGTTTTCTCATTCACACCCCGCTCTCCTCTCTTCCCTTTATATCACCACGTTCAGGAAAGACAGAGAGGCGATGAACTCACATAAGTTTTTTGACTGAAACATTAGTTTTTACTGGTTTTTATGCTAATTGTTGAAATTCAATGTGTTTTACTAGTTTGATACAATGTAATTGGATGCTAAAATACATTGTGTTTTTTTTTTATTTTAACGAAAAAAATTGTTTTCATGTTTATATAATTGAATGCTAAAAATTAATTTAACTTATGGTTTGAAAAAATGCAAGGAGATCATGAAAATAAAACTAAAAATCTCTAAGAATAGATCGTGATTTAAGGGGAAAAAATAAAAAGGAGAATTAAAAAAAGTATTGCAAGAAAAGTAAGAGTTAAAAAAAACTAGAGTTAACCATAGTTAAGATTTTTAACATAATATTCCCACATAGTAGTTGTTAGATTATTTGGTAGAAAATGCACATTTTGTTAAAGTTTGATGTTTTGTGCCCTTCACTCATTTTTATTCAAAGAACGAAGGACTTTACATACTTGACTCAAAATAATAACATAACTATTTTCAAAATTAACATTTGACTTTTTAACATACAAAATAATGAGTATGAACTGTCATTAAAATAGGTCATTTAAGATTTCAACTGCAAGAGCTTTCAATACTAGAATTGAATGAATAATCAATTTAAAATATTACAATTTGACTTTTGAGGATGCAAATTAATGAGTTTGTTAAAATATTTTTAAGTAAGTTCTCTTAGTACTTGTGATTCATATTGTGGTCGATTTTGTTTTCGCACTTGCGGCAGTGGGTGGCGGTCCGGCCGTGGCTATGGTGGTTGGTAAATGTTCAATGAAAACAAGAGGTTGAAAAAATAAGCAAAATTTCCTATTCATGACTTATTTTAAAGCTATTTTCTTTCTTTCCTTCATTAAATAAAAGCCATTGAAAGTTTTAAGAATTTATTAATATTTGGCCCGGCTTTTACATATAAGTAGAAGATACACATTTTTATCGTGAAAACCATGAGTTTTAGATACCTGAAATGAATGACTAATGATTTTAAAATTCAATATTTGACTTTTGTGTATGCAAAATAATGAGTTTGGGTTATTTTTAAATAAGGTCATTGATTCCTTTGAATACAAAGCCTAATTAAGCACTTATCTAATAAGTTCTTATGGAACGAGAACTTATTTATAGCTATTTATAGTTATGAAACTTATTGGAATAAAAGCTTATAGGGATTTATAAGCTATTTTCATACATTATACATAAACTCTTTCAAATGTCTACTTTTGATTCATATATGTAGTCAATTTTGTCTTTTAACTTGTTTTGTATGACTAAGAGTAATATACAAAAATTGGTTTTGCTATCCTATGCATACAAGTATAGGTTAAAAGATAAAGTATAGATTTTTTTTATTGACAAATACAAATAATAAATGAGATTTTTAAAATTGAATAAATATATACTATTTTAACAAATACTTTATTTATAGCTTTTTAACCTATGCATGTGATGCATAGGAATGCTTTTCGCATAAAAATTATTGAATATTAACTATACCTTTTCATTTAAAATTTAGCATTTGACTTATGACTATTCAAAATAATGAGTTTAAAAAATTTTAAATAAGGAAATTTAATACTTTTGATTCATATTTGTGGTTAATTTTGTCTTCTCCACTTCCTTCCTTTTTTTTTAAAGATATGTACATAGAACTTAGTTAATAAAAAGGTGTAAGGAGCAAGTACTCTAACCCATGTACAAACAAAAGCCAAGGTACTAACATAAAGAAGAGATACACATAAATGGATTCATACATCAATGAGAACAAAAGAACGACATGACCATTCGCCTTAACACTGAATCAATTTAAGTCTAAGAGAGAACCTTGATCACATCTATCAAGCCACTCCACTCCGCAAGTTTTGAGTTGAACACTAGTGCATTTCGCGCTTCCCAAATCAATCAAATCGTTACATGCCATATAACTGGAAGAGCTCTCTTATGAATTTTACCTCGAACAAGGCCACGAAATTGAAGAAACCAATCTACCATAGAGAGAGGCAGCTCTAGTTGAGTCCCTAACTAAGCTAGAACACACTACCAAAAAGAACAAGCTACATTGCAGTAAAAATAGCACTCTATGAATATGAGTATGATATATAAAGATAAATAACATCAACAATCCTTGAGTTTTGTCTAAATAGCACTCTATCCCGTTCTTGTCTAAAAATTACACTCCCTTAATTCAACTAACTTCAACTAACTAATGCCCATGTGTTGAATATATATTTAAAGTATCTAATTATCGCATTAATTTTTTATAAGCACAAAGATTCAATTAATTAAGCACAAGTGTTGCTCAACCCATTGACGAAATAGTAACAAGAATATTCATATACGTAAGAATTCTAAAAAAATCACCCCACTGTTCAGAATCCATCAAAGAGTAAAAAAAAGTATACTATGTAAATAAAAAATTAAGACTCACTAATAGTTCAAAACACCAACCAACAAAGGAAAAGTACAAGATGTCCCAAAATGTACAGCCAAGGTTTGCCATGATTTCAACTTGACATCCTCAATGACCAGAGACGCATCTAATTAAACACATTTTGAAAAGATAATATTATGACAATACTTCCAAATGCTTCAAACCGTAGATGTCCAAACGACCCACAAAGCCTTCCATTTCTTTTTCCCACGTACCAAACTGGAAAAACAAATCGCGTGATTTTCCAAAGAGCTAAAGCAATAAGAATATTTTGCCATAAAAGGATAGCCTCCCAAACTCTTTTAACAAAATTGCTCGAATAGAATAATTAAGTGTTGTGCAGATTCACTATGCTCACCGCAAAAAACAAAAGCATCATTATGATAAAGATGTCCTAATCCACGTTTTAAGAGGATGCCTTTAGAGGGAAATGAGTCTAGCAGAATCCCATGAGAATATATTCAACTTATGATGGGACTAACTCTTCCACAATTTTACTAGTGCTTGTAAAATAGTTGGAGAGGAAGAATCACTTCCAGCCACATTATTGTGTAAAACCCCATATTCTAACTTCATGACATATCCCAAGATACTATCATATGACCACGTTCAAGCATCTTGTGGCTGATGTTCCTAGAAAATAACTAAATGATTAGTGGAAATAGCCTCCTCAAAGGATCTCAACCGCCTTGTCCAATTGATCCTCCAATCCCAACTTCCATCAATCCATACACCATTTTTACAATTGAACTGTATTTATCCTTAGCTAGAGCAAAAATGAGAGGCAAAATTCTATTGACAAAACCATGCTTCACTCCAAAACTTGGTATTCTTCCCATTGCGTGAGGATTTAGTTAGACCATTTACTAACCATTGGTTAGCAGAGTCACCAATCCTCCTAACATCTAGCCACCATGTAGATGCTTTAGTTGAGCAAAAAGAAATAGAGAGAAAAGCAAAACATGGACCATATCTAGCTGCCAGAATTTTAACCTACAAAGCTTGTTGGGTTTGCAAAGCCCTCTGTTGCCACTTACCAAGAAGTGCTCCATTAAACCTTTCCACATGTTTCAAAACCAAGAAATTCCAAATTCTTACTTAGCTTTTACAAACCACATCCCGTTTGACCCAAGGGATCTTTTTGTTGTCACCCCTCCCCAAAGAAATTGTCTTTGAATTTTCATAATTTCTTTCACCACTTTCTTTGGCATCTTATAGAAAGAGATGTAAAGAAATCTATGTTCCCAACATCTAAACCTACTCTCTCCAGTTCTAAATATAAGAAAAACTACCATATTTTTTGGGTTCCAAATATAAGCAAAGCACAACCAATTTTTCTCTTTTCAATGATAATATCTAATGCTATTAGTTGTTAGTGGTTGAAAACATAATGCTATTGGTTAAGAGAATAGACTTTCGATAAAATCAAGAAAATTAAATGATGTTAACCACTTTTTTTAATAAGCGTATTTTAGTTATTTTTGCTTAGATTTGGAACCCAAGGGAGTATCTTTTAGTGCAACAATCATAGGCTTCCATGTATGTAGTTAACACAGACAAGCTGCCACATGTATTCTTCGTAGGAATTTAAAAGGAATATCACCTCTTTTACATGGTAGAAAATCAAATGCTTGAACTAAGAACTCAAGGTCAAAATTGATGCAAGAAATCTTGCTTTTGTGAAAGTTTACTTTCATCTTCAACGCAAGCTCAAAGCTTCTAAGGACAGCTTTTAATCCCCACAATTTTTTTCAAGATGCCTCGTCGATGATTATTGTTTCGTCCATAGACCGAAAATGAGATACTCTTGGACCATCCTTGATGGATAAGTCAGTGAATAAACTGGAAGAAACCGCATTTCGCATTAGACCCCCCAAACCTTCCGCAGGACTATCCCATTCTTGTCTAAAAATGAACTCTCCTTTAATTCAACTAACTAATACCTATGCGTTGAATCTATATTTAAAATACCGAATTATCGCATTATTTTCTTATAAGCACAGAATTTGGCCATAACTGTTGTAGTCCTTCAAATTAGGTGAAATTAGGGGCAAATGAAATCTAATAAAATTATCTACAACTTTTGTTCAGAACCGAAGATCTGAATCAATAGTTGATAATTTCACTTGAATGCACCTGCCCATGATAAAAACTTAAATCTGGCAGCTCTCGGTGTATTGCCTGTAACTCAAGTTATACAAATTGAATTTTGATGAAACTTGTGGCATTACGAAACTAAAAAAATTTGCTACAACTTTGTGAGAGACCCCGAAATAAGAATTTAAATAGAACTAGGTCAAATATCTAGTCTAAACTGTTCCAGGATTCACCCAAAACAAGGAAATTGCTATTGATCAATGTTTCACAAATTTATATCCTACCTTCCATCTCAATTCATCCAAAACCATACCAACTACATCTAATTCAATATAAATCACTCAAACTCAATTCACAAACATGATCAAAGTCCATTTTCATCAATTTCACATCATTATCAAGATCATTCTAGTCATCCAATCATCAAAATACATACTTAATTACCAATAGTCAATCATAAGTCCATCACCACCAATTCAATTCAATTCAATTCACACATGCATTTTATCAATCATCACCACAACCACATTAATCTCACCATTTTCACCAAAACATGACTCAATCTAATGGGGTTTTGGACTTGGGGTTACCTCAACTTGAAGTTTCAAGCCTCCAATCTTGACACAGCTTCATCAATTTGCGATATCTGGAGTTGTAAATAAAATATGTTGGTGAAACCAATTAGAGATGAAACCTAACGCATTTATCTACAATTCATATGAAATGGGTCATGTTTCAAATCCAACATTTCGAGGGTGTATTTCTGGTTTTAAGTTGACTAAATGACAAGTGTTGGATTTATTAACTTACTTTATTCTTTTGATCATAACTTGCGCTATAGTTACTGGATTGACATGAACCTAGTGGCATTTCAAAGATAATATAATTCTTCACAGATTTTCTGAAGGGCTCGAAGGCAGAATCAAATTTTCCTGAGGTCAAAACTACAAATAACGATGCACTACTAATTCTGGACCTGAAGCTGTTCTACTTTGGTCACTACTTCAGTAATCAGAACATATCTTGCGCTATGAACCATGGATTGGTATGAAGTTAGAGGAATTTTGAAGATGAAAAGATTCTATACAATTTTGATGAAGTCATCAAAATCTAGTTTTAAAAATATAATTGTCAAAATGGTTCCTCGAATAGAAAGATACACTTATACAAACTTAGCCCATAAACATTGACTCGGTCTCAGTATTTTGACTATACCTAGAGTTGTAGGTACTCAAATGGAGTGAACCCAAATCCATTTGAAAGATAACAAGATGTCCTACAACTTCTATGAAGAGTACAAAGGCCAATTCGGTCATCTACGGGTCCTAATGTTGCATCCAAGATCACAGGTTTCCTAAGATCAGGGCAGACTTCAAAATCCTAACATTACTCACACCAAGATGCTTCTTACTCCGAAATTCCTAGATTTTTGGGCTTAAAACTCACCTAATATCTAACATGCAGAACCAAAATCTTAAATTGGGATGAAGACAAGGTTACCTTAACTTTCCAAGTTCCAATTTGTCACCACCACTACTTGATTCCTTAGCTCTAAGCCTCTTCCATTGCTTCTCTTTTTCTTCTCCCTCCTTGTATTTTGAATCCTTATGATCCTATCTCAAAATCAGGCAACCCCATTTGGAGATGTGAGTAAGTTAACAAGGGATGTGGGTTTTCATGTGTGAATGGGGTGTTGGGAACTTGAAATTTTTAGAGAGAAGATGGAGCTTTTGCGAGAAAATGAAGATAGTATTGAGAAGAATGAGAGAAATGGAGAGTGAGAGTGAGTTCACGTGGGAGAGGGTGTGAGGCTTTTGTTTTTCTTTCAATCTAATTAGAATGCAAATAGCGGGTGCTTGTATGTGGTTACCACATGGTTGTAGAGTGGATTTATTAAAAATTGCCATAACGTCTATGCTTACAAAAGGTTATTTGTGGAGAGAATTAAAGGGACACTATAAACATTTTTTAAATGTGAGTTGTTCATTTTAAAATTAATACTCTCACATGATGTGATTTTTGGAATGTTACATTATTTTACAAAAATTGTCATATTCTTTATATGTATAGTTAATGATATCTCAAAAAATTGAGTTTGATTTTAAAAATAATAAAAAATATTATAAATTGAGCTCGAAACTTGAAAGTTAATAATACATTGCTCTCAACCAAGTTTGTAATAATTTAAGTAATTTAAAAATTGCGTTTTGATTATTTTTTCAAAAATTGTTCTATTCTTCAAATGTCTAGTTAACGATCTTTCAAAAAAATTAGTTTGATTTTTAAAATATATAAAATTAATCTAAATTGAGCTCGATACTTCAATTGCTCTCAAAAAGACTTGCAAAAATTAAAATAATTTAAAAATTACATTTTCATTTTTTAGAAAACACTCAATTCTTAAAGTTTGTAGTACACGATCTCTCAATAAATTGGCTTTAATTTTAAAAACATTAAAAAATTATGTAAATTGAGCTAGAGACTTAAAGTTCATAATACATTGGTCTCAAAAAGACTTGTAATAATTCAACTAATTTAAATATTACGTATTAAATATTTTTCAAAAACTGCATATTCTTCAAATGTATAATTAATGATCTTTCAAAAAATTGAGTTTGATTTTAAAAATATTAAAAAATAATATAATCAAAGCTCGAGACTTCAAAGTTAATAATACATTGCTCTCAAAAAGACTTGTAATAATTCAACTAATTTAAAAATTGTGTTTTCAATATTTTTGAAAAACGGCCTATTTTTCAGATGTATAGTGAGTTTAATTTTAAAAAAAATATTAAAAAATTATATAAATAGAACTCGAGAGTTCAAGTTTAATAATACATTGCTCTCAAAAAGTAATAATTCAACTAACATATGAGTTTCTAAATTTAATTTTTATCTCTAAATATAATTCTAGTATTAGTTTTCAGATTCAATTTTTGAGATAGTTCAGATTGAGTCTCTTCAAATTCAGACTAACATATGAGTTGAGTTCCCTAAAATTAGTTAGTGACCATTGTCCTATTAGCCTATCAAGAATAGTATAGTAGTTTTTATTGCCCCATTGGCCAACAGGAGAGAGAGAGTTTTGGCGAAGGAGAAAGAAATCTCATTTTAAATTTTTTTTGAATAAGCA
This sequence comes from Cyamopsis tetragonoloba, assembly GCA_037177725.1. NCBI lineage: Eukaryota > Viridiplantae > Streptophyta > Magnoliopsida > Fabales > Fabaceae > Cyamopsis > Cyamopsis tetragonoloba. The sequence continues at coordinate 39,029,162 of CM074120.1, read as the reverse complement.
AATTTATTAATGAGTACCAGTAGTACTCAAAAGATTACAAGAAAAATGTTATTCAGGCTGACAAATAAACCCAGCAAATCACACACATAAGATTCAAGAGCATCTCCCACCAAACTTCCAACCACACAAAACTAGTGACACATATTAATATAACACAATTGCGAAACGCATGAGGCAATACCCACCTACCCTATAAAACTCTAACTTATCCAACTCCATTTAAACAAAGTAAAGGATGTAACTCCCAATAATAAAAAGAGTAGTTGAAGCCTTTAACAGCGGCCTTCACCCATAACCAAGAATGAAGTTTGACCAGCTCAAACACTGCATTATGATCCCAAACTGTGCCTTTAAAAACTTTATTATTCCTTCCTTGCCATATGCTCAAAATGTTGTGAACCACACCGCCTGAATAATCTTGCACTTTCTATGATTCCCTTGAGTTAGTCCTGCAAATTGGAAAAAATGAATGCGACTAGAATTGTGAAACGCAGTCATAACCATGCACAAACATCAGCCCACACAGAAGAAGCAAAAGATGAGAAACCGTCTCCAGATATGAACCGCACAAAACGCAACTGCAGGTATAACTCCCCGCTTCATAAGGCCTTATTTACATGTAGCCTCTCGTGTACTAAAGCAAAGCCACCAATCTTTGATGGTACCATGGAGTTCCAAAATGATTTCAAGAAAACATCTGTAGCCGCCTCAGTTGCCGCTTCTGAAGAAACGTGTAACCTCCGAATTCTGAAGCTAACCAGTTAACCTGTAGGGAAATTGAGTCCACAACTTCCAACAAAGCGTTAAAAATGAAGCTCTCCCAACTAGAAAAAGTCTCGCTTCCACCTCCGTCTCCAAATCCACCTACCATCTAACCACTCACCCATTTCTCGAATAGTGGCACCTGGTCCTCGGACACATGAAACAAGCAATCAAACCTGTCCTTCAAGCATACTCCACCTAACCATCTTTCATGCCAAAATAAAATAGACCCCCATCTCCCACGTTATAATGTAAATTGGTCACAAACCACTTACAACTAGAATTCACTACTCCAAAACATTTACACAAATCCTTCCACCATGAGGAGCATCTCCCTTTCCTACTAGTTAAACCCCAAACGTCGTCCCCAGATAATAAAACTTTAACCCGTAAACGACAAACCCACTTCCCCAAGAGAGCTAGATTAAAAGAAGCAATTTCTCTTACTCCTAGACCACCACATTCTTTCGAACGACACACTGTTTCCCAATTCACCCAATGAATGTGCCTTACCCTCTCAGAATCACCCCACAAAAATGATTTAAAAATACACTCGAGAGTAGAGATGATACCTTTTGGAGCTTTGAAAAAAAGAAAGAAAGTATACCGGCAGGGACGAGAGGACAGATTTCAAAAGCACCACACGACCAAAAGAAAGAGATTTAGAACTCCAATTTGCCAATCTAGCCTTTACTTTAGCAACAATTGGCTGCCACAACCCTAGCCTCCTTTGATTACCGCCGATCGGAAGCCCAAGATAGTAGAAGGGGAAGGTGCCAGATCTACATTGTAGAATATTGGCCGCGATATACAGCCACCCCTCCGGAGCATTATATGCGAAAAGTTGGCTCTTATTGAAATTAACTTTAAGCCCAGAAGCCACCTCAAACAACAACAGAATAGATCTAGTTACTTGTATATTCGGAATAGACAGCTCCCCTATAATTAAGGTATCATCTGCAAATTGAAGGTGCGAAACCTCCACGGCCGAACAAACATCCAAGGAGATCCCTTTGAATTCACCTATCTCTCTAGCCCTGTGCATCAGTTTGCTAAAACCCTCTGCCGCCAAAAGAAAAAGAAAGGTTGAAAGCGGATCACCTTGTGTTAAACCCCTTGTTGGACTGAATTCTTTTGACGGGCTACCATTAACCAAGACAGAAACTCGCGCTGAAACTAGACATTCCTGAATCCACATCCTCCATGTTCCGTTTGAAACCCATAAATCGCATCACAGATTGCAAATAATGCCAGCTAACAGAATCGTAAGCTTTTTCAAAATCTACCTCTAAAAGAAAAGCAGGCTTCTTCTTCTTATTCAAATCATCCACCACCTCGTTAGCAAATGGAATACAATCCAACTGTCTATCAATGATAAAAGCAGATTGTTCGTCAGATATCACTTTTGATATAACTCTCTTTAATCGATTAGCTAACAGCTTCGATAAAATGTTGTACATACACCCAATTAGAGAAATAGGCCTGTAATCACCTACATTCTGAGGATTTTGTTTTTTTGGGACGAGCACCACAAAAGAGCTGTTACTACCCCTGACAATTCTTCCATTTAAATGAAAATCATCAAGGTATTTCTTGAAATCTGATTTTATTGTGTCCCAAAACTGCTTGATAAAGTTAAAGTTTACTCCATCTGGGCCTGGACTTTTGTCACCATCACACCCCCAAACTGCTTCCTTAATCTCATGCTCGGCAAACGAAGCAATGAGCATTGCATTGTCAACTTCCGAAACTTTCTTGAACTCAACAAAATCCAAACTCACGCCACTTTCCTCTCGGGCTGAAAAGAGAGATTCAAAGTGAGATTTAATTGCCTCTTTCATTTCTGTCAGTTCCTCCTTCCTAATGACGTTAACTATGATACAGTTAATGGTATCAAAGTAACACTTCTTAGCAATGCATCTATGAAAATAGGAAGTGTTCGCATCTCCTTCTTTGGCCCACTTCAGTCTTGATTTTTGAAACGCCAATTGCTTCTTCATTTTTGAATATTTAATGAATTGCGCATAAGCCGGTTTGGCGAACCTTGTCCTCCTCCCAACCCACACTGTCCTCTTTGACCTCCAAACGCTTCTTTTTATCGTCAGCCTCCATGATTTTTGCATCCAAATCCCCCACCTTCGATTTGTTCCACTCATGAAGGTTAGATTTCAACATCTTCAATTTCTCCTTGAGAACAAAACCCCCCAACCTTGGACCTCAAGAGAATTCCAAGATTCCTGCACAAAAACCTCATAGTCCTCATGAAGATTCCAAGCATTCAAAAATGAGAAAGGTTTTGGCCCCCAATTGACTACTTTATCTTTTAGGACAATAGGACAGTGATCAGACAAACCTCTGTGCAATCCCCATTGAGATACATTGTGCCATAACTGTAACCAAGATTCTGAAACCAGAAATCTATCCAGACGACTCATCGATTGGCCATCCCTCCTATACCATGTGAGTCTTCTTCCGCTCAAAGGTAAATCTAACAAATCAGCATTATCAACAAAAGAATTGAATCTATTAATTTCATGCTTTCTATCAATTGAACTTCGACCCCGTCTCTCAGAGAGACATCTCACGTCATTGAAATCTCTAGCAAGGCAGCAAGCTTGCACAGAACAACTAGATAACAATAAAATGAAATTCGGCCACAACTGAAGCCTTCGGCTCGCATCACACGGAGCATAAATATTCACAATCAAAACTTCTATTTGTTTATCCAACCACAACCCTCTTATAGCCACGAAGTGTTCTCCCACTATCGTCTCCTTCACCTCGATAATCCCCTTTCTCCATAAAGTGATGATACCTCCTGAGTTTCCTTCCGCCTCTTTACAAGCCCAACCAATATAAGAATCTCCCCACAATCTTCCACACAACCTGTTGTTCACCTTCCGCACTAAATTTCTAATTTCATTCTTCTTCAATATGCCTCCTAAACCCCTAATATTGTAAGACATGATCTTCATTGATAACTAAACAGCACCCACCACCTGAAGCTAGTCAAGCATCTCAACCCACAATCTTCTTCTTCTTCACCGCCGCGCTCAACCCCATACTACGAGCAATAGCTTCTAGCGCACCATCGTCCCCCTTATTACTAGAGAGACCCAACTTCTTTCCTAGATCCCAAGCTCCTTCTATCTCGTGCTTCATGACGTTATTCCCAGAATTAGAATTTAGACTAGAGGAAGATCTCACCGTCACAACCTCATCTTCTAATTGGTGGTACGATCATCTTTTTTAAAAGAACAGGCTTTGTAAGTTGCTATTTTGGTGCAACTCTTTCTTCTTCATAAAAACCTCATTTCTCTCTTGATAAATCCAACCTAAACTCAACATTACTTGTCCCAATATGAAAGAAAATTGAGATAAATGAAAATTTAAAAGGTCATATGGTATATTTTCAACCTTCTAGATGGAGAGTGTACAATGAGAAGGAACGGTGGAATCAGATGGGACATAAAGGATGATGTGTCTAAGATCAAATCATTGTTCAAAGATGAGATGATCAGGTACAGGCTGAAAGTTTCATCTGGTCTTAATGTGTCTATTGGTAAAGGCTGCGTCTTTTGATCTAATTAAGCCTGAAGAAAAGAAACTTTCCTTACATGATCATTTAAACATATGAGAGATGTTTAGAAAATGCAAACAACTCAGTAACTTTACTACTCCTTCGGTTTTTAAATAATAGTCATTTTAGTGTTTGACACACTAATTAAGGAATCTAATTTGTGGATTAAAATAAGTAAAATACAATCACTCCAATTATAGGAATGATAATAAAAATAAATGCAATGCACAATTCCAAAGCAAATGCTACTAGAAGGAGGAATGTGAAAACAAAAAATAATAAAAAAAAAACAAATCTCTCTATATCAAAATCTATGGGAAGTTGTTCCTAATAAATAGGAAAAATAGAAAAAGTCTTGAACGACTTTTATTTTTAAAAAAGTAGAAGAGTCTAAAACGACTCTTATTTAAAAACAGAAGGAGGGAGTATTTAGTATGACTATAACAAGCATACTCAACCACTTTAGAGTGCTTTTGAAATGGGAAGAAGATGGCATTTACCCATCTCAGGAGAAGTTTGCAGAAAAGAATTATAGATTCCCAAGGAAAGGGCAAGGGAAAAAGGCATATGGAGATTGGTAACTTTCTCAAGTGAAAACTTAAGCTAACTAACAACTAAGAATGACAGATAGTAAAATACTTGATAAGGGTGAATAAGGTAAAATTAGAACTAGTGTGAGTGATCATCTCTCAGTGCACTTGAAGGTTGAAGCGTGAATTATGGTTTGGTGAAGTGCGATTGAAGGTTGAAGGAAGCTGGTCTTGCGAGTTGGCGAGAGACCCTAGTTTTGGTGAAGAGAAGAAAAAACAAAACCAAAACGGAAAGAAAGCATTACGTGCTTGTGTACTGTATTAATTACTTAATTTCCTCTGTACTAGTACTCACTAGTGCCTATTAACAAATTAGTCGTTAATAATCTGAAATCAAGGCCTTGTTTTTGGTAATAATGCTATTGACATTGAATGATTGCCTCTAAAGGAGATTTTTATAGTAGTGCTTGAGGCAAAAGCCGAAGAACCAATGACCCTTAGCATAGAATAATCAAGGCTGGTTTTGTAAAGAGTTTCAAATGATGATATGTTTTTGAGAAGAAGTAAAGAGAGTAGAAGTTACATTCAATCCCAAGTCACAAAGAACTCAGCTCCTCATTTTAGGAGTACAAACAAGAAGAGAAGAGAAGAGAGACATGAAAAATCCAAGAACCCTAGTTTCCTTGAAGCCCTCAGCCCTCAACCCTCAGCCCTCTCACACTTTTCCTCTCTACAAAGATGTATTTCTCTCACTAAAAAAATCAGAACTCCCCCAAAATGAGTCTAAAACAACTATTTAAAAGAAACTGGTCGTAACTCTGTCGCCCAAGCCTTCAAATGGGCGCCCAAGCGCGTCTAGGTGACTCCTGAATTTTGCTTTGTCACCCGAGCGTTGGAATGGGCGCTGACCGCTACCAGTACAGTACAAGCAGCTTTCTGGTAGTCTTCTGTCGCCCTGGCGCTGAAATGGGCGCCTAGGCGCTGGTTCAAATTTCTAGACAGTGAAGAAACCCTGCTCCACGTAGCTTGGCGCCTAGGCGATGGATATGGCGCCTGGGCGCTGAGACTTTGATCTCCAAATCTTCAACCAAGTTTCCCACAGCTATTTCAAGGCCTACAAACACAATAACAAGGGATCAAAAAGCACTCCAAATCATCCTAAGTCTCAGAATTGCTTAAGGACTCACAAAGGTCTAGCAAGAAGGGAGTTTTAGCAATCAAATCAAATCTTTAAGAGTGATAAGTGCTTCAAGACAACTTGAAAAACATCAAAACCAAGCACTTATCATCTCCAAGAAATATCAATTTCATTCAATGATCAAAAATTTTTCTATAAAAGACCTAAGGTGAGTATTTATATTACACCCTCTAGGGACTAAAAGTAGTGCCTAAAAAAATGCAAGGCAACCCCTAAATTTAAACAAAATTGAGGGACTACAATGCAAAATTAAAAATATGTAACATAATGTGAGCTAAGACACTAAACTCACACTTAGTACAAAAATAATCCAAACCTACAATTTATTCTCTAAAACACATTTTTATTTGAAAAAACATTAAAATAAGTTGGAAGGTTTTCAATGTTGACACTTGCTTGCTCCTCTTGAAACATCAATCCTCAAGCAATCTATGACCACATCATTACACCTAAGATTATCAAAAGGATGAATGTTGTATTCAATCGATGGATCACTTGAAAGGGAACTCGAGAAAGAAGACGACGAAAAAGAATTAGAACCCAAACACACCATGGAGATGGAGGAGCGAGGCTCCAAACACTGACATGGTGCTAAGTGGTACACCGTATACACAAGTACTAAAAAATCATGGGTGAGGCTATTGCCACCAATGTTCGAACCTTCGATCTCTGTAAATTTTTCAAGTTGAAGGGTGCTCTGAAATAGGTTCGCTTTGGGCTAGCTCTAGTTTAAAATAAATGTCACTTTAATAATTTTATTATTTTAAAAATATTTATTATTTTATTTTGAATTTTAATGACGCATTGTGATTTGTGACATTTTTTCCAAATTTTTTTTTATTTTATTTTTAGATAGTTATTAATTATTTTTTAAATAGTAATATTAAAAGCTACTTTATTTTATTACTAAAAAGTATAATAGGTAATTATAAATATTTGATAATACTTTTCATAAAATTAAGACTATTAAATGTGTACTCCTCGGGAATTGGAGCGGTTAAAAGGAGCTAATTTAACTTAATGAGTGAGCTCGTTGTAAGTTGAACAAAAAAAAACTAGCTCGACTCGAACTGTTTCTTTTTATTTTGTGAGTTTAATAGTATCAACTCAACTCGACTCGCACGAGTTAGCGTATTAACGGGTTGACTCGCTTAAATATTAAAAAAAGATCGAACAAAATCTTTAAAACTAAAGAAAGACATGAAAATTTAAGTGGAAAAACTAAAAAAATTAAATAATATGTGATATCACCATCATTATAAAACTATAATCCAGCAAAACTCACACCATTCATCACAGATTATTGTCACAATTTCGTGTCTTCGTATCTAAAATTTTACACATTATAATCATAATTTCATGTCTCTATATCCAAAAATCAACAAAATTCAAACATTTTGTTGTGCATGATATTATTTTGACCTTATCAAAATATGGTGATGGATCATATTCATTTTTTAAGGGAGGAGCATTGGTTAGGTACGTCCTCTCTTGGTTATGTAATATTTGAGTAATGAGGTGAGGTGGAGTCAAAACGGATGTTGCTAGAATCAGTCTAGTTTGACGGTTATGTAATGAGATGGTTTATAGTGAGGCTCATTGAATCGGGATGGGTTAAACTTTTTTGACCTTATCAAAATTAGGTTGTGGACTTGGGTGAGGGGTTACTTTCATTCTTGTAGCTTTTCTTTTTTTCACTGTGGTGTTTATGCTCTTGGCTATATTTCTTCTAGCTAAAATCATTTCTCTCTATCCCCGTGTTTTTTTATCAACCAAAAGAAATAAATATATATTCTATGAGGATTTAAAGTACAAATTTTCACAAGAAGTGCTCATAAGTTTTGATCAACCACGACATACATCACACAAGAAAAAAGATAGGCCAAAATACATTACAAGAAAGGGAAGGACACGGAAACAGACAACAGCAGAAAACAAAAACAGAAGCACAAAATCTATTATGTAATCACAGCTATCCAAAAAACTCTAGATGCCTCTCATGTTATGTCTAAACAAATAGAATATAGTCCTGCTAGCAAATTATGATTGCATTCCGTACTCCAATCAGGTATAGAAGAATGAAATTAAATCACATTGCTGAGGTATTCTTTAAATACCAATTAGCCAAAATCCATTACAGTTTGAACATTTTTAGGAGCTTGTGCTTGTTCCAATCATAACCTGCCCTCTAGCTACTCCAGCTAATTTAGATAGCTTTAAGATTGCTCCATACATAGATGAGGATTTGTACACTAATCATATATAGAGAAGCCTCCTCTTATTTTTGCCCTTATCCATTGCCAGGATCTTAGTTAAATCAAATCAAAAACATCCTCCAATTTGGGATTGGAAGTTGCATTATCAAATATAATTCCATTCCTCCACTTTCAAATACTCCAAATGGTAGCAAACCAAATGATATCCAATTTCTGCCTTTCTACGAGCTGCAAAACTGAGAGAAGTGTATTTTTGGATCCTCAAGAAAGCATCCAGTCAGATTTAACCATTTCAAAACTCTAAGCCAAAAGTTATATAATGCAGGTAAAAAACATATGGGGTATGGTTTCTTCCTGTTGATTACAGAGGACACAATTCTGATTTTGTATTATATGACCCAATTCTCTTGATGTTAACTTATCCTTTGTGGGTAGACATTGGTGGAAAATTTTCCATGCAAGTGCTAACACCTTTGATGGAGCTTTTCCTTTCCACAAAGAGTTAAAAAGATGACATGGTTGGATTAATTTGTGATACACTAATTTTACCACATACTTGCCTGATTTATCCCATCCCCACTTCCAAGCATCCTGCTTAAGTTGTTGCAATTGGACTTGCAGTAATTGTGACTCTAAGTTTGATAGAGTTCCTTTCTCCCATTCAAATATCTCTCTTCTCGAAGGTAACTTCCATCTCAAAACACCCCCCCCCCCTCTCCCATCTCACAAAGGCATCCATCCTTATTTTCACTTAAAGAGAACAACCTGCTATATGATTCTTCTAAAGATTTGTCTCCAATCCACTTATGTTTCCAAAATTTAGTATTGTTACCACTCCCCACTATCCTTACTATACTCTCTTCAAACCATAGTACCTGAGTATGTTTTATCCTTACTTTTCTCTTCTCTTTATCACCTCCCCAAAGGAAGTTTCTTTGGATTTTTGACAGGGTAGAGGCAACCGAAACAAGAATTTTATAGAATAATAAAAAATAAGTAGGTAGTACAGAGAGAATCGGAGTAATAAGAGAAATTTTACCTCCAAAGAAAAGAGTTATCTTTTTCTAAGAAGAGAGCTTAATGGAAAGTCTATGAATCACCTCTTCCCACGTACTTTTTAAATTTGAGTTGGAACCCACCAGGATACCCAAGTATTTAAACTTTGAAGATCCAGATTTGCAATCTACGAATTCAGTCCATCCCAATAAAGATTCAGTTTCTACTTTAAGACCAATTAGCCTACTTTTGAAAAAATTAATTTTAAGTCCTGACACCAACTCAAAACTTCTAATAATGGCTTTGATACACATGACATTTTGCATTGAATCTTTACAGAATAAAAAAAGTAACATCTTTAAATTTGAGATGGTCAACTTCCAACTCCTCATTTCTTATTTTAAAACCTTCGAACGGATCTTTATCCGAGGCTAATCTAACAAGCCCACCTAAACCCTTTGCCACAATTAGGAATAGAAAGGAAAATGCTAGTGGGTCTCTGGCCTAAGACCTCTCAGCATCCTAAATTCATTTGCAGGCCTTACTGGATTTGAGGTATGGGCTAAATCCAATTTGCCTTGTTTGTAATAATAAAATTGTATTTATTATTATTTCATTGTCATATTTTATTTAATTCCTATGATAAGCTCCATGATTAAAATTAAATATTTTTTATTATAATAGAGATTATAATAATGAGAAATAAGTCTTCTAAAATTTTAATTTAATTTGTTCTTCATCATAGGATTTTTGAGCATAGGACATCATTAATCCTGATAATGTACAGTATATATGTGTAGTAGTCTTTATTAGATAAAAATTAATAATTCTTTTTTATTAAATTACACGTATAAATGTTGCATATAAATATATGACCATTGAAATGAGTTAAAGGAGAATTCCTAATGGTTTATATTACCTTTGAATTGTTAATAGGAATTTCTTTTGAATAAATATGTAATTTCCTTAGACTTGATATTATCATAGTAATCAACCAGATATTTATTATACTTTGATATTGGACACTTAATGCTTTGTGATATTAGTTGAATGATTAATATGTATGATTAAATTCTTGTAGAATTAATAATTAATCAACAAAGAATTCATCAACTCTCGGTAATGAGTTTTGAGCTCTATAAAAATAAAGCCATTGGCTAGGGTATTATGAATGAAAGAAGAAACGGGTTTCCTAAGTTATTCATCACGCTTTAACTTAGAATATAATTTGACAACTATACCACATTCTAGAGTTAACATAGAGTTGTAAAGATTAACGGAAATATTATATTTATCTTCTAATAGTTCTAAAATAATATATTCTTCAGACTATCCAGCCATTAAGGAGTGTTGCTAGACGCTAAACTTATTAGTAAATTAATGAGTTAATTTGTTACCAGTTTAGTAATGAACCTACGGGTCATACATTAACGAGTGTTCTGATTTTTGTTGGATGACAAAATATTATTGAACAAATTATAGTGTTTAATTTTATCTAATAAATATATTTTCTTTTAAGTGGAACATTAAATTGTATTTTATGCTACCACCAAAAATACAAAAAATAATTATTATTTTAAACATATATAATTTGATTAAATGAAACTTAGTCAAAGATATTTTTAAAAGACTTGTAATATATAACCATCAGCTTAACAAATTATAAATTTGATTATGTATTATATATATAATGAATTATTAGCTAGACGGTCTAATTTTACTGTTGGCAACAAACTCAAAGTTTGTTGAATAAAATTGAGAGTGGGTTCCTATTATATAGCAACAAAAATATGAGATGTGTTTGAAGTTCCTCTATATATATTAATTAAACAAAAGGAAAAATATACATTAACTAAAACCTCTCTCTACCTTCTAAAGTATTTTTCTTTTTATTTCTTGTTCCACGCATAAGTGTTGACACAGCAGAAGTCGATTTTGGTGTGGATACACGCGTAGGCCCTTCATACGTTTGAAGGAAAATTATAAAGCTGTCACAATCTTCTTGGGATATTTTCTTAAACGTTTCTATGTGCTGTGCATGTTAGGAACGAGTCTAATGAACCTTCGGGGCTCTCATTAATTAGGATAGACAATGATGCTCCTTCAAGACAAGTCATGACCCACTTCCTCCATATTAAGGAATCCCATTCTCTTAAGCATGTATTTTAAGAACTTCCAACAAACTCAATCATAGGATTTTACAAAATCTACTTTAAAAATAAGCCCATATTTTCTATATTTTTTTGAAAAATCAATCAGCTCATTTGCTATAAGTACACCATCTAGCATATTCTTATTACCAACAAAAGCATATTGATTCTCTATCCACATATGTTATTCTTTGAGTATTTCTTACATTCATTCCTTAATAAAATTGCTCACTTATAAAAAAAAAGAAGTATAATTATTATGCAGAAAATATATATATGTGATTCAACACTTTATTTAATATAATTTAAACCCAAATTACATTCTGAATACAATTCTTATTGTGTTAAATATGCATTTTTTTTAAGATAGGATTGCAAGAGCATAACCCCAAAATACATTGGAACCCAAGCCCAATATCTTTACAATGCTCCGCGCAATCTTTGTCTTTAACACATTTGTGCAACATGATTTGAGTTGAGCTTTGTGCAAAAGCTTGTTGCGTGATACCTGTTTCAAAATTAAACAAAATATAAACAAAAAAAAGTATTTTTTAGGCCAGCAAGATTTTTTTTTCCAAAAGTAATACAACCAACAACTATAATTAATAATCAAATAATTAGTTCTTCAACATCTTCAAACATTTGAAATAGTAGCTCCTTATATATTTTTCATACAAAATTGTTAAAGTAGAATAAAACATATTTATCATGACAAAAATAAGCATATGAAATTGTAAATTGTTTACATTTTCTTATGCGCGCGCGTGTATATATATATATATATTAGCGCATGAATTTCAAAACAAGACACATATAGAAGAAGGAATATGTAATGTACCAGATGCAATAAGAAACAGGAGCATAAAAAGAGCTAATGGATGAACGGGAGCCGTCTTCATTTTTTTAAAATTTTTTGTTGTTGTAGGAGCTTGATAGATAGAATTTTTAGAAAGAGTTTTCTTCAACTTTTGACTAGGATAAAAAACTATGTTCCAAATTTATAGTTGTAGTCATTATGAATTTCTACTTTTGAATAATATCATTTAGTACTTTTGACTCATATTTGCGGTTGACTTTGGATTTTCCACATGCAACTATGATATGTGCCAAATTTATAGTTGTAGTCATTATGAATTTCTACTTTTGAATAATATCATTTAGTACTTTTGACTCATATTTGTGGTTGACTTTGGCTTTTCCACTTGCCTATTAGGACGAAAATGGATTTGATGCTGTAACAGTAGTATGCTGTAGTGATGGGTCTCAATCTTAGCTTTTTATTTTTTACTTTGAGGAAAAAATGATAAAATGAAAAACATGTTGTTACAACCATTAGATCCGGAACAACATGCTGCTCTAACAGCAGCAAATCCGAATCACTACTCTATATATATATAGGGATCAAATGACACCGATATAACTTACACCGCTTAATAGCAATTTGTCGAAGATTTTTCTCACGAAACCCACCGTAGGATTGAAACTACTTATCGTATAGATCGTGTCTACAAAATTTCATATTACGTTACTTTTTTAGTACGTTGATGGAGTACCGAACGATTTTCGAATTATATAAAATTTTGTAGACACGATCTATACGAACGGTGAATTTCGTGAAAAAAAAATCTTCGACAAATCGTTATTAATAAACGGTATAAGAGTTGGTGTAAGTTATATCAGTGTTATTTGATCCCTCCAATATATATATATATATATATTTCAATATAAGGAAAAAAATTAACTTCTGCATATTAAAAAACTTAGTTAATATCCTCTTGCTACTAGTTTATCAAATGAAAGTTATTTTAGTAATGGTGGTATTAAATAACATAAAACTAATTGGGATTTTATTATGTTTTGAACCACTACACAAAGTATTATTTTTGTTTATATTTTAGTCCGGAGGAAGTATTAATTAATACAAACTCTATTTTTTTTAAATGAGAAAAAAACTTATTTAATCTTTGAGTCGAGTTTGTGAGTGGAGTTCATAATAATATCTGACTTTAGCGACGGTTCACAATATTCTTTGATATTGAAGTTGATTATTCATTTTAGTCCATGGCGTTAGTTTACAATATAATTAACACCGTTAATTTTAGTTTACATTTGTTCCTAAAATTTAAAACAATTCAAATATATGTTTTTTTTCTATTAAAAGTACATTTTAGTTTGTGTTTTTGCAAAAATAAAATCAACTTAGTCAAAGAGTTTAACATTGTTATTAATTATAAACTAACGATAGAGACTGAAGTGTATAACGAATTACAATTCATTTGCCCCTCACTCATTTTTATTCTAAGAAGGGCTTTAAATACTTGAGTCAAATGAATAATCTAACCATTTTAAAAATTAACATTTGACTTTTGAGTATGCAAAATAATGAGTTTGAACTGTCTTAAAAATAGGTCATTTAAGACTTCAACTGCAAGAGTTTTAAGTACTTGAATTGAATGAATAACCATTTTAAAATATTATCATTTGACTTTTGAGGATGCAAATTAATGAGTTTGTTGAAGTATTAAATGAGTTCACTTAGATTATGTACAATACAGTTGTTTGTGCTAAGCAACTGCCTTTAGGAAGCACAACCCCATTGCAGTTTATTGACCTGGCTTGGGTTGCTTATGGGAGTTGCTTAAATAAGCAACCCAATTCCAGGGGTTGCTTGAAGGAAAGTGGAGCCTTTGTACTAGATTTTTAATTAAAATAATCAAGTCATTTCATTTTTTAATTTTAAGTTTTGAATATTTTTATTTAATATATAAAAAATTTAAATTAAATTTTAATTAAAAATAATAAATAGGAGGTAGTTAGCCAACGGGGTTGGCACAGATATTGTGTGCTTCGGTCTAGCGACCACAAGGTCACAGGTTCGAGTCCCATGTCGCTAAATTTTGCCGTCGTTGCTAGGTGATCAATAAATTTCACTATAAGTCTGGCCTTGGATGGGTAACCAAAATATTAATTAAATATAGGTTAAAAAACTCAACATGTGTGCTTGCATTTTACATTGTCTTAGTACTTGTGATTCATATTTTGTGGTCGATTTTGTCTTTTCACTTGCCTTCTATGACTTTTTGGTAATAGTAATTGTGGTATTGTCAAAATCATGAGTTTTAGATACCTGAAATGAATGACTAATCATTTTAAAATTCAATATTTGACTTTTGAGTATGCAAAATAATGAGTCAGGATTTTTTTTAAATAAGGTGATTGGTTCTTTTGAATTTAGCACTTATCTAATAAGCTCTTAAAGCTTATTTATAGTTATATATAGTTATGAAACTTATTGGAATAAACTAAAAATAGCTTATAGGGACCGATAAGCTATTTTTATAAGTTATACATAAACTCTTTCAAATGTCTACTTTTGATTCGGATTTGCAACTAATTTTGTCTTTTTCACCTGTTTCATATGACTAAGAGTAATATATAAAAATTAAGTTTTGCTATCCTATGCATACAAGTATAGGTTAAAAAATGAAATATAGAAATTTTTTATTGAAAAAACAAATAATAAATGAGATTTTTACAATTGAATAAATATATAGTATTTTAACAAAAAAATTATTGAATAGGAAAGCTTTTCCCATAAAAATTATTGAATACAAACTATACTTTTTCATTTAAAATTTAACATTTGACTTATATGACTATTCAAAATAATGAGTTTGAAATATTTTAAATAAAGTCATTCAATACTTTTGATTCATATTTGTGGTCAATTTTGTCTTGTCCATTTCCTTCCTTTTTTTTTTCTTTTTTTTTAAAGATATGTAGATAGAAGTTAGTTAATAAAAGAATGTAAGGGGTACTCTAAACCATGTACAAACAAAAAGCCAAGGTATTAACATGAAGAAGAGATACACATAAATGGATTCATACACCCATCAAAACAAAAGAACGACAAGACCATTCGCCTTAACTCTGAAACAATTTAGGTCTAAGAGAGAACCTTGATCACATCTATCAAGCCACTCTACTCCCCAGGTTTTGAGTTGAACACTAGTGCATTTCGCGCTTCTCCCAAATCAACCAAACCGTTACATGACATATAACTAGAAGAACTCTCTTATAAATTTTACCTTAGACCAGGCCACGAAATTCAAGAAACCAATCTACCATAGAGAGAGACAATGCTAATTGAGTCCCTAACTAAGCTAGAACAAGCTACAAAAAAGAACAAGTTACATTGCAGTATAAATAGCACTCTATGACTACGAGTATGATATATAAAGGTAAATAACATCAACAATCCTTGATATTTGTCTTAATAGCACTCTATCTCGTTCTTGTCTAAAAATTACACTCTCCCTTAATTTAACTAACTAATGCCCGTGTGTTGAATATGTATTTAAAGTATCTAATTATAGTATTAATTTTTTTATAAGCACAAAGAATCAATTAATTAAGCACAAGTGTTGCTCAACCCATTGACAAAATAGTAACAAGAATATTCATATAGATAATAAATCTAAAAAAAACCACCCCATTGTTCAGAACCCATCAAAGAGTAAAAAAAAGTATGCTATGTAAACCAAAAATTAAGACTCACTAACGGTTCAAAACACCAACCAACAAAGGAAAAACAAGATGTCCCAAAATGTGCAGCCAAGTTTTACCATGATTTTAGCTTGACATCCTCAATAACCCAAGACGCATCTAATTAAACACCCTTCCGAAAAGATAATATTATGGCAATACTTCCAATTGCTTTAAATTGTAGATGCCCAAACGACCCACAAAGCCTTCCATTTCTTTTTTCGACGTACCAAATCGGAAAAAAATGGTGTGATTTTACAAAGAGCTAAAGCAATAGGAATATTTTTCCATAAAAGGATAGCCTCCCAAACTCTTTTAATAAAATTGCAGGATTAGAATAATTAAGTGTTGTGCAGATTCACTATGCTCACCGGGCACCGCAAAAAACAAAAGCATCATTATGATAAAGTTGTAATCCACGTTTTAAGAGGTTGCCTTTAGAGGGAAATGAGTCTAGCAGAACCCCATCTAAATACTTTCAACTTATGATGGGACTAACCCTTCCACAATTTTACTAGTGCGTGTAGAATAGTGAAGATTCACTTCCAGCCACATTAGTGTATAACCCCATACTCTGACTTCATGGAATATCCCAAGATACTATCATATGATCACGTCCAAGCATCTTGTGGCTGATGTCCCTAGAAAACAACTAAAAGATTAGTGAAAAAAGCCTCCTCAAAGGATCTCAACTGCCTTCTCCAATCCCAACTTCCATCAATCCATACACCATTTTTTTCAATTGAACTGTATTTATCCTTAGCTAGAGAAAAAAAAGAGAGGCAAAGTTCTATTGACAAAACCATGCTTCACTCCGGAACTTGGTATTCTTCTCATTGCGTGAGGATTTAGTCCGACCATTTACTAACCATTGGTTAGCAGAGTCACAAATCCTCCTAACATCTAGCCACCATGTAGATGGCTTAGCCGAGAAAAAAAAAAAGAGGGAGAATCGAAATATGGACCATATCTAACTGCCAGAATTTTCACCTACAAGCTTGTTGGGTTTGCAAAGCCCTCCATTGCCACTTACCTAGAAGTGCTCAATTAAACCTTTCCACATGTTTCACCCCCAAGATCTTCCAAGTTCTTATTTAGCTTTTACAAACCACATTCCGTTTGACCCAAGGGATCTTTTTGTTGTCACCCCTCCCCAAAGAAATTGTCTTTGAATTTTCATAATTTCTTTCACCACTTTCTTTGGCATCTTATAGGAAGAGATGTAATGGATTGGTACACTATTAAGGTCGAAATTTAATAGTATAACCCTTGCTTAAATTGAAAGAAATCTTATGTTCTCAACATCTAAACTTATCTTTAGTGCAAAAATCATAGGCTTCCATGTATCTAGTTTAGGTCGACAAGCTCCCACATGTATTCCTAAGAATTTAAAAGGAATATAACCTCTTTTACATAGTAGAAAATCATATTCTTGAACTAAGAACTCAGGGTCAAAATTGATGCCAGAAATCTTGCTTTTGTGAAAGTTTACTTTCATATCCAACGCCAGCTCAAAGCTTCGAAGGACAGCTTTTAATCCCCACAATTTTTTCCAAGATGTCTTGTCGATGATTATTGTGTTGTCCATAGACTGCAAATGAAATACTCTTGGACTATCCTTGATGGATAAGCCCGTGAATAAACTAGAAGAAAATGCATTTCGCATTAGACCCCCCAAACCTTCTGCAAGACTATCTCGTTCTTGTCTAAAAATTAACTCTCCCTTAATTCAACTAACTAATGCCCATGCGTTGAATCTACATTTAAAATACCTAATTATCGCATTATTTTTTTATAAGCACAAAGAACCAATTAATTAAGCATAAGGGATGTTCAACCCATTGAAAAATACTATCAAGAACATACACACGTAGTAATTCTAACAAAATCAGCCCACTATTTAGAACCCATCAGACAGTAGAGAAAAAGTATGCTATGTAAACAACAAATTAAGACTCACTAACGCTTCAAAACACCAACCAACAAAGGAAAAATAAGAAGTAGCAAAATGTGCCGCCAAGGTTTGCCATGATTTTAGCTTGACATCCTCAATAACCCGGGACGCATCTAAACACCCTTCCGAAAAGATAATATTATATCGATACTTCTAAAAGTTTCAAACTATAGATGTCCAAACGACCCACAAATCATTCCATTTATTTTTTGCATGCACCAAATTGAAAAAGAGATCGCGTAATTTTCCAAAGAGCTAAAGTAATCGGAATATTTAGCCATAAAAGGATTATTTAATCCACACAAATTTTTCAACATGGTGCTACTTGTATCCATAAAAATTAAGTTTTCATATTTGAATCTTTTATGAATCAAAGTCACTCTGGACTTGATTTCTCAGCATGGTGTTACTTGTATCCATAATTTCATGTTGTAAAACTTTTTCTGATTTGTTTAGGATCAACTGTTTCTTTTGAAGAGGATGCCATGCAACATAAGGATGTAGTAGCTAAAGTGACTACAAAGGACTCCGAAAGAACTGCGATTCAAAAACAAAGAAGGGTGAGTTTCTTATGGATAATGTAGATTTGGCAACATACAAAGCCATGATGTTAATCAGAAGCAGTTCAGACGTGAATATCGATGGATGTCTCGACAGAACACTTCCTTGATTGACGCGCAAAAATATTCCTTCTAATAATTTATACTATAAGGAATATTTTTTCCCGTCAATCAAGAAAGTGTTCTGTATGTCAAGACATCCATCGATATTCACGTCTGAGCTGCTTCAGCTAATCTGATTAACATTGTGGCTTTGTAGGTTTCCAAATATACAATATTCATGAGAAACTGAGCCCTTCTATGCTTTTTAATCGCAATTCTTTCCGACTCTTTGCAATCACTGTAAAGGGAACTTCTAGTTTAAGAGTAGTTATCAGTTAGTTTGAGCTATTATATTCTGTTATTTTTTAAGTGTTGACTTGTAAAGATGGTTCTATCTCTATATATACCTTGTAATAGCTCTGTATCATTTGATCAATGAATTCATATTCCATCTCTTTCCTTTTCCCTTTTACATTTCCTTACAGGGTATCCCGAGCCTTCTAAGCCATGGCTTCCGCTATCCATCATTCACTCTTCAAACGTTTCAAATGCCGATTACAATCAAGCTAGATGATGATAACCTCCTCATGTGGCGACAGAAAGCCCTCGCTGCCATTCGTGGATTGAAACTTGCAAAGTATATTGTTGAAGATCATGTTCGAGCGAAATTTACATCAAAGAAAATGAAGCTTTAGGTGTTATCAGTGAAGAGTTTCTAAACTTTGAACAACAAGACCAGCTTCTAATTGCATGGCTCCTTGCTTCCATGTCTTCTCCGATCCTTACAAAGATGGTGGGTCTTGAGCGTTCTTAGCAAATTTGGAAAAGGTTAGAGGTGTATTACACTTCTCAAACACGTGCTAAAATCAAGAAACTAAAGGAACAATTACGAATGGTTAAGAAAGACAAGTGTATATGTGCATATTTGTTAGAAACCAAGAAAATTGTTGATTGCTTAGCTGTAGTTGGTTCCCCGATTTCTAATGCTGATCATATAGACGCTATTCTTAATGGTTTACCTACTGATTATGATTCCTTCGTTACATCGATCACTTCACGTCTTGATCCCTATACAGTTGATGATATTGAAGCATTGCTTATGCCTCAAGAGGAGCGTTTTGAAAAGCATAAAAAGACAGAATCTAATTTGATGCTTGCTAATACAACTTCAGGACCAAACCAATTTCAGAGTTTTGGTTCTAATAAGGGTCGTGGAGATAATCAGAATTTTAGAGGTTCATTCAATAATCGTGGTGGTAGATCTTTCTTTCGTGGTGGCTCTAATTCCAATCGTGGTGGTAGATTCTTTAGTGGTCGTGGTCTAAACAGACAAAATTGGACTCAGAACTCACAAGGATCTTGGGGTCAAAATTCCAAACCTCAACGCTAATTTTGTTGGAAGCTTGGTCATCTTGCTATGGACTATTGGCGGCAATTCAATCAAGATTTTCAAGGTCCTCCTCAAGCTAACCACACCTAATATCAGCAAAACTGCTATTCCAATGATAACAATGTTATTGCCACACCTACCACTATTCTTGATCCTCTAAGGTATCTTGACAATGGGGCTAGCCATCACATGACCAATGATGAATCTATTTTCTCTGCTAAGACATAATACAATAGCCCTAATAAAGTTAAAGTTGGTAATGGATTAGGTTTTCATATAAAACATGTTGGCAATTCTTATTTCTATGATTCTTTGTCACACAATTCCTTTGTCATTGATAGCGTTTTTCCATGCTCTAGCAAGTGCACTAGTTCGTTTAATGAGATAAAAGGTGAATAGGTTATCGTCTCCACATGGACTATGTTTAAGAGTATCTAATTCCCGAGACTTTCATTATTTGGACAATTGAAAACATTGTTAAAGATGTATTCATGCAAGAATTGTAAAGCAAGCAATCAAAACAAGATAAAGAATCAAGAAAAGAAGAGGTTAGGCTCATGGTTTATTTGATCCTTCCCATATGTAAATATCTCCTGAATTTCATTCAAGTCCAATCTTATAAGGTAATAATCCACAGTTATAGACTAAGTCTATTCCTAGATCATTAGCTCCTTGTTCTAACTAAAACCCCTAATTCCTTAATCCAATTTTAGAGACAACAAGAAAGAAGTGAATTTTCACAAAACCTCACAACCTTAATTTTATTCCTAGAATCATGCAAGATTATGGTGAATTACAATAGTTCCAATACAATTGCCAATTTTCCAATTGCCTAATTGCATCTAGATCAAAATCCTTATTGATTAATTCAAGTATGGCACTCACGTCGGAGACAATCCCACCAAAATTGAATATAATCAATCAAGAAGAAGCATTAAGAGAATAAGTAATTACTAAATTGACAAGAAAAAACATTGAATTTCAACTCAGGTTCAATTTACATAGTTTGGGATCAAAATCCCCAATTTCCTAACCATAAAAATCTAGCCTAACATAGAAGAGATAGGAGAAGAGAGAAAAACCAAGATAGAAGAGGAATTATCAATGAGTTCTTCAAGGTCTTGCTTTCACAATTTCCTTTCAGAGCTCAAGAACACTCCAAGTAAAGAGATAAGTGAAAAGAAGGAGGAGAATCGCACTAAAAATAGAAAAATGATTCAAATACGTAAAATAACTAACTAATGACTATGGATGTGTTTGGGAAACAGGCTAAAATCTCAAGGCTTTTGGCTTTTGGCTGTGAAGCTGGCTGAAGGCTGTGAGATTATGGCTGTGAAGTTGATTTATTGGTCAGAAGTGTTTGGTAAAATATGTTGTGTAATAAGCTAAAATATGTTAAATGACCAAAAAGGACAAATAATATTATATTAATATTTAATATAATAGTAATATCAAATAGTGGTGGGTATTGTATGATTTTTAAAAATAAATAAAGACAATTTTGGGAGTAAAATATTAAAAGCCCATCCTAGAAGCCAAAAACCTCTTGAAAGAGCTTTGCAAAAGTTAGTTATAAAATCCACAATCTCGTTGCCAAAAGCCTTATTTTTGTAATTACCAAACGACGACAGAACTTTTTGAAAGCCAAAATCCCTTAAAAAAGTCTTCCCAAACATGCCTATACATAGGCGGGAGTAGCGCGTGCCCAGGCTCAATTGGGCGTGCCCAGGCTACCCTGTCTAATGATTCCTCCCAATTCTGCTGTAAGGAGCATGTGTCCATGCTGGCTGCTCTTCCTCCCAGCCTTGGTAGCGCAAGTGCTTATTGTTTTAGGGTTATAAAAGTATAAATATTTTATTAAAAATATTTTTTATCATTTTTTTATTGAGAATAATGATGTCACGATAAAAAATTATCATTTATTAATAATATTTTTTTGTTAGGTTTCATTAGATTAGCCACCTTCGATAAAGTTATTTACTAGTATATATGTATAGTCATTGAAATTTTTTATTAAAGTAAAAATTTATAAATCAATAATACATATCAAATAATATAAATTTATTAACATATTTATTTGTTAGTAATTAAAATATGTATATGTTAATATAAATATTATATCTATTCTTTTATTTTGTCTATCAAAAAATATTGTATGTATACCTTAATGGATAAATTCTGTTACGGAAATTTTTTATTAATAGGTGCTAATTCAACTCTAAAAGAGTAATTTAGAGTTACTAAATGACGCTTTTTTAGTATATTTAGTGTTTTGAATTTAAAATAAAATATTTAAAAAAAAAAAACAATAATGTGACTAATGTCTTTTTTAACCTATTTTCACTAGCATAAATCATGTAATTATATATTTAATATGTCGTAGTTTTAACACTTATATTTTGCCCCTAATAAACGAACTAGCTCCGCGAGCGCGAGCTAAGGAAACTAATCCCAAATTTCTGGCTTGGGACAAGATGTAACACAATGATCCATCAATCCTACAAGTAGTACTACAACTTTTTCATGCTTTTTTACTTATTAGTGCACCAATTAAAAACACCAATATAATACACCGCGTACAGTTTCAATTAATTGACACCTTTGCTATTAATCACATCGGTAGCTGCGACTTCATCCTCAGAAGAAACAGCAGCACCAGAGAGAGTGGGAGCTTCAGTTGCGCCAGCTCCACGACCTACCTTCGGTTCTTGATGCCCTTCCGTGCCATAACCCTTTCTTTTATAGTCCTCCAAATCCTTATATTGCAAATAAGGACTCTCCTCCGATGGAAGAATCCCTTCAGTACTACTTCCTTTCTCTGATTTCTTCTGCGCCTTTGTCTCTATTTTCTCTCGCTTATTCTCCATCTTAGAGAGTGATCATCAATTTAGAATAATTTTACATATTTTGCTTGTTTTTCAATTGGTTTATATGTGTGTGTAATATGGCTTTGTTTTTCACTTGTTGTGCCAGTAGCGCCACGCGTAATACACGTGGGGATTCGGTAGAGATTTCTAGAAACGTGGCAACCGGAAAATATTAGAAGGCTTTAGAAAGTTTGAATTATTAATTATGAAATGAAATAACTTAGGTTTACAAAAATAATCCTAGCTCATATGTGTTAGAAGTCTCACATCGGCTAGTGATATGACCATTGTTGAGTTTATAAATGTGTGGCAAATCTCATTCTACAAATTAACTTTTGGGAGTGAGTTAGGCCCAAAACCTAAATTGTAAGATGGTATTAGAGCCTATCTTAGATCTGTTTGTTGGCCCTCATGTTGTTGGGTGTGTTATTGGATGTTTGTTAGTCCCGTATTATGGGCCACTCGTTTGTTTGTCTACCTGTGTTTGTCATGCTCCAGCTCTATGTAGTTCTAGGCGTGAGGAGGCTTGTTAGAAGTTCCACATCAGCTAGTAATGTGACCATTGTTGAGTTTATAAGGGTGTGGCAAACCTCGACAAACCTCATCCTACAAGCTAGCTTTTAAAAATGAGTTAGGCCCAAAATTCAAATCGTAAGAATATGATCACTATTCATTCCATAAAAATTACAACTCAATTCAACTAAATAGTAAATTCTTTTGAATAAAGTGAGTTGTAATTGTATGGATTCTATATGAGAATCATTACTTTTTAAATTTAAGCTGCACCAAGTTTTAAAGTATTGCAAATAAACCTGGCCTCCAATATTTTGCTAGAAAAAATTTTAGGTTGAGAAGCTAGTTAGTGTTTTTATTAATGTTTTAAATCTGGGACGGAGTTGTGATAATGTGTTGAAATGAGGTTTTTGAAGGTCATCAAAATTATATCGAATAATGCTTGTAGACTGAGATGATCATATTTAACAGTATTTAATGCAACGCGATTGTAACGACAACACGATGACAATCGCAATTTAAAATCCAAAAGGAAAAATTTTTGAGCTGAAAGAATATTTAGAGAGGTAAATATTTACATTTACCTCATTTAAAGGAACAAATAATAATTCAAATATGACGAGTTACAGTCAAGCTCCATTTAATCGACTCATTTGACTTATAAACCTAAAATAATAACAATTTTTTTCAAGAAAATATTATCACATTGTTTTTTAATTTTCTCATTTTCCTCTAACTTTTAACACTCATTGATCTAACCTAAATATAATTTATATTTTATTTTTAACGAGTATTTATTTTCTATCCTTCACACCCAACCCTCTTCCATCAGCCCCTACAGTATCCCATAATTTGCCTTCAAATTGGATCATTTTCGCTACAGCGAAAGCCATTCGCTACAGCGATAATGTCGCATTCTTGAAGGCTTCCAACCCTATTTTGCCCATAGTTCAAAAACCCATTTTTCACATCTTAGATTCACCCATCACCAAATCAAGTCCCACATCAGAGTTTTCACCAAGCACATACCAACCAAACAACAAGTAAATCATACACATTCATACTTAATTTATACATGCAATGACTAAGGGACTCAATTCCTTCTTAGCACAAACCACCAATTTCCAACCTAAGGGGATTTTTCAAGAAAATGGGGTTACCTCGAAAGTCCTCTTCTTGTCTTTAACCTTGAATCTTCAACCTCTAAGGTTTAGTTCCCAAGTCAATCACCTCTTTGGCCTTCTCCTTTGCGTGGGTTTTGAGCTCTTGTGTCCCCAAACATCATTCAAGTCCCAAGTGAACAAAATGAGAGAATGAGAGCAAAAAAGCTAGGGATGAGGAAGGAAATGAAAAATAAAGCTTACCCAAGGTTTGGACTAGTGAGGAATTAGGCTTAAAAAACTAAAATCAACACATGCAATCCATGGATAATGGAGCTTGTGTGGGTTTCCTTAGAGAGAAGGAAGAGAATTTGTTTCTAGAGTGAGAGTGAGGACGGAAGATGGCGAGATTGAGTGGGAAAGGGTGAGGTTTATGTGTTTTGGTGTCTTTCCCCATTTTGTACAATTTGGTTAATGAAAGGGATTCAAAGGCAATTTTTCAAAGTTGCAAATTGGTCCTTCTCCACACATTGGGTCATTGTCAAGGATCTTTATTTGTTTCTCTTTCATTAATTACTAGTATTAATATTAAGACTTGGACTTGGTAACCATAACAATTAAAATAGTCATAGTAATTATTACTAGTAATTTAGGAGATGTTACATATAGTACATGATTTATTCTTGTAAACTGAAGAAGAAATTGTTTATATTAAAATACTATAACCATGACATCTACTATGAATTGATAAGAAAATTATTTGATTGATTTTTTCTTCATTTATGATTTTTCAAGGTTTTCTGTATTGTTACTATACATAATTATTATTTAAAAAATAGTGAAAAAAGTATTCAACTTACAAAAGTACGTAAGTCAAAAAACATGATGATATAAAAAAAGTTTAGATAACACGAAAAGATAGAGACATGGTGAGTTAGGAGTCCCTGCCGGATTTTTCACAGACTTTTGTGGTGGAAACAGATGCATCATCACTGGTCATTGGCGCTGTTCTGACTCAAAAAAGGCACCTGGTGGTTTTCCTCAGCAAGAAACTCTCTCCTCGTATGCAGACAACTTCTGTTTACGTCCGAGAAATGTTCGCGGTCACTGAATCGGTAAAAAAATGGCGTCAGTACCTCATAGGCCAACATTTCCATATAATCACAGATCAACAAAGTCTGAAGAATCTTTTAACTCAGGTTTTCTAGACTCCGGAACAACATAAATGGGCAACAAAGCTTCAAGGATTCAGTTTTGAGATATTTTACCTTCCGGGGTTGTCTAACAAGGTTGCTAATGCTCTCCCTCGGAAGTTTTCTGATGAAAAATCTCTCTGGCTGGCCATCTCATCTCTGATTCCCGCTCTTGTCTCTCAATTGCAGCAGTACTACAATACAGACCCCATAGGCAGAGAAACCATTAAAACGGGTCAGATTCCTAGGGTTGCCTCAAAACTATCTACAGCAAATGGAATCTTATATTATCAGGACAAAATTTTTATACCTGATCACAGAGAAATGAGGCAGGCGCTCCTTAAGGAATTCTATGCCACCCCAGTTGCGGGTCACTTAGGGGTAAAACCAGCAGTAGCTCGTCTGTCCTCGTCCTTTTTTTGGCCTGGGCTTTACACAGATGTGAAGGAAATGGTAAAAAGATGCTCGATCTGTCAGACTTCCAAGTATCAACTAATGAAGAAAAAGGGGCTCCTCCAACCTTTACCAGTACCAGAGAGGGTCTGGGAAGAGCTATCTATATATTTCATCATGCATCTACCCTCATCCTTCGACCACACCACGATATGGGTAATCTGTGATCGGTTCACTAAGTATTCTCACTTCATTGCGCTTTCCTCCCATTAATCGGCCTCGTATTTGGCTACCTGCTTTGCGGTGGAAATTTGCCGCTTACATGGCATACCTAAGTCAATCATATCCGACAGAGACCCGTTATTTTTTAGTACATTTTGGAAGGAGATGTTCATATTACAAGGAACTACTCTTAAGTTTAGTTCTGCTTACCATCTGGAGACCGATGGACAAACGGAAGTTCTGAATCGTTCCTTGGAGGCTTATCTACGTTGCTTCTGCAATGACCACCCACGCTAGTGGTTCAAATATCTCCACCTAGCAGAGTTTTGGTACAACTCTACCTTCCACTCGGCCATCGGCATGCCCCCTTTCCAAGCTCTCTACGGGAGACCACCTCCATCCATTCCAAATTATGTTCCGGGTGCTACTAAGGTTGGATCTTTGGATATCACGTTACAACAGCGCCAAGAGATTCTATCTAGAGTTCACGACACTCTATTTCACACTCGCCAGAGCATGGTGGCTCAAGCTAACAACACCGCCAAGACTACTCCTTTGAGGAGGGTGCCTGGGTTCTCCTTCGTCTTCAACCGTACAGACAGAAATCGTAGCAAGGAGAACGTCCCAGAAGCTTGCTCGCCGGTATTATGGACCTTTTAAGGTGTTGAGACGAATTGGGAAGGTAGCATATAAATTAGATCTACCTCCAGAGGCATGAATTCATCCGGTTTTTCACATATCTCTTTTGAGACCTTACTTCGGTGAGCGTCCACATGTTCATTATAACCCATTTCCCACTTCAACTGATTTATCTTCTGAGCACACGTTACCAATGCTCTCCCATTGCTCCTCACTTCTCCTCACCGTTCATGTTACCAATGTTCTCCCTCTCCGCCGCCATTCTCCTTCACTGACAATCTCCCTCTTTGGTAAGTTGCTTAGTTTTTTGTTCACCTAATTTTCAATTTCATATTCCACATGAATGGATCTACTACCGCATCCGTTTGTGCAACAGAGCCAAAAAGATAGTACTCCTTCCGTTCCTTTTTTATGTGTTTCCTTACCAATAAAATTTGTTTCTTAATATATGTCTCTTTAGACTTTTAAGAATGTATTTATTATTTTCCTATTATATTCCTAGTAATAAAATAGATAAGAGTAATTACTATAACTTTCAAATATTAAAGGCACAGGAGAAGTAAGAGCAATCAACGAGAAGCCAATAGTATTCCTCCGAAGCATTTATTAGCCCTACTCCTAACAATGTTAATAAGTCGGTATGTAGTGAATGAATTCTTATTACTCCGTAAAATTAAATTTTATAATTTGAAAAGTGTAGGAGTAAAACAAGAAAATAAATGTTAAAATTTTGTGATCCAAGAATATTAAATGAGTTTTTTTGCTTAGAAGACAGATAAAAAGGAACGGAGGGAGTAGCAAATAAATAATTCAATTGGTTGTAGAGAATAAGTTCCGTAAGATTTTAATTTAGAAGATTCCAACTCTTAACACTTGTTTGTTTGTGTTAGAAGTCCCACATCAGCTAGTGATATGACCATTGTTGAGTTTATAAGGGTGTGGCAAAACGTCATCATACAAGCTAGCTTTTGGGAATGAGTTAGGCCCAAACCCAAATTGTAAGATGGTATGAGAGTATCCGTTTGTCGGGCCCTATGTTGTTAGGTGTGTTATTGGGTGTTTGTTAATCCCGTATTGTTGGGCCACCCGTTTATTTGTCCACGCTCCAACTGTGTAGTGCTAGGCGCCATTGTTGAGTTTATAAGGATGTGGCAAAACCTCATCCTACAAACTAACTTTTGACGTAGATATTCAGTTATTTTTCTGCAAAAACATCATAAAGGTATGTTTCCCCTTTTAGATTATGCAAAGGATTGTTGATATGACTTCGGTTTTAGTTTCTACAATTCTAGAAAATAGTTTAGATAACAATTCCAGTTCACCTTCCTAGATAACCATGTATATATATATATATATATATATATATATATATATATATATATATATTTGTCTTATTTTTGTTATACCATGATTAGCAGTATTGACACAAATTTGTCTACACTAAAATATGACCATGACATTTGATTGATAAAATACTCATGTGAAATGTTTCAGTTTATGATCATGAAAAAGTCATGTGACAATTAGGACAAGAATACATAATTCATATTCAAACAAATTAAGAGATGTAAATTTCTAATTGCAGGGTAGTGGGTTTGTGTTTGTTCATACATGTTATCTTGATCATGCTTATATAGTTTTTTTAGTTATTTACATGGTTACATATATTTTCTTTCCTTTTTATCTAAATTTAAATTTGGTGTAATATATGTTGAGTATCGTTGTAAACTGAAGTCTAACCTCGACATTTGACTAACATGGTTTCATTTCTTGTGCTAAAGTCACCATCCAAAGAATTCTCCACCAATTCCTAAGCCTTTGGTGCAAAAAAAGAATCAATCCTTGAGAATTCCTAACGAATTTCGTAGACACAAACAATCTGCGAGAAATAAATGTCCAACATTTTGGCACAGTAAGGTTATGATTTCACCTGTGGTGCATAGAATCATGATTTATATAGTCTTGTCAGAATATTGTCAACTTGACGTTTATTTTAGGCATTCTTACTAGTTTTAACATTGTTGATAGTATTCAACCGACATGATTGTTTATTCTTTCCTTTTTTTGGCTTTTATGTAGAAAATTAATTAATTGACATTTTTAAATGCAATGAAAATAATTAACATGTTGGACTTGTACAACAAATCTTATTTGTTGGCTAGTTTTTTTAAACAGTTCTGGTATCTCGTTTTACTATTTCTTCTGCTACAGTTTAATTGATATTGTTTGGTTTTAATGTGAGTTGACGATCAAAATTAAGTTTTGATAGTTTAATCTTTTATATACCAGAGTCACTACTCTAGACTTGATTTCTGAACATAG
This sequence comes from Cyamopsis tetragonoloba, assembly GCA_037177725.1. Classification (NCBI taxonomy): domain Eukaryota; kingdom Viridiplantae; phylum Streptophyta; class Magnoliopsida; order Fabales; family Fabaceae; genus Cyamopsis; species Cyamopsis tetragonoloba. The sequence continues at coordinate 38,999,990 of CM074120.1, read as the reverse complement.
TGTTACTTGTATCCATTGTTGCAAGTTGTAAAACTTCATCTTATCAGTTTAAGTTGAACCGTTTCTTTCGAAGAGGATGCCATTCAGCATAAGGTTAAAGTAGCTAAAGTGAGTGCAAATGAGTTAGAAAGAATTGCAATTCAAAACTGCAGAAAGGCTCAATTTCTTATGGATGATGTAGATTTATAACTATAATTAGCAAAAGGAATATTTCTACCTGTCAATCAAGGAAGTGTTCTGTCGAGACATCCACCGATGTACTAGCCTGAGTTGCTTCAGCTAATCAAATTAACATCGTGGCTTTGTAGATTGCCAAGTCTACATCATCTATAAGAAATTGAGCCCTTCTACATTTTTTAATTGTAATTATTTCTGAGTGATTTGCGTCACTTTAGCTACTTCGACCTTATGCTCTGTGGCATCCTCTTTAAAAGAAACAGTTGAACCTAAACAGATTAGAAAATGTTTTACAACATGCAACTATAGATACAAGTAACACCATGTTCAGGAATCAAATCTAGAGTAGTGATTTTAATTTATAAAAAATTAAATTATGAAAACTTAATTTTTATAGTTAGCTCACACAAAAACCAAACAATATCAATTAAAATCTAGCAGAAGAAATGAGTAAAACAACATACCAAAATTGTATAAACAAAAAAACTAGCCAACAAACAAGGTCGGTTGCACAAGTCCAACAGGTTAATTATAGTATTTGTCATTGCATTTAATAATGTCAATTAATCAATTATCTACATAGATATAAAAAAAGACAAAGAATAAATAACCAAGTTTGTTGAATACTATGAACAATGTCAAAACTTGTATGAAGAGATTGAAGTACCTAAAACAAACGTCAAATTAACAATATTCTGACAGCACTACATAAATCTTGATTCTATGCACCGCAAGTAAAAAAAAAAAAACTTACCTTGCAAAAAAGCTAGACATTTATTTCTAGCTTGCGTTGTGTCTACGAAATTTGTTAGAAATTCTCGAGAATGGCCTCTTCTTTCGTAGCAAAGGCTTTCAAATTAGTGGAGCATTCTTTGGTTGGTGACTCTGGCACATGAAATGAAACCATGTTAGTCAGATGTCGAGGTTGGACTTTAGTTTACAAAGATACTCAACATCTATTACACCAAATTTAAATTTGGACACAAAGGAGATAAACCATATGTAACCATGTAAATAACTCCAAAAGCTATATAGCCATGATCAAGATAACAAGAATAAACATACACAATCCCACTACCCTGCAAGTACAAATTTACATCACTTAATCGGTTTGAATAAGAATTATGTATTCTTGTCGTAATTGTCATATGACTTTTTAATTATCATAAACTGAAACATTTCATAGGGGTATTTGATCAATCAAATGTTATGATCATATTTCAGTGTGGTATTACAAAAATAAGAACAAAAAAACTTTTTTAAAGAATCGTAGAAACTAAAACCAGCTTTGGGAGTCATATCAACAATCATTTGCATAATCTAAAAGGGGAAACATACCTATATAACGTTTTTGTAGAAAGATAGCTGAATATCCACACAAACAAAGAGGTGTTGAGAGTTGGAATCTTTTAAATTACAATCCTATGGAGCTTCTTCTTCTACAACCAATTGAATTATTTATTTATTACTATTTTTTTGGCTCTACTGCACAAACGGACGATGTACGGTAGTACATCAATTCATGTGGAATCTGAAACTAAAAATTACGGGAACAAAGAGGGAAGCAACTTACCAAAGAGGGAGATCGTTAGTGAAGGAGAATCGCGGCGGATCGGAGAAGGAGAATGCCGGTAACGGTGAACGCCGAGGACAAGATGTGAGGGACAACGCGAGAGACGGAGAACGCAATAGAGGTATGCTCCCAGCTTGAAGAGAAGGCTCTCAAAGGCTGTGGTTTCTAAGGCGGCCATGGGGAAACCCTAGCGGCGCACAAACCCTAAGGCGTTGATACCATAAAGGAATCGAAAAGGTATCTAAAAGAAAACATATTGTGTTTACTTGTGTAATTTTTTACAATGAGTAAGAGGAATATATAGGAAACAGATAGAGTAAACCTAGACCTGTCAAAATGGACCATTCAGTCTAGCCCGGCCCTAACTCAACAGGGCCCAACATTCTAAATGACCAATAAAGACCCTGAAATTCAAAGCCCTTTAGGGCCAAAAGACTACATGGCCAAGGCTAGAATCACGGCCAAATTAGGGCTAATTGTTTTTTAAAATAAATTAGTCGTGTAGGCTAGGGTAGAACCAAGGTAAGGCTAGGTCAAGGCCAAGGTAGGGCCAAGTCAAGGCCAAATCAGAACTAATTTTTTTTGAATATTTTTTATTTATATATTTTATATTTCTATTTTATCATTGAAAATGAATATATGTATAATCATATCAACCCACTAAACATAATTAATTAAATTATAGTAAACTATAAAAATGATCATCATTTTCTTGTTCTTCATTTAGTGGTTCCAAAGTAGTATCCACATTTTAATTTTTTTATATTATTTAAGATGAAAATAATCAAATCAAATTTAAATGAACTAAAATCATTCTTTATAATTCGAATTCATTTTGTCCTACCTTGTGATGGGATCAAAAGTGGGCCAAACAAATCTCATTCTTCAAAAATAAATTGTGAAACTCTGAAGAAAGATTGAAAGGCATAGTTCATGACACAGTCATTAAAGGTGTTCAAAACTAATCCAAACCAATTTAAATAAACTAAGTCGAATTGAAAAAATGGAAAACCAAATAAATTGAGTCTAACAAACCGAAAACCAAATAAACTGACTCGAACAAACTGAAAACTAAAAAAACAAAATTATTTTATCAAATTGGTTTAGATTTAATTCAATATATTTTGTGTCTAATGTTTTGTAATTTATTCAATGTCTAGTTTTATATTCAATTTTGTATATAATTAACATAAAGTTAAAACGGAAAATCAATCCAAGTCAATCCGAAAAAAATTGGATCAGTTCACATCAAATTTCTTTTAATAAAAACAAACCAAACCAAATCAAACCGAAGTTATACAAGTTAATTGGATCGGATGACTTTATCTCTTAAAACCGATCCAATCCGCAGCACAAACACCTCTAACTGTAACGACCAATGGTAGACCCCCTCAACTTGGAAAATTTACGATTAATATTGTAAATTTTTAAATTTTGTATCCTCTCAACTTGTATTTTTTGACCCCTTGAAGTTAAATTTTAATATTTAGCTTCTTAATTTTATAATTTTGTGTCTACTATACCATTAAATATCGGCTAAAATTCATTCTTAAAAATACTATTTTTTTATATCTTTCTTTCTTTTTTTACTTTTTTTCTCAAAATTTTTATTTTTATTTACGTTAGACCCGCTAGTTCCAGGTCCTAAATCTACTACTGGTAATGACTGGCCTCAAGAAAACTTTACACTTAGACTTTTTTTTATCTTTCCTCTCCCCCTGTGGCACATGCTCACTTTCCAATAAAAAAATATAAATATTTATTAAAAGTCAAAATTTAAAATATAAGAATACAATATTAAAAGAAACGGTTACCAAAATAAAAACAAAAACATAACGTTGCACTCCAAACCACAAAAGCTAAAGAAAGTTCCTTCTGTTTCATATGAAAACGCTATATTTGCGATCTTCGCGTCTTCGAGTTGAATAAAGTCAGAGACACAGAGGCGTGATTGAGTGATCCAAATCGGGTTACATTCAGCCCAATTTTTTTGGACCGACCCTAACAAATTTAGGGCCAAATTGTTAGGGCTGAATTATATTTTTGTGAAAGTAGAGCCTTGTTCTTAGGGTTAGGTTTGACTAACCCCAGGGCCAAGGCCCATTTTGACAGTACTAAGTAAACCTAAGGGTAAAAGAAGTGTTATTAAACTCGGATCAACCCGGCCGGTTCGACCGGTTAATCCATGAACCGGTCATAGGACCGGTCCAGGTCATCAATCAGATCGGATCTACAATTGACCCGATCAAGAACTTGTCAACCCAGTCAAAAACCGGTTAACCCGAGCGGGTTTGGGGGTTTCGGGCGAATCAACGGGTCGGTGAACTATTGTCATGTTTAATGAGAAAAAATTTGAGAAAGTGGAGAAGTGGGATTCAAACCCAACTCCCCATGTTTATTAAAGAAGTAGCATACCACTAGAGCACAAACTAGGAACTAACATAAGTTCAATAATCAATAATTATATTATATAATAACGAAACTTTTATATTTAAAATTCTTTTATATTTATATCATAAATACCAATTCTAATATTTATATACTATTTAAAAAATATTTCATATATGTAATTCAATTTCAAAATATTGATATGCTTTAATCAATAATATGAAATTTGGTTTGTAAATTTTGTTTAAAGTTACAAAATTTAATATGATACTTTTTTTATGCTCTCTAAATTCGAGTTATCAAATATAGACATAAAATTAATTTGTTGGTTAATATATTTATTTTGGAAATTTTGTTTATGTTTGATTTTAACAAGTAAATTTTAAAATATAAACATGAGATTCTTTATATATATTTTAATTTATAGATACATATCCGAGTCAACAGTAATCAATACGAATCAACCCAGTAACTCAGTATTTCGACCGAATCAATCTGTGACCTGAGTCTGATAACACTCGATAAAAGAGTAATCTACCAATAAAATTAGGCAATGTCTATTATTTCCCTTAATAGGAAATGAAGTGATAATGGTTATTTTTTTTTAAGGCTTTATATCGGAAAAATAAACAAGCTAATGCAAAAGAAATTGAAGATATTAACAAGATTATCACCATATAACTTCATACATCGGTTACTATTATTTAGCCAATGTTAAAACATGATGTAGAAAGCTAGTTTTTCACTAGTCAAAATCTGGGTGCTCATACCGGCGGTTGTTGAACTTGAATGGCTCGAGTTCCCAATAATTCTTAGCATGACTCATACTAAGGGGAAAGGATTATAAATATCCTTAAATAGGACATTGACATTATTACTCCAAATATCTAGCTCTCAAACACCAAACCCTATCAATCGAACTAATTGCAGAGTCATTCCCCTTGAATAGATTAAACTTGTGCCTTACCAAAGGCAGGTCATATATACAAGGCCATACATACAATAAACATATTAAAACTATCCATTTATTGTTTGCTAGACATAACTACCTCCCTTTCATAATTAACTACACATAAACATAAGGATATTTTCCCATAGCTTTTTCTTATGCAACAAACATGGTGAATATACATTAACTACAAATACCAATTCACTGGTAGTACTCATCCAATTATCGCACTCTCATAATTCTTATTTTTAGTATTTAAAATAGTAAGTTCGCTTGAACTTTTATAATTTAATGCTTAGGTGTAATTACTAAGTAAAAATATATTTGTAAAAATATTATGTAGGTAAATTAATAGTGACGTTTACAAAAAAAAGAAAATGCAATTTTTAGTTTAGACTATTTAAATTCTTGAAGCCTCGGTATTTAACATAACATATTGAGGGTTTTTGGTATTACCATTCGTCAACTTCAATGTAGAAAGACAAGGGTACTATACAACATGATATTGGCTTATGTTCCGTCTACGTATCTGTTCTCAATATTCCACCTCAGTTTTCTTATGTTCCAATTGAATTCATAGCAACATAGTATGATAAGTCCTAGATTTGGTCATGTCAGTCCATGAAACATATATATTAAATATTTTTGAGGAATCATGCTATATTTCTAACTGGAAAAATATGTTTTTGTTCCACTACAATAGCAACATTGAAGAAATCTTATACCTATGTGTATTCTTGACTTGAATTATTACTAATTCAATGCACTTATAATTTAAGGCAAATCTTCTTTCTTTACATAAATTTAACGTCTTGTTATGTTCTAATAAAGGAAGGGAGTTTGTTTTACAAATTACAGCAACATCATGAGAATGCTGGGTTGAAAATGAACATTCTTACATTTGGTAGTAAATAATAAAAAAATATTCTTAGGTAAATTTTGTTCCCAGGAATCTATATTCCTATGATTTTATAGATTTTCATTCCCACCTAGAAAGGTGGGTATCTACATTCCCATGACTAAGTTAACAAATTTTTTTTTGTCTAAATCTCAAAATTACCCTCACAATTACCCGCCTAAAATTTTTATGCTCCCTCCAATTTGCTTTATCCTCCCAATTAACATCGGCTCTTCAAATTATTAGTATGAGGTTGGACATACATTTTATGACTTTACAGGTTACGAAATATTTTATATCTTTTTATTATTTTAAATAAATTACCACATATTTTGTAAAACTATGATTTATTTTCTCATTTTAATTAAAATTGTTCAGTAACATATAAAAAATTTAAGTGATAAAAGTTATTTTGATTTAATATGAAAAAGTTGAACTAAAATTTTAATAAATAGTTGATGTTATTTATTTTTTAAAACTAATTATATTACTAGAAATAATTTTTATAAGACATGAGACAACAAGGGTATTTTAATAATTATAACTTATATTCTCAATAATATTTGTTATACACCAAACACATATTTTAAACATTCCTAAGAATTTCATAAAATATTCCTAAGAATAATAATCATCAACCAAACAAGTTATGTTAAATACCTGGGAATGATATTCCCATGAATGTATTCCTGGGAAAAGGATACACGGGAATGTATTTTCAAACCTTGAAATAAACGCTCCCTAAGATGCTTTATTCTTCAAATTTTTATATATTATAGTTCAATACATGTATCTTTATGTAAATTTTATGAAAAAAAAGATTTTTACTCACGTTTTTCACACTCATTTTATACTAATGGTTATATACGTTGAAATATCTGGTTACACACGTAGAAGTTTTGTTGAATTTTTATTTTTACGTTATAATCACATATTTCTACAAGTGTAACCACCAAATCCGAAAAAACACTGTAACAAAAAAAATAACTAATGTAACCACTTTTTAACGTACGTAATCAACGAGTACAAAAAACTTTAAGTACAAAAATCAAAACTCAAATTTTATAAACTTCATCTTCTAATCATTTTAAAAAATTTGTATTCAAAATTAATTATTTCCATCGTTTTCACTTCAGTGTTGTTGAGATAATATTATGATATATTGTAATTGATTTGTAAATATTCTAATTAATTTGGAATTTGATTTGATAAGATATGATTTGATTTGTTATAATTACGACTTGAATGGTTAGAATTATTTTATTCATTATTCAGATTATATTTTTCTTATTAGCATAAGCTAGCTCACCTATAAATAAATAACTTATTGTGCAAACTAAACATATTTAAAATATACAATATTTTTTACTTTCTCTCTTTTGTTCTAACATGGTATTAGCCGCTTAGGTTCCGATAGCTTTTCACACCTTTGGTTCCTTGGTTTCGTCCAATAAAACTCCATTGGCTTTGTTTTTCGTCTGGTTCTCGTGTTTGTTTTGTTCTGTCCAGCAATAAACAATTTCGGAATGATATGAAATTTTTCTAGACATTATCTATACGATAAATAGTTTCAATCCTACGGTAAATTTCATAAAAAAAACTTCCAAAAATAATTATTAACTAGTGTAAGAATTTGGTATAAATTACACCGGTATAATATATATATCAGTGGTTTGGGGTACGCGGATACATAGAAATCAAATAGTTTTTTTAGTGGGCAATTGGATTGTGTAGAACTATTTGATGCTATTAGGTACAGGTGGTCATGGAAATGGATTTTGGTCAATTATTTGATCCGTATATATTCTTGTATGCGATTGACTCAACTTTGTAAAAGGATCGGAGTATCCATTATACTCACATATTTCTAGTTAATAATATATTTTTTTGCTTATAAAAAAATTAATGGAATATCTTAGAAATTATTAAAAATCTAATAAATACTTAATTAATGTTTCCAATGTAATATTTGACTCTACCGATCAAAAAGATTAAATTGATTACTATAGGCATTTCAAAATAATCAATTTTTTTTTTAAATTTAACTGTCCACTTAACATAAAACATACGTATTAAAAAATACAATAATTATTTTAATTTTTATCCAATTAAACATGAGGATAATAGATAAAAATGCATTTAATACTATCTTAAAAAAATAAGTGGATAGATAATAGGTTTAATTGTAATTTTGGTCCTCTTTGTTTTCATTTGAGATGATTTTGGTTCCTCAAGTTTCAAATGGGCAATATTTGTTTTTTCTTTTAAATTAGACATAATTTCTAGTCAATTTATTGATAAAATATATTCTCAAAAACTATTAATTAACTATAATTTTTCTCCTAATTATTTCTAGTAAATTGTTTGAAACTTGTCGTTAATCTGAACAAAAATGGTTACTGAATTAATATTTTTTTAAATTTTTTTTTGTTTGTAAATGATTTTGGTCCCTCTGTCATGAATTTGAAGGAAAACTCTCATTAAATTGACTAAGAATTACAGTTAATTTTATAGAAAAACTAATGAAGGAACTAAAATTACCTCTTTTATTTAAAAAAAAAAAACCAAAATTACTCATTTTTAATGTTATCTTAAAAATACAAGTGGACACACAAATAATAACAAGTTTTTATTTAATACTTTTTTATTTATTTAATGAGATTAATGAGACTTAAATTGAATTACAATTTCCTGCTCAAAAGTAACGAATTACAATTGACTCCAGTCAAAAGTATAACGGTCACGTGGAGCAATTCAATGTGCCCATTATTATAAATCAATCCTATCCTCAGTTACATTACTCTCACAGTTTCACTAAAAAAAATTGTTGACTAATATGGATATGTTCAAGAAACCTCTCGTCGGAATTCTTCTTTTGATTATCGTCTTCTGTGATGTCTCTTCGGCGAGAATGGAGAAAAGTATAGAGAATAAGAAGAGTACTTACATAGTACTTGTGCGGAAATACCAAATGCCAGAAAGCTTCAATGATCACTCTGTTTGGTATAACTCGATACTGAAATCGGTATCTGATTCAGCGGAGACGATCTACACCTACGACAATGCAGTTCATGGTTTCTCAACAAGATTAACCAATGAAGAGGCGGAGTTACTGAAGAGCCAAACGGGGATTCTGAAGGTGCTGCCACAGAAAAAGTACAAATTAAGCACAACTCGAACTCCTCACTTCCTTGGGCTCGATAAAATCCCCAATTCGTTCGTAGGTTCAAATGGTGGTTCTGACGTAATTATAGGAGTCCTTGATACTGGCATTTGGCCAGAAAGCAAGAGCTTTGACGATACTGGGTTAGGGCCTATCCCGAGCAGCTGGAAAGGCCAATGTGAAACAGGTACAAATTTCACAGCCTCAAACTGTAATAAAAAATTGATAGGAGCTAGATTCTTTACAAAGGGTCATGAGGCTGAGGTGGGCTCCATTGACGAAACCAACGAGTTATTAAAATCACCGCGCGATGGCGAAGGTCATGGCACCCACACTGCAAGCACAGCTGCAGGGTCTATGGTGGAAGGGGCGAGCCTATTCGGGTTCGCTTCTGGAACTGCACGTGGGATGGCCACCGGCGCTAGAATCGCTTCCTATAAAGTTTGTTGGGAAGATACATGTACGGATGATGCTATATTAGCTGCAATGGACAAGGCCATCTCTGACAACGTCAATATCCTTTCTATGTCGCTTGGAACTACACCAATTGATTACGATGAAGATGTCACTGCAATAGGAGCCTTTTCAGCGATGGAGAAAGGAATTCTAGTATCATGTGCCGCAGGAAACGACGGTCCGAATTCCTCTTCTCTTCAAAATGTTGCACCTTGGATCACGACCGTAGGGGCTGGCACCATCGATCGAGATTTCCCAGCATACGTTAGTCTTGGAAATGGACAAAAATATCTTGGAGACTCCCTTTATAGCGGAAAACCTTTGCCTGCTTCTCCAATACCGATCATATACGCAGGAAACGCAAGCAAGGGACTTCCTGACGGGAAGTGTGGAGTGGATAGTTTGGATCCGAAAAAGGTTGCAGGAAAGATTGTTTTGTGTGACCGTGGAGATTTTGCTAGGGTAATGAAAGGGGCTAACGTGGCATCTGCCGGTGGTTTAGGCATGGTGCTAGCTAATAGGCCACAAGAGGGAGAGGAAATTGAGGCAGACCTTCACGTTTTGCCAGCAACTGCAGTGGGTTTTAAAGCTAGTGAAGCAATAAAGAAGTACTTGTTTAGTGATCCAAATTCGACAGCCACGATTGTGTTTCAAGGGACAAAGATTGGCATTGAGCCGTCACCCGTTGTTGCGTCTTTCAGCTCGCGGGGCCCAAATCCGATCACGCCACAGATCTTGAAGCCTGATATCATTGCGCCAGGTGTCAACATCTTAGCGGCGTATACAAAGCTTGCGAGTCCCACTGGTCTGGATTTAGATCAAAGGCGTGTAGACTTCAACATTGTCTCAGGCACATCCATGGCATGCCCTCACGTGAGCGGACTAGCAGCTCTGATCAAGTCAGCTCATCCAGATTGGAGCCCAGCCGCAATTCGTTCAGCACTAATGACCACGGCTTATACGGCTTACGAAAATGGAGTGAATTTACTAGACAATTTTGACAATCAACCATCGACGCCGTTTGCTTTTGGTGCAGGACACGTGAACCCCGTTGCTGCGGTTAGTCCAGGACTTGTTTATGATTCAACGGTGGATGATTATCTAAATTTTCTCTGCGCGTTGAACTACACAAGTGACAGAATCGAGGCAGTGGTGAGGAGGAAGTACCAATGCGACACAAGCAAAAGGTATAGTGTAACAGACCTTAATTACCCTTCATTTGCTGTGGTGTTTGAACCGGTAGCCGGTGTGTACAATGCAGCGGAAGTTAAATACACCCGAACTCTTACCAACGTTGGGGCCGTAGGAACATACAAGGCAAATGTTACAACGAATATCCCAACCATCAAGGTCTTAGTTGAGCCAGAAGTGTTGAGTTTCAACGAAAATGAGAAAAAATCATATACAATAACATTCACAACATCAGGTCCAAAACCACAGATTTCTCATGCATTTGGACGTTTAGAATGGTCAGATAGCAAAAACGTTGTTAGAAGTCCTATATCATTTAGTTGGAAGTAATTATAAAATTTTCAGCAAAATTGATCAATCTTATTTGTTTAATACAGTGGGTATGTTTATATACCTTTTTGAATAGTGTAATTCTTAATCTTTCTACTTCATGTTTCTATAAATCTTTTTATTTACTCATTAAAAAATATTTTTAATGCTTTTTATGATTTCAAAATTGAACGTGCATTTAATTTTATACTTTATATGATAATAGAAGAATAAGTAAGATAATTTTTAGAAGGATTTAGCATTACTCATTTGAATATAGCAAAATCATGTATTTAATAATTGGAGTTTAATGACAAATTAAAAGACGTTAGGCTTATGTTATAGGCTTAAGTGTAGTAGCAGGGTAAATTGCGATAATCCCCATTAGGTTTGATGAAATTATACTTCGCTCCAAATTTCATCAAAATTAGTACTCTACCCCATTTTGGTCAGTTAATTAGCATTTTTAGCTCGTCAATTTATCACATAAGTATTAAAAATAATTTTTAGTGTTAATGGAGGGTCTACAACTTACATATGTGACAAACCGACAAGACAAAAACATTAGCAGTATAATAGTTAATTAACATTTTTGCCTCGTCAGTTTGCTACATCAACCTTAAAAATAGTTTTTAAAGTTAACAAATAGACATATTTGTAGATGTGACAGATGAGAACGACAGAAATATTAGCTAGGTCAGCCATCAACAATCAACAGTTAAAGAAATGAGGTAGAGTACTAATTTTAGTGAAGTCTGAGGTAGGGTGCAATTTTCCCAAACTTTAAGGGGGTTATTGCAATTTACCCTATATATATAAGAATCATATAAGTTAAACCAAACAAATCCAGTCCAAATTAAACTTTTGTATACATATAAAATAAATCTTTTTCAATATAAGTATCTATGATACATATTACTCATATATATACATAAATATTTAATAAAACTAATACCATAGCTTATTATTTTTTTATAGTTTCATAATATAAATATTATCTTAATTTCACATCCTTATAATTTTATCACTCTTCAATCAATTTAAATTTGAATTTCATCGCTTTTATTTTCTCTTTACGTATTTTTTGGTGAAATTAATTTTCTATATTTTGAGTTTTATCTTTTGTATTTTAACTCATGTATACTTTTATATTCACTTTTGTATATAATTAACACAAAATTAAAACTAAAAATCAATCCAATAATCCAAAATAAAAAATATCAGATAGGTTCAGATTAGGTTTTTTCTTGTAAATCAAATCACACCAAACCAAACCAAAGATATACAAATTGATTGATCAAATAGATTAACCCCTCAAAATCGATCCAATTCTCACTGCGAATACCTCTGCTATTACTAATAATGAGTAATGACACAAGACAAATAAATCCACCAAAATGACACAACATATATAATAAATAGTAGTATTAGTTTTATATGAAAAAAAAAGGACTTTCGAATTGGTTATAATAATAAATCTTTCAAAAAAACCTATTTACCTACAGTTATTATTCACTCCATAAAACCTGCCCATTCAACTAAGGTTTATTTTTTTTTCTGCATAAAAAAAAACTAGGAATTTTTTGGTTGAATATATTGTAAATTTTATAAAGCCCTAGAATATTATTGATTTTTAGTAACATTTGAAAGTATATTGCTAAATTGCTTAAAAAACATTATATTGTCAAAATGTTAAAAATATTGTCAAAATGTTATTTTTGTACATTTAAAAATTTTTGGTAAATATTGTATAATAAAGACCATGTTGCAAAAAGGTTTTAGCAACATTTAAATTTTGTTGTCTAATTGTTAAAAAGTGTTATCTTTTGTATTTGCTACATTTTTTATACAAATGTTATATAAAAGTTGCTAATGGTCAATTATGTTGTATTGGAGTAAATAGTAGTTGCGGATAAATCATAACCTGAAATCTTTATACATAATCAACCACAAGAGTGGTTAGCTTAAATAGTGATGTATGAGATGGTTTCACATATAGATTTGACTCCCCACTTATTTTCTTGGGGCAAGGTAAGTGTAAGTATTTATTTTTTCACCTTTATATGGTATACATAGTATGTAAGGGTTACTAAACACTTACATACAACTTAAACCAATTAAAAAACTCAATAGGCTTACGATTAGCCACATCTTTGTGTGTCATTAAAAACATGTTGCAAGTATACAAATATGGTTAAATTGACACTTACTCGAAATAAGGTTTGATTTTATTGCAATTGATGAGGATATGTTCACGAGTAGACATCCATTAGTTATCAGTCAACCAAACTGATTTTCGGAGTTTACCACTTGGACGACTGCCGTTGTTATAACATCCCAAAAATTTAGTTTTCAAGTAGAGTGTGAAGTCTCTATTAGCGTTTCAAATTTAATTGCTATCTAGTCCTTATTAGTTCCTTTCATTTTTAATTAATTAGACCTTTTTATTAAATTTCATATAGTTAAGAACTTAGGTGCAATTTTTAATAAATTGCGTTGTGCTCACACAAACTATTTTACACTCACCCCCACCCAAGCATTCACTCACTTCATACATTCACACAATTATTTGTTTCTCCCTCAAAAGGAACCTCATGGAACTTTCTCTCCTCTCAACCTTCTCTTTCAATTCTCTCAAAACCTCCATGGAAGACCTCACTATCTCTCTAGATTTCTCACCCAACAACACTTCAAATCCTCTATGCAATGAGTCTTTCTTCATCATTTCCTTCTCCTTTCAACATGTGCATGTTGGATTCGGTAAAGAGTTCAAGAACAATGATAATGGGAAGAAGAATCAAAAGTGGATGGTGAAGAGAAAGGAAGAGGATATCATCGCAATTAGAAGAAAACAAGGCCATGGGCTTGTTAGAGGTGTGGGATTAGAGAGCTAAGGACACAATTGAGCAAGATCCAAGCTATGGAGTTTATGCCTCTAAGAGATAACCACAAACCCCACTTGATGAAGATCGATGAATTGTACCCCTTCCCCTTGATGCATGTTTGATTTGGGTGTTTTTATGATGATTGAATTGTGATTATATGGTGTTAATTACATGTTTGTTGTTTGATTTTGGATGTTGTGGAGTTGATTGATGAATGTGAATACTATATGGAATTCTTGAGTGAATGCATGTGTTATTAGGGGGTTTTGATGTTGAATTGCGGTTGGTTGTTAATTTCTAATTGTTTGAACATGTATGAGAAGAAGAATAACGTAACCATGGGAAAGTTGGAATTGGTGGAAATGGTGAGGAACAAGCAGAACTTTGTGTTCTGTATTTGTAAATTTTGCTACAACAAAATAATTTTGCTAGGGCGAAATTGAGACAGAACAGAATGTCAATTCTACGCTCTTGTCGCTGCATCGAAAGTAAGTTCACTCTAGTGAAAAGATAAAAGTGGAATTAGCTCTTGAGGTCTTCTAGAGTTTTAAATCTTGACGTTATCTTTCAAACGGAACTAGTTTCACCGAAATCCATTGAGTATAACTTATGTTAGAGCCTATAAACCAAAGTAGGGTCAAAACGGAAATGTCCACACCTGAGTCTGTTTCTAGCTTGAATTACACATAAAAGGAGTTTTCATCGCAATTAGCTTCCTTCATGGAAGATATAGATAATCATCTTATCTTTAAAATAAGACTAGAATCTCCTTATTTCATTTAGTAATTCTCTAGTTATGTCCCATAGATTGTAGGTAACTACAATGCCCTTTAAGTCCATTCTTGTGTATAAGGTGATGTTGAGGATTGTGTGTGTAATACTTGTTTGTTAGCTTTGCAAATGTTTTAGTAGGGTAATTTGGGACTTGATTGTGTTGAAATTGTGGAATTTAATGCATGAGTTTGAATGATAGTCTCAAATGCATGTTTATATTGTGAGTTCGATTTGAGATTTTGATTGGACAATCATAATGCATGTGATGAACTTGACTTTGGGAATTCATATTGCGGACTTGGATTGTTGTATTTTAATGTGCTGATACGAAAGAAAATGGGTATCAAGAATTTGTTGTGTATTAAGGAAAAACAGAGTTGCAAATCTCAGCCTTGGAAATTTTCGCTGCAGTGAAAATCATTTCTCTCCAACGAAATTCCAACTTAATACTTAACCAGTTCTGGGTCCCCTTTCACTGCAGTAAAAGAGTATTAACTCTAGCAAAAGACTAGAAACCTCATTTACCCTCTTATTTCCACCTTATGACTTGATATTTCTACAATTACACATACAAGAGACATGTTAAATGATTTAAACTAATCATATCTTACATGAACATGTGAGGTATTTGGAATTTTGTGAAAAATATCTTGGTTATAGGTAGCTAGGTTGTTCTTGATGATCACTTCTATGATAAAAACCTTCATCGTATTGTAAGGGTACAATGGGCAGATGATTCTGTGTGAGCATCCTTGTTGTGTGCTTCCCCTTTACCTGATATCTTGTTACGATGATTAAGTATATATATTTAAGGTTCATGGAGGAGTGCTTCCATGTTCAGGATGAGCTCAATTCTTCGGTGCCTTGCCAACACATTTGTGGTCGACCAACTCCTGTCATAAAACAACACAAGAGTTTTAAAACATGTGTTGAGTATTGTTAATTTTGATACTTTTATCTTGTTTCATATGTTGAGCTTTCATCAAATAGGGTGCTACAATTGTAACATATTGACAACGAAGAACTTCCCTTAACATCATTTTCTAGGTCATTTCTAAGACTAAAAGTTGATATCATGTTAAATATCTTAAAGTAGTCAAAGCAACAATAGCTAATCTCACGACCAACATAGTCGGTAGAGATAAATCTGTCCACTATAGCTTTCCGAGTCACCGCTCTCTTGTATGTGTCCATCAAACTAAACAAGTTTTATAAATTTGGCATAGTTATAAATTCGACAAAGTTGTTAATAAATACAAATTAAACAAGAAAGTAAGTAGGCTTAAACAAATGCAACAAAAACCGATGCCACGAATGTTTTTTACTAAACTTCAACCTAAAAGCATTCGTTTCTTCCATGCCATAAGGACATGCTAACATTCTGTATGCAGGAAAATCAATAATAGTTCACATTAAAAACTCGCATTAAAAAATTTTGCTTTGTCGATATATCATATGCCAGTGCACCATGATTCTAACATTGTTGAAGCTCATCAATTAAAGGTTACAAGTACACATTAATTCTTAATTACAATGGGATTCCTTAGACCAAAAATGAGACAAGTTAAAAACATGTAAGGTTTGGTCATACACAATTTAAGAGGAAGATTGTAGGGGACAATAATTACAGGCCAATATGAATATGGGTGTGATGCAGAAGCTTGAGTGTAAGGTGTAAATCCATTTACACATAAATCGAGTCTTACATTTCTTAGCTCATTGGAAAATGCAGGATAAGAATGATTGAAGTGCTTCCATGCTTCCCGTCAGATAGATGGCGAAGAACACTTATATTCTCATGATGTCATCTCATATAACTCATAGCCTTTGTGATGCATATAGTCTTAGCAATGCAGTAATGATACGAATATAAAACATTCTCTTCACTGAAACATCTTTATACCCATCTATTCTCTTTTAGGTGCAAACCTCAACTTGTTACAAAATTTGCATGCATCTAAATTGTTGTCTTCCTTATTGAACAACATTCAACCATCTGCGCAACAATCAATCATCTCTGCCTTTAATCCTAATTTGGCATCCAATCTTGTTGCTTCATAAAAATTCTTGGGTATATTATTTGTTGGTGGTGAAACAGTCATAAGCAATTGTACAAAGTAATTTACACACTTCTAAGGAATGCGATAGTTAGACTTTGCTGCCAATAGTTTAACTGAAACAGGTAACATTGATTTAGAACATACACCCTTCATATATTGATTGGTTAGTTGTCATCAACATATCATAAAACCTTTGACATTTCGTGTTTGACAACTCCTCCTCATTTACCGTCTCACTTATCCTATGCGGTGTATCATAAGCAACTGGCCTAAATAACACATTAATTACCATATGAACCTTCATATCAAGCTAATTATATCATCAACCCAATCTGGATTTCTTGACTCTTCACCAAGTTTAGTTTGAAACCAATATCCAACCTTAAAACAATGTTTGTACAAGTGAAATATGACTTCAACCTCCCCTAGAATTTTTATGTTCCTACACTTCACACATTAACATCTAATCTCTCCTTTAGATTTATAGTAAGCAAATTTCTTAGCCTTCCTAACAAACTCTTTTATACCATGAATAAATCCAGCTCTAAATTCATTCTTAGCGATGTCAATCCTATTATACATCCAACTACAATCCATGTTCTGTAATAAGTATAATGACAGTATTAACCCCTATAATAATATGGACATTTACCAAAATCAAGAAATTTTTTTTGACAACATAACCCTAATATATGAACATTTCCCAGTTTTTGTTAACAAAAAATAGAAAATATAATGGCCTAAATATTGACATTGCAAAAGCATAAAATCATTCTGATCAACATTTTCAAATTATAAACTAAATGAATATTAGAAATCTAAAAACCTATCTACTAACAAACATCAAACACATGCAAATCATCAGCCAGTCCACACAATCAAAAACCTATTGAGCTCAATATGGTTTCCACTAACAAACATTAAACACATGCAAATAAACCTAACTGTAAGCACACAACTAGAAACCTATTGAGCTTTGCTCTCCACTAACAAATAGAAAACACACATGCTTTATATTTAAGTAAAACTATATTCTGCTAAGTTTAACCTTCATTGCAAAAGTTAGTAAAATACTTACCTCAAACTCCAAAAACATAAGCTTCTAACGAAATTCAAATGCGCCATAAGCTCAAAGCATAACAAAGCAAGCACAACCTACAAAAGAACAACTCCTAATTAATCATCATCGATCAATATAACATCAATAACTATGTCACAATTTAAACATACTCAATTTTAATTCAATTCAAACATACTCAATCCTAATCTAATTCAAACATACTCAATCATATTCTAATTCAAGTACTCAATTCTTATTCAAAAATACTCAATGTAACATACTAAATAATTATTACTCAATTCTACTATCCTTTTGTTGGTGTTCTGCACGTTGGGACACCAGATAGCTATGTTGGGACGCGCTTTTGACAGCTTCTTGTTGTTTTCATGCATTTTTCATGCCATTCTCCAAATGTGAAGCTCTAAAACTCCATAATAAAAGGTCCTAAATCAAAAACAAAGCTCCTAAACATCATGCAACCATGTTGGATTGAATTATTATAAATTGACAAGATTAGTAAACACTAAAAAGTCTTAAAAAAACTTGGAGTCTTTGTTGCCTCTAATCCATGCTCACATCATGTTTCCTACACAACTTTAACTCCTCTTCAACCCATTTCCCGTCTCCTTTGCATTCATCGACCTATCACATGGTTGGATCTCCAAGCATCACTATTATTTAAGCAATATCGTAACACATGCTATTTTATGTTAGCACAATAGATCATTTAAAACTAAATTCAATCAACATCATATTCCATGCACTCAAGCAATATACAAGCCAAACCTAAAAGGATACACATCAACAAGTTGTAGGATGAGAGTTTAATTTTTCGATTACCTAGTATCTCTTATTTCAACTCCTTCCAACTTGCCCCTTTATAAGTCCCTTGAGTTCTCTCCACTTCTACCTCATTGTTCTTCTCTTCCTCTTGACCCTTAATTTCTCTTGATCCTAGCCACAATCAAACATCCTTGTCAAAAAGGTTGTGAGAGTGGTGAAGTAGAGTGGCTTGCATGTCTCAAATGAGAATTGAAGAGATGAAATTTCTAGAGAGAAGGGAGAGAGTGGTGGTGTGCATGGAGAGAAGAGAAGGAGGACGAAAAGAAATTCTAATTTCATATTGTGAAAAGACTAAAAGGGCGGATGATGTGGTCTTGTGTCATGAAAGGGAAAAAATAAAATTTTGCTAAAATACCCTTGTCATGTGTAGGGTTGATATTTGGTGGTTGAGGGACCATAATGCGATATTTTGGTTATCTAAGTTTTTAACCGAACAAAATTCTAGGGTACAAATTAGGGGATATTACCGTGTATGTGTGAGAGTATGAGAGGAGTTAATACCAACCATCCAATTATAATTGATGGTTGAGATTTGATTTAAGGAAAACAATCTCAACCATTCATGTATGATTGTGTGGTCAAAATTAAATCCTCTTATCTCTCATACTCTTGTTAGACATGCCATATATATATAATAATAATAATAATAATAATAATAATAATAATAATAATAATAATAATAATAATAATAAATGGCTTAGGTTCAAATGACCCCGCACATAGCTTTTTATTAATAACGAATTTCACTGATCCAACTATTTAATTGAAAATTTATATGATATAGATTAACTATGAAAAATTCATACAATTTGAAATTTTGTAGGTATGTAATCTAGCGAAAGAAATTTATTTATATTTTAAATAATGTAGTAGATGTTCAAACAAAATATTCCGATAATATATTAAATAGTTTTTAAATTGTATGAATTTTAATATGGTTGATCTACGTCATATATATTTTCAATAAAATGTTAGATTAGTGAAATTCGTTGTTTATAAAAAGTTGTGCGCAGTGTCATTTACTAACTTTAACACCTTGGTGTCATTTGAACCATATATATATATATTTATATATATATATATATTGAAACCACTTTCACTTACTCCAATTCTTACACTTTTTAAAAACATTTCATCCAAGTTGTTTTTTCACGAAGTTCACCGTTAGATTGAAACTATTTATCTTATAGATCACGTCTACAAAATTTCATATTAATCTAAAATGTGTTAGTACTCCATCAATGTACTAAAAAATTAACATGTTTTAAAATATATGAAAATAACAAGTGTGTTGATGGAGTACTAAACGATTTTGGATTGATGTGAAATTTTATAAACATGATCTATACGATAAGTTGTTTCAATCTAATAGTAGATTTCGTAAAAAACAACTTTGGCAAAATATTATTAAGAGGTGTAAGAATTAATATAAGTGAAAGTGATGTCAATGAATTTTATTTCATATATATATTAGTTGGAGATAAGATTTCATGGGGCAAATTTTATATGAACTCTAGAATTTCTAACAAAGGGACATATATATAGACGAAGGACTACAGAACCTACCAGAAGCATAGAGAAACAAAAACATAAAGAGAGCTAATTGATCAACTGGAGCATTATCCATTCTTTTACAAAAGAAAAAAAAAATGTTTAGGGGCTTGATAGATTGAATTTGGTCAAATGCACCTTTTGATTATGTATTTCTTCTGGGTTACATTTTAGTGTTGTATCTCTTATAAACGTTTTATTTTGATCAAATCCATCAACTCCGTCATTTTAGTCCAACTTAATTCAAAACTACTTGTCGTTTTAGTCCCTACAACTTTATTTCACAATAAATACAAGTTTTTAACTCCTATAGTTACCAAATTTTGTTTTAGTTCCTTTAACTTAATTTTTTCTTATTTTATTCTCTGAAATTTTAATTTACTATTTTGGTATCTTGAAAAATGTGATAAAAAATTCAAAAAAACATTAGCAACTGAAAATAAAAAAATTTAAATTAAGTTTGACCAAAATGCAAAAAAAAAAAAGAAGAAAATTATAGGGACTAAAACAAAAAAAAATTGCCAATTTTGTAGCGACTAAAAAGAAAAATTTTGAATTAAGTTGGATTAAAATGAAAAAAATAAATTATATAGACTAAAAGCTTATTTAAGTCATATAAATATATATATATATATATATATATATATATAACACTTTGTTTTTTATATTAAAAGTCCATCTTAGTAGTTCCTGCATTTTTAAAAAAAAATTCAATTTAGCAAAAGATTTTAACGTTGTTAATTGTAAAATAACCGTAGGAACTAAAGTTTATAGCGAATCACAATCTCAAGGATCTATGTAACCACCAGAAATTTTATTGACTAATGTGAACATCCTTAAAAAACTTAGGGACCCATGTGCCCTTTGCTAGTTTATATTTTAAAAATAAATACATGAGTTAAATGAATAACCATTTTCAAATTTAATATTTCACTTTTAAGTATGTAAAATAATGAGTTTGAACTATTTTTTATATAGCTCATTTAGTACTTTAAAAGCAAGAGTCTAAATATCTGAATTGAAAGAATAGCTATTTTAAAATTTAATTTTTTTTATCGATCAAACACACACCTTATTACATTACACTACTACTTTTAAATCTATTCTACTAGGGATCAAACTCCGCACCTTACACTCCAAGAACGTCATGTGAGTCACAAGCTCTTGGCTTTAAAATTTAATATTTGATTTTTGAGTAAGCAAAATAATGAGTTTCAAAATTTTTTAAATAAGGTCATACAATTTAGTACTTGTTATGCATATTGGCAGTCGATTTGTTTCTTAACATTTACTTTGTAACTCACAAGCATTCAGAATTAGAAAATTAATAACGGATGCTATACTTTTCTATTTGTCATTTTTCATTTGTTTTAATATTAATTATTTTCTTATTATTGTACATATTAGAATTCTTCAAATTACATTATCTATTTAAATTAAGATATAACAATTTCTTAAAAATATTTAATGATTATTTTTATTAAGTTGATTCATTAAATTCTTAGACGAGATCCGTATAACTTGTTTTGGTGTTGTTGTTTGTACCAGTCATAAATTTAGGTAATATATATTAAAAAAACGAACAACAAAGCTATGTTTCACAAGGTGAACTCATGTTAATTGATACAATACAATCTCTTGGATGAAACTAAAGGGATTGAACTTCCTGTCGGGGAGAACAAAAAATGTATCAAAAGAATGAAAGGGGGAAAAAGATGGAGATATCAAAAGAGACTTGATGTGCTTTGAATTTTTTTCAGGTTGGGTAATTAACTTTTAATGTGTTATAATTTTTTTTATTACCAAAGATGAGGTGTTAGGTTTTTGCGACCTATCAAAAAATTACACAATTTTATTTGTACAGGTTTAATGTTGTTATACAATTCATTTCTTTATTATAAAAAATATAACTATAATATAATTGCAACGTGACGATTGACTTATTGTCATGATGATGATATGAAATCTCAAAACATATAATCTAGTTACAACAAAATTGAACGCTTGGTTTACACCAATCCTCACAATCTTTGTTGGACTCACATCGAGGCGGCCGGCCTGGTGTTGATCCTTGTGCAAAAGCTTGTTGCATTAAACCTGATTCAAAATCAAAGAAAATATAGTAAAATAAAATTATTCTTTAGGCTTGCAAAATGTTTTTTTTTTTTCAAAAACAATACAACCAACAAGTATAATTAAGAACTCATGAATTCTCAACTAAGACACTTATAAAAGAAGGAATAAGGGATATACCAGATGCAATGAGAAACAGGAACATAAAGAGAGCTAATTGATGAATTGGAGCCGTCTTCATTCTTTTACAAAATTAAAATAACTTTTTGTCGTAGGAGCTTGATAGACAGAATTTTTACTCACGAGTTTTCTTCTACTTTACTATGCTATGTACATTTCTTCTACTTTACTATGCTATGTACATAATTTATAGATGCAGTGATCATCATTAATTTCTAATATTAAAGAAGATCATTTAGGACCATTAATTCACATTTGCAGTTTGATTTTGACTTTTTCACTTACCTACTATGACTAAGAGTAATATATCTTTCGAGACTTGTGAGGGTGGTTTGTAATAGTCCCCGAGTTTAGTGGTTCACAATAGCCTCTAATATTGAAGTTCGTTATTCATTGTAGTCATTGACGTTACTTTATAATTAATGCCGTTAATTTTAGTTGACATTGGTTCATTTTAGTTCCTTTTGTTCATTTTAGCTCAAATGGGACAAGGAGAAGCTCTTGGAGCTTGAGAGGAGGGGGTTCAATCCCCGGTGGGAGATTTAGGAGTTAGATTTAGGAGTAGTGTAGTGTGGGGTGTGTGTTTGGCCGATCGAAAAATTGTTATTAATTGAAACTAACCGCATGGACTAAAGTGTATAACGAATCACAATATCAACGATCTATGTTAACATCCTTTAAAAACTTAGGGACTCATGTGCCCTTCGCTTGTTTATATCCTAAGAATAGCTATAAATAAATGAGTTAAATGAATAAACATTTTGAAATTTAACATTTGACTTTTGTGTATGTAAAATAATGAGTTCGAGTTGTTTTTTAAATAGTCATTTAGTACTTTAATTGCAAGAGCTTTAAATATTTGAATTAAATGGATAACCATTAAAATATCAATATTTGATTTTTAAGTGTCTTTTAGTAGTCGTGATTTGTATTTGTGGTTGATTTTGTCATTTTCACTTGCCTTCTATGACTAATATATACTAAATCAGTTTTTTTAATGTGTGTCTATGTGCACACCACCATGTGCACACGATAAGAAACTAATAAATGTGAATATTTTTTATTTTAAAAAAATCATTAGTTTCTTAAAATTCAAAAACAACAATATTTAATTTTTTGATAATTCAAAATATTTGTTAAAGTGTATTTGATGTACTTTATATTATTTTTATAGCCTCTTATTGTATTCTCTTGGCACACATTAGAAAAAGTGATAGTAAAATAAATAATATAAACAATACTTTTTTTTTTCTCATTTCTTCGATACTCCTTTTATATAAGGAGTAATTTTATTCTTCCATGGTGTTTTATTCATTCTATGATATTGAACTAAAGAGAAGAATATATCTTAGAAAATTTAGCCTTTAATATACATTAGGATAATGTTCAATTTCTGTTATATCATTAAGATAAATGTTGTTAGTTATATTTCTGTTAAAGAAGTTATTATCTCTTTGTTCTCTCTTGTATACATATATCTCCTTCTCCCTCTGTAATTATCAATCGATCAATAATAACAAAAAATATTCCTTTAGCTTCTATTCAATGTTCTCCTCTCTTCTTCACTAAACCCTTACATGGTATCAATCGCTTGAGATCTTGGGCACTCATGGCTTCCGTGTCCCACACCTTTGCTCCTCAGACCTTCTCCACCCCAATCTCTTGCAAACTCAGTGAGGATAACTTTCTGACTTGGCGCCAGCAAGCAGAAGCTACGATTAAGGGATACCGTCTCAAGAATCATCTTCTTGGTGATGAGTTTGTCCCTGCAAAGTATGAATCCGAAGAAGACAAGTTGAAGAACATAACCAGCGCTGCGTTTGATGATTTTGAGCAGCAAGACTGCCTCTTGAAATCGTGGCTGCTTGAATCCATGGAACCTCAATTCAAGGTTCGCATGGTGGGTTGTGAATTGTGCTTCCAAGTTTGGGGCACTCTTGAAACGTATTTTGCCTCGCAAACGAAGGCTCGTGTTAAGCAACTTAAGATTCAGTTGCGCAGTGTGAAGAAATCCACTGCTATCAATCTATACCTCCTCGAAATCAAAAAGATCGTGGACACCCTCGCTGCCATAGGGTCACCGCTGGATACTGAAGCACACATCGATGCCATCTTCAATGGATTGCCAGAGGAATATGATGGTTTTGTCACTTCTGTTCTGTCAAGATCAGAACCATACTCTGTATCTCAAATAGAATCTCTTCTCATGGCCTAGGAAGAACGTCTTGAACGTCACAAAAGGAACGACTCTCAGGTAATGCAGGCTAATCTCACTCAAAATTCCTTTCAGCAAAAGAAATCTGGTTTTTCCCAGGGTCAAGGTCGAGGCTGGAACAACAATCAAAGTAGAGGAAACTCCAGAGGCAGAAATAGAGGAAGAAACAATTTGAATCAAGGAGGACGTAGCAGAATCATCTGTCAAGTTTATGGTAAACCTGGCCACATTGCCTTTCATTGCTGGCACTGGTTTGATCAGCAACTTGGTGAACCAAATCTCAATCAACAGCAGAATTAATCTACATCGCAGAACTCAAACACAAGTATGCAAGCCATGGTAGCAGCACAACAACACCCAGTTTATGATGATTCTTGGTATCCTCATTCAGGAGCCACCAATCATCTAACTCCTGTTATCAACAATCTCTCCAACAAAACTGAGTATCATGGCCAAGAACGAATTCATGTAGGCAATGATAATACTGTAGGTATAACTCATTCTGGTTCCTCTCTTGTTAAATCTGATTGTAATTCTACTATACTGCATCTTAGAAATCTGTTACATGTTCCTGACATTAATAAAAACCTGCTCAGTGTTTCTCAATTCTGCAAAGATAACCATGTTTTCTTTGAATTTCATGCCAATAAGTTTGCTGTCAAATCTCAGGTAACCAAGACTCCTCTTCTGCAAGGGAATGTTAGGAATGGTTTATATGTGTTTGATCAACTCAACATGCTGCCTGCTACTTCTTGTGTTGCTTGTCCTCCTACTGCCTTGAATACAATAAAAATCCCTTCTAGCTTTCATATTTGGCATCATAGGTTGGCTCATGCCTCTGATAAGATTGTGAACATCACCACTACCTTTTTCTTCTAAGAATAGATAAAGAGTGTAGGCATCAAAAGATCAAATGTTTTTCATGACAGAATTTGATCCAAGAAAGGAAAAACATAGGTGCAACCAGATGCAAGCGATGATAGTTACATTTTTCTTTTTCATTTAGATCAAGTTCTTTATAAAAATACTTGATCTTGACAATTTGATAGCTCTACTATTCATCTAATCGTAGAAAATGAAGGTGTTGTGGTGGTCAATATCAATTGATGAGTGAACGTAACCTAAGAGTAAATTTACTACTCATTTAGAAGAAACACTAAAGAAATAACCTATTTTTTTTTAATTTTTAAAAGCAAGAGCCTAAATAGCTTCATTGAATGGATAACTGTTTTAAAATTTAATATTTTATTTTTGAGCATGCAAAAAATAATGAGTTTGAAATATTTTTAAATAAGGTCATTTGATACTTGTTATTCATATTTGCGGTCAGTATTTGGCTTAACACTTCACTCGTTACTCACTAGCATTAAGAATTAGAAAATTAAATAACATCTCATTTTCTATTTGTTACTTTTCATTTGTTTTGAATTAATTATTCTCTTATTTATCTTTATTAGAACTCTTCGAATTACATTATATATTTAAATAAATATATAACAATCACTCAAAAAAACAATTAACTATGATTTTTGTAACGCCCTTATAAAAATAACTCAATATTTAATTTTTTATTACAATAATTTCAAAAACACAATAACTCTTATAATATAAAGACATAACTCAAAATTACATCTTAAGACTCGGGTCAACTTAACTCTTTCACAAATTTAAATCAACAAAAGTCGGTTGTACATAAATAACCTAATACTTGTATTCCTCCCTAGGTTCTAACTTCTCAAGTCTTCAAATATGCGAAAATACTACAATCGTGAGACATATCCAATGTATATCTCAATAATAACTTGGAAGCCAAAAACTCAATACTTTCTGCCAACTATGCTGAAAAACCTTTTAAACATGCACACATGAAATTTATAACCATGATGTCACAATACAATTCATCAAATCACACGTTCACTTAAAATAAAAATAATCATTTCGCATCATCATAACCATCAAAGTTTTATTTTACTTTACTTTCCCTTATTGTGGTCATCATAACCATCAAAGTTTTATTTTACTTTACTTTCCCTTATTGTGGTAGTTCAGTATCTTAGTTAGAATTTGTCGGCAAGGACACCATTATTGAGATCACTTGTTCTTGGAAGCGTCCTTCCAACCCTTCTGCCACCTCGTATACCCTTACCCACATAAACTTAAATCCAAGAAAGGTAAGACTAAGAGTATTTGTTCCCATTATATTTCTTTCACAAGATTACTTCAAGTGAAGAGGAAATGGAGAATTCTTTCCACTTACACATATAATCACAATATTCCTCTTTGTGATTGAGGATGGGCACTGTAAACATGAAATTTGGCAAAAAGCCTCAAAGCCTTTACCTATACCTTTAATTTGGGATGGGAATTGAATGCAAGAATTAGAGGCAATAGCAACAGAAGAACTCATCGATTTGAAAGTGTGCAAGAATTGAATGCAAGGATCAGAGGCAAAGACTGTGACGAGCGAGAATCAGAGTGAGAGATGCGAGAACCAGAGCACATTAGCAAGCGAGAATCAGAGGACAGCGGTGAGCAACGGAGGCAGCGAGAAAGATGTGTGAATCATAGTGAGGGGTGAGAGCGAAAAATGGTGAAAGCATTTCCTTTATTTTTGTTTTTTTCATTTAATAAAACGGAAAGCAACTTGATGGATTGAACAAAAAGGCCGCCCTCCAAAATCTATCCTTGCTAACATTTTTTCCAGTATGTGTTACAAAAATAGACATGTTAGTAAGTATTGCCCACACTTTTAGAGATGTTAGCAACTGAATGTTTTGAAAAGCGTTGTGTGTAGTAGTGAGGTGATGGTCTACAACACGCCAAATCGCCTCACAATTGTATACTCTTCCTCATTCGGAGTTTTGACATTCTGGTTTCTGGATTAAAAAGATTTGATTGAGGAAGGCCACAACACCAAATCTTACGTTTACGTTCAAGTTCCGCTACAATTGACATTACTAATCCTATGGATACATATAACTCTTTTCCTTGTGCTCTTTAGATCTATTCTATAGTTCTATGTTCTCCTTTTGTTATTGAATATTTTATTTAGTTTTAATTAAGAATATTCCAACACAAGTAGCATCCAAAAAAAGAATTGGAACTATCAAATCCATTGAAGTTATTGATAGGTTTTATCCTTTAAAATCACATTTGCTAATAAATTCATGCGGCACAACTTTCAGCAAGACGACTGTAAACTCGAGTGTTTAAATAAAAAATATCCTAGTTGGAAAAAATAATCCAAAAAGCACTTCATTTGGCATACATAAACAAAGTTGGAAAATTTTTTAAAGAAAAGAGAATCTAAGAGAATTTAATTTTCCTTGCCTCTAGCTAACACAATTTCAATAACCGGCTTTGCTTAATATAATAATATACCTCTTTACACTTTCCACATCTAAAGTATATGTTGGTTTAACATGATTACCCACCAATTACTTTGTATCTTAGTTTTTAACTCTTTTATGTATTCTGGGTTCTTACTCTCTCTGATCATTGCAATTTTTCAGTAGAGGAGAAGAAAAACGATGCATTTGTGGGATCCATAAATTAGATGGGATGCACAAATGCATTGATTCTTTCTTACTCATACTACATAGAATCTCTTCTCCTGTATTTTTATGAGTCCTAAGCTTTGGATTCTTCCACAGTATGCTTTGAACAAAACCTTGACTGCCAAAACAAAAACGCCAAGCTCGAGGGAAATATAAGAAAAATAGAAAATGCAAGTAGTTTCAAGTTTGTGAGAGATTATATATAAATCTACGCCTCATCACATTCACAAGCAAAGGGTAAATTCTGCTTTTAATTAACCAGATCAATTTGTGAGTCTATGTTTGTAGGATCCGTGAATTTGAAATGTGCACTAAGAGCATTTTCTTTAACTTCCATTTTTCTTGTTTTCAGAATGCTTATGATTACATCAAGTCCTCCCAATTCAATCAAGTTCATATTTAGTTTGGTTTCTAATTTTGGCAGGTTAGCTAGTATAATAAATATCTAGCAGATACAAAACATCAATCAAGAATAGAGATCAAATTTGAGCTCCTAAAACATAACATAATATAACTAAAGCAAAATGAGCTAAAAGTTTTCACTGAGCAAGAAACTTTAAGCTTCATTAGAGACTAGTGGGCAGTGTAATACATTTACCACAATTTGTAAGCAAATAAGTGAATGCATCTCTAAAAATAAATATCATATTTAGACGCAAATATGAAAATAGTTCAAATTATTGATTGAGCAAAGAGAATGAGAGATACCAGTCCATCCAAGTGAAGAGCCAATGAAACCTTATTTGAACTACAACTTATTCCGAAACCTACTAAAAGGGACTTTCTTTAGCAGAGTCAGAAAAGAAGGTCAGAGAGAAGAGGGAATTCAGACAGAGGAGAAATTTCTTTAAAACTTTTCTTCATACCATTTCATTACTCTCAGCAGGAATATATGCCAAACAGTTACAACGGAAACATGGAAAAACTAAATGCAAAATGAAATGGAAAATAACAAACATAATCTCATGAAAATCCTTTTGCTCTTATCAAAGATCTTTCTAAAGATTCAGTACACGAAATCTCTAAAATATCATGGGACCTTTCTGACTCTCATGGGCCTGTCTCTGCTATCCTCATTCACTCCCTCCATTGGGCTTGGTATTGAAGTATCTGATGCAGCAGTTGTTGGGCCAGGTTCATGGGCCATAACATCTCCCCCCAGGTCAGGAAGCACCTTGTCCTCAAGGTGGAATTGAGCCTAAAGATTGGACCATGGTTCCCAAGTTGAGTCTTCAAGGGGAACTCCTAACCATTGTACTAACACCAACTATCGAGGTGGAAAGATAGAGATATCCCATTTGGAAACCAAAAATGCAACTAGTTCCAGAACAAGTTGGTTATCCTCGAAATGATATGGGAGAGGGAGTGAGATAGCCGGCAGAGGACCCACATGAGGACGGAGCAGACTGATGTGGAAGACGTCATGGATTTTGGCGGTTGAAGGGAGTTCAAACTGATAAGCCACCGGCCCAATTTTAGCTTTGATTTTTTACGGACCGAAGAGCCGTTTCTGAAGCTTCCCCGAGTAAGATCTTGTAAATGAAGATTGACGTTGAGGTCTTAGACGAACGTAGACCCAATCACCTATTGATAGTTGAAGATCGCAACGATGTTAATCATCCCATTTTTTTCATCTGGTCCTGGGCTTTCTTCAGATTAGATTGTAGCTTTTGTAAAATAGCAGCGCGAGATTGTAATTCCGTTAGCACGACAGCATTGGATGTATTAAAGGCTAAAAAATTTGGTATTGATGGTGGCGGATGACCAAACATTACCTCAAAAGGAGTCAGCCCAGTAGAAGAGTTGGTGGTGGTGTTGAAACACCATTCTGCCCATGGAAGGAATTTGCCCCAAAGGGAGGGATGATAGTGAACAAAACAACAAAGATACTGTTGTAAGATCTTGTTGGTCACCTCAGTTTGCCAATCAGTTTGTAGGTGGTAAGTTGTGGACATGCGCAACTTAGTTCCACTGAGCGTGAATAGTCCGCGCCAAAAATTACTCAAAAAAATTTGATCACGGTCTGAGATCAGACTTTTTGGAAGGCCATATAATTTGCAGACTATGTTGACAAATAATTCAGCAACAACAGGAGCAGAGAAATCTCTGGGCAGCATACCAAAGTGTGCGGCTTTAGAGAAGCGATCAACGACTACTAGAATAACGGTTAACCCCACGAAAGGACGGAAGGCTCACAATGAAGTCCAATAACAAATCCTCCCAGCATCGTGAAGGAGGTTGGATTGGTTGTAGCAACCCAGCAGGTTTGTGTGCTAGAATTTTAGTTTGTTGGCAGGTAATGCATTGAGTGAAAAATGTATGAACGTCTTATTTCATACCATTCCAATGTAAATTGGCTTGAAGTTTACCAATGGTAGAGGCAATGTCACGATGACCCATGAAAGGTGTGCAGTGAAATTCCTGTAACAACAGGGGAATCATAGTAGAGGAGCGAGGAAGCCAAAGTTTTCCCTTGTATAGAATAAAGTCCTGGAGAAGGAGAAATCTGGATACTTGAAAGCTGCTGATTGGATCTTGTATTTTAATCCCAAAAATTCTTGGTTGCTGGAGAGAGAACTTTAGAGATCATTGAGGAAATCCAATTGTGGAATGGCCAGGGCCAGAATAGCTGGGGAATCAACTTGAACAGAAACAGTATCAGAAGTCAAGGTGGTACGGGACAGGGCGTCCGTAGTGGCATTACATTTCCCGAGTCTGTATTCAATGTCAAAGTCAAACCCCAACAATTTGATTAAGTGGTGTTGCTGCTCCAGGGTTAAAATAGCCTGATTAAGGAGATCGCGAATGGCCTTTTGATCAGTTTGAATAATGAAACGACGTCCCAAAAAGTACTGACGCCATTTCTGCACCACAGTAGTAATGGCTGTGACTTCTCTGATATAAGTATAAGAATGCTGCATCTTGGGGCAGAATTGTTTACTAAAATAAGCCACCAGGTGCCCATTTTGAGAGAGCACAACACCCATTCCGAAGTCAGACACATCTGTTTGAATTGTAAAAACAGAATCGAATTGAGGAGCAGCCAAGACAAGGGAGTGAAGTAAGGCTTCATTAAGTGTGGTAGAAGCCTGTGTAGCTGCGTCAGACCAAAGGAAATTGGCCTTTTTTAGTAATTCGGTCAGCAGATGGGCTATGGCTGCATATTTTGAAACGAAACGTCGGTAGAAACCGGTAAGGCCCAAGAGTCCCCGTAATGATCTCACTGTGGTTGGTTGAGGCCAATCAACTACAGCTTGTAATTTAGAAGGGTCAGGCTGAATTCCCTTGGAAGATACTATGTGGCCCAAATATGGAATAGATTGCTGAGCAATTGAGAAGTTAGAACCATGTAGTTTAAATTCATTATCAATCTACAATGGAAACGTGGTTTCCAAGTGGGTTAAGTGATCATCCATCGTAGGATTGTACACCAAAATATCATTGAAGAAGACAATGATAAACTTCCGAAGGTATGGTCTGAATAGGTCGTTCATGGTTGCTTGAAATGTTGAAGGAGCATTACACAGCCCAAAGGGTTTGACCATGAATTCAAAGTGCCCACTATGAGTGCGAAAGACTGTTTTGTGGATGTCCGAGGGAATCATGTGGATCTGGTGAAAGCTCGAAAGTAAGTCAAGCTTGGAGAACTAAGTGGCGTGGCCCAGTTCATCTAGCAAATCATCAACCGTCAGAATAGGGAACTTGTCCTTGACAGTAAAGGAGTTGAGAGCTCGGTAATCGATGCAAAAACGTCATTGCCCATCTTTCTTCTTGTCTAGTAAGACAAGGGAAGAGAAGGCACTGGTATTGGGCTTAATGAATCCTAATTCAAACATCTTTTGGACCTGTAACTCAATTTCCTATTTTTGAAAATGGGGGTATCGGTAGGGCCGGACAGTTACCAATGGTATGTTGGGAAGGAGGTTTATGTAGTGATTGGTGAAGCGTGGTGGGTGTAGTTTGGAAGGTGGGTGAAAAAGGGTTGTGAAACGGTGAAGAAGAGTTTGGATGGATGGGTTTGTATGGGAAGGTATATCAGGTGGAACAGAGGACGTGAGGGAATAGTATTGTGGGTCTATGGCTAGGGATAATGTGAAGAGTTGTTCAACACCGTCAGTGTGGTGGAGGGCGGCGAAGCTGGTGGGCTGTTATGGGTTTTGGGTTAGGGGTAGAGTTGTCGCAAAGGTCAACCATTTGGTTATTCCACATAAAGCGCATATAAGGTCCAGTGTAATCCATGACAAAAGGGCTAATAAGGATTAACCATTCAACACCCAAAACCAGGTGAGTACCAGATAATGCAAGCGAATATAGAGTAACAGGAATCTATAAGTTAGCTAAAGTAAAATGTGCTTTGGGACAAAATGTAGAACAGGGTAAGCAATCACCATTACCAACCATGACGTGTAGTTGAATGGGAGTAGGTTCCAATGGCAGATGGAGAAACTGAGCGACCCTGGACTGGATAAAGTTGTGAGTAGCGCCACTATCAACAAGGATTTGGACCTCGTAACCATTGAGGGATCCTGTGACACGGAATGTTCTGGGTGACCATTGTCCCGACAATGCATTGAGGCTAATGAGACCTGCCTCCAACGGAGTCTCCTCTGTCTCATGGGGGGATTTTGAATCAAGAGATGGAAGGTGGTCAGCAGATTCAGAGGCAATTAATAAGAGGAATTTTGGATTACAGCGATGGCCACAAACATAGTGTTCGTCACAATTGTAGCAGAGGCCTTTATCACGGCGCTCCTGCATTTCTATCTCGGTGAAGGGTTTAACAGGTAATTTGTTTGGTAGTGTAGGTAGAAGGGGAGGGAGAGGTTTAGGGTTGGTAGTGATGGTCGCTGAGGGAGATGAATAGTGTTGGGCTGGGCGATTGAAACGTGAAGCAAAGGCAGTCGCAGCTTTTGATTTGTCCTCTTGGAGTTTAGCCAAGGCAATGGATTCTACGACATCCGTGGGTTGTTTGGCCAAAAGTTCACGGCGGATGTGAGGCTTCAAGCCAGCCATGAATGAACTTAGATAAAAACTGCCGGGGTAACCGGTGATGCGGTTTGACAAAGCCTCAAACTCCTCCAAATATTCCTGCAAAGAGGCCATGTGGGTCAACTTACAAAGGGCCGCAACGGGATCCTCAAACTTGGAAGGTGCAAATCGAAGCTCCACGGCGCGAAGAAAGGCCTCCCAAGAGGTGATAAGGCCGTTGTTGTGCATCCACTGGAACCAAGAAAGGGCCTGGCCCGTGAGGTTAAAGGACAAGCTTCACACGTTGATTGGGGTTTGTTTGGTGATACTCGAAGAACTGGGTGATCTAAAGAGCCAACCCAGTGCGTCGGGCCCATCAAAGAGAGGGGCTTCGAATTTGATGGAGCGTGGTGTCGTGGAGGAAGAGGAAGTAAAGTTGCCGGAAGAAAGTTTAGCTTCTAAGGAGGTGGTGCGTTCAACGATATCATGAAGGGTGTTTGAGAAGTTAGCTTGGGCTGTGAGGATTTGTTCTAATTTTAGGTCAAGCTTGCTAAGGTCATAGGTGGGGTCAACAATGGGAGGGATACGTTAATGAAAGCACCAATGAAAGGGACTTTCTTTAGCAGATTCAGAAAAGAAGGTCAAAGAGAGAGGGAATTCAGACAGAGGAGAAATTTTTTAAAACTTTTCTTCATACCATTTCATTACTCCCAGTAGGCATATATGCCAAACGGTTACAACGGAAACATTGAAAAACTAAATGAAAAATGAAATGGAAAATGACAAACATAATCTCATGAAAATCCTTCTACTTGGATCAAAGATCTTTCTAAATATTCAGTACACGAAATCTCTAAAATGCCCTAGGACCTTTCTGACTCTGTTGAGCCTGTCTCTGCTATCCTCATTCACTCCCTTCATTGGGCTTGGTACTGAAGTATCTGATGCAGCAATTGTTAGGCCAGGTTCATGGGTCGTAACACTTAAAAATTCAACAATTCTATTACTGCATGGTCAACAGACTAGAAATAAAAATAGGAAATGCTTCTTCTCCTACACATGGGAGTAACTACATTAAATCCTATCCAATTAGCCATCATAAAAGCATAGCCAAACAAACACAGATGGGAGGACATTACATGACACAGAAGTAACACAAATAATGAAATTGATAAGGCATTGTTTTAAAACTCTACATAAATAATGAAATTTCACATTATAAAAAACACTACAAACAAATGAACATATGTTGTTTATGTTTTTCAAGCTTGCAAAGTCAATTCATGGAAAATAGCTCATCTTTTACACAAAAATTTGTATCAAAAATAGGTTGTTTATGTTTTTCAACCTTGCCTTTGCTTATGCTAAAGATAGGCCAATCTGTTCACAAAGAAAAAGGTAAAGTCACACTATAACCACTTAAGTAATTTACTTGTTGGTAAGTATTCAGAATGATCACAACTCAATTTAATATGGAAAATTTTTATCTATACTAACACACCTTCAATTTCAGCTTTCCCACCTGCATCTACATTTTTATATTTTCATGGACTCTAACCTCTAAACTTTGAACTTCTAAACAAATGTTGATTAACTTAGAAAAATGCTAATGATAGTATAAGTTTCAAAAAACAATGTCTTAATTTCACTAATCAGAACCATAATACTGACTAGTTTCATCATATATTTTTAAATTTTTAAGAATGAATCTAACCTGTATTTGGGAAAGAAAATGGCGGTGGTGAGGTGGTTCTTAGCTAAATTTATTAAAGTCTTGAAATTATTTTTATTAGATTATATATATAAATTTTAAAATAGTTTTATCTAAATAATATATAATTTTAACAATAATATATAATTGTTGAAATCTTATTATTAATAAGGTCATGCTAATAAGTATCTTAAATATAATGTATTAGTTAAAGTGTAAAATCATACTTTAAAAAATACGTATTGAATGAGTTTTAAATTTTTAAAGAAATAAATTCCTTAATTCATATAAAATATTTCTACCATTATAACCATAGTTATTAAATTCGGCTAGATCATTGACTCGACCGAGACATGGGTCACCAGGTCATTGGTTCATTCGATGTATCAAAGGAGACAAACAAAACTAAATTTTAGAATTTATAAATAAACAATAAAAATAATAATAATAATAATAGTATAAAATAATCTTAATTGTTAAACTAGATATACAATTTTTTATATGAAATTTTAAAAAAGAAACTAAATTAAAATATGTATTTATTGAAGTATTCATTTTGAAATTATATTTTATACAACTAATAATATACATTATATATTGCACGTGTAGACTTACGGTGTTGTTGTTTAGTGGTTGTGGGGTTGATTTAAAACTATAGGGTCTGGGTTTCAAGGCAATTACTAGTAGACAATATTCTAATGTATAGAGAAAAGAAATAGTTGTAGCAAAATAACAATTAGAATTAAAAATATGCATTTTTAGAAATATATACATTATCAAAAATAAGATGTCTGATGTGTCGTTACGACTAGACAGCCCATCCATACAGCGGACTGGCCACCTCGTTAGCTACAGCCTCCCTAGACCTACGTCCCGAAAAGACACAACCTGTCTCCCAACCCACTCTAAGGCCTATAGGCCAGCATGCAAGCCACCTCACGATCATATTCACAACCTACTACCCATTACGATCCCATATTCACAACCTCCCACCCACGATCATTCACCTGCCAATCAGGCACAACCACCCCTCCCAACTCACGCCTATAAGATCCTACCCAGCAAGTGAAGATGGCATGTCACAAATTTTACTAAGGCAGCTACAGAGTTATTGTCATTAGACTCCCAGTCTAGGGTAATCCCGTTAGCTTGTCATGAAGACCTAAAAATATTTTTTATTCCTTGAACTTAACACCCTCTAAGTTGTCAATATTATGTATGAAATTAATTGTATATATTTTTTTTCTTAACCTATATAATAGTAATACATTGTTGTCCTGCTACTTGTTATCTTTTATTTTTTTTATTGATTAAATAATTAAAAAGTCATACCCAGCTTGGATAGGTTCAAATTGAAGGGATCACGAGCCAGGGGTTTGGTCAGGATATCAGCCAATTGATCTGAGGAGGGAACAGGTAACAAATGTATTAAACCAGTGAGGAGCTTGGTTCGAACAGTATGGCAGTCCAATTCAATATGTTTGCTTCGTTCGTGGAAAGAATCGTGTTTGGCTATGTGAATAGCATATGAATTGTCACAGAACAGATTGCATGGAGTGCTGAGGGGCATGTCGAGAGACGATAAAAGATTGCTAATCCATTGAAGTTCGCATGTAGTAATAGCAAGCGCTCTGTATTCTGCCTCTGCAGATGAACGAGAAGGAATTGGTTGTTTTTTGGTACGCCATGAAATCAGAGAGGAGCCACGAAAAATGCAGAATCCGGTGACAGATCTGCGTGAATCAGGGCATCCACCCCAATCAGAGTCGTTGTAAGCATGAATTTTGTTGTTAGACTTGGATGGAAAGAAAAGACCTTTTCCAGGACAAGACTTTAGGTATTTAAGAATCCTTGTTGCTGCTTGAAGATGTACATCGGTTGGACAATCAACGAATTGACTTAGTTGTTGAACTGAGTAAGTAATGTCAACTCTTTTAGAACAAAGATATAAGAGCCATCCAATTAATCTTCTGTAGAACTTGATGTCAGAAAGAGGAGTGCCCATCTTTTTGGATAAACGCAGAGAAGCATCCATAGGGGTAGCAGCAGGTTGGATGCTAAAAGACCAGAGTCTTGAAGGAGCTCAAGGCAATACTTTCGTTGATTCAAAGAGATGCCCAGAGGAGATCTAGCCAACTCCAAACCCATGAAATATTTGAGGTTTCCTCGATCCTTGATCTTAAAGTGTTTATCCAAGTGGGATTTGACAGATTGGATCTCAGTGATGCAATTTCCTATTAAGACAACATCATCTACATATATAAAAAGGACAGTGAAGGAGGAATTGGTTCTCTTTGTGAATAGAGTATGATCAGCTACACTCTTTCTGAATCCTAAAGCATGAAGAGCCATAGATAGGGTGGAGAACCATTGATTGCTAGCCTGTTTAAGGCCATAAATAGATTTCTGGAGAAGGCAAACTTGGTTAGGTTGAGAAGTCTTATATCCTTGAGGAGGAGTCATAAAGACTTCTTCATTGAGATGGTTGTGGAGAAAGGCATTATCCACGTCCAATTGATGAAGAAACCATCCTTCAGAAGCTGCAATTGACAGAATTAGTCACAGTGTTGTCATTCTAGCCACAGGTGAAAAAGTCTCTAGGTAATCAATACCCTCGACTTGACTATACCCTTTAGCCACAACCCGAGCTTTATAACGTTCAATAGAGCCATCTTGTTTGTGTTTTATCTTGAACACCCATTTATAACCAATGGGCCTCTTTCCAGCCGGAAGAGTGACAAGTTTCCAAGTGTTGTTCTTTTCAAGAGCATTGATTTCAGCTTGAGAATAAGACCTTGGTTCAGCTATAGTAGTTATGTTTGCTATGAAAGCTTGATGATTAGGAGTCAACCTGTCATAAGACACAACAAAAGAAAGAGGATAAAGAGGCTGAGTATTATGAGAGAAGTTTGAGGAGAGAGGCTTACCTGAAGCAAGGGAGAAACTGCATATGTAATCTTTGTAATTTGTAGGAGCAGTTTTGAGTCGAGTGGAGTGTTTGATAGATGCACTCTGATGAGGTTCATTTGTAATAGAATCACTGATTTGGTCATCAGTAGATGAAGGGCCTTGATCATCATTCATAGTAATTGGTTCATCCTCAGGAGGAACAAAATTATCAGATGAGGAAGGAATGACAGAATCAAAAGCTGCCTCAAAATGATTATGAAAGGTTGGGAGACAGGAATTGCTGGTTGGTATGTCAGTAGCAGGAGCAGAAGAATAAGGAAAGGAGTGTTCATAGAACACAACATTTCTTGAAATGAAAATCTCCCTTGAGCTGACATCATATAGAACATAGCCTTTGGTCCCGTTCTTGTATCCAAGAAAGACACATTTGCGTGCACGTGGTTGAAGCTTTGTCCT
This sequence comes from Cyamopsis tetragonoloba, assembly GCA_037177725.1. Taxonomy (NCBI): domain Eukaryota; kingdom Viridiplantae; phylum Streptophyta; class Magnoliopsida; order Fabales; family Fabaceae; genus Cyamopsis; species Cyamopsis tetragonoloba. The sequence continues at coordinate 38,961,643 of CM074120.1, read as the reverse complement.
GTCATTAGTTAGAGTAGAAGCAAAAGAGAGGCAACCAAAAACTCTTACAGCAAACAAGTCAGGTAAAGCAGAAAAAAGCATTTCATAAGGACATTTATTATTCAAAACCAAGGTAGGGATTCTGTTAATAAAAAAAACAGCATGTTCTAAGGCGTATGACCAAAAACATAAAGGAAGATTAGATTGAAAAAGCAAGCTGCGTGTGACATTGAGAAGATGTTGATGTTTCCTTTCTGCAATAGTGTTTTGCTGTGGTGTCTCAACACAGCTGGTTTGATGAATGATTCCTTTAGAAGCAAAAAAATCATGTAACTTAAATTCCAGGCCATTATCAGGTCTGATAGTTTTAATTTTGATGTTAAATTGTGTGTCAACCATGTTAAAGAAGTTCGGAATTAAGAATTTAACTTCAGATTTAGCTTTAAGAAGGAAGACCCAAGTAAACCGAGATCTATCATCAACTATAGTTAAAAAATAAGAATGGCCATGCAAGGAAGGAGTGGAAATAGGTCCCCATATATCAGCATGAATGAGATCAAATATAGCAGCAGATGAAGAATTACTTAATTGATAAGGAAGATGTTTTTGCTTGGCAAAATGGCATGTATCACATATATGAGTCTTATTAGTATACAAGAACGGATAATGATTTTTCATCTCAATAATTCTATCTGAAGCCAAGTGGCCTAATCTATAGTGCCAGATATTGACATTAACAGTCAACATATTACAAACTTTGTTATTAGGAAACAAAGGTGGGTGACAGGGGACGATATGAGGATCCGTAAGCATATAAAGCCCCTGAGTAGCATCAGCAGTACCAATCAGCTTAATGGAACTTGAAGTTTGTGACCAACACTGAAAATCAAAAAAAATTAGCTGACATTTAAGAGTAGAAGCAAGCTTTTACTTAATATCAGATTGTAGCTAAATTTAGGAAAATATAGAACATCAGTTAAGTAAAAATCTTTTGAAAATGAATGGTTCCTGAAATGTTTGAAACAAGAAAACTCCCATCAAGAAGATTGATTTTCAAAGGTTTGATATATTTATGAGAGGAGAAATAACTTAATGAGCAACAAATGTAATCTGAAGCTCTAGTATCAAGAAGCCAATAAGCTGAAAGGACACTACCACTAGGAGAGTTAGATGTAGAGTGCTATTGACAAGAGGTGAGATTAAGCTGAGCTTGAGTGGAGTCCCCTTTGCTGTCAGGAAGAAGAGCAAGCAAAGCCCGATATTGTTCAGCAGTAAAGCCAAATTTTACATCATGCTCCTCCATGGTGTCGTCACTAGTTGTGGGATTGTGTCAGCAACGGTGAGATTTGCAACTTTGGCTTGTAATATGGGATTCTTGAACTTGAATCCCTGTGGAAAACCAACTCTTTTATAACAAACATCATAAGTATGCCCTTTCTTTTTGCAGAAAGTGCAAACTTGTTCTGAATTATTAGATTTCACAGCAGACACATAGTGAAAATTGTCGGATTTGTTGGTGTCTTGAGGAGAGGAAGAGGACATCATTGCAAGAATGCGATCATTAGGATGAGTGGGATGAGAAACTGGCGTTCTTGTTGAGAAATAATGGATAGAACCTTGTTTAAAGGTGGAAGAGGATCCATTATCATAATATGAGATCGAACAGTAGCAAACTGGTCATTAAGGCCTCTCAAAAACTGAACAACCATATCAATGTCACATTGGTTATACAGCTTTTGCAAAGCACCACGATTGCAAGAAACATCACAAGTGAAAGTAGGAACCGGATTTAGGAGATCCAATTCATCCCAAAGGGTCTTCATACCCCGTGTAATATTTGCTGACAGAGAGTTCTCCTTGCCGAAAACTAAAAATGTCCTCTTGAATTTCAGAGATGCCGAATAGATCAGCGTGACAAAAGCGCTCGCGGAGTTATGACCAAGCTTTGGATGCGGTGGGAACAAGAAGTAAAGATTGTGCAATCTTAGCACTTACCGAACGAAAGATCCAACCAAGCACCAAGGTGTTGCAGCATTTCCAATAAGGGTAAAGGGGATCGTCCAAAGCAGGTTGTCTGAGAGTTCCATCTATGAAGCCATCTTTATTCTTCATCTCAAGGCACATTTTTATAGACGTTGACCAAGAGTGATAATTTCCATCTTGAAAAGGCAGAGTGACAAGGATCATAGAAGGATTCTCATTAGGATGGATAAAATATGGACTTACCGGATCTTGAACATCTTTAGGAGCAGAACTCGCAGGCACAGGATCAGCCATGATAGGATAGGATCATAGGCGTAATGATACTATAACAGATTTCTATCTTGCAAAAATCTAACCTACCTTGCTACGCTTGCAAGGTTGTGATGAAGAGGGTGATGAAACCCTGGGTGTTGAAACCAAAAAACAAAGAAAACAGAAACAGAAGAAAAGAGTAAAAGAAAATATTATTGATGATGATTCACAGAATACAAAGAAAGAGGGTTTACATACATAAAGAAGAAAGGGAATAACGGTAATAACTGTTATGTACAAGAGAAGGGGGGAAAAGCAAAAAAAAAGAGAAAGCACTAGGGACTGCTAAGCAAAAACTAAAGAAACATAAGGGAAGAATAAAAACAAAGTTATGTGCTAATAAGGGTCGCCACTGTGTTGCTGTTTGTAGTGGTTGAAGCATGAAGATCATTATTATCATCAGTTATTAAATAGATTTTAAATTTTATTAAAATTTCTTCAAAAGATGTGTAGGAATAAAAAGTAAAAATCAAACAGCTTGTTTAAAATTTCTGGGAATAAACATTACTGAGAATATATTCCTAAAAATAAGATATTCACAAATGTATTTTCAAACCTCAAAACAAACGCACCCTAAATGTTATTATGTTATCCTTTCAAATGCAGTATCTTTATGATTTTGTTTTAACTGTGTCGATGTTGTGATTGTTCAAATGTTGCAAGCGAGAGCTGTTCTTATTATACTTTAATTTCTAATGGCAGTCTGGATTAATTTTGTTATGCCTGCAGGTGATATATTTTAATTTAGAAAATCTCTCAACTTTGGATCTACGATTAGTTTTCCATACTTTTCTTCTATTAGTTCTACTGTTCTAATAATCTTCGGGTAAAATGTACAAAGTATCCTTGAGATTTTATAAAATAGTATAAAACACCAAACTTAAAATAAATAAGAAGTTTACACCAATTTTTCTATTACATGCACTAATAGCAAAGGAATACTTCATTGATTAAAATATTCTTATTAGTAACCATAGTTAAATCTCGCTCCATTAATATGCACATGTAGTGGTAATGCTTGGAGTACTTTTTGTGCTTTTGTTGAAATATATTCCTTCTTTTGCCGATAAAAGAAAAATCTCTATCCTCATTTTTTTCTTATAAGTTAAAAAGATAATTTTCCTCTAATTTGATTTTTGTACAAAATTTATTTACTAAATTTTCTCAAGGACGCTTGTTAAAGAATTTTTTCATACAGCAAAAAAGTTATTTTTTTTGCAAATAAAAAATTATTTTTTGTGAATAAAAGATTAAATAATTTACAAATGAGTTAATTAAGTCAAGTTCAACCTTTATTATTGCTTCACAAGATAAGATACTGCTTTGCTATCATATTTGGTGGACAAGATTTATAGAAAATATATAGAGCATCTCCTAAAATTTAATTTCAATAGCCTAAAATATGTAATATTATTAGTATTAGTTAAAATCATTGTTATAGCACCTGAGAAACTCTTTATGTCACCGAACCGACACCATAAAATAGGAAATAACCACCTTAGCTTTCAAAAATATAGCTGAATCACTGCTACAAATAGAAAAAGCAAAAGGCTTCAAAAGACCAAAATAATTTCACTTACTAGAAAGTCTGTAAAATATATAAAGTCTTCGATAACCCAAAGCTAAGGTTAACATTAGATAATAGCAAAGTAGTAGTAAATGTAATAAGTAGCAAGACATAAGTAGATGTAAATGTAACCAAGTGCTCCATAATTATTATTTTTTTTTATCAAAAAAATTCTTTAATGAGCGTCCTTGAGAAAATTTAGTAGATGATTTTTGCACAGAAAAATATTTATTGTAGGAAAATCAATTTTTTTACAGAAAAAATAAGAGAAATATTTAACTATGGTCAGTAATAAGAATATTCTGATGAAATATTTTATTATAGTTGGTCTCTATTATAGAAAATGGTGTGGAATGCTTATTTATTTTAAGTTTGGAGGTTTATACTATTTTATAAAATCTCAAGAGTACTTTGTGCATTTTACCAATACTCTTTTGGCTCGACCAATATATCTATTTTCACTATAGAGTGTCAATAATTCATTGAAAATATAATACTCCCATATAAATTAACATAACAACAAAAGGGATCATAAGGTTCTATCTCAAAATTAATTGGTCAAAGGAGGTGTAACTCAACAACATCTTGAATATTGAGGTGGGCAATGTGGGACTTACTTGTCCAGCTAGTAGGGGCGGTTTTGGGTTTGTCCAAGGTGTCCAACCACATAGGGCTCCCAAAAATATAGGGCCCAAATATTAAATGATGTATCTTATAGGTCTCAAATAGTAAATAATGTACTATACAATTACTACTATAAAGTAGACTAAATGGCAAGGGGTTTTTATTTTTAACATTGTTCGAATCCTAGAATTAACATTTTAGAGTTTTTTTTTCCTTTTTTTTTTCGACTTTTCGGTAACTCTCGCACGCGTTAACATTTTTCTAGTTTTGATGCTTTAATACTTCCTCATTTATTCAATTCATCAATCCTCATTTAATATTGATTTTTTTAAAGAAATTTTAGTTATCTAATTAGTGTTTATTTGGTGTAATATACTGTTTTAATATTTTGTAGAATTCAATTTTTGGAAGTTGTGATTTTTCTGGCGAATTTTAAGTGATTTGTTAGAATACGTTTTAATGTTTTAATCGATTTTACAATGTAATTTAACAATAAATTTTGTGTATGCAGAAGTTTGTGAATAGAGAGCCCAATTTTTTTAAAAAAATTGGAATAATAAACCGGGCCTCAAAAACCTTTGCTCCGCCCCTACCAGCTAGGTGATAGAGTAACGGAAACCCATACGAATAAGAGAGAAGTTGGACTCTTGCTCTATACCTTGTTATGGTTCCATTTAAAAAACAATTGACCAAAGGAGGAGTAGTCTAACAGGTATTTAAATCGTACCTTAAGACTGAGACAAGCGATGTAAGACTTAATTTCAACTGTGGAGATATAAAAGTATGATTTTTTTATTATGTGCAATATTGTACAGGTTAAGATTGTTAGAATTAAAAATTTCATATAGGAAATGGTGAAGAATTAATGAGCTATGCATTAAATGTTTTGCTTTTGAACAAAAAAAAATCTATTAATACATTGTTAACCTATATAATATTGCACATGATAAAAAAATCCATAAAAGTAATGTGAAATTTAGAATAACTAATATATAATGAACAAAATAAAGCTGATAAATCATAGTTGTCTTAAAAAAAATAAAAATTTAACCGGATAATTTCATAATTCTATTTCTGTTGTATCAAAAAAATACTTAATAATAACAACAAAATTCATAAAAAATAAATATACGTAATTAATTGCTTTAAAAGCTATTTAATACCCATGTAAAGACACATACAATAAATTTTCAGCTTAAATGTGATGACTTGTAATAGTCTAAAGTCAAAAGCTCAACGCTCTCATGAGATAAGCACAATGTCTTCTTGTATATTGCAGTAAACAAGCTAATAAGAGCGTAACGTAAATATTTATCAAGGACCACTAAGTTTTTAATTTTTTTACTCTTTTCAAACTCTATTACCCAGATTTTCATAGTCTTCATAGAACTTGAGCCTATTATAAATTAAGCCTAGTTCTCTGTTACATTACTCTCATTCACAATCTCACTACAAACAAAGCTGTAGCTGCCTAGCATGGAGATTTTGAAGAAACCTCTGATCATAACTCTTGCTGTTTTGATCATCATCCACTTCGGTGTGTCTTTGGCTAGAATGGAGAAGAAAAATGAGCTTCAGAAGAGTACTTACATAGTACATGTGGCCAAATCCCAAATGCCAACGAGCTTCAAGGACCACTCTGTCTGGTATGAATCAATTCTGAATTCTATATCTGATTCGGCAGAAATGATCTATACCTATGAAAATGCAATTCATGGTTTCTCAACAAGACTAACAGATGAAGAAGCCAAATTACTGAAAACTCGAACAGGGATTCTAAAGGTACATCCGGAGAAAAAGTACAAGTTACACACAACTCGAACTCCACACTTCCTAGGGCTTGATAAAATTCCTAGCATGTTTATCAAGTCCAACGGAGGTAGTGACGTAATCATCGGATTACTTGACACTGGCGTTTGGCCAGAAAGCAAGAGCTTTGATGATACTGGAATGGGACCCATCCCAAGCAGATGGAAAGGCGAATGTGAAATAGGTACCAATTTCACAACTTCAAACTGCAATAAAAAACTGATAGGAGCCAGGTTCTTCTCAAGTGGGTTTGAGGCTGAGATGGGTCCACTTGATGAAACCGAGGAGCCAATATCACCGCGAGATGCCGACGGTCACGGCACCCACACGGCAAGCACAGCTGCTGGATCTGCGGTGAAAAATGCGAGCCTATTCGGCTACGCTTCTGGAACCGCACGCGGGATGGCGACCGGTGCAAGAGTCGCCGTCTACAAGGTCTGCTGGGGTGATTCTTGTTTCGCTAGTGATGTTCTAGCTGGAATTGACAAGGCCATAGACGACGGTGTTAATGTCATTTCGATGTCGCTCGGAGGTATAGCATCCGATTACGATGAAGATGCCATTGCAATTGGATCCTTTTCAGCGATGGAGAAAGGGATTTTAGCCTCTTGCTCTGCAGGAAACGAGGGTCCCACTTCAGCTAGTCTTGGAAATGTAGCACCTTGGATTATAACCGTTGGGGCTGGTACAATTGATCGAGATTTCCCGGCGTACGTTAGCCTCGGAAATGGAAAAAACTATTATGGTGTATCCCTTTATAATGGTAAACCATTGCCCAATTCTCCCATTTCGTTTATATATGGCGGAAATGCAAGCAAAGGACTTACGGGTGGTGAGTGTGGAGAAGGTGTCCTGGATCCAAAAAAAGTTGCAGGAAAGATCGTGTTGTGTGATCGTGGAAATGGTGATAGGATAACAAAAGGAGTTGAGGTGAAATCTGCTGGTGGTTTGGGCATGGTGCTAGCTAATGTGGCTGCAGATGGAGAGGAAGTAGTGGCGGACGCTCATCTTTTACCGGCAACTGCAGTGGGTTTCAAAGAAGGTGAAGCCATGAAGAAATACTTATTTAATGATCCAAAACCAACGGCAGAGATCGTGTTTCAGGGAACAAAGGTTGGGATTGAACCGTCACCTCTTGTTGCGACTTTCAGCTCCCGGGGCCCAAATACAGTCACACAACAAATATTAAAGCCTGATATCATCGCTCCAGGTGTCAACATCTTAGCGGGATGGACGAAGCTTGCGAGTCCCACTGATCTAGATTCAGATAAAAGGCGCGTAGACTTCAACATTATCTCAGGCACGTCCATGTCATGCCCTCACGTGAGTGGTCTAGCGGCTTTGATCAAGTCGGCTCATCCAGATTGGAGCCCAGCTGCTATTCGATCGGCGCTGATGACAACGGCTTATACGGCTTACAAGGATGGGAAGACTTTGCTAGACAGTGCTGACAAGAAACCATCGACGCCGTTTGCTTTCGGTGCCGGACATGTGAACCCCGTTGCTGCCCTTAATCCTGGCCTTGTTTATGATTTGACGGTGGATGATTATCTAAACTTCCTTTGCGCAATAAACTACACTAGTGACAGAATTGAGACTGTGGCAAAGAGAAAGTATACGTGTGTTGCATCCAAGACCTACAGTGTAACAGACCTTAATTACCCTTCATTTGCTGTCGTGTTTGAATCAAGAGATGGTGAAGTGGAATCTAAATACACACGAACTCTTACCAATGTTGGCCCTGCAGGAACGTACAAGGCATCTGTTACAACAGATACCCCGTCCATCAAGATCTTAATTGAGCCCGAAGTGCTAAGCTTCAAGGAAAATGAGAAAAAGTCATATACAGTTACATTTACAGCATCAAAACCACAAAGTTCGAATGGGTTTGGACGTTTAGAATGGTCAAATGGGATAAACATTGTTAGAAGTCCTATATCATTTAGTTGGAAAAATAAGTTTGACCATAGTTTTTAGTAACTCTAATAAGAGTTTCTCATTTGTCTAATAATGATTATGATTTTATAATACATTTCAAAATAGCAAAATCTTGTATTTATGCATGTGGAGATTAATAAAAATTATAAAAATAATAAAGTGTATTTTAGGTCCTATTCTAGACTTCTTGAAGTATGTCCTAACATATATAAATATGCATGATAATTATCACTATTCATATTTTTTACTTTAGTTAAAATATTATTTATCTCCTTTATATTTTGTGAAAATTTTAATTTGGACATTTATCTTTTTCTTTATTTTTTGTTAATTTAATAATTTATTTTAAATTTATGGACCATGTTACTCTTTATGTATCAACAATTCAACATTGTTAAATAATATAATTAACGAAAAACACCTCAAAGTTATGTCATTTTGGGTTTAATGTTTTCCAATATTTTCCTCCACCACAACACCAACAACTAACATTACCACCACTCTAGCTTATATAAAAAAAAAAACATTACCACCATCATAACAACCCCTTTTCTTCTCCTTTTTTCTTCTCTTTCCTTTTCTTGCTCCATTCCTCTTTTTCTTCTTCCTCATGCGTTTCTCTTCCTCTTCTTCTTCACTAACCCACCACCACGGTCACCCATCACCTTCTTCTTCATTTCCACCACTTAACACCAACCGAAGATAAAAAAGAAGAGAAGAAATCCTAAGTCCCAAAATAATGTTATTTCAGACATTCTCGTGTGTGTAATGTATAATTGATTAATTATATTATCTAATTATAAATATTTTTTTATCAGCAATAAGAAGATTTATTATTAAAAAGAAATAAAGGCACTAGCAGTACCCATATAAGTTACAAACCAAGATTACAGACAACTAAAAGAAACAAAAGAAAACAAAGTCTAAAACTCCTCTTAGAAACACACGATACATAAAGACTCCATATTTCCAATGGCAAAAAGTCCCCCTGTTCACTACTAATGCCCAAAAAGACCACATCTCAGCACTTTTAGCCATTACCACTCTTAAACACCCCTGCAGAATGACTTCACAGCATTATAAATCTTAATAGTTCTAATTTCTTAATAAATGAATAATGGTAACACCTAATTAACAGACTATCATCCACCCAAACTCACACTGAACATCTAACAGGGTTTTTTTTCCAATCCACAAATCTACCAATGCGACCCTTGCTGCGCACCGTTAAACTTTCCCACGAGGTCCATTTTACAGATAACAATATTTGATCAACCTCAGGACTTTTGTTTTGAAAAATTCTGCGATTCCTTTCACCCCAGACCACAGCAATACGAAAATGACCACATTCCATGCCATATTCATATTTATTTATATATAATATTTAAAATTACAGATAAGTAGTGAGTTGATAATGAGATCTGTGAGTTCGACAAAGGTATAATTTTTTTTATGAGAATAATTAATTTAAATTATTAGATTAATTAGATGAATTAATTTAAAACAAATATTTATAGTATTTAAATTTATAGACAAGTAGTTGGTAAACAAAGGTTCAATGAGTGCGACGAGAAAATAAAAATTTATTAACAAATTAATTAGCAAAATTGACTTTTAGCAACATTGTTAGATACAACATTTGTAAAAAAATGTTGTAAATACTAAAGAACAACATTTTTTTAACAATTTGGCAATATTTTTTAAATGTAACTAAAATCTTTTTGCAATATCGTCAGATACAACATTTGTCAAAAATGTCGCAAATACACAAATGCAACATTTTTAGTGATTTAGCAACATTTTTTAATAATTTAACAATATTTTTTCAAATGTTGCTAAAAGTTTATTAAAATGAAGTGTGTGTTATACTTTATATGTATTCCTACCAAATACAATGTACCATATTTGAACAAAAATTGTGAAAATAAACGAAAATGTTGAATCCAAACAAGCACGCATTACAGCGTTATGCAAATATTAAAAAAAAAAACATGATTTATAAATCCTATTTATCAGTTATAAGCCATTGATCAATTGATAATTATATTATTGTGATTCTTTATAAACATGATTCATGAATTCTATTACTCTGAATTTAAATTAATAAACCGTTTTCACTAACAAGTTGAAATAGTTTTTCGAAGGGTTTTTTTAACCTGTGCAACAGGATAAGAATTCCAAAATAAAAAAAAAAGAATAATAAATACATGTTAAATATAAAACTCAATTAATTTTTGTCTTTTTCTATAAAAAGCTTTTTCTTTTAGATGTTTAACATATGCAATATTGCATAGATTAAAAAAACCGTTTTCCAAAAAAGTAAGATGAGTTTTCAATATAAATTTGTTTATAAATTCTGAAAATTAGAAACTGAAACCTGAAATAAGTTTCAGATGTTTTCAAACTTTAATTTTTAAATATTGAAAAATAAAAGCAGTTTTCAAAAATTACTTTTTAAAACATATATGCCAAACAAATTTTATAGTTTTCTATTTTTAGAAACCAAAAATGTTTTTTAAAAAAAAAAATCAAACATGCCCTTAATAATCTGTTTTCTGCCGTTTCATTATAAATTCTGAATCAATAATCAGGTTTCTTTTTTTCACTATATACTCTTTTTGAATTTGTACTACCTATAAATTGGTTCCTACATATTCATTGTTTTTTGCATACACTATTGGACAACACATTCATTCTTTCATTCTTTAAAATAATAGCAAGGACTACAAGGTTAACATTGCTAAAGTTACAATATCAAAATTAAAGATAAGTGTTATCATTGTTCTACCTTCACCTATACTTGGTCTATACTTTATATATTCTAAATTTTTGTTTTAGGTTAAAAAACATTCTATATTATATTATATATCATATTATATTGAATTATTCCCTTCAATCTCAACATGTCATTTATATATTGTTTATTTGCTGCTCAGATTATGGAGGACACTATTGATTCAATCTATTCAAATACAAACTCTAGAAAGACTTGAAATCTGAATGTCAGGATAATTAAGTTATGATATATTACTGATATGTTGATATATACCATATTCGCTAATCGATAGAAATGATTCTATTAGTGGTTTCTATATAATGTTTATTTTTAATGTTGTTGTCTTTATGTCATTTTACAAATTAAGTTATTGTGTTCGATTTGCTTTAATTTAATTTTTAATAAACCGATTACAAGGACATAAAACTCATGTTTCTATAAGAAATTTCTGATATACAAGTTTAAAAAACTCCTTCAAGAAGGTAAAACGTTTTAGGTATATCACTTTGGTGTTGGACAACTAAATATATGTTGCTATCTTTCGAATTCGAACTAAAAAAAGATTAAATATTTTATTTTTTGATGAAGATAAAAGACCATGCAAATCTACTTCAAATATCTTTAAGGAAATTTTTTATGGAATCTAATTTCTACAATATTCTCCAAATACATTATTTTCAATATTTATTTCATTTACCTCGTGATTCCTTAATAATTCTTTAACTATTAAATATTGAATCTATTCATTAAAAAATATTTAGGACCTATGGACTATGGTGTACCAACCGTCCACATCTCTAAATTCATTTAAATTACTATTGAAATTAAGGTGATGATATCATTTGCGTCCATTAATTTCAATTAATTACATTAAAGAATTACTTAACTGTATTTTTTGTATTTATATTCTTACATTAAAATCTTATTTATACATCAAATTACATCATTTAAAATATTTAATATCAAAATACTAAGAATTTGTATTATTCTAAATTCTTAATGTAGAATTCATAACATAATTCAATTATGGTTTTTTTTTTAACTTTTTATCCTAAAGAATTTTGTTACTAAATTAGTCCTCTGAAGATCACATTTATCACCAATTTGGTCCATAAAAAAATTTTGTCACCAAATTAGTCTCCCAAAAATATAAAAGTATACCAAATTAGTCCTTCAAAGAAGATTTAAGTATATGAAATTAGTCTATGATGGAGGACTAATTTAGTAGATTTTTAAATCTTTGAAGTACTAATTTGGTGACAAAGTTTTCTTGGAACCAAATTAGTGACAAAGTGATCTTTGGAAGACTAATTTGGTGGCAAAGTTTTTTGAAGAGCCGAATTACTAACAAGATAATATTTAGAAGACCAAATTGATAGTTAACTCCATTTAATTATTAATATGGTTTTTCTAACCCGTGCAATATTGCATGATAGTAAACTAAAGATAAAAACATTTTATTTGAAAATACAAAAATTTAATTATATTATGTTTCACATGTAATTAATGTAATAGTTTCTTTCCAATTATGGTTTACTATCCTATGCAATATTGCACGGGTTAAAAAAATCTTTATTAATATAATACTTCCTTCGTTCCTATTTAACTGTCTGGAGAGAAAAAAAATATTGTTTCTATTTATCTGTCCACTCATATTTTCAATGTAACATTAATTGTACTTTCATCAATTCTAACCTTATGTATAATTGGAGACTAATCAATGCCCTACTATCCAACCAATCAAACAATGAGAGATAAATGGTATTATGAAAAGTTCAAAATTTATTTTGAAAAAACTATAATAATTATTATATTTCTTAATATGTGTAATTTTCTCTTTCCGAACAGTTAAATAGGAACGGAGAGAATATTTTTTTTCTTTTTTTACTGGTACTTACCGATTATTAATGTATCTAATTTAAAAAGTGATTGATATATATCCAATTCGAAATACAAATTTAACTATAAAATTTTAGTAACATTTTTAGTGTATATTTTTTTATCTATTAAAAGTCATTTTTATCTCTATTACATTTTTTAATGGCGTTTGTTAATGTATATCCATCTATTTTTTAAAAGGAATGTGTTAGCAAAACTATATCTTTTGGGTGTATTTTAAAAAATCTAGTTATAACTAATATATACCAACTTGTTTTATACAAGGAGTGCGTTAGCAAGCTACACCTTGTAGTGTATTTTAAAATTTCATGTTATAAAAAGTAAGTGAGTGTACGTTAAGAAACTCTTTTTTAATTTAGGAATATTTAAATTAAATTCTATCCCGAACTTAAATTTAAGAATATTCAAATTAAATTTATGCCGAGCTTGCACCGGATAAAACACTTTTGTAAATTGTTACTATTTGTCACTCAATCCATGACCATGACATCTCTCTCGCGAGCTTCTTCATATATGGTTTCACAGTTATATGTCCACTTCTCTGCGGTGCTGTTCTCTTTCAGAGGAGGGTCTGCAACTGCTGATTCGTTTAATTAATTAATTACATTGATAAAGGAAAAGAAAAGGGAAATTATGGTTTATCTCACCGGTACCGGATACATCTCCCTCGTCGGAATCAATCTCGGGAGGCGAATTTCTTTCATACCAATTGTTCCAAACGGCACCATTTCATCGAGCGACGTCGTCGTTTTCCTGTGTCGAAGTTGCAGAGAGCGTAGCTTCAGTAGCGCCTCTGAATCAGGTTGGACAGATTTTCCCGTAGAGAACGCGTACGAGCTTTTAGGAGTGTCGGAGACTTGCTCCTTTTCTGAGATCAAAGCGTCGTTTCGCAAATTGGCCAAAGAAACTCACCCGGACCTCGCGGAGTCAAGGGACGATTCCTCTGCGTCTCGACGATTTGTGCAAATCCTAGCCGCCTATGAGGTTTGTGCAAATTCCATCAGGTTCATGATTATTGTTGATTTGTTGTTGATGGTTAGAGTCTCAGTGTCAGAAGTGCAGGTTTTATCTTATTCGTGAACACAATATTTATGATACCTTGAATCCGAACTTGAATGAAAATGAATTAACAAAGTTCTGCTCTAGTAGAATGCTCCACAATTATGTTTAGGGGATGTGTTCAGGGGACTGAATAATTTGTTTTGCTTGAATATTCTGATTTCTGATTCCAGCAAATTTTTTTTTCAAAATTGATCATGAAGTGGCTTTAAATTGATAAACGGAGTGTTTATCATAAGCTTTTGATTGCCTATTTTGGTACTCCATTGGTAACGTGTTAAGTTAGTTCTTAGTCACAGAAAGATTGTCAAAATGGAACGATGAATTCAAAGAAGCTCTCTGGATATCAGAACCAATTGTGTGAAAGTTACTCTATTGCCGTTGAGGGATGTTCTGCATCCATAGTTCAATCAGATGTAAAACAAGAAACAAAGTTACTTAATGGGTGTCTTCTGATTAGGAATAGTTTGTAATGTCCAAATTGCATTGTTCTCATAATTTTGCATCTGCCATTCTGGTATTCGTGTTACTTTATTGATTTTTTGGTACTTCTTGCATTTGTGGCTCGACTGGAACATGTCAAGTTAGTGATGGGACAAACACCTGTGTGGAATATTTCAAATTTTAATGTTATACATGGTCTTATATGTATTTTATTGGCTTGATGTTTTCAGGGAATATTGATTTAACAGAATAATCCATGATGCATTGCAGATTCTTTCAGATCCTCAGAAGAGGGTCCATTATAACATGTACCTGTTATCTCAGAAAAAGCTTATGCAAAAGCATTCTGGACAGGGTTCAAAATTGCACATTTACAAATCACAGGCTACTGCATTCAAGGAGATGGAAGTTGTTGAATGGTTAAAGTGGTATAGATCAGTTATAAATGATATTTTGTCGGAGAAAAAGGTAGTGGTTGGAACAGGCTATTTTGATGTACTTGAAAGGGATTTTTATTCAGCGATTCATGCAGCATATTATGGTCCTGAAATTGATTCTATGGAGCTTCTTCCTGACTGCTTTGAGGCTGAGGAGAGGTCCTGTTATAAAACTCCTGAGGTTCTGCACTTGGTTTCAGGCCGTGATCTTTTTGGGATGGTTTGCCTAGTCAACAAGATTCCAGAAATATCATCTACTAGCAATGAAAAGTTAATGTCATTTAGATCTTTCCATTCAGGCTTGAGTCAATCTATAACAAATATGGACGTCCACGGGAATGCAGATAGACCAGATGATTTTGGATTTAATCCAGGTCACAGCTCTACAGTTTCAAGTAATGTATCAGATGCATATAGAGATCTAGAATTGCATATTTCCGGAAGAGTGGTTGCTACAGCGTCAAGGATCTTACCTAGATGCTATTCTGGCGTGATGCAGAAAGAAGATGCTGAAGATCACATTCATGTGTTCCTTAATCCAGATGAAGACCCTAAAGATATCAGCAGTAATATTTGGGAAGATTACTTCAATAAGCATGCAGCTGGAAACAGAATTCATTTGGGAACCATATCTGGACTCGGGAGCAGTCCAGATGAAGGTTGTTGTTATGTCTACGATGACAAGGGTACTAAGACCCATGCGATTATGAAACATAGAACATTGATGGTGAGTAAAAGTTGCTTTCTTATGGTCTTGTTGGTTTAACACAGAGCATAATAGGGATTTTTTACTTTTGCATTAATGCTAGGTCTTGTGTGTTTTCATTTTTTTGTTTTCTTAATTATGGGAAGAAACATTGTCTGGGTTTCAGGATCTTCCTAGAAATGTAGTATTATGAATGACTTATTATAGGTAGATGCCTGTAATTATGTAATGTTATTATGATAAATTTTCCAGGTGAGGCATATGCACTGGTATCAATTGGGTGAGAAAGTTTCAATTTGCGAGTGTAGATGCACTAGAGCGCGTTTACCACCAAGCAAGTAAAGCTCTGGAATCTTTTTATAATCTTACTGATGTTTGGGTCAGCAAAATCTTTGGTTTTCATTATTGAATATGCCCTGATGCTGTCTTCTCTCTTATTATTATATAATTTACTATTTTTCTTAACATTGTAATTTTTTCTAGTAAATAAGTGAACGCATCATATGTTGTTCTCTTTCTTTGTTAAATGATTTTGTTTTCTCATTATGTATATCAATCCTTTCATTCCATGTTTGCTGTTTTGTGTTTCAAGTGTTGTTGTCTAATGAATGGTTCTATTAAAGCTTAAAGAATTTGATCTTCGGATTAATTTACTTGTGCTAAGTTTCAATTATCTGGAAATCGGCGTCATTATGTCTTCTAAGGTTAAAGGACCATAAATTGATAGAGTAATATCATGGTCTGTGGATTTATTGCTCAAGTTTCTAACTGCAATAATAAAATTACTGCTATGCTTTCAAGTTTCTGTGAATTTATTATGATTCTGCAGCTTGTTATTTGTGAAGATCATCTGCTGTTGTGCTGTCTCATTGCTACTTGTAATACTTGTTAATAATTTTAACCCTTTAATTATACAGATTTTGGCTATTTGAGCCTCGTTGTGGCTTCCATGACATAGGAGGTTGGTACGTGGAAACATATGGCAAAGATAAGAGAGGTCGAACAATGCCATCACAAAGGTTCTGGGATGGAATGGATTTTAATGAGCAACAAGGTGGTGACAGGTAAGTTAAGTGATATTTCTTGTCCTCTTATTTTATCTTTGTGAAGATCTACTTTGTTTTAACAGCAGAAGATTTTCTTACTCAAACATATGATATCAAATTATTATTATACTATAATAAACTATGGATTTTGTGAAGACGTTGTAACTCTCCTGTGAACAATAGTTTGAAATCTGTATTTTAAAATTTACATTTCATCTGTATTTTATTTGATTTTCTTGAAAATATTGGAGCATGTTTGACATGCATTTTGACTTGGTAAGCTACTCACAGCCTCATTTAATGTATATTTTAACACAGTTATCTAATTGAATCTTGATTTTGAAGTTCTTCGGAATCATTTATCATTTATAAATAATAAAGGTTAATTAGAATTATGAACCTGCTAAATATCAACTTCAGCTTATCTTTGTTTACTGACTTCTGATTTTTTCACTGATTTGTTCTGTCATTGGGAATCAAATATCTGGTTTTTTTATCTACATTTAAAATTTAGAAACCGTAGAAGTTAATCATTAATCAATATTTTAGAAATCACGTCCCAAAGACCCAACCAGGTTTGCCTATGGATTATGCAGATACTAACTATCTCAGTTCTGCAATCTGCAGAAGACTTCATCCAGCAATGTATCTGTTTGCTCTTGCATATCGGACACTTGATCTTGAATATGCTAAAGCCACCAAGAAATCATTTAGAAATGTTGTTGGAGCACAAATGTACCGAATTCTTCACTGGTGCAGGAAACTTGTTCAATAGCTGTACTGTGAAGGAATTTATTCTGTCATTACTAGACTAATTTGGACAGATCAACAGAATCTTTACTAATCTCTTTTTTGGGATTTTAGAAGATTTCCACTTTCGTTTACAAGTTATCCAGTGGCTCTTGGGATGGATACTCTATATATTCTAAAATAAAACTCATCAGAAGCCTCTATCAGTTTTATTTGGGCTAGAGCAAAGTCAAGTTTTGATCTGCCTGGTGATGGATATGTTGGCCAAATACTGAATTCACTTCACTTGGCCAAGGAGGCTGCCAGGGCTGCTTTAATATTTAATGAACCAGATCATGCCTGAGCTGTTTACTGACACTTTGTCAAAATTATTCACTGTTGCTACTTGTCTCAGAGTTATTATGCAACCAGAATCATTATGGAGATACATCTATGGTTTTCTACCTGTGGACTTTTCAGTTCTATTTTGGTTAGTATTATACAACTCCCTCCATTCCTTTTTCTCTGTCCAGTTAGGAGGAAATTTTTTGTTCCTATTTATCTGTCTACTTGTGTCTTGTATTTAGCATTAGTATCAATTCTACCGTTTAATTGGGGTAGTAATTAATGCTCCACTATTTATCTTATAAAATAAGAGAGATACAAGGTAATATTAGGAGTTCAAAAATTATTTTGATGAAAACAGAATAATCATTTTATTCCTTAATATGTGTAGTTTACCTTTAAGTAGAAAGTTAAATAGCCACGGAGGGAGTGTTATTGAAGCTTCTTGTTCCAGTATGCAAGGAATTTCAACCCCTTACTGGAATGGCCATAGAGCCAAACACTTCTTAGATTTTACATGGCTAGCATAACTCATGGTATATTACTCTCCCTGCATGGAATAGACTTGTAACGTTATGCATGTGGAATTTGCATGCATTTACTTGTGTATCTGTCTGAACTCTGTATACTTATGCTTGTTTTTTCTTCACTCCTCCCCCCCCCCCCCCACACACACAAGACACGTTGCTCTTTCGTTCTTCCCTCTGAATTTATATTCAAAGACTAATTTGAAATGTAGGTTCATCTCATCACCTTGTTGCGTAGTTTGAAATTCAGTTATGTTTCTTTACTTCTATTTCAGGCTTTGTTGCCTTTTGCTTTGAGTGACTTAAATGATTTTCTTAACTAATGAAACGAAGCCTTAGGTCATAATGTTGCCACAAATCATAAACTGTTTTTATTAAATGAATTTGATTACATATGCCTCTATTGTTTTTCCCCTTTACTTGAGCAGATCATCCCATTTGCAGTACTGGCCTCCTGCTAATGCTCGATAAAACCTATCCCTACAGTAGACTGGCCTCCCATCAGCAGCCTCAGCTGCAGCTGCCGCTAGATCATCGTCAGTTATCACCTCTACAGGCAATTTAAGCAACTCCTCCTTTCTGCAACATGCATTAAAAACTTTCAGTATCACGGTGAAAATAATCTGGAAGATATTGCATGATTTTCATATGTCTTTCCCTACCTTAGGTTGAACTTTGTGTTAACCTTGGGAGCTTGAGTGATTGATTTATTCTCTTGAACGGTAAAGGTGGTTTGCATGAAATTCTCCACTGGTGTTGCAAAGATAAATAGCACAACTCCAGTAACAAGTAAGGCTCCTGTCCCAACTAGAGTTTGCTTCAGCAAATTAACAACTGGTTTAACCTGGAGTCATGGATTATATGTGAATCATACTGACTGCAAGAAATCAAGTTTAACATATTGCCCTTCTATCCCACATCCAAAAATTTTCTGTATATTGAATTCATGCAATGCAATGATACTTTGCCATGTCTAGTACCTTATAAGAGCCCAGCAATCTATCACGAGCTAGGATCTGCAAAGAAAGCTAAGTTTTCAGTTTATAGTGCCTGAAATTAGAAATGAAGCATGCCACCGGTTCCTTTAGTCATAATATTTGTCTGCACATTTCAACTACACTTTAAGACATATCCTTCAGGCTTCATGTTCATTTATTTTGAGCATACTTGAGTACTAGTTGCTTAATCAAGAAGTATCTCTCTAATAGTTTGATAGGAAATAACAGTTCCTAACCTATTATTTGTTTGCCTTTAGGTTGTTTCGTCTGTTCCATCTTAATTTAGCCTTTGCCAATGACACTGTCTTTAGCTAAAAGGGCCAGTAGTTGATATTTTGTCCAAGTACCTTGTGCTAATTTCTAGAAACATCTAAAATCAACTTATTTACTATTCATTTGGGCATACTGTTGTCAAATATCCCACTTTAATGGAGCTATAAATATGTTGCAATTATGTACTCATGGCCTTGAATACCGTTTTACCCGTGTGATGTCTTCAGGGGTACTTTTGTTTTGTTATCCCTAGGTAAAGAAAGAATAAGAGGAAAAGGATAAACCTCAGGGGGCTTGACCCACATCTGTCCGTCGTACCACCCACTTTCTTCGTAAGGAATAACCGCTGATAGAAGCCTATCGCCAACATAACTCCAACCCTGCATTGTAAATCAGTTAAGTGCAGTAGTTATTTAAGTGTGAAGATGAAGCCATAGTTTTGCTTCTGCCACTCAATCATCGGGTATAGTTAATATGAAGGAGGAACAGATTGCACTAAGTTGAAAATGGAAACTCATTAAAAATTTATACTGCACTTCTTTTGTTTTTTCAACAACATAAAAGCATGCATGACTGCAAAAAGGAGTTCTGACTGACTCATATTTGAATCCTTGTTCTACATTTGCAATACGATTTTGTATACTCTACTGCCTTAATGATCCCATACTCCCCATTCCCATTATTGCAATGACTGGCATGAACAACAAAAAGAGGATTAGAACGCACCAGATAAATCCTCAAGACAATCAAAGACACAATGAAGAGTGTTCCTGTTCCAGCAGCTAGTAGAAATCTTAAAGGTTCCTGCAAAAGAACATTAACGCAGGCAGAAGGAAATTTTATGAGCCACTTGTTAAACATTTTGTTTGTGTGCAGCTCGCGTGTATCATTGGTATGTATACATCAAAATTCATGGTTGATTACTTAATTTGATATTTCAGTAATTATGCATATATACTTTCAACTTCTAACTTATTCCTTACTTTAGATGGATTGAAGCTTGCTGCTGAAATTGGCACTCCAAGAGCTATGAAGACTGCCAACCATAGACCTCCAAGGCGAAGGAAGAACGATCCGGGACCCAGTTCACCCCATGAATACAAGACTCCATTCTTCAGAGCTGAGTACTCGTTTACCTATTACACCGCGAGAGAGTGGGGGTTAGCAACTTAGCATAAAATGAAGAACCAAACGTGCTTTAGTGGAACAATCCTGATGACTAATAATCCATTATGACCCCTTCTCATGAACCGTTCCAGTTTATGTGTGTGAAGAGACATGTAACTCACTAGGTGGCATGGTGGTTTCTAACGGCTAGGTTCAACCTTGAAATTCATACACTAAAACTACACCATGCAATACCATTTTGATTTTTAAGATCATCCAAAGAAAGCAATTATTGCGAAAATTAGGCAGCTGTTTACACATACCGGCCTCTGCTCAAATGGGACTTCAATTTCCAACCCAGGATCCCAGCTACGGCCTGCGGATCCGCTTGTTTCGCCATCCATCTCATCTTTTATGGCCTTAACCTTAACGGAAATCCGTTGAGAAAATACCGAAGCTCTGCTACGATCATGGATGATCAGTGAACCATAACTATTACCTTGTTTGGCGTCTCTTGCACTCGGAATTATAGAGCAGTAGAAATTTAGAAATTTTTTTTGAATATTTTTTATTTATATATTTTATATTTCTATTTTATCATTGAAAATGAATATATGTATAATCATATCAACCCACTAAACATAATTAATTAAATTATAGTAAACTATAAAAATGATCATCATTTTCTTGTTCTTCATTTAGTGGTTCCAAAGTAGTATCCACATTTTAATTTTTTTATATTATTTAAGATGAAAATAATCAAATCAAATTTAAATGAACTAAAATCATTCTTTATAATTCGAATTCATTTTGTCCTACCTTGTGATGGGATCAAAAGTGGGCCAAACAAATCTCATTCTTCAAAAATAAATTGTGAAACTCTGAAGAAAGATTGAAAGGCATAGTTCATGACACAGTCATTAAAGGTGTTCAAAACTAATCCAAACCAATTTAAATAAACTAAGTCGAATTGAAAAAATGGAAAACCAAATAAATTGAGTCTAACAAACCGAAAACCAAATAAACTGACTCGAACAAACTGAAAACTAAAAAAACAAAATTATTTTATCAAATTGGTTTAGATTTAATTCAATATATTTTGTGTCTAATTTTTTGTAATTTATTCAATGTCTAGTTTTATATTCAATTTTGTATATAATTAACATAAAGTTAAAACGGAAAATCAATCCAAGTCAATCCGAAAAAAATTGGATCAGTTCACATCAAATTTCTTTTAATAAAAACAAACCAAACCAAATCAAACCGAAGTTATACAAGTTAATTGGATCGGATGACTTTATCTCTTAAAACCGATCCAATCCGCAGCACAAACACCTCTAACTGTAACGACCAATGGTAGACCCCCTCAACTTGGAAAATTTACGATTAATATTGTAAATTTTTAAATTTTGTATCCTCTCAACTTGTATTTTTTGACCCCTTGAAGTTAAATTTTAATATTTAGCTTCTTAATTTTATAATTTTGTGTCTACTATACCATTAAATATCGGCTAAAATTCATTCTTAAAAATACTATTTTTTTATATCTTTCTTTCTTTTTTTACTTTTTTTCTCAAAATTTTTATTTTTATTTACGTTAGACCCGCTAGTTCCAGGTCCTAAATCTACTACTGGTAATGACTGGCCTCAAGAAAACTTTACACTTAGACTTTTTTTTATCTTTCCTCTCCCCCTGTGGCACATGCTCACTTTCCAATAAAAAAATATAAATATTTATTAAAAGTCAAAATTTAAAATATAAGAATACAATATTAAAAGAAACGGTTACCAAAATAAAAACAAAAACATAACGTTGCACTCCAAACCACAAAAGCTAAAGAAAGTTCCTTCTGTTTCATATGAAAACGCTATATTTGCGATCTTCGCGTCTTCGAGTTGAATAAAGTCAGAGACACAGAGGCGTGATTGAGTGATCCAAATCGGGTTACATTCAGCCCAATTTTTTTGGACCGACCCTAACAAATTTAGGGCCAAATTGTTAGGGCTGAATTATATTTTTGTGAAAGTAGAGCCTTGTTCTTAGGGTTAGGTTTGACTAACCCCAGGGCCAAGGCCCATTTTGACAGTACTAAGTAAACCTAAGGGTAAAAGAAGTGTTATTAAACTCGGATCAACCCGGCCGGTTCGACCGGTTAATCCATGAACCGGTCATAGGACCGGTCCAGGTCATCAATCAGATCGGATCTACAATTGACCCGATCAAGAACTTGTCAACCCAGTCAAAAACCGGTTAACCCGAGCGGGTTTGGGGGTTTCGGGCGAATCAACGGGTCGGTGAACTATTGTCATGTTTAATGAGAAAAAATTTGAGAAAGTGGAGAAGTGGGATTCAAACCCAACTCCCCATGTTTATTAAAGAAGTAGCATACCACTAGAGCACAAACTAGGAACTAACATAAGTTCAATAATCAATAATTATATTATATAATAACGAAACTTTTATATTTAAAATTCTTTTATATTTATATCATAAATACCAATTCTAATATTTATATACTATTTAAAAAATATTTCATATATGTAATTCAATTTCAAAATATTGATATGCTTTAATCAATAATATGAAATTTGGTTTGTAAATTTTGTTTAAAGTTACAAAATTTAATATGATACTTTTTTTATGCTCTCTAAATTCGAGTTATCAAATATAGACATAAAATTAATTTGTTGGTTAATATATTTATTTTGGAAATTTTGTTTATGTTTGATTTTAACAAGTAAATTTTAAAATATAAACATGAGATTCTTTATATATATTTTAATTTATAGATACATATCCGAGTCAACAGTAATCAATACGAATCAACCCAGTAACTCAGTATTTCGACCGAATCAATCTGTGACCTGAGTCTGATAACACTCGATAAAAGAGTAATCTACCAATAAAATTAGGCAATGTCTATTATTTCCCTTAATAGGAAATGAAGTGATAATGGTTATTTTTTTTTAAGGCTTTATATCGGAAAAATAAACAAGCTAATGCAAAAGAAATTGAAGATATTAACAAGATTATCACCATATAACTTCATACATCGGTTACTATTATTTAGCCAATGTTAAAACATGATGTAGAAAGCTAGTTTTTCACTAGTCAAAATCTGGGTGCTCATACCGGCGGTTGTTGAACTTGAATGGCTCGAGTTCCCAATAATTCTTAGCATGACTCATACTAAGGGGAAAGGATTATAAATATCCTTAAATAGGACATTGACATTATTACTCCAAATATCTAGCTCTCAAACACCAAACCCTATCAATCGAACTAATTGCAGAGTCATTCCCCTTGAATAGATTAAACTTGTGCCTTACCAAAGGCAGGTCATATATACAAGGCCATACATACAATAAACATATTAAAACTATCCATTTATTGTTTGCTAGACATAACTACCTCCCTTTCATAATTAACTACACATAAACATAAGGATATTTTCCCATAGCTTTTTCTTATGCAACAAACATGGTGAATATACATTAACTACAAATACCAATTCACTGGTAGTACTCATCCAATTATCGCACTCTCATAATTCTTATTTTTAGTATTTAAAATAGTAAGTTCGCTTGAACTTTTATAATTTAATGCTTAGGTGTAATTACTAAGTAAAAATATATTTGTAAAAATATTATGTAGGTAAATTAATAGTGACGTTTACAAAAAAAAGAAAATGCAATTTTTAGTTTAGACTATTTAAATTCTTGAAGCCTCGGTATTTAACATAACATATTGAGGGTTTTTGGTATTACCATTCGTCAACTTCAATGTAGAAAGACAAGGGTACTATACAACATGATATTGGCTTATGTTCCGTCTACGTATCTGTTCTCAATATTCCACCTCAGTTTTCTTATGTTCCAATTGAATTCATAGCAACATAGTATGATAAGTCCTAGATTTGGTCATGTCAGTCCATGAAACATATATATTAAATATTTTTGAGGAATCATGCTATATTTCTAACTGGAAAAATATGTTTTTGTTCCACTACAATAGCAACATTGAAGAAATCTTATACCTATGTGTATTCTTGACTTGAATTATTACTAATTCAATGCACTTATAATTTAAGGCAAATCTTCTTTCTTTACATAAATTTAACGTCTTGTTATGTTCTAATAAAGGAAGGGAGTTTGTTTTACAAATTACAGCAACATCATGAGAATGCTGGGTTGAAAATGAACATTCTTACATTTGGTAGTAAATAATAAAAAAATATTCTTAGGTAAATTTTGTTCCCAGGAATCTATATTCCTATGATTTTATAGATTTTCATTCCCACCTAGAAAGGTGGGTATCTACATTCCCATGACTAAGTTAACAAATTTTTTTTTGTCTAAATCTCAAAATTACCCTCACAATTACCCGCCTAAAATTTTTATGCTCCCTCCAATTTGCTTTATCCTCCCAATTAACATCGGCTCTTCAAATTATTAGTATGAGGTTGGACATACATTTTATGACTTTACAGGTTACGAAATATTTTATATCTTTTTATTATTTTAAATAAATTACCACATATTTTGTAAAACTATGATTTATTTTCTCATTTTAATTAAAATTGTTCAGTAACATATAAAAAATTTAAGTGATAAAAGTTATTTTGATTTAATATGAAAAAGTTGAACTAAAATTTTAATAAATAGTTGATGTTATTTATTTTTTAAAACTAATTATATTACTAGAAATAATTTTTATAAGACATGAGACAACAAGGGTATTTTAATAATTATAACTTATATTCTCAATAATATTTGTTATACACCAAACACATATTTTAAACATTCCTAAGAATTTCATAAAATATTCCTAAGAATAATAATCATCAACCAAACAAGTTATGTTAAATACCTGGGAATGATATTCCCATGAATGTATTCCTGGGAAAAGGATACACGGGAATGTATTTTCAAACCTTGAAATAAACGCTCCCTAAGATGCTTTATTCTTCAAATTTTTATATATTATAGTTCAATACATGTATCTTTATGTAAATTTTATGAAAAAAAAGATTTTTACTCACGTTTTTCACACTCATTTTATACTAATGGTTATATACGTTGAAATATCTGGTTACACACGTAGAAGTTTTGTTGAATTTTTATTTTTACGTTATAATCACATATTTCTACAAGTGTAACCACCAAATCCGAAAAAACACTGTAACAAAAAAAATAACTAATGTAACCACTTTTTAACGTACGTAATCAACGAGTACAAAAAACTTTAAGTACAAAAATCAAAACTCAAATTTTATAAACTTCATCTTCTAATCATTTTAAAAAATTTGTATTCAAAATTAATTATTTCCATCGTTTTCACTTCAGTGTTGTTGAGATAATATTATGATATATTGTAATTGATTTGTAAATATTCTAATTAATTTGGAATTTGATTTGATAAGATATGATTTGATTTGTTATAATTACGACTTGAATGGTTAGAATTATTTTATTCATTATTCAGATTATATTTTTCTTATTAGCATAAGCTAGCTCACCTATAAATAAATAACTTATTGTGCAAACTAAACATATTTAAAATATACAATATTTTTTACTTTCTCTCTTTTGTTCTAACATGGTATTAGCCGCTTAGGTTCCGATAGCTTTTCACACCTTTGGTTCCTTGGTTTCGTCCAATAAAACTCCATTGGCTTTGTTTTTCGTCTGGTTCTCGTGTTTGTTTTGTTCTGTCCAGCAATAAACAATTTCGGAATGATATGAAATTTTTCTAGACATTATCTATACGATAAATAGTTTCAATCCTACGGTAAATTTCATAAAAAAAACTTCCAAAAATAATTATTAACTAGTGTAAGAATTTGGTATAAATTACACCGGTATAATATATATATCAGTGGTTTGGGGTACGCGGATACATAGAAATCAAATAGTTTTTTTAGTGGGCAATTGGATTGTGTAGAACTATTTGATGCTATTAGGTACAGGTGGTCATGGAAATGGATTTTGGTCAATTATTTGATCCGTATATATTCTTGTATGCGATTGACTCAACTTTGTAAAAGGATCGGAGTATCCATTATACTCACATATTTCTAGTTAATAATATATTTTTTTGCTTATAAAAAAATTAATGGAATATCTTAGAAATTATTAAAAATCTAATAAATACTTAATTAATGTTTCCAATGTAATATTTGACTCTACCGATCAAAAAGATTAAATTGATTACTATAGGCATTTCAAAATAATCAATTTTTTTTTTAAATTTAACTGTCCACTTAACATAAAACATACGTATTAAAAAATACAATAATTATTTTAATTTTTATCCAATTAAACATGAGGATAATAGATAAAAATGCATTTAATACTATCTTAAAAAAATAAGTGGATAGATAATAGGTTTAATTGTAATTTTGGTCCTCTTTGTTTTCATTTGAGATGATTTTGGTTCCTCAAGTTTCAAATGGGCAATATTTGTTTTTTCTTTTAAATTAGACATAATTTCTAGTCAATTTATTGATAAAATATATTCTCAAAAACTATTAATTAACTATAATTTTTCTCCTAATTATTTCTAGTAAATTGTTTGAAACTTGTCGTTAATCTGAACAAAAATGGTTACTGAATTAATATTTTTTTAAATTTTTTTTTGTTTGTAAATGATTTTGGTCCCTCTGTCATGAATTTGAAGGAAAACTCTCATTAAATTGACTAAGAATTACAGTTAATTTTATAGAAAAACTAATGAAGGAACTAAAATTACCTCTTTTATTTAAAAAAAAAAAACCAAAATTACTCATTTTTAATGTTATCTTAAAAATACAAGTGGACACACAAATAATAACAAGTTTTTATTTAATACTTTTTTATTTATTTAATGAGATTAATGAGACTTAAATTGAATTACAATTTCCTGCTCAAAAGTAACGAATTACAATTGACTCCAGTCAAAAGTATAACGGTCACGTGGAGCAATTCAATGTGCCCATTATTATAAATCAATCCTATCCTCAGTTACATTACTCTCACAGTTTCACTAAAAAAAATTGTTGACTAATATGGATATGTTCAAGAAACCTCTCGTCGGAATTCTTCTTTTGATTATCGTCTTCTGTGATGTCTCTTCGGCGAGAATGGAGAAAAGTATAGAGAATAAGAAGAGTACTTACATAGTACTTGTGCGGAAATACCAAATGCCAGAAAGCTTCAATGATCACTCTGTTTGGTATAACTCGATACTGAAATCGGTATCTGATTCAGCGGAGACGATCTACACCTACGACAATGCAGTTCATGGTTTCTCAACAAGATTAACCAATGAAGAGGCGGAGTTACTGAAGAGCCAAACGGGGATTCTGAAGGTGCTGCCACAGAAAAAGTACAAATTAAGCACAACTCGAACTCCTCACTTCCTTGGGCTCGATAAAATCCCCAATTCGTTCGTAGGTTCAAATGGTGGTTCTGACGTAATTATAGGAGTCCTTGATACTGGCATTTGGCCAGAAAGCAAGAGCTTTGACGATACTGGGTTAGGGCCTATCCCGAGCAGCTGGAAAGGCCAATGTGAAACAGGTACAAATTTCACAGCCTCAAACTGTAATAAAAAATTGATAGGAGCTAGATTCTTTACAAAGGGTCATGAGGCTGAGGTGGGCTCCATTGACGAAACCAACGAGTTATTAAAATCACCGCGCGATGGCGAAGGTCATGGCACCCACACTGCAAGCACAGCTGCAGGGTCTATGGTGGAAGGGGCGAGCCTATTCGGGTTCGCTTCTGGAACTGCACGTGGGATGGCCACCGGCGCTAGAATCGCTTCCTATAAAGTTTGTTGGGAAGATACATGTACGGATGATGCTATATTAGCTGCAATGGACAAGGCCATCTCTGACAACGTCAATATCCTTTCTATGTCGCTTGGAACTACACCAATTGATTACGATGAAGATGTCACTGCAATAGGAGCCTTTTCAGCGATGGAGAAAGGAATTCTAGTATCATGTGCCGCAGGAAACGACGGTCCGAATTCCTCTTCTCTTCAAAATGTTGCACCTTGGATCACGACCGTAGGGGCTGGCACCATCGATCGAGATTTCCCAGCATACGTTAGTCTTGGAAATGGACAAAAATATCTTGGAGACTCCCTTTATAGCGGAAAACCTTTGCCTGCTTCTCCAATACCGATCATATACGCAGGAAACGCAAGCAAGGGACTTCCTGACGGGAAGTGTGGAGTGGATAGTTTGGATCCGAAAAAGGTTGCAGGAAAGATTGTTTTGTGTGACCGTGGAGATTTTGCTAGGGTAATGAAAGGGGCTAACGTGGCATCTGCCGGTGGTTTAGGCATGGTGCTAGCTAATAGGCCACAAGAGGGAGAGGAAATTGAGGCAGACCTTCACGTTTTGCCAGCAACTGCAGTGGGTTTTAAAGCTAGTGAAGCAATAAAGAAGTACTTGTTTAGTGATCCAAATTCGACAGCCACGATTGTGTTTCAAGGGACAAAGATTGGCATTGAGCCGTCACCCGTTGTTGCGTCTTTCAGCTCGCGGGGCCCAAATCCGATCACGCCACAGATCTTGAAGCCTGATATCATTGCGCCAGGTGTCAACATCTTAGCGGCGTATACAAAGCTTGCGAGTCCCACTGGTCTGGATTTAGATCAAAGGCGTGTAGACTTCAACATTGTCTCAGGCACATCCATGGCATGCCCTCACGTGAGCGGACTAGCAGCTCTGATCAAGTCAGCTCATCCAGATTGGAGCCCAGCCGCAATTCGTTCAGCACTAATGACCACGGCTTATACGGCTTACGAAAATGGAGTGAATTTACTAGACAATTTTGACAATCAACCATCGACGCCGTTTGCTTTTGGTGCAGGACACGTGAACCCCGTTGCTGCGGTTAGTCCAGGACTTGTTTATGATTCAACGGTGGATGATTATCTAAATTTTCTCTGCGCGTTGAACTACACAAGTGACAGAATCGAGGCAGTGGTGAGGAGGAAGTACCAATGCGACACAAGCAAAAGGTATAGTGTAACAGACCTTAATTACCCTTCATTTGCTGTGGTGTTTGAACCGGTAGCCGGTGTGTACAATGCAGCGGAAGTTAAATACACCCGAACTCTTACCAACGTTGGGGCCGTAGGAACATACAAGGCAAATGTTACAACGAATATCCCAACCATCAAGGTCTTAGTTGAGCCAGAAGTGTTGAGTTTCAACGAAAATGAGAAAAAATCATATACAATAACATTCACAACATCAGGTCCAAAACCACAGATTTCTCATGCATTTGGACGTTTAGAATGGTCAGATAGCAAAAACGTTGTTAGAAGTCCTATATCATTTAGTTGGAAGTAATTATAAAATTTTCAGCAAAATTGATCAATCTTATTTGTTTAATACAGTGGGTATGTTTATATACCTTTTTGAATAGTGTAATTCTTAATCTTTCTACTTCATGTTTCTATAAATCTTTTTATTTACTCATTAAAAAATATTTTTAATGCTTTTTATGATTTCAAAATTGAACGTGCATTTAATTTTATACTTTATATGATAATAGAAGAATAAGTAAGATAATTTTTAGAAGGATTTAGCATTACTCATTTGAATATAGCAAAATCATGTATTTAATAATTGGAGTTTAATGACAAATTAAAAGACGTTAGGCTTATGTTATAGGCTTAAGTGTAGTAGCAGGGTAAATTGCGATAATCCCCATTAGGTTTGATGAAATTATACTTCGCTCCAAATTTCATCAAAATTAGTACTCTACCCCATTTTGGTCAGTTAATTAGCATTTTTAGCTCGTCAATTTATCACATAAGTATTAAAAATAATTTTTAGTGTTAATGGAGGGTCTACAACTTACATATGTGACAAACCGACAAGACAAAAACATTAGCAGTATAATAGTTAATTAACATTTTTGCCTCGTCAGTTTGCTACATCAACCTTAAAAATAGTTTTTAAAGTTAACAAATAGACATATTTGTAGATGTGACAGATGAGAACGACAGAAATATTAGCTAGGTCAGCCATCAACAATCAACAGTTAAAGAAATGAGGTAGAGTACTAATTTTAGTGAAGTCTGAGGTAGGGTGCAATTTTCCCAAACTTTAAGGGGGTTATTGCAATTTACCCTATATATATAAGAATCATATAAGTTAAACCAAACAAATCCAGTCCAAATTAAACTTTTGTATACATATAAAATAAATCTTTTTCAATATAAGTATCTATGATACATATTACTCATATATATACATAAATATTTAATAAAACTAATACCATAGCTTATTATTTTTTTATAGTTTCATAATATAAATATTATCTTAATTTCACATCCTTATAATTTTATCACTCTTCAATCAATTTAAATTTGAATTTCATCGCTTTTATTTTCTCTTTACGTATTTTTTGGTGAAATTAATTTTCTATATTTTGAGTTTTATCTTTTGTATTTTAACTCATGTATACTTTTATATTCACTTTTGTATATAATTAACACAAAATTAAAACTAAAAATCAATCCAATAATCCAAAATAAAAAATATCAGATAGGTTCAGATTAGGTTTTTTCTTGTAAATCAAATCACACCAAACCAAACCAAAGATATACAAATTGATTGATCAAATAGATTAACCCCTCAAAATCGATCCAATTCTCACTGCGAATACCTCTGCTATTACTAATAATGAGTAATGACACAAGACAAATAAATCCACCAAAATGACACAACATATATAATAAATAGTAGTATTAGTTTTATATGAAAAAAAAAGGACTTTCGAATTGGTTATAATAATAAATCTTTCAAAAAAACCTATTTACCTACAGTTATTATTCACTCCATAAAACCTGCCCATTCAACTAAGGTTTATTTTTTTTTCTGCATAAAAAAAAACTAGGAATTTTTTGGTTGAATATATTGTAAATTTTATAAAGCCCTAGAATATTATTGATTTTTAGTAACATTTGAAAGTATATTGCTAAATTGCTTAAAAAACATTATATTGTCAAAATGTTAAAAATATTGTCAAAATGTTATTTTTGTACATTTAAAAATTTTTGGTAAATATTGTATAATAAAGACCATGTTGCAAAAAGGTTTTAGCAACATTTAAATTTTGTTGTCTAATTGTTAAAAAGTGTTATCTTTTGTATTTGCTACATTTTTTATACAAATGTTATATAAAAGTTGCTAATGGTCAATTATGTTGTATTGGAGTAAATAGTAGTTGCGGATAAATCATAACCTGAAATCTTTATACATAATCAACCACAAGAGTGGTTAGCTTAAATAGTGATGTATGAGATGGTTTCACATATAGATTTGACTCCCCACTTATTTTCTTGGGGCAAGGTAAGTGTAAGTATTTATTTTTTCACCTTTATATGGTATACATAGTATGTAAGGGTTACTAAACACTTACATACAACTTAAACCAATTAAAAAACTCAATAGGCTTACGATTAGCCACATCTTTGTGTGTCATTAAAAACATGTTGCAAGTATACAAATATGGTTAAATTGACACTTACTCGAAATAAGGTTTGATTTTATTGCAATTGATGAGGATATGTTCACGAGTAGACATCCATTAGTTATCAGTCAACCAAACTGATTTTCGGAGTTTACCACTTGGACGACTGCCGTTGTTATAACATCCCAAAAATTTAGTTTTCAAGTAGAGTGTGAAGTCTCTATTAGCGTTTCAAATTTAATTGCTATCTAGTCCTTATTAGTTCCTTTCATTTTTAATTAATTAGACCTTTTTATTAAATTTCATATAGTTAAGAACTTAGGTGCAATTTTTAATAAATTGCGTTGTGCTCACACAAACTATTTTACACTCACCCCCACCCAAGCATTCACTCACTTCATA
Organism: Cyamopsis tetragonoloba; assembly: GCA_037177725.1. Classification (NCBI taxonomy): domain Eukaryota; kingdom Viridiplantae; phylum Streptophyta; class Magnoliopsida; order Fabales; family Fabaceae; genus Cyamopsis; species Cyamopsis tetragonoloba. Next base: position 38,929,202 of record CM074120.1, on the reverse strand, counting down.
CATTCACACAATTATTTGTTTCTCCCTCAAAAGGAACCTCATGGAACTTTCTCTCCTCTCAACCTTCTCTTTCAATTCTCTCAAAACCTCCATGGAAGACCTCACTATCTCTCTAGATTTCTCACCCAACAACACTTCAAATCCTCTATGCAATGAGTCTTTCTTCATCATTTCCTTCTCCTTTCAACATGTGCATGTTGGATTCGGTAAAGAGTTCAAGAACAATGATAATGGGAAGAAGAATCAAAAGTGGATGGTGAAGAGAAAGGAAGAGGATATCATCGCAATTAGAAGAAAACAAGGCCATGGGCTTGTTAGAGGTGTGGGATTAGAGAGCTAAGGACACAATTGAGCAAGATCCAAGCTATGGAGTTTATGCCTCTAAGAGATAACCACAAACCCCACTTGATGAAGATCGATGAATTGTACCCCTTCCCCTTGATGCATGTTTGATTTGGGTGTTTTTATGATGATTGAATTGTGATTATATGGTGTTAATTACATGTTTGTTGTTTGATTTTGGATGTTGTGGAGTTGATTGATGAATGTGAATACTATATGGAATTCTTGAGTGAATGCATGTGTTATTAGGGGGTTTTGATGTTGAATTGCGGTTGGTTGTTAATTTCTAATTGTTTGAACATGTATGAGAAGAAGAATAACGTAACCATGGGAAAGTTGGAATTGGTGGAAATGGTGAGGAACAAGCAGAACTTTGTGTTCTGTATTTGTAAATTTTGCTACAACAAAATAATTTTGCTAGGGCGAAATTGAGACAGAACAGAATGTCAATTCTACGCTCTTGTCGCTGCATCGAAAGTAAGTTCACTCTAGTGAAAAGATAAAAGTGGAATTAGCTCTTGAGGTCTTCTAGAGTTTTAAATCTTGACGTTATCTTTCAAACGGAACTAGTTTCACCGAAATCCATTGAGTATAACTTATGTTAGAGCCTATAAACCAAAGTAGGGTCAAAACGGAAATGTCCACACCTGAGTCTGTTTCTAGCTTGAATTACACATAAAAGGAGTTTTCATCGCAATTAGCTTCCTTCATGGAAGATATAGATAATCATCTTATCTTTAAAATAAGACTAGAATCTCCTTATTTCATTTAGTAATTCTCTAGTTATGTCCCATAGATTGTAGGTAACTACAATGCCCTTTAAGTCCATTCTTGTGTATAAGGTGATGTTGAGGATTGTGTGTGTAATACTTGTTTGTTAGCTTTGCAAATGTTTTAGTAGGGTAATTTGGGACTTGATTGTGTTGAAATTGTGGAATTTAATGCATGAGTTTGAATGATAGTCTCAAATGCATGTTTATATTGTGAGTTCGATTTGAGATTTTGATTGGACAATCATAATGCATGTGATGAACTTGACTTTGGGAATTCATATTGCGGACTTGGATTGTTGTATTTTAATGTGCTGATACGAAAGAAAATGGGTATCAAGAATTTGTTGTGTATTAAGGAAAAACAGAGTTGCAAATCTCAGCCTTGGAAATTTTCGCTGCAGTGAAAATCATTTCTCTCCAACGAAATTCCAACTTAATACTTAACCAGTTCTGGGTCCCCTTTCACTGCAGTAAAAGAGTATTAACTCTAGCAAAAGACTAGAAACCTCATTTACCCTCTTATTTCCACCTTATGACTTGATATTTCTACAATTACACATACAAGAGACATGTTAAATGATTTAAACTAATCATATCTTACATGAACATGTGAGGTATTTGGAATTTTGTGAAAAATATCTTGGTTATAGGTAGCTAGGTTGTTCTTGATGATCACTTCTATGATAAAAACCTTCATCGTATTGTAAGGGTACAATGGGCAGATGATTCTGTGTGAGCATCCTTGTTGTGTGCTTCCCCTTTACCTGATATCTTGTTACGATGATTAAGTATATATATTTAAGGTTCATGGAGGAGTGCTTCCATGTTCAGGATGAGCTCAATTCTTCGGTGCCTTGCCAACACATTTGTGGTCGACCAACTCCTGTCATAAAACAACACAAGAGTTTTAAAACATGTGTTGAGTATTGTTAATTTTGATACTTTTATCTTGTTTCATATGTTGAGCTTTCATCAAATAGGGTGCTACAATTGTAACATATTGACAACGAAGAACTTCCCTTAACATCATTTTCTAGGTCATTTCTAAGACTAAAAGTTGATATCATGTTAAATATCTTAAAGTAGTCAAAGCAACAATAGCTAATCTCACGACCAACATAGTCGGTAGAGATAAATCTGTCCACTATAGCTTTCCGAGTCACCGCTCTCTTGTATGTGTCCATCAAACTAAACAAGTTTTATAAATTTGGCATAGTTATAAATTCGACAAAGTTGTTAATAAATACAAATTAAACAAGAAAGTAAGTAGGCTTAAACAAATGCAACAAAAACCGATGCCACGAATGTTTTTTACTAAACTTCAACCTAAAAGCATTCGTTTCTTCCATGCCATAAGGACATGCTAACATTCTGTATGCAGGAAAATCAATAATAGTTCACATTAAAAACTCGCATTAAAAAATTTTGCTTTGTCGATATATCATATGCCAGTGCACCATGATTCTAACATTGTTGAAGCTCATCAATTAAAGGTTACAAGTACACATTAATTCTTAATTACAATGGGATTCCTTAGACCAAAAATGAGACAAGTTAAAAACATGTAAGGTTTGGTCATACACAATTTAAGAGGAAGATTGTAGGGGACAATAATTACAGGCCAATATGAATATGGGTGTGATGCAGAAGCTTGAGTGTAAGGTGTAAATCCATTTACACATAAATCGAGTCTTACATTTCTTAGCTCATTGGAAAATGCAGGATAAGAATGATTGAAGTGCTTCCATGCTTCCCGTCAGATAGATGGCGAAGAACACTTATATTCTCATGATGTCATCTCATATAACTCATAGCCTTTGTGATGCATATAGTCTTAGCAATGCAGTAATGATACGAATATAAAACATTCTCTTCACTGAAACATCTTTATACCCATCTATTCTCTTTTAGGTGCAAACCTCAACTTGTTACAAAATTTGCATGCATCTAAATTGTTGTCTTCCTTATTGAACAACATTCAACCATCTGCGCAACAATCAATCATCTCTGCCTTTAATCCTAATTTGGCATCCAATCTTGTTGCTTCATAAAAATTCTTGGGTATATTATTTGTTGGTGGTGAAACAGTCATAAGCAATTGTACAAAGTAATTTACACACTTCTAAGGAATGCGATAGTTAGACTTTGCTGCCAATAGTTTAACTGAAACAGGTAACATTGATTTAGAACATACACCCTTCATATATTGATTGGTTAGTTGTCATCAACATATCATAAAACCTTTGACATTTCGTGTTTGACAACTCCTCCTCATTTACCGTCTCACTTATCCTATGCGGTGTATCATAAGCAACTGGCCTAAATAACACATTAATTACCATATGAACCTTCATATCAAGCTAATTATATCATCAACCCAATCTGGATTTCTTGACTCTTCACCAAGTTTAGTTTGAAACCAATATCCAACCTTAAAACAATGTTTGTACAAGTGAAATATGACTTCAACCTCCCCTAGAATTTTTATGTTCCTACACTTCACACATTAACATCTAATCTCTCCTTTAGATTTATAGTAAGCAAATTTCTTAGCCTTCCTAACAAACTCTTTTATACCATGAATAAATCCAGCTCTAAATTCATTCTTAGCGATGTCAATCCTATTATACATCCAACTACAATCCATGTTCTGTAATAAGTATAATGACAGTATTAACCCCTATAATAATATGGACATTTACCAAAATCAAGAAATTTTTTTTGACAACATAACCCTAATATATGAACATTTCCCAGTTTTTGTTAACAAAAAATAGAAAATATAATGGCCTAAATATTGACATTGCAAAAGCATAAAATCATTCTGATCAACATTTTCAAATTATAAACTAAATGAATATTAGAAATCTAAAAACCTATCTACTAACAAACATCAAACACATGCAAATCATCAGCCAGTCCACACAATCAAAAACCTATTGAGCTCAATATGGTTTCCACTAACAAACATTAAACACATGCAAATAAACCTAACTGTAAGCACACAACTAGAAACCTATTGAGCTTTGCTCTCCACTAACAAATAGAAAACACACATGCTTTATATTTAAGTAAAACTATATTCTGCTAAGTTTAACCTTCATTGCAAAAGTTAGTAAAATACTTACCTCAAACTCCAAAAACATAAGCTTCTAACGAAATTCAAATGCGCCATAAGCTCAAAGCATAACAAAGCAAGCACAACCTACAAAAGAACAACTCCTAATTAATCATCATCGATCAATATAACATCAATAACTATGTCACAATTTAAACATACTCAATTTTAATTCAATTCAAACATACTCAATCCTAATCTAATTCAAACATACTCAATCATATTCTAATTCAAGTACTCAATTCTTATTCAAAAATACTCAATGTAACATACTAAATAATTATTACTCAATTCTACTATCCTTTTGTTGGTGTTCTGCACGTTGGGACACCAGATAGCTATGTTGGGACGCGCTTTTGACAGCTTCTTGTTGTTTTCATGCATTTTTCATGCCATTCTCCAAATGTGAAGCTCTAAAACTCCATAATAAAAGGTCCTAAATCAAAAACAAAGCTCCTAAACATCATGCAACCATGTTGGATTGAATTATTATAAATTGACAAGATTAGTAAACACTAAAAAGTCTTAAAAAAACTTGGAGTCTTTGTTGCCTCTAATCCATGCTCACATCATGTTTCCTACACAACTTTAACTCCTCTTCAACCCATTTCCCGTCTCCTTTGCATTCATCGACCTATCACATGGTTGGATCTCCAAGCATCACTATTATTTAAGCAATATCGTAACACATGCTATTTTATGTTAGCACAATAGATCATTTAAAACTAAATTCAATCAACATCATATTCCATGCACTCAAGCAATATACAAGCCAAACCTAAAAGGATACACATCAACAAGTTGTAGGATGAGAGTTTAATTTTTCGATTACCTAGTATCTCTTATTTCAACTCCTTCCAACTTGCCCCTTTATAAGTCCCTTGAGTTCTCTCCACTTCTACCTCATTGTTCTTCTCTTCCTCTTGACCCTTAATTTCTCTTGATCCTAGCCACAATCAAACATCCTTGTCAAAAAGGTTGTGAGAGTGGTGAAGTAGAGTGGCTTGCATGTCTCAAATGAGAATTGAAGAGATGAAATTTCTAGAGAGAAGGGAGAGAGTGGTGGTGTGCATGGAGAGAAGAGAAGGAGGACGAAAAGAAATTCTAATTTCATATTGTGAAAAGACTAAAAGGGCGGATGATGTGGTCTTGTGTCATGAAAGGGAAAAAATAAAATTTTGCTAAAATACCCTTGTCATGTGTAGGGTTGATATTTGGTGGTTGAGGGACCATAATGCGATATTTTGGTTATCTAAGTTTTTAACCGAACAAAATTCTAGGGTACAAATTAGGGGATATTACCGTGTATGTGTGAGAGTATGAGAGGAGTTAATACCAACCATCCAATTATAATTGATGGTTGAGATTTGATTTAAGGAAAACAATCTCAACCATTCATGTATGATTGTGTGGTCAAAATTAAATCCTCTTATCTCTCATACTCTTGTTAGACATGCCATATATATATAATAATAATAATAATAATAATAATAATAATAATAATAATAATAATAATAAATGGCTTAGGTTCAAATGACCCCGCACATAGCTTTTTATTAATAACGAATTTCACTGATCCAACTATTTAATTGAAAATTTATATGATATAGATTAACTATGAAAAATTCATACAATTTGAAATTTTGTAGGTATGTAATCTAGCGAAAGAAATTTATTTATATTTTAAATAATGTAGTAGATGTTCAAACAAAATATTCCGATAATATATTAAATAGTTTTTAAATTGTATGAATTTTAATATGGTTGATCTACGTCATATATATTTTCAATAAAATGTTAGATTAGTGAAATTCGTTGTTTATAAAAAGTTGTGCGCAGTGTCATTTACTAACTTTAACACCTTGGTGTCATTTGAACCATATATATATATATTTATATATATATATATATTGAAACCACTTTCACTTACTCCAATTCTTACACTTTTTAAAAACATTTCATCCAAGTTGTTTTTTCACGAAGTTCACCGTTAGATTGAAACTATTTATCTTATAGATCACGTCTACAAAATTTCATATTAATCTAAAATGTGTTAGTACTCCATCAATGTACTAAAAAATTAACATGTTTTAAAATATATGAAAATAACAAGTGTGTTGATGGAGTACTAAACGATTTTGGATTGATGTGAAATTTTATAAACATGATCTATACGATAAGTTGTTTCAATCTAATAGTAGATTTCGTAAAAAACAACTTTGGCAAAATATTATTAAGAGGTGTAAGAATTAATATAAGTGAAAGTGATGTCAATGAATTTTATTTCATATATATATTAGTTGGAGATAAGATTTCATGGGGCAAATTTTATATGAACTCTAGAATTTCTAACAAAGGGACATATATATAGACGAAGGACTACAGAACCTACCAGAAGCATAGAGAAACAAAAACATAAAGAGAGCTAATTGATCAACTGGAGCATTATCCATTCTTTTACAAAAGAAAAAAAAAATGTTTAGGGGCTTGATAGATTGAATTTGGTCAAATGCACCTTTTGATTATGTATTTCTTCTGGGTTACATTTTAGTGTTGTATCTCTTATAAACGTTTTATTTTGATCAAATCCATCAACTCCGTCATTTTAGTCCAACTTAATTCAAAACTACTTGTCGTTTTAGTCCCTACAACTTTATTTCACAATAAATACAAGTTTTTAACTCCTATAGTTACCAAATTTTGTTTTAGTTCCTTTAACTTAATTTTTTCTTATTTTATTCTCTGAAATTTTAATTTACTATTTTGGTATCTTGAAAAATGTGATAAAAAATTCAAAAAAACATTAGCAACTGAAAATAAAAAAATTTAAATTAAGTTTGACCAAAATGCAAAAAAAAAAAAGAAGAAAATTATAGGGACTAAAACAAAAAAAAATTGCCAATTTTGTAGCGACTAAAAAGAAAAATTTTGAATTAAGTTGGATTAAAATGAAAAAAATAAATTATATAGACTAAAAGCTTATTTAAGTCATATAAATATATATATATATATATATATATATATATAACACTTTGTTTTTTATATTAAAAGTCCATCTTAGTAGTTCCTGCATTTTTAAAAAAAAATTCAATTTAGCAAAAGATTTTAACGTTGTTAATTGTAAAATAACCGTAGGAACTAAAGTTTATAGCGAATCACAATCTCAAGGATCTATGTAACCACCAGAAATTTTATTGACTAATGTGAACATCCTTAAAAAACTTAGGGACCCATGTGCCCTTTGCTAGTTTATATTTTAAAAATAAATACATGAGTTAAATGAATAACCATTTTCAAATTTAATATTTCACTTTTAAGTATGTAAAATAATGAGTTTGAACTATTTTTTATATAGCTCATTTAGTACTTTAAAAGCAAGAGTCTAAATATCTGAATTGAAAGAATAGCTATTTTAAAATTTAATTTTTTTTATCGATCAAACACACACCTTATTACATTACACTACTACTTTTAAATCTATTCTACTAGGGATCAAACTCCGCACCTTACACTCCAAGAACGTCATGTGAGTCACAAGCTCTTGGCTTTAAAATTTAATATTTGATTTTTGAGTAAGCAAAATAATGAGTTTCAAAATTTTTTAAATAAGGTCATACAATTTAGTACTTGTTATGCATATTGGCAGTCGATTTGTTTCTTAACATTTACTTTGTAACTCACAAGCATTCAGAATTAGAAAATTAATAACGGATGCTATACTTTTCTATTTGTCATTTTTCATTTGTTTTAATATTAATTATTTTCTTATTATTGTACATATTAGAATTCTTCAAATTACATTATCTATTTAAATTAAGATATAACAATTTCTTAAAAATATTTAATGATTATTTTTATTAAGTTGATTCATTAAATTCTTAGACGAGATCCGTATAACTTGTTTTGGTGTTGTTGTTTGTACCAGTCATAAATTTAGGTAATATATATTAAAAAAACGAACAACAAAGCTATGTTTCACAAGGTGAACTCATGTTAATTGATACAATACAATCTCTTGGATGAAACTAAAGGGATTGAACTTCCTGTCGGGGAGAACAAAAAATGTATCAAAAGAATGAAAGGGGGAAAAAGATGGAGATATCAAAAGAGACTTGATGTGCTTTGAATTTTTTTCAGGTTGGGTAATTAACTTTTAATGTGTTATAATTTTTTTTATTACCAAAGATGAGGTGTTAGGTTTTTGCGACCTATCAAAAAATTACACAATTTTATTTGTACAGGTTTAATGTTGTTATACAATTCATTTCTTTATTATAAAAAATATAACTATAATATAATTGCAACGTGACGATTGACTTATTGTCATGATGATGATATGAAATCTCAAAACATATAATCTAGTTACAACAAAATTGAACGCTTGGTTTACACCAATCCTCACAATCTTTGTTGGACTCACATCGAGGCGGCCGGCCTGGTGTTGATCCTTGTGCAAAAGCTTGTTGCATTAAACCTGATTCAAAATCAAAGAAAATATAGTAAAATAAAATTATTCTTTAGGCTTGCAAAATGTTTTTTTTTTTTCAAAAACAATACAACCAACAAGTATAATTAAGAACTCATGAATTCTCAACTAAGACACTTATAAAAGAAGGAATAAGGGATATACCAGATGCAATGAGAAACAGGAACATAAAGAGAGCTAATTGATGAATTGGAGCCGTCTTCATTCTTTTACAAAATTAAAATAACTTTTTGTCGTAGGAGCTTGATAGACAGAATTTTTACTCACGAGTTTTCTTCTACTTTACTATGCTATGTACATTTCTTCTACTTTACTATGCTATGTACATAATTTATAGATGCAGTGATCATCATTAATTTCTAATATTAAAGAAGATCATTTAGGACCATTAATTCACATTTGCAGTTTGATTTTGACTTTTTCACTTACCTACTATGACTAAGAGTAATATATCTTTCGAGACTTGTGAGGGTGGTTTGTAATAGTCCCCGAGTTTAGTGGTTCACAATAGCCTCTAATATTGAAGTTCGTTATTCATTGTAGTCATTGACGTTACTTTATAATTAATGCCGTTAATTTTAGTTGACATTGGTTCATTTTAGTTCCTTTTGTTCATTTTAGCTCAAATGGGACAAGGAGAAGCTCTTGGAGCTTGAGAGGAGGGGGTTCAATCCCCGGTGGGAGATTTAGGAGTTAGATTTAGGAGTAGTGTAGTGTGGGGTGTGTGTTTGGCCGATCGAAAAATTGTTATTAATTGAAACTAACCGCATGGACTAAAGTGTATAACGAATCACAATATCAACGATCTATGTTAACATCCTTTAAAAACTTAGGGACTCATGTGCCCTTCGCTTGTTTATATCCTAAGAATAGCTATAAATAAATGAGTTAAATGAATAAACATTTTGAAATTTAACATTTGACTTTTGTGTATGTAAAATAATGAGTTCGAGTTGTTTTTTAAATAGTCATTTAGTACTTTAATTGCAAGAGCTTTAAATATTTGAATTAAATGGATAACCATTAAAATATCAATATTTGATTTTTAAGTGTCTTTTAGTAGTCGTGATTTGTATTTGTGGTTGATTTTGTCATTTTCACTTGCCTTCTATGACTAATATATACTAAATCAGTTTTTTTAATGTGTGTCTATGTGCACACCACCATGTGCACACGATAAGAAACTAATAAATGTGAATATTTTTTATTTTAAAAAAATCATTAGTTTCTTAAAATTCAAAAACAACAATATTTAATTTTTTGATAATTCAAAATATTTGTTAAAGTGTATTTGATGTACTTTATATTATTTTTATAGCCTCTTATTGTATTCTCTTGGCACACATTAGAAAAAGTGATAGTAAAATAAATAATATAAACAATACTTTTTTTTTTCTCATTTCTTCGATACTCCTTTTATATAAGGAGTAATTTTATTCTTCCATGGTGTTTTATTCATTCTATGATATTGAACTAAAGAGAAGAATATATCTTAGAAAATTTAGCCTTTAATATACATTAGGATAATGTTCAATTTCTGTTATATCATTAAGATAAATGTTGTTAGTTATATTTCTGTTAAAGAAGTTATTATCTCTTTGTTCTCTCTTGTATACATATATCTCCTTCTCCCTCTGTAATTATCAATCGATCAATAATAACAAAAAATATTCCTTTAGCTTCTATTCAATGTTCTCCTCTCTTCTTCACTAAACCCTTACATGGTATCAATCGCTTGAGATCTTGGGCACTCATGGCTTCCGTGTCCCACACCTTTGCTCCTCAGACCTTCTCCACCCCAATCTCTTGCAAACTCAGTGAGGATAACTTTCTGACTTGGCGCCAGCAAGCAGAAGCTACGATTAAGGGATACCGTCTCAAGAATCATCTTCTTGGTGATGAGTTTGTCCCTGCAAAGTATGAATCCGAAGAAGACAAGTTGAAGAACATAACCAGCGCTGCGTTTGATGATTTTGAGCAGCAAGACTGCCTCTTGAAATCGTGGCTGCTTGAATCCATGGAACCTCAATTCAAGGTTCGCATGGTGGGTTGTGAATTGTGCTTCCAAGTTTGGGGCACTCTTGAAACGTATTTTGCCTCGCAAACGAAGGCTCGTGTTAAGCAACTTAAGATTCAGTTGCGCAGTGTGAAGAAATCCACTGCTATCAATCTATACCTCCTCGAAATCAAAAAGATCGTGGACACCCTCGCTGCCATAGGGTCACCGCTGGATACTGAAGCACACATCGATGCCATCTTCAATGGATTGCCAGAGGAATATGATGGTTTTGTCACTTCTGTTCTGTCAAGATCAGAACCATACTCTGTATCTCAAATAGAATCTCTTCTCATGGCCTAGGAAGAACGTCTTGAACGTCACAAAAGGAACGACTCTCAGGTAATGCAGGCTAATCTCACTCAAAATTCCTTTCAGCAAAAGAAATCTGGTTTTTCCCAGGGTCAAGGTCGAGGCTGGAACAACAATCAAAGTAGAGGAAACTCCAGAGGCAGAAATAGAGGAAGAAACAATTTGAATCAAGGAGGACGTAGCAGAATCATCTGTCAAGTTTATGGTAAACCTGGCCACATTGCCTTTCATTGCTGGCACTGGTTTGATCAGCAACTTGGTGAACCAAATCTCAATCAACAGCAGAATTAATCTACATCGCAGAACTCAAACACAAGTATGCAAGCCATGGTAGCAGCACAACAACACCCAGTTTATGATGATTCTTGGTATCCTCATTCAGGAGCCACCAATCATCTAACTCCTGTTATCAACAATCTCTCCAACAAAACTGAGTATCATGGCCAAGAACGAATTCATGTAGGCAATGATAATACTGTAGGTATAACTCATTCTGGTTCCTCTCTTGTTAAATCTGATTGTAATTCTACTATACTGCATCTTAGAAATCTGTTACATGTTCCTGACATTAATAAAAACCTGCTCAGTGTTTCTCAATTCTGCAAAGATAACCATGTTTTCTTTGAATTTCATGCCAATAAGTTTGCTGTCAAATCTCAGGTAACCAAGACTCCTCTTCTGCAAGGGAATGTTAGGAATGGTTTATATGTGTTTGATCAACTCAACATGCTGCCTGCTACTTCTTGTGTTGCTTGTCCTCCTACTGCCTTGAATACAATAAAAATCCCTTCTAGCTTTCATATTTGGCATCATAGGTTGGCTCATGCCTCTGATAAGATTGTGAACATCACCACTACCTTTTTCTTCTAAGAATAGATAAAGAGTGTAGGCATCAAAAGATCAAATGTTTTTCATGACAGAATTTGATCCAAGAAAGGAAAAACATAGGTGCAACCAGATGCAAGCGATGATAGTTACATTTTTCTTTTTCATTTAGATCAAGTTCTTTATAAAAATACTTGATCTTGACAATTTGATAGCTCTACTATTCATCTAATCGTAGAAAATGAAGGTGTTGTGGTGGTCAATATCAATTGATGAGTGAACGTAACCTAAGAGTAAATTTACTACTCATTTAGAAGAAACACTAAAGAAATAACCTATTTTTTTTTAATTTTTAAAAGCAAGAGCCTAAATAGCTTCATTGAATGGATAACTGTTTTAAAATTTAATATTTTATTTTTGAGCATGCAAAAAATAATGAGTTTGAAATATTTTTAAATAAGGTCATTTGATACTTGTTATTCATATTTGCGGTCAGTATTTGGCTTAACACTTCACTCGTTACTCACTAGCATTAAGAATTAGAAAATTAAATAACATCTCATTTTCTATTTGTTATTTTTCATTTGTTTTGAATTAATTATTCTCTTATTTATCTTTATTAGAACTCTTCGAATTACATTATATATTTAAATAAATATATAACAATCACTCAAAAAAACAATTAACTATGATTTTTGTAACGCCCTTATAAAAATAACTCAATATTTAATTTTTTATTACAATAATTTCAAAAACACAATAACTCTTATAATATAAAGACATAACTCAAAATTACATCTTAAGACTCGGGTCAACTTAACTCTTTCACAAATTTAAATCAACAAAAGTCGGTTGTACATAAATAACCTAATACTTGTATTCCTCCCTAGGTTCTAACTTCTCAAGTCTTCAAATATGCGAAAATACTACAATCGTGAGACATATCCAATGTATATCTCAATAATAACTTGGAAGCCAAAAACTCAATACTTTCTGCCAACTATGCTGAAAAACCTTTTAAACATGCACACATGAAATTTATAACCATGATGTCACAATACAATTCATCAAATCACACGTTCACTTAAAATAAAAATAATCATTTCGCATCATCATAACCATCAAAGTTTTATTTTACTTTACTTTCCCTTATTGTGGTCATCATAACCATCAAAGTTTTATTTTACTTTACTTTCCCTTATTGTGGTAGTTCAGTATCTTAGTTAGAATTTGTCGGCAAGGACACCATTATTGAGATCACTTGTTCTTGGAAGCGTCCTTCCAACCCTTCTGCCACCTCGTATACCCTTACCCACATAAACTTAAATCCAAGAAAGGTAAGACTAAGAGTATTTGTTCCCATTATATTTCTTTCACAAGATTACTTCAAGTGAAGAGGAAATGGAGAATTCTTTCCACTTACACATATAATCACAATATTCCTCTTTGTGATTGAGGATGGGCACTGTAAACATGAAATTTGGCAAAAAGCCTCAAAGCCTTTACCTATACCTTTAATTTGGGATGGGAATTGAATGCAAGAATTAGAGGCAATAGCAACAGAAGAACTCATCGATTTGAAAGTGTGCAAGAATTGAATGCAAGGATCAGAGGCAAAGACTGTGACGAGCGAGAATCAGAGTGAGAGATGCGAGAACCAGAGCACATTAGCAAGCGAGAATCAGAGGACAGCGGTGAGCAACGGAGGCAGCGAGAAAGATGTGTGAATCATAGTGAGGGGTGAGAGCGAAAAATGGTGAAAGCATTTCCTTTATTTTTGTTTTTTTCATTTAATAAAACGGAAAGCAACTTGATGGATTGAACAAAAAGGCCGCCCTCCAAAATCTATCCTTGCTAACATTTTTTCCAGTATGTGTTACAAAAATAGACATGTTAGTAAGTATTGCCCACACTTTTAGAGATGTTAGCAACTGAATGTTTTGAAAAGCGTTGTGTGTAGTAGTGAGGTGATGGTCTACAACACGCCAAATCGCCTCACAATTGTATACTCTTCCTCATTCGGAGTTTTGACATTCTGGTTTCTGGATTAAAAAGATTTGATTGAGGAAGGCCACAACACCAAATCTTACGTTTACGTTCAAGTTCCGCTACAATTGACATTACTAATCCTATGGATACATATAACTCTTTTCCTTGTGCTCTTTAGATCTATTCTATAGTTCTATGTTCTCCTTTTGTTATTGAATATTTTATTTAGTTTTAATTAAGAATATTCCAACACAAGTAGCATCCAAAAAAAGAATTGGAACTATCAAATCCATTGAAGTTATTGATAGGTTTTATCCTTTAAAATCACATTTGCTAATAAATTCATGCGGCACAACTTTCAGCAAGACGACTGTAAACTCGAGTGTTTAAATAAAAAATATCCTAGTTGGAAAAAATAATCCAAAAAGCACTTCATTTGGCATACATAAACAAAGTTGGAAAATTTTTTAAAGAAAAGAGAATCTAAGAGAATTTAATTTTCCTTGCCTCTAGCTAACACAATTTCAATAACCGGCTTTGCTTAATATAATAATATACCTCTTTACACTTTCCACATCTAAAGTATATGTTGGTTTAACATGATTACCCACCAATTACTTTGTATCTTAGTTTTTAACTCTTTTATGTATTCTGGGTTCTTACTCTCTCTGATCATTGCAATTTTTCAGTAGAGGAGAAGAAAAACGATGCATTTGTGGGATCCATAAATTAGATGGGATGCACAAATGCATTGATTCTTTCTTACTCATACTACATAGAATCTCTTCTCCTGTATTTTTATGAGTCCTAAGCTTTGGATTCTTCCACAGTATGCTTTGAACAAAACCTTGACTGCCAAAACAAAAACGCCAAGCTCGAGGGAAATATAAGAAAAATAGAAAATGCAAGTAGTTTCAAGTTTGTGAGAGATTATATATAAATCTACGCCTCATCACATTCACAAGCAAAGGGTAAATTCTGCTTTTAATTAACCAGATCAATTTGTGAGTCTATGTTTGTAGGATCCGTGAATTTGAAATGTGCACTAAGAGCATTTTCTTTAACTTCCATTTTTCTTGTTTTCAGAATGCTTATGATTACATCAAGTCCTCCCAATTCAATCAAGTTCATATTTAGTTTGGTTTCTAATTTTGGCAGGTTAGCTAGTATAATAAATATCTAGCAGATACAAAACATCAATCAAGAATAGAGATCAAATTTGAGCTCCTAAAACATAACATAATATAACTAAAGCAAAATGAGCTAAAAGTTTTCACTGAGCAAGAAACTTTAAGCTTCATTAGAGACTAGTGGGCAGTGTAATACATTTACCACAATTTGTAAGCAAATAAGTGAATGCATCTCTAAAAATAAATATCATATTTAGACGCAAATATGAAAATAGTTCAAATTATTGATTGAGCAAAGAGAATGAGAGATACCAGTCCATCCAAGTGAAGAGCCAATGAAACCTTATTTGAACTACAACTTATTCCGAAACCTACTAAAAGGGACTTTCTTTAGCAGAGTCAGAAAAGAAGGTCAGAGAGAAGAGGGAATTCAGACAGAGGAGAAATTTCTTTAAAACTTTTCTTCATACCATTTCATTACTCTCAGCAGGAATATATGCCAAACAGTTACAACGGAAACATGGAAAAACTAAATGCAAAATGAAATGGAAAATAACAAACATAATCTCATGAAAATCCTTTTGCTCTTATCAAAGATCTTTCTAAAGATTCAGTACACGAAATCTCTAAAATATCATGGGACCTTTCTGACTCTCATGGGCCTGTCTCTGCTATCCTCATTCACTCCCTCCATTGGGCTTGGTATTGAAGTATCTGATGCAGCAGTTGTTGGGCCAGGTTCATGGGCCATAACATCTCCCCCCAGGTCAGGAAGCACCTTGTCCTCAAGGTGGAATTGAGCCTAAAGATTGGACCATGGTTCCCAAGTTGAGTCTTCAAGGGGAACTCCTAACCATTGTACTAACACCAACTATCGAGGTGGAAAGATAGAGATATCCCATTTGGAAACCAAAAATGCAACTAGTTCCAGAACAAGTTGGTTATCCTCGAAATGATATGGGAGAGGGAGTGAGATAGCCGGCAGAGGACCCACATGAGGACGGAGCAGACTGATGTGGAAGACGTCATGGATTTTGGCGGTTGAAGGGAGTTCAAACTGATAAGCCACCGGCCCAATTTTAGCTTTGATTTTTTACGGACCGAAGAGCCGTTTCTGAAGCTTCCCCGAGTAAGATCTTGTAAATGAAGATTGACGTTGAGGTCTTAGACGAACGTAGACCCAATCACCTATTGATAGTTGAAGATCGCAACGATGTTAATCATCCCATTTTTTTCATCTGGTCCTGGGCTTTCTTCAGATTAGATTGTAGCTTTTGTAAAATAGCAGCGCGAGATTGTAATTCCGTTAGCACGACAGCATTGGATGTATTAAAGGCTAAAAAATTTGGTATTGATGGTGGCGGATGACCAAACATTACCTCAAAAGGAGTCAGCCCAGTAGAAGAGTTGGTGGTGGTGTTGAAACACCATTCTGCCCATGGAAGGAATTTGCCCCAAAGGGAGGGATGATAGTGAACAAAACAACAAAGATACTGTTGTAAGATCTTGTTGGTCACCTCAGTTTGCCAATCAGTTTGTAGGTGGTAAGTTGTGGACATGCGCAACTTAGTTCCACTGAGCGTGAATAGTCCGCGCCAAAAATTACTCAAAAAAATTTGATCACGGTCTGAGATCAGACTTTTTGGAAGGCCATATAATTTGCAGACTATGTTGACAAATAATTCAGCAACAACAGGAGCAGAGAAATCTCTGGGCAGCATACCAAAGTGTGCGGCTTTAGAGAAGCGATCAACGACTACTAGAATAACGGTTAACCCCACGAAAGGACGGAAGGCTCACAATGAAGTCCAATAACAAATCCTCCCAGCATCGTGAAGGAGGTTGGATTGGTTGTAGCAACCCAGCAGGTTTGTGTGCTAGAATTTTAGTTTGTTGGCAGGTAATGCATTGAGTGAAAAATGTATGAACGTCTTATTTCATACCATTCCAATGTAAATTGGCTTGAAGTTTACCAATGGTAGAGGCAATGTCACGATGACCCATGAAAGGTGTGCAGTGAAATTCCTGTAACAACAGGGGAATCATAGTAGAGGAGCGAGGAAGCCAAAGTTTTCCCTTGTATAGAATAAAGTCCTGGAGAAGGAGAAATCTGGATACTTGAAAGCTGCTGATTGGATCTTGTATTTTAATCCCAAAAATTCTTGGTTGCTGGAGAGAGAACTTTAGAGATCATTGAGGAAATCCAATTGTGGAATGGCCAGGGCCAGAATAGCTGGGGAATCAACTTGAACAGAAACAGTATCAGAAGTCAAGGTGGTACGGGACAGGGCGTCCGTAGTGGCATTACATTTCCCGAGTCTGTATTCAATGTCAAAGTCAAACCCCAACAATTTGATTAAGTGGTGTTGCTGCTCCAGGGTTAAAATAGCCTGATTAAGGAGATCGCGAATGGCCTTTTGATCAGTTTGAATAATGAAACGACGTCCCAAAAAGTACTGACGCCATTTCTGCACCACAGTAGTAATGGCTGTGACTTCTCTGATATAAGTATAAGAATGCTGCATCTTGGGGCAGAATTGTTTACTAAAATAAGCCACCAGGTGCCCATTTTGAGAGAGCACAACACCCATTCCGAAGTCAGACACATCTGTTTGAATTGTAAAAACAGAATCGAATTGAGGAGCAGCCAAGACAAGGGAGTGAAGTAAGGCTTCATTAAGTGTGGTAGAAGCCTGTGTAGCTGCGTCAGACCAAAGGAAATTGGCCTTTTTTAGTAATTCGGTCAGCAGATGGGCTATGGCTGCATATTTTGAAACGAAACGTCGGTAGAAACCGGTAAGGCCCAAGAGTCCCCGTAATGATCTCACTGTGGTTGGTTGAGGCCAATCAACTACAGCTTGTAATTTAGAAGGGTCAGGCTGAATTCCCTTGGAAGATACTATGTGGCCCAAATATGGAATAGATTGCTGAGCAATTGAGAAGTTAGAACCATGTAGTTTAAATTCATTATCAATCTACAATGGAAACGTGGTTTCCAAGTGGGTTAAGTGATCATCCATCGTAGGATTGTACACCAAAATATCATTGAAGAAGACAATGATAAACTTCCGAAGGTATGGTCTGAATAGGTCGTTCATGGTTGCTTGAAATGTTGAAGGAGCATTACACAGCCCAAAGGGTTTGACCATGAATTCAAAGTGCCCACTATGAGTGCGAAAGACTGTTTTGTGGATGTCCGAGGGAATCATGTGGATCTGGTGAAAGCTCGAAAGTAAGTCAAGCTTGGAGAACTAAGTGGCGTGGCCCAGTTCATCTAGCAAATCATCAACCGTCAGAATAGGGAACTTGTCCTTGACAGTAAAGGAGTTGAGAGCTCGGTAATCGATGCAAAAACGTCATTGCCCATCTTTCTTCTTGTCTAGTAAGACAAGGGAAGAGAAGGCACTGGTATTGGGCTTAATGAATCCTAATTCAAACATCTTTTGGACCTGTAACTCAATTTCCTATTTTTGAAAATGGGGGTATCGGTAGGGCCGGACAGTTACCAATGGTATGTTGGGAAGGAGGTTTATGTAGTGATTGGTGAAGCGTGGTGGGTGTAGTTTGGAAGGTGGGTGAAAAAGGGTTGTGAAACGGTGAAGAAGAGTTTGGATGGATGGGTTTGTATGGGAAGGTATATCAGGTGGAACAGAGGACGTGAGGGAATAGTATTGTGGGTCTATGGCTAGGGATAATGTGAAGAGTTGTTCAACACCGTCAGTGTGGTGGAGGGCGGCGAAGCTGGTGGGCTGTTATGGGTTTTGGGTTAGGGGTAGAGTTGTCGCAAAGGTCAACCATTTGGTTATTCCACATAAAGCGCATATAAGGTCCAGTGTAATCCATGACAAAAGGGCTAATAAGGATTAACCATTCAACACCCAAAACCAGGTGAGTACCAGATAATGCAAGCGAATATAGAGTAACAGGAATCTATAAGTTAGCTAAAGTAAAATGTGCTTTGGGACAAAATGTAGAACAGGGTAAGCAATCACCATTACCAACCATGACGTGTAGTTGAATGGGAGTAGGTTCCAATGGCAGATGGAGAAACTGAGCGACCCTGGACTGGATAAAGTTGTGAGTAGCGCCACTATCAACAAGGATTTGGACCTCGTAACCATTGAGGGATCCTGTGACACGGAATGTTCTGGGTGACCATTGTCCCGACAATGCATTGAGGCTAATGAGACCTGCCTCCAACGGAGTCTCCTCTGTCTCATGGGGGGATTTTGAATCAAGAGATGGAAGGTGGTCAGCAGATTCAGAGGCAATTAATAAGAGGAATTTTGGATTACAGCGATGGCCACAAACATAGTGTTCGTCACAATTGTAGCAGAGGCCTTTATCACGGCGCTCCTGCATTTCTATCTCGGTGAAGGGTTTAACAGGTAATTTGTTTGGTAGTGTAGGTAGAAGGGGAGGGAGAGGTTTAGGGTTGGTAGTGATGGTCGCTGAGGGAGATGAATAGTGTTGGGCTGGGCGATTGAAACGTGAAGCAAAGGCAGTCGCAGCTTTTGATTTGTCCTCTTGGAGTTTAGCCAAGGCAATGGATTCTACGACATCCGTGGGTTGTTTGGCCAAAAGTTCACGGCGGATGTGAGGCTTCAAGCCAGCCATGAATGAACTTAGATAAAAACTGCCGGGGTAACCGGTGATGCGGTTTGACAAAGCCTCAAACTCCTCCAAATATTCCTGCAAAGAGGCCATGTGGGTCAACTTACAAAGGGCCGCAACGGGATCCTCAAACTTGGAAGGTGCAAATCGAAGCTCCACGGCGCGAAGAAAGGCCTCCCAAGAGGTGATAAGGCCGTTGTTGTGCATCCACTGGAACCAAGAAAGGGCCTGGCCCGTGAGGTTAAAGGACAAGCTTCACACGTTGATTGGGGTTTGTTTGGTGATACTCGAAGAACTGGGTGATCTAAAGAGCCAACCCAGTGCGTCGGGCCCATCAAAGAGAGGGGCTTCGAATTTGATGGAGCGTGGTGTCGTGGAGGAAGAGGAAGTAAAGTTGCCGGAAGAAAGTTTAGCTTCTAAGGAGGTGGTGCGTTCAACGATATCATGAAGGGTGTTTGAGAAGTTAGCTTGGGCTGTGAGGATTTGTTCTAATTTTAGGTCAAGCTTGCTAAGGTCATAGGTGGGGTCAACAATGGGAGGGATACGTTAATGAAAGCACCAATGAAAGGGACTTTCTTTAGCAGATTCAGAAAAGAAGGTCAAAGAGAGAGGGAATTCAGACAGAGGAGAAATTTTTTAAAACTTTTCTTCATACCATTTCATTACTCCCAGTAGGCATATATGCCAAACGGTTACAACGGAAACATTGAAAAACTAAATGAAAAATGAAATGGAAAATGACAAACATAATCTCATGAAAATCCTTCTACTTGGATCAAAGATCTTTCTAAATATTCAGTACACGAAATCTCTAAAATGCCCTAGGACCTTTCTGACTCTGTTGAGCCTGTCTCTGCTATCCTCATTCACTCCCTTCATTGGGCTTGGTACTGAAGTATCTGATGCAGCAATTGTTAGGCCAGGTTCATGGGTCGTAACACTTAAAAATTCAACAATTCTATTACTGCATGGTCAACAGACTAGAAATAAAAATAGGAAATGCTTCTTCTCCTACACATGGGAGTAACTACATTAAATCCTATCCAATTAGCCATCATAAAAGCATAGCCAAACAAACACAGATGGGAGGACATTACATGACACAGAAGTAACACAAATAATGAAATTGATAAGGCATTGTTTTAAAACTCTACATAAATAATGAAATTTCACATTATAAAAAACACTACAAACAAATGAACATATGTTGTTTATGTTTTTCAAGCTTGCAAAGTCAATTCATGGAAAATAGCTCATCTTTTACACAAAAATTTGTATCAAAAATAGGTTGTTTATGTTTTTCAACCTTGCCTTTGCTTATGCTAAAGATAGGCCAATCTGTTCACAAAGAAAAAGGTAAAGTCACACTATAACCACTTAAGTAATTTACTTGTTGGTAAGTATTCAGAATGATCACAACTCAATTTAATATGGAAAATTTTTATCTATACTAACACACCTTCAATTTCAGCTTTCCCACCTGCATCTACATTTTTATATTTTCATGGACTCTAACCTCTAAACTTTGAACTTCTAAACAAATGTTGATTAACTTAGAAAAATGCTAATGATAGTATAAGTTTCAAAAAACAATGTCTTAATTTCACTAATCAGAACCATAATACTGACTAGTTTCATCATATATTTTTAAATTTTTAAGAATGAATCTAACCTGTATTTGGGAAAGAAAATGGCGGTGGTGAGGTGGTTCTTAGCTAAATTTATTAAAGTCTTGAAATTATTTTTATTAGATTATATATATAAATTTTAAAATAGTTTTATCTAAATAATATATAATTTTAACAATAATATATAATTGTTGAAATCTTATTATTAATAAGGTCATGCTAATAAGTATCTTAAATATAATGTATTAGTTAAAGTGTAAAATCATACTTTAAAAAATACGTATTGAATGAGTTTTAAATTTTTAAAGAAATAAATTCCTTAATTCATATAAAATATTTCTACCATTATAACCATAGTTATTAAATTCGGCTAGATCATTGACTCGACCGAGACATGGGTCACCAGGTCATTGGTTCATTCGATGTATCAAAGGAGACAAACAAAACTAAATTTTAGAATTTATAAATAAACAATAAAAATAATAATAATAATAATAGTATAAAATAATCTTAATTGTTAAACTAGATATACAATTTTTTATATGAAATTTTAAAAAAGAAACTAAATTAAAATATGTATTTATTGAAGTATTCATTTTGAAATTATA
This sequence comes from Cyamopsis tetragonoloba, assembly GCA_037177725.1. Classification (NCBI taxonomy): domain Eukaryota; kingdom Viridiplantae; phylum Streptophyta; class Magnoliopsida; order Fabales; family Fabaceae; genus Cyamopsis; species Cyamopsis tetragonoloba. The sequence goes on along the minus strand of CM074120.1, from coordinate 38,907,321 downwards.
TTTTATACAACTAATAATATACATTATATATTGCACGTGTAGACTTACGGTGTTGTTGTTTAGTGGTTGTGGGGTTGATTTAAAACTATAGGGTCTGGGTTTCAAGGCAATTACTAGTAGACAATATTCTAATGTATAGAGAAAAGAAATAGTTGTAGCAAAATAACAATTAGAATTAAAAATATGCATTTTTAGAAATATATACATTATCAAAAATAAGATGTCTGATGTGTCGTTACGACTAGACAGCCCATCCATACAGCGGACTGGCCACCTCGTTAGCTACAGCCTCCCTAGACCTACGTCCCGAAAAGACACAACCTGTCTCCCAACCCACTCTAAGGCCTATAGGCCAGCATGCAAGCCACCTCACGATCATATTCACAACCTACTACCCATTACGATCCCATATTCACAACCTCCCACCCACGATCATTCACCTGCCAATCAGGCACAACCACCCCTCCCAACTCACGCCTATAAGATCCTACCCAGCAAGTGAAGATGGCATGTCACAAATTTTACTAAGGCAGCTACAGAGTTATTGTCATTAGACTCCCAGTCTAGGGTAATCCCGTTAGCTTGTCATGAAGACCTAAAAATATTTTTTATTCCTTGAACTTAACACCCTCTAAGTTGTCAATATTATGTATGAAATTAATTGTATATATTTTTTTTCTTAACCTATATAATAGTAATACATTGTTGTCCTGCTACTTGTTATCTTTTATTTTTTTTATTGATTAAATAATTAAAAAGTCATACCCAGCTTGGATAGGTTCAAATTGAAGGGATCACGAGCCAGGGGTTTGGTCAGGATATCAGCCAATTGATCTGAGGAGGGAACAGGTAACAAATGTATTAAACCAGTGAGGAGCTTGGTTCGAACAGTATGGCAGTCCAATTCAATATGTTTGCTTCGTTCGTGGAAAGAATCGTGTTTGGCTATGTGAATAGCATATGAATTGTCACAGAACAGATTGCATGGAGTGCTGAGGGGCATGTCGAGAGACGATAAAAGATTGCTAATCCATTGAAGTTCGCATGTAGTAATAGCAAGCGCTCTGTATTCTGCCTCTGCAGATGAACGAGAAGGAATTGGTTGTTTTTTGGTACGCCATGAAATCAGAGAGGAGCCACGAAAAATGCAGAATCCGGTGACAGATCTGCGTGAATCAGGGCATCCACCCCAATCAGAGTCGTTGTAAGCATGAATTTTGTTGTTAGACTTGGATGGAAAGAAAAGACCTTTTCCAGGACAAGACTTTAGGTATTTAAGAATCCTTGTTGCTGCTTGAAGATGTACATCGGTTGGACAATCAACGAATTGACTTAGTTGTTGAACTGAGTAAGTAATGTCAACTCTTTTAGAACAAAGATATAAGAGCCATCCAATTAATCTTCTGTAGAACTTGATGTCAGAAAGAGGAGTGCCCATCTTTTTGGATAAACGCAGAGAAGCATCCATAGGGGTAGCAGCAGGTTGGATGCTAAAAGACCAGAGTCTTGAAGGAGCTCAAGGCAATACTTTCGTTGATTCAAAGAGATGCCCAGAGGAGATCTAGCCAACTCCAAACCCATGAAATATTTGAGGTTTCCTCGATCCTTGATCTTAAAGTGTTTATCCAAGTGGGATTTGACAGATTGGATCTCAGTGATGCAATTTCCTATTAAGACAACATCATCTACATATATAAAAAGGACAGTGAAGGAGGAATTGGTTCTCTTTGTGAATAGAGTATGATCAGCTACACTCTTTCTGAATCCTAAAGCATGAAGAGCCATAGATAGGGTGGAGAACCATTGATTGCTAGCCTGTTTAAGGCCATAAATAGATTTCTGGAGAAGGCAAACTTGGTTAGGTTGAGAAGTCTTATATCCTTGAGGAGGAGTCATAAAGACTTCTTCATTGAGATGGTTGTGGAGAAAGGCATTATCCACGTCCAATTGATGAAGAAACCATCCTTCAGAAGCTGCAATTGACAGAATTAGTCACAGTGTTGTCATTCTAGCCACAGGTGAAAAAGTCTCTAGGTAATCAATACCCTCGACTTGACTATACCCTTTAGCCACAACCCGAGCTTTATAACGTTCAATAGAGCCATCTTGTTTGTGTTTTATCTTGAACACCCATTTATAACCAATGGGCCTCTTTCCAGCCGGAAGAGTGACAAGTTTCCAAGTGTTGTTCTTTTCAAGAGCATTGATTTCAGCTTGAGAATAAGACCTTGGTTCAGCTATAGTAGTTATGTTTGCTATGAAAGCTTGATGATTAGGAGTCAACCTGTCATAAGACACAACAAAAGAAAGAGGATAAAGAGGCTGAGTATTATGAGAGAAGTTTGAGGAGAGAGGCTTACCTGAAGCAAGGGAGAAACTGCATATGTAATCTTTGTAATTTGTAGGAGCAGTTTTGAGTCGAGTGGAGTGTTTGATAGATGCACTCTGATGAGGTTCATTTGTAATAGAATCACTGATTTGGTCATCAGTAGATGAAGGGCCTTGATCATCATTCATAGTAATTGGTTCATCCTCAGGAGGAACAAAATTATCAGATGAGGAAGGAATGACAGAATCAAAAGCTGCCTCAAAATGATTATGAAAGGTTGGGAGACAGGAATTGCTGGTTGGTATGTCAGTAGCAGGAGCAGAAGAATAAGGAAAGGAGTGTTCATAGAACACAACATTTCTTGAAATGAAAATCTCCCTTGAGCTGACATCATATAGAACATAGCCTTTGGTCCCGTTCTTGTATCCAAGAAAGACACATTTGCGTGCACGTGGTTGAAGCTTTGTCCTGTCATTAGTTAGAGTAGAAGCAAAAGAGAGGCAACCAAAAACTCTTACAGCAAACAAGTCAGGTAAAGCAGAAAAAAGCATTTCATAAGGACATTTATTATTCAAAACCAAGGTAGGGATTCTGTTAATAAAAAAAACAGCATGTTCTAAGGCGTATGACCAAAAACATAAAGGAAGATTAGATTGAAAAAGCAAGCTGCGTGTGACATTGAGAAGATGTTGATGTTTCCTTTCTGCAATAGTGTTTTGCTGTGGTGTCTCAACACAGCTGGTTTGATGAATGATTCCTTTAGAAGCAAAAAAATCATGTAACTTAAATTCCAGGCCATTATCAGGTCTGATAGTTTTAATTTTGATGTTAAATTGTGTGTCAACCATGTTAAAGAAGTTCGGAATTAAGAATTTAACTTCAGATTTAGCTTTAAGAAGGAAGACCCAAGTAAACCGAGATCTATCATCAACTATAGTTAAAAAATAAGAATGGCCATGCAAGGAAGGAGTGGAAATAGGTCCCCATATATCAGCATGAATGAGATCAAATATAGCAGCAGATGAAGAATTACTTAATTGATAAGGAAGATGTTTTTGCTTGGCAAAATGGCATGTATCACATATATGAGTCTTATTAGTATACAAGAACGGATAATGATTTTTCATCTCAATAATTCTATCTGAAGCCAAGTGGCCTAATCTATAGTGCCAGATATTGACATTAACAGTCAACATATTACAAACTTTGTTATTAGGAAACAAAGGTGGGTGACAGGGGACGATATGAGGATCCGTAAGCATATAAAGCCCCTGAGTAGCATCAGCAGTACCAATCAGCTTAATGGAACTTGAAGTTTGTGACCAACACTGAAAATCAAAAAAAATTAGCTGACATTTAAGAGTAGAAGCAAGCTTTTACTTAATATCAGATTGTAGCTAAATTTAGGAAAATATAGAACATCAGTTAAGTAAAAATCTTTTGAAAATGAATGGTTCCTGAAATGTTTGAAACAAGAAAACTCCCATCAAGAAGATTGATTTTCAAAGGTTTGATATATTTATGAGAGGAGAAATAACTTAATGAGCAACAAATGTAATCTGAAGCTCTAGTATCAAGAAGCCAATAAGCTGAAAGGACACTACCACTAGGAGAGTTAGATGTAGAGTGCTATTGACAAGAGGTGAGATTAAGCTGAGCTTGAGTGGAGTCCCCTTTGCTGTCAGGAAGAAGAGCAAGCAAAGCCCGATATTGTTCAGCAGTAAAGCCAAATTTTACATCATGCTCCTCCATGGTGTCGTCACTAGTTGTGGGATTGTGTCAGCAACGGTGAGATTTGCAACTTTGGCTTGTAATATGGGATTCTTGAACTTGAATCCCTGTGGAAAACCAACTCTTTTATAACAAACATCATAAGTATGCCCTTTCTTTTTGCAGAAAGTGCAAACTTGTTCTGAATTATTAGATTTCACAGCAGACACATAGTGAAAATTGTCGGATTTGTTGGTGTCTTGAGGAGAGGAAGAGGACATCATTGCAAGAATGCGATCATTAGGATGAGTGGGATGAGAAACTGGCGTTCTTGTTGAGAAATAATGGATAGAACCTTGTTTAAAGGTGGAAGAGGATCCATTATCATAATATGAGATCGAACAGTAGCAAACTGGTCATTAAGGCCTCTCAAAAACTGAACAACCATATCAATGTCACATTGGTTATACAGCTTTTGCAAAGCACCACGATTGCAAGAAACATCACAAGTGAAAGTAGGAACCGGATTTAGGAGATCCAATTCATCCCAAAGGGTCTTCATACCCCGTGTAATATTTGCTGACAGAGAGTTCTCCTTGCCGAAAACTAAAAATGTCCTCTTGAATTTCAGAGATGCCGAATAGATCAGCGTGACAAAAGCGCTCGCGGAGTTATGACCAAGCTTTGGATGCGGTGGGAACAAGAAGTAAAGATTGTGCAATCTTAGCACTTACCGAACGAAAGATCCAACCAAGCACCAAGGTGTTGCAGCATTTCCAATAAGGGTAAAGGGGATCGTCCAAAGCAGGTTGTCTGAGAGTTCCATCTATGAAGCCATCTTTATTCTTCATCTCAAGGCACATTTTTATAGACGTTGACCAAGAGTGATAATTTCCATCTTGAAAAGGCAGAGTGACAAGGATCATAGAAGGATTCTCATTAGGATGGATAAAATATGGACTTACCGGATCTTGAACATCTTTAGGAGCAGAACTCGCAGGCACAGGATCAGCCATGATAGGATAGGATCATAGGCGTAATGATACTATAACAGATTTCTATCTTGCAAAAATCTAACCTACCTTGCTACGCTTGCAAGGTTGTGATGAAGAGGGTGATGAAACCCTGGGTGTTGAAACCAAAAAACAAAGAAAACAGAAACAGAAGAAAAGAGTAAAAGAAAATATTATTGATGATGATTCACAGAATACAAAGAAAGAGGGTTTACATACATAAAGAAGAAAGGGAATAACGGTAATAACTGTTATGTACAAGAGAAGGGGGGAAAAGCAAAAAAAAAGAGAAAGCACTAGGGACTGCTAAGCAAAAACTAAAGAAACATAAGGGAAGAATAAAAACAAAGTTATGTGCTAATAAGGGTCGCCACTGTGTTGCTGTTTGTAGTGGTTGAAGCATGAAGATCATTATTATCATCAGTTATTAAATAGATTTTAAATTTTATTAAAATTTCTTCAAAAGATGTGTAGGAATAAAAAGTAAAAATCAAACAGCTTGTTTAAAATTTCTGGGAATAAACATTACTGAGAATATATTCCTAAAAATAAGATATTCACAAATGTATTTTCAAACCTCAAAACAAACGCACCCTAAATGTTATTATGTTATCCTTTCAAATGCAGTATCTTTATGATTTTGTTTTAACTGTGTCGATGTTGTGATTGTTCAAATGTTGCAAGCGAGAGCTGTTCTTATTATACTTTAATTTCTAATGGCAGTCTGGATTAATTTTGTTATGCCTGCAGGTGATATATTTTAATTTAGAAAATCTCTCAACTTTGGATCTACGATTAGTTTTCCATACTTTTCTTCTATTAGTTCTACTGTTCTAATAATCTTCGGGTAAAATGTACAAAGTATCCTTGAGATTTTATAAAATAGTATAAAACACCAAACTTAAAATAAATAAGAAGTTTACACCAATTTTTCTATTACATGCACTAATAGCAAAGGAATACTTCATTGATTAAAATATTCTTATTAGTAACCATAGTTAAATCTCGCTCCATTAATATGCACATGTAGTGGTAATGCTTGGAGTACTTTTTGTGCTTTTGTTGAAATATATTCCTTCTTTTGCCGATAAAAGAAAAATCTCTATCCTCATTTTTTTCTTATAAGTTAAAAAGATAATTTTCCTCTAATTTGATTTTTGTACAAAATTTATTTACTAAATTTTCTCAAGGACGCTTGTTAAAGAATTTTTTCATACAGCAAAAAAGTTATTTTTTTTGCAAATAAAAAATTATTTTTTGTGAATAAAAGATTAAATAATTTACAAATGAGTTAATTAAGTCAAGTTCAACCTTTATTATTGCTTCACAAGATAAGATACTGCTTTGCTATCATATTTGGTGGACAAGATTTATAGAAAATATATAGAGCATCTCCTAAAATTTAATTTCAATAGCCTAAAATATGTAATATTATTAGTATTAGTTAAAATCATTGTTATAGCACCTGAGAAACTCTTTATGTCACCGAACCGACACCATAAAATAGGAAATAACCACCTTAGCTTTCAAAAATATAGCTGAATCACTGCTACAAATAGAAAAAGCAAAAGGCTTCAAAAGACCAAAATAATTTCACTTACTAGAAAGTCTGTAAAATATATAAAGTCTTCGATAACCCAAAGCTAAGGTTAACATTAGATAATAGCAAAGTAGTAGTAAATGTAATAAGTAGCAAGACATAAGTAGATGTAAATGTAACCAAGTGCTCCATAATTATTATTTTTTTTTATCAAAAAAATTCTTTAATGAGCGTCCTTGAGAAAATTTAGTAGATGATTTTTGCACAGAAAAATATTTATTGTAGGAAAATCAATTTTTTTACAGAAAAAATAAGAGAAATATTTAACTATGGTCAGTAATAAGAATATTCTGATGAAATATTTTATTATAGTTGGTCTCTATTATAGAAAATGGTGTGGAATGCTTATTTATTTTAAGTTTGGAGGTTTATACTATTTTATAAAATCTCAAGAGTACTTTGTGCATTTTACCAATACTCTTTTGGCTCGACCAATATATCTATTTTCACTATAGAGTGTCAATAATTCATTGAAAATATAATACTCCCATATAAATTAACATAACAACAAAAGGGATCATAAGGTTCTATCTCAAAATTAATTGGTCAAAGGAGGTGTAACTCAACAACATCTTGAATATTGAGGTGGGCAATGTGGGACTTACTTGTCCAGCTAGTAGGGGCGGTTTTGGGTTTGTCCAAGGTGTCCAACCACATAGGGCTCCCAAAAATATAGGGCCCAAATATTAAATGATGTATCTTATAGGTCTCAAATAGTAAATAATGTACTATACAATTACTACTATAAAGTAGACTAAATGGCAAGGGGTTTTTATTTTTAACATTGTTCGAATCCTAGAATTAACATTTTAGAGTTTTTTTTTCCTTTTTTTTTTCGACTTTTCGGTAACTCTCGCACGCGTTAACATTTTTCTAGTTTTGATGCTTTAATACTTCCTCATTTATTCAATTCATCAATCCTCATTTAATATTGATTTTTTTAAAGAAATTTTAGTTATCTAATTAGTGTTTATTTGGTGTAATATACTGTTTTAATATTTTGTAGAATTCAATTTTTGGAAGTTGTGATTTTTCTGGCGAATTTTAAGTGATTTGTTAGAATACGTTTTAATGTTTTAATCGATTTTACAATGTAATTTAACAATAAATTTTGTGTATGCAGAAGTTTGTGAATAGAGAGCCCAATTTTTTTAAAAAAATTGGAATAATAAACCGGGCCTCAAAAACCTTTGCTCCGCCCCTACCAGCTAGGTGATAGAGTAACGGAAACCCATACGAATAAGAGAGAAGTTGGACTCTTGCTCTATACCTTGTTATGGTTCCATTTAAAAAACAATTGACCAAAGGAGGAGTAGTCTAACAGGTATTTAAATCGTACCTTAAGACTGAGACAAGCGATGTAAGACTTAATTTCAACTGTGGAGATATAAAAGTATGATTTTTTTATTATGTGCAATATTGTACAGGTTAAGATTGTTAGAATTAAAAATTTCATATAGGAAATGGTGAAGAATTAATGAGCTATGCATTAAATGTTTTGCTTTTGAACAAAAAAAAATCTATTAATACATTGTTAACCTATATAATATTGCACATGATAAAAAAATCCATAAAAGTAATGTGAAATTTAGAATAACTAATATATAATGAACAAAATAAAGCTGATAAATCATAGTTGTCTTAAAAAAAATAAAAATTTAACCGGATAATTTCATAATTCTATTTCTGTTGTATCAAAAAAATACTTAATAATAACAACAAAATTCATAAAAAATAAATATACGTAATTAATTGCTTTAAAAGCTATTTAATACCCATGTAAAGACACATACAATAAATTTTCAGCTTAAATGTGATGACTTGTAATAGTCTAAAGTCAAAAGCTCAACGCTCTCATGAGATAAGCACAATGTCTTCTTGTATATTGCAGTAAACAAGCTAATAAGAGCGTAACGTAAATATTTATCAAGGACCACTAAGTTTTTAATTTTTTTACTCTTTTCAAACTCTATTACCCAGATTTTCATAGTCTTCATAGAACTTGAGCCTATTATAAATTAAGCCTAGTTCTCTGTTACATTACTCTCATTCACAATCTCACTACAAACAAAGCTGTAGCTGCCTAGCATGGAGATTTTGAAGAAACCTCTGATCATAACTCTTGCTGTTTTGATCATCATCCACTTCGGTGTGTCTTTGGCTAGAATGGAGAAGAAAAATGAGCTTCAGAAGAGTACTTACATAGTACATGTGGCCAAATCCCAAATGCCAACGAGCTTCAAGGACCACTCTGTCTGGTATGAATCAATTCTGAATTCTATATCTGATTCGGCAGAAATGATCTATACCTATGAAAATGCAATTCATGGTTTCTCAACAAGACTAACAGATGAAGAAGCCAAATTACTGAAAACTCGAACAGGGATTCTAAAGGTACATCCGGAGAAAAAGTACAAGTTACACACAACTCGAACTCCACACTTCCTAGGGCTTGATAAAATTCCTAGCATGTTTATCAAGTCCAACGGAGGTAGTGACGTAATCATCGGATTACTTGACACTGGCGTTTGGCCAGAAAGCAAGAGCTTTGATGATACTGGAATGGGACCCATCCCAAGCAGATGGAAAGGCGAATGTGAAATAGGTACCAATTTCACAACTTCAAACTGCAATAAAAAACTGATAGGAGCCAGGTTCTTCTCAAGTGGGTTTGAGGCTGAGATGGGTCCACTTGATGAAACCGAGGAGCCAATATCACCGCGAGATGCCGACGGTCACGGCACCCACACGGCAAGCACAGCTGCTGGATCTGCGGTGAAAAATGCGAGCCTATTCGGCTACGCTTCTGGAACCGCACGCGGGATGGCGACCGGTGCAAGAGTCGCCGTCTACAAGGTCTGCTGGGGTGATTCTTGTTTCGCTAGTGATGTTCTAGCTGGAATTGACAAGGCCATAGACGACGGTGTTAATGTCATTTCGATGTCGCTCGGAGGTATAGCATCCGATTACGATGAAGATGCCATTGCAATTGGATCCTTTTCAGCGATGGAGAAAGGGATTTTAGCCTCTTGCTCTGCAGGAAACGAGGGTCCCACTTCAGCTAGTCTTGGAAATGTAGCACCTTGGATTATAACCGTTGGGGCTGGTACAATTGATCGAGATTTCCCGGCGTACGTTAGCCTCGGAAATGGAAAAAACTATTATGGTGTATCCCTTTATAATGGTAAACCATTGCCCAATTCTCCCATTTCGTTTATATATGGCGGAAATGCAAGCAAAGGACTTACGGGTGGTGAGTGTGGAGAAGGTGTCCTGGATCCAAAAAAAGTTGCAGGAAAGATCGTGTTGTGTGATCGTGGAAATGGTGATAGGATAACAAAAGGAGTTGAGGTGAAATCTGCTGGTGGTTTGGGCATGGTGCTAGCTAATGTGGCTGCAGATGGAGAGGAAGTAGTGGCGGACGCTCATCTTTTACCGGCAACTGCAGTGGGTTTCAAAGAAGGTGAAGCCATGAAGAAATACTTATTTAATGATCCAAAACCAACGGCAGAGATCGTGTTTCAGGGAACAAAGGTTGGGATTGAACCGTCACCTCTTGTTGCGACTTTCAGCTCCCGGGGCCCAAATACAGTCACACAACAAATATTAAAGCCTGATATCATCGCTCCAGGTGTCAACATCTTAGCGGGATGGACGAAGCTTGCGAGTCCCACTGATCTAGATTCAGATAAAAGGCGCGTAGACTTCAACATTATCTCAGGCACGTCCATGTCATGCCCTCACGTGAGTGGTCTAGCGGCTTTGATCAAGTCGGCTCATCCAGATTGGAGCCCAGCTGCTATTCGATCGGCGCTGATGACAACGGCTTATACGGCTTACAAGGATGGGAAGACTTTGCTAGACAGTGCTGACAAGAAACCATCGACGCCGTTTGCTTTCGGTGCCGGACATGTGAACCCCGTTGCTGCCCTTAATCCTGGCCTTGTTTATGATTTGACGGTGGATGATTATCTAAACTTCCTTTGCGCAATAAACTACACTAGTGACAGAATTGAGACTGTGGCAAAGAGAAAGTATACGTGTGTTGCATCCAAGACCTACAGTGTAACAGACCTTAATTACCCTTCATTTGCTGTCGTGTTTGAATCAAGAGATGGTGAAGTGGAATCTAAATACACACGAACTCTTACCAATGTTGGCCCTGCAGGAACGTACAAGGCATCTGTTACAACAGATACCCCGTCCATCAAGATCTTAATTGAGCCCGAAGTGCTAAGCTTCAAGGAAAATGAGAAAAAGTCATATACAGTTACATTTACAGCATCAAAACCACAAAGTTCGAATGGGTTTGGACGTTTAGAATGGTCAAATGGGATAAACATTGTTAGAAGTCCTATATCATTTAGTTGGAAAAATAAGTTTGACCATAGTTTTTAGTAACTCTAATAAGAGTTTCTCATTTGTCTAATAATGATTATGATTTTATAATACATTTCAAAATAGCAAAATCTTGTATTTATGCATGTGGAGATTAATAAAAATTATAAAAATAATAAAGTGTATTTTAGGTCCTATTCTAGACTTCTTGAAGTATGTCCTAACATATATAAATATGCATGATAATTATCACTATTCATATTTTTTACTTTAGTTAAAATATTATTTATCTCCTTTATATTTTGTGAAAATTTTAATTTGGACATTTATCTTTTTCTTTATTTTTTGTTAATTTAATAATTTATTTTAAATTTATGGACCATGTTACTCTTTATGTATCAACAATTCAACATTGTTAAATAATATAATTAACGAAAAACACCTCAAAGTTATGTCATTTTGGGTTTAATGTTTTCCAATATTTTCCTCCACCACAACACCAACAACTAACATTACCACCACTCTAGCTTATATAAAAAAAAAAACATTACCACCATCATAACAACCCCTTTTCTTCTCCTTTTTTCTTCTCTTTCCTTTTCTTGCTCCATTCCTCTTTTTCTTCTTCCTCATGCGTTTCTCTTCCTCTTCTTCTTCACTAACCCACCACCACGGTCACCCATCACCTTCTTCTTCATTTCCACCACTTAACACCAACCGAAGATAAAAAAGAAGAGAAGAAATCCTAAGTCCCAAAATAATGTTATTTCAGACATTCTCGTGTGTGTAATGTATAATTGATTAATTATATTATCTAATTATAAATATTTTTTTATCAGCAATAAGAAGATTTATTATTAAAAAGAAATAAAGGCACTAGCAGTACCCATATAAGTTACAAACCAAGATTACAGACAACTAAAAGAAACAAAAGAAAACAAAGTCTAAAACTCCTCTTAGAAACACACGATACATAAAGACTCCATATTTCCAATGGCAAAAAGTCCCCCTGTTCACTACTAATGCCCAAAAAGACCACATCTCAGCACTTTTAGCCATTACCACTCTTAAACACCCCTGCAGAATGACTTCACAGCATTATAAATCTTAATAGTTCTAATTTCTTAATAAATGAATAATGGTAACACCTAATTAACAGACTATCATCCACCCAAACTCACACTGAACATCTAACAGGGTTTTTTTTCCAATCCACAAATCTACCAATGCGACCCTTGCTGCGCACCGTTAAACTTTCCCACGAGGTCCATTTTACAGATAACAATATTTGATCAACCTCAGGACTTTTGTTTTGAAAAATTCTGCGATTCCTTTCACCCCAGACCACAGCAATACGAAAATGACCACATTCCATGCCATATTCATATTTATTTATATATAATATTTAAAATTACAGATAAGTAGTGAGTTGATAATGAGATCTGTGAGTTCGACAAAGGTATAATTTTTTTTATGAGAATAATTAATTTAAATTATTAGATTAATTAGATGAATTAATTTAAAACAAATATTTATAGTATTTAAATTTATAGACAAGTAGTTGGTAAACAAAGGTTCAATGAGTGCGACGAGAAAATAAAAATTTATTAACAAATTAATTAGCAAAATTGACTTTTAGCAACATTGTTAGATACAACATTTGTAAAAAAATGTTGTAAATACTAAAGAACAACATTTTTTTAACAATTTGGCAATATTTTTTAAATGTAACTAAAATCTTTTTGCAATATCGTCAGATACAACATTTGTCAAAAATGTCGCAAATACACAAATGCAACATTTTTAGTGATTTAGCAACATTTTTTAATAATTTAACAATATTTTTTCAAATGTTGCTAAAAGTTTATTAAAATGAAGTGTGTGTTATACTTTATATGTATTCCTACCAAATACAATGTACCATATTTGAACAAAAATTGTGAAAATAAACGAAAATGTTGAATCCAAACAAGCACGCATTACAGCGTTATGCAAATATTAAAAAAAAAAACATGATTTATAAATCCTATTTATCAGTTATAAGCCATTGATCAATTGATAATTATATTATTGTGATTCTTTATAAACATGATTCATGAATTCTATTACTCTGAATTTAAATTAATAAACCGTTTTCACTAACAAGTTGAAATAGTTTTTCGAAGGGTTTTTTTAACCTGTGCAACAGGATAAGAATTCCAAAATAAAAAAAAAAGAATAATAAATACATGTTAAATATAAAACTCAATTAATTTTTGTCTTTTTCTATAAAAAGCTTTTTCTTTTAGATGTTTAACATATGCAATATTGCATAGATTAAAAAAACCGTTTTCCAAAAAAGTAAGATGAGTTTTCAATATAAATTTGTTTATAAATTCTGAAAATTAGAAACTGAAACCTGAAATAAGTTTCAGATGTTTTCAAACTTTAATTTTTAAATATTGAAAAATAAAAGCAGTTTTCAAAAATTACTTTTTAAAACATATATGCCAAACAAATTTTATAGTTTTCTATTTTTAGAAACCAAAAATGTTTTTTAAAAAAAAAAATCAAACATGCCCTTAATAATCTGTTTTCTGCCGTTTCATTATAAATTCTGAATCAATAATCAGGTTTCTTTTTTTCACTATATACTCTTTTTGAATTTGTACTACCTATAAATTGGTTCCTACATATTCATTGTTTTTTGCATACACTATTGGACAACACATTCATTCTTTCATTCTTTAAAATAATAGCAAGGACTACAAGGTTAACATTGCTAAAGTTACAATATCAAAATTAAAGATAAGTGTTATCATTGTTCTACCTTCACCTATACTTGGTCTATACTTTATATATTCTAAATTTTTGTTTTAGGTTAAAAAACATTCTATATTATATTATATATCATATTATATTGAATTATTCCCTTCAATCTCAACATGTCATTTATATATTGTTTATTTGCTGCTCAGATTATGGAGGACACTATTGATTCAATCTATTCAAATACAAACTCTAGAAAGACTTGAAATCTGAATGTCAGGATAATTAAGTTATGATATATTACTGATATGTTGATATATACCATATTCGCTAATCGATAGAAATGATTCTATTAGTGGTTTCTATATAATGTTTATTTTTAATGTTGTTGTCTTTATGTCATTTTACAAATTAAGTTATTGTGTTCGATTTGCTTTAATTTAATTTTTAATAAACCGATTACAAGGACATAAAACTCATGTTTCTATAAGAAATTTCTGATATACAAGTTTAAAAAACTCCTTCAAGAAGGTAAAACGTTTTAGGTATATCACTTTGGTGTTGGACAACTAAATATATGTTGCTATCTTTCGAATTCGAACTAAAAAAAGATTAAATATTTTATTTTTTGATGAAGATAAAAGACCATGCAAATCTACTTCAAATATCTTTAAGGAAATTTTTTATGGAATCTAATTTCTACAATATTCTCCAAATACATTATTTTCAATATTTATTTCATTTACCTCGTGATTCCTTAATAATTCTTTAACTATTAAATATTGAATCTATTCATTAAAAAATATTTAGGACCTATGGACTATGGTGTACCAACCGTCCACATCTCTAAATTCATTTAAATTACTATTGAAATTAAGGTGATGATATCATTTGCGTCCATTAATTTCAATTAATTACATTAAAGAATTACTTAACTGTATTTTTTGTATTTATATTCTTACATTAAAATCTTATTTATACATCAAATTACATCATTTAAAATATTTAATATCAAAATACTAAGAATTTGTATTATTCTAAATTCTTAATGTAGAATTCATAACATAATTCAATTATGGTTTTTTTTTTAACTTTTTATCCTAAAGAATTTTGTTACTAAATTAGTCCTCTGAAGATCACATTTATCACCAATTTGGTCCATAAAAAAATTTTGTCACCAAATTAGTCTCCCAAAAATATAAAAGTATACCAAATTAGTCCTTCAAAGAAGATTTAAGTATATGAAATTAGTCTATGATGGAGGACTAATTTAGTAGATTTTTAAATCTTTGAAGTACTAATTTGGTGACAAAGTTTTCTTGGAACCAAATTAGTGACAAAGTGATCTTTGGAAGACTAATTTGGTGGCAAAGTTTTTTGAAGAGCCGAATTACTAACAAGATAATATTTAGAAGACCAAATTGATAGTTAACTCCATTTAATTATTAATATGGTTTTTCTAACCCGTGCAATATTGCATGATAGTAAACTAAAGATAAAAACATTTTATTTGAAAATACAAAAATTTAATTATATTATGTTTCACATGTAATTAATGTAATAGTTTCTTTCCAATTATGGTTTACTATCCTATGCAATATTGCACGGGTTAAAAAAATCTTTATTAATATAATACTTCCTTCGTTCCTATTTAACTGTCTGGAGAGAAAAAAAATATTGTTTCTATTTATCTGTCCACTCATATTTTCAATGTAACATTAATTGTACTTTCATCAATTCTAACCTTATGTATAATTGGAGACTAATCAATGCCCTACTATCCAACCAATCAAACAATGAGAGATAAATGGTATTATGAAAAGTTCAAAATTTATTTTGAAAAAACTATAATAATTATTATATTTCTTAATATGTGTAATTTTCTCTTTCCGAACAGTTAAATAGGAACGGAGAGAATATTTTTTTTCTTTTTTTACTGGTACTTACCGATTATTAATGTATCTAATTTAAAAAGTGATTGATATATATCCAATTCGAAATACAAATTTAACTATAAAATTTTAGTAACATTTTTAGTGTATATTTTTTTATCTATTAAAAGTCATTTTTATCTCTATTACATTTTTTAATGGCGTTTGTTAATGTATATCCATCTATTTTTTAAAAGGAATGTGTTAGCAAAACTATATCTTTTGGGTGTATTTTAAAAAATCTAGTTATAACTAATATATACCAACTTGTTTTATACAAGGAGTGCGTTAGCAAGCTACACCTTGTAGTGTATTTTAAAATTTCATGTTATAAAAAGTAAGTGAGTGTACGTTAAGAAACTCTTTTTTAATTTAGGAATATTTAAATTAAATTCTATCCCGAACTTAAATTTAAGAATATTCAAATTAAATTTATGCCGAGCTTGCACCGGATAAAACACTTTTGTAAATTGTTACTATTTGTCACTCAATCCATGACCATGACATCTCTCTCGCGAGCTTCTTCATATATGGTTTCACAGTTATATGTCCACTTCTCTGCGGTGCTGTTCTCTTTCAGAGGAGGGTCTGCAACTGCTGATTCGTTTAATTAATTAATTACATTGATAAAGGAAAAGAAAAGGGAAATTATGGTTTATCTCACCGGTACCGGATACATCTCCCTCGTCGGAATCAATCTCGGGAGGCGAATTTCTTTCATACCAATTGTTCCAAACGGCACCATTTCATCGAGCGACGTCGTCGTTTTCCTGTGTCGAAGTTGCAGAGAGCGTAGCTTCAGTAGCGCCTCTGAATCAGGTTGGACAGATTTTCCCGTAGAGAACGCGTACGAGCTTTTAGGAGTGTCGGAGACTTGCTCCTTTTCTGAGATCAAAGCGTCGTTTCGCAAATTGGCCAAAGAAACTCACCCGGACCTCGCGGAGTCAAGGGACGATTCCTCTGCGTCTCGACGATTTGTGCAAATCCTAGCCGCCTATGAGGTTTGTGCAAATTCCATCAGGTTCATGATTATTGTTGATTTGTTGTTGATGGTTAGAGTCTCAGTGTCAGAAGTGCAGGTTTTATCTTATTCGTGAACACAATATTTATGATACCTTGAATCCGAACTTGAATGAAAATGAATTAACAAAGTTCTGCTCTAGTAGAATGCTCCACAATTATGTTTAGGGGATGTGTTCAGGGGACTGAATAATTTGTTTTGCTTGAATATTCTGATTTCTGATTCCAGCAAATTTTTTTTTCAAAATTGATCATGAAGTGGCTTTAAATTGATAAACGGAGTGTTTATCATAAGCTTTTGATTGCCTATTTTGGTACTCCATTGGTAACGTGTTAAGTTAGTTCTTAGTCACAGAAAGATTGTCAAAATGGAACGATGAATTCAAAGAAGCTCTCTGGATATCAGAACCAATTGTGTGAAAGTTACTCTATTGCCGTTGAGGGATGTTCTGCATCCATAGTTCAATCAGATGTAAAACAAGAAACAAAGTTACTTAATGGGTGTCTTCTGATTAGGAATAGTTTGTAATGTCCAAATTGCATTGTTCTCATAATTTTGCATCTGCCATTCTGGTATTCGTGTTACTTTATTGATTTTTTGGTACTTCTTGCATTTGTGGCTCGACTGGAACATGTCAAGTTAGTGATGGGACAAACACCTGTGTGGAATATTTCAAATTTTAATGTTATACATGGTCTTATATGTATTTTATTGGCTTGATGTTTTCAGGGAATATTGATTTAACAGAATAATCCATGATGCATTGCAGATTCTTTCAGATCCTCAGAAGAGGGTCCATTATAACATGTACCTGTTATCTCAGAAAAAGCTTATGCAAAAGCATTCTGGACAGGGTTCAAAATTGCACATTTACAAATCACAGGCTACTGCATTCAAGGAGATGGAAGTTGTTGAATGGTTAAAGTGGTATAGATCAGTTATAAATGATATTTTGTCGGAGAAAAAGGTAGTGGTTGGAACAGGCTATTTTGATGTACTTGAAAGGGATTTTTATTCAGCGATTCATGCAGCATATTATGGTCCTGAAATTGATTCTATGGAGCTTCTTCCTGACTGCTTTGAGGCTGAGGAGAGGTCCTGTTATAAAACTCCTGAGGTTCTGCACTTGGTTTCAGGCCGTGATCTTTTTGGGATGGTTTGCCTAGTCAACAAGATTCCAGAAATATCATCTACTAGCAATGAAAAGTTAATGTCATTTAGATCTTTCCATTCAGGCTTGAGTCAATCTATAACAAATATGGACGTCCACGGGAATGCAGATAGACCAGATGATTTTGGATTTAATCCAGGTCACAGCTCTACAGTTTCAAGTAATGTATCAGATGCATATAGAGATCTAGAATTGCATATTTCCGGAAGAGTGGTTGCTACAGCGTCAAGGATCTTACCTAGATGCTATTCTGGCGTGATGCAGAAAGAAGATGCTGAAGATCACATTCATGTGTTCCTTAATCCAGATGAAGACCCTAAAGATATCAGCAGTAATATTTGGGAAGATTACTTCAATAAGCATGCAGCTGGAAACAGAATTCATTTGGGAACCATATCTGGACTCGGGAGCAGTCCAGATGAAGGTTGTTGTTATGTCTACGATGACAAGGGTACTAAGACCCATGCGATTATGAAACATAGAACATTGATGGTGAGTAAAAGTTGCTTTCTTATGGTCTTGTTGGTTTAACACAGAGCATAATAGGGATTTTTTACTTTTGCATTAATGCTAGGTCTTGTGTGTTTTCATTTTTTTGTTTTCTTAATTATGGGAAGAAACATTGTCTGGGTTTCAGGATCTTCCTAGAAATGTAGTATTATGAATGACTTATTATAGGTAGATGCCTGTAATTATGTAATGTTATTATGATAAATTTTCCAGGTGAGGCATATGCACTGGTATCAATTGGGTGAGAAAGTTTCAATTTGCGAGTGTAGATGCACTAGAGCGCGTTTACCACCAAGCAAGTAAAGCTCTGGAATCTTTTTATAATCTTACTGATGTTTGGGTCAGCAAAATCTTTGGTTTTCATTATTGAATATGCCCTGATGCTGTCTTCTCTCTTATTATTATATAATTTACTATTTTTCTTAACATTGTAATTTTTTCTAGTAAATAAGTGAACGCATCATATGTTGTTCTCTTTCTTTGTTAAATGATTTTGTTTTCTCATTATGTATATCAATCCTTTCATTCCATGTTTGCTGTTTTGTGTTTCAAGTGTTGTTGTCTAATGAATGGTTCTATTAAAGCTTAAAGAATTTGATCTTCGGATTAATTTACTTGTGCTAAGTTTCAATTATCTGGAAATCGGCGTCATTATGTCTTCTAAGGTTAAAGGACCATAAATTGATAGAGTAATATCATGGTCTGTGGATTTATTGCTCAAGTTTCTAACTGCAATAATAAAATTACTGCTATGCTTTCAAGTTTCTGTGAATTTATTATGATTCTGCAGCTTGTTATTTGTGAAGATCATCTGCTGTTGTGCTGTCTCATTGCTACTTGTAATACTTGTTAATAATTTTAACCCTTTAATTATACAGATTTTGGCTATTTGAGCCTCGTTGTGGCTTCCATGACATAGGAGGTTGGTACGTGGAAACATATGGCAAAGATAAGAGAGGTCGAACAATGCCATCACAAAGGTTCTGGGATGGAATGGATTTTAATGAGCAACAAGGTGGTGACAGGTAAGTTAAGTGATATTTCTTGTCCTCTTATTTTATCTTTGTGAAGATCTACTTTGTTTTAACAGCAGAAGATTTTCTTACTCAAACATATGATATCAAATTATTATTATACTATAATAAACTATGGATTTTGTGAAGACGTTGTAACTCTCCTGTGAACAATAGTTTGAAATCTGTATTTTAAAATTTACATTTCATCTGTATTTTATTTGATTTTCTTGAAAATATTGGAGCATGTTTGACATGCATTTTGACTTGGTAAGCTACTCACAGCCTCATTTAATGTATATTTTAACACAGTTATCTAATTGAATCTTGATTTTGAAGTTCTTCGGAATCATTTATCATTTATAAATAATAAAGGTTAATTAGAATTATGAACCTGCTAAATATCAACTTCAGCTTATCTTTGTTTACTGACTTCTGATTTTTTCACTGATTTGTTCTGTCATTGGGAATCAAATATCTGGTTTTTTTATCTACATTTAAAATTTAGAAACCGTAGAAGTTAATCATTAATCAATATTTTAGAAATCACGTCCCAAAGACCCAACCAGGTTTGCCTATGGATTATGCAGATACTAACTATCTCAGTTCTGCAATCTGCAGAAGACTTCATCCAGCAATGTATCTGTTTGCTCTTGCATATCGGACACTTGATCTTGAATATGCTAAAGCCACCAAGAAATCATTTAGAAATGTTGTTGGAGCACAAATGTACCGAATTCTTCACTGGTGCAGGAAACTTGTTCAATAGCTGTACTGTGAAGGAATTTATTCTGTCATTACTAGACTAATTTGGACAGATCAACAGAATCTTTACTAATCTCTTTTTTGGGATTTTAGAAGATTTCCACTTTCGTTTACAAGTTATCCAGTGGCTCTTGGGATGGATACTCTATATATTCTAAAATAAAACTCATCAGAAGCCTCTATCAGTTTTATTTGGGCTAGAGCAAAGTCAAGTTTTGATCTGCCTGGTGATGGATATGTTGGCCAAATACTGAATTCACTTCACTTGGCCAAGGAGGCTGCCAGGGCTGCTTTAATATTTAATGAACCAGATCATGCCTGAGCTGTTTACTGACACTTTGTCAAAATTATTCACTGTTGCTACTTGTCTCAGAGTTATTATGCAACCAGAATCATTATGGAGATACATCTATGGTTTTCTACCTGTGGACTTTTCAGTTCTATTTTGGTTAGTATTATACAACTCCCTCCATTCCTTTTTCTCTGTCCAGTTAGGAGGAAATTTTTTGTTCCTATTTATCTGTCTACTTGTGTCTTGTATTTAGCATTAGTATCAATTCTACCGTTTAATTGGGGTAGTAATTAATGCTCCACTATTTATCTTATAAAATAAGAGAGATACAAGGTAATATTAGGAGTTCAAAAATTATTTTGATGAAAACAGAATAATCATTTTATTCCTTAATATGTGTAGTTTACCTTTAAGTAGAAAGTTAAATAGCCACGGAGGGAGTGTTATTGAAGCTTCTTGTTCCAGTATGCAAGGAATTTCAACCCCTTACTGGAATGGCCATAGAGCCAAACACTTCTTAGATTTTACATGGCTAGCATAACTCATGGTATATTACTCTCCCTGCATGGAATAGACTTGTAACGTTATGCATGTGGAATTTGCATGCATTTACTTGTGTATCTGTCTGAACTCTGTATACTTATGCTTGTTTTTTCTTCACTCCTCCCCCCCCCCCCACACACACAAGACACGTTGCTCTTTCGTTCTTCCCTCTGAATTTATATTCAAAGACTAATTTGAAATGTAGGTTCATCTCATCACCTTGTTGCGTAGTTTGAAATTCAGTTATGTTTCTTTACTTCTATTTCAGGCTTTGTTGCCTTTTGCTTTGAGTGACTTAAATGATTTTCTTAACTAATGAAACGAAGCCTTAGGTCATAATGTTGCCACAAATCATAAACTGTTTTTATTAAATGAATTTGATTACATATGCCTCTATTGTTTTTCCCCTTTACTTGAGCAGATCATCCCATTTGCAGTACTGGCCTCCTGCTAATGCTCGATAAAACCTATCCCTACAGTAGACTGGCCTCCCATCAGCAGCCTCAGCTGCAGCTGCCGCTAGATCATCGTCAGTTATCACCTCTACAGGCAATTTAAGCAACTCCTCCTTTCTGCAACATGCATTAAAAACTTTCAGTATCACGGTGAAAATAATCTGGAAGATATTGCATGATTTTCATATGTCTTTCCCTACCTTAGGTTGAACTTTGTGTTAACCTTGGGAGCTTGAGTGATTGATTTATTCTCTTGAACGGTAAAGGTGGTTTGCATGAAATTCTCCACTGGTGTTGCAAAGATAAATAGCACAACTCCAGTAACAAGTAAGGCTCCTGTCCCAACTAGAGTTTGCTTCAGCAAATTAACAACTGGTTTAACCTGGAGTCATGGATTATATGTGAATCATACTGACTGCAAGAAATCAAGTTTAACATATTGCCCTTCTATCCCACATCCAAAAATTTTCTGTATATTGAATTCATGCAATGCAATGATACTTTGCCATGTCTAGTACCTTATAAGAGCCCAGCAATCTATCACGAGCTAGGATCTGCAAAGAAAGCTAAGTTTTCAGTTTATAGTGCCTGAAATTAGAAATGAAGCATGCCACCGGTTCCTTTAGTCATAATATTTGTCTGCACATTTCAACTACACTTTAAGACATATCCTTCAGGCTTCATGTTCATTTATTTTGAGCATACTTGAGTACTAGTTGCTTAATCAAGAAGTATCTCTCTAATAGTTTGATAGGAAATAACAGTTCCTAACCTATTATTTGTTTGCCTTTAGGTTGTTTCGTCTGTTCCATCTTAATTTAGCCTTTGCCAATGACACTGTCTTTAGCTAAAAGGGCCAGTAGTTGATATTTTGTCCAAGTACCTTGTGCTAATTTCTAGAAACATCTAAAATCAACTTATTTACTATTCATTTGGGCATACTGTTGTCAAATATCCCACTTTAATGGAGCTATAAATATGTTGCAATTATGTACTCATGGCCTTGAATACCGTTTTACCCGTGTGATGTCTTCAGGGGTACTTTTGTTTTGTTATCCCTAGGTAAAGAAAGAATAAGAGGAAAAGGATAAACCTCAGGGGGCTTGACCCACATCTGTCCGTCGTACCACCCACTTTCTTCGTAAGGAATAACCGCTGATAGAAGCCTATCGCCAACATAACTCCAACCCTGCATTGTAAATCAGTTAAGTGCAGTAGTTATTTAAGTGTGAAGATGAAGCCATAGTTTTGCTTCTGCCACTCAATCATCGGGTATAGTTAATATGAAGGAGGAACAGATTGCACTAAGTTGAAAATGGAAACTCATTAAAAATTTATACTGCACTTCTTTTGTTTTTTCAACAACATAAAAGCATGCATGACTGCAAAAAGGAGTTCTGACTGACTCATATTTGAATCCTTGTTCTACATTTGCAATACGATTTTGTATACTCTACTGCCTTAATGATCCCATACTCCCCATTCCCATTATTGCAATGACTGGCATGAACAACAAAAAGAGGATTAGAACGCACCAGATAAATCCTCAAGACAATCAAAGACACAATGAAGAGTGTTCCTGTTCCAGCAGCTAGTAGAAATCTTAAAGGTTCCTGCAAAAGAACATTAACGCAGGCAGAAGGAAATTTTATGAGCCACTTGTTAAACATTTTGTTTGTGTGCAGCTCGCGTGTATCATTGGTATGTATACATCAAAATTCATGGTTGATTACTTAATTTGATATTTCAGTAATTATGCATATATACTTTCAACTTCTAACTTATTCCTTACTTTAGATGGATTGAAGCTTGCTGCTGAAATTGGCACTCCAAGAGCTATGAAGACTGCCAACCATAGACCTCCAAGGCGAAGGAAGAACGATCCGGGACCCAGTTCACCCCATGAATACAAGACTCCATTCTTCAGAGCTGAGTACTCGTTTACCTATTACACCGCGAGAGAGTGGGGGTTAGCAACTTAGCATAAAATGAAGAACCAAACGTGCTTTAGTGGAACAATCCTGATGACTAATAATCCATTATGACCCCTTCTCATGAACCGTTCCAGTTTATGTGTGTGAAGAGACATGTAACTCACTAGGTGGCATGGTGGTTTCTAACGGCTAGGTTCAACCTTGAAATTCATACACTAAAACTACACCATGCAATACCATTTTGATTTTTAAGATCATCCAAAGAAAGCAATTATTGCGAAAATTAGGCAGCTGTTTACACATACCGGCCTCTGCTCAAATGGGACTTCAATTTCCAACCCAGGATCCCAGCTACGGCCTGCGGATCCGCTTGTTTCGCCATCCATCTCATCTTTTATGGCCTTAACCTTAACGGAAATCCGTTGAGAAAATACCGAAGCTCTGCTACGATCATGGATGATCAGTGAACCATAACTATTACCTTGTTTGGCGTCTCTTGCACTCGGAATTATAGAGCAGTAGAAATTTAGTTTGAGCATTTACTTGTTGAGTTTGAGCTATCGCCAACAAAGCAGGGTTGTGTTCTGATTCTAATTCCCTGCTTAATTCTTGGCTTGGAAGAGGAAGAGAATAGAGACGATATTATGCCACTGATTAATAGCTATGGTTTTTAATTTTATGTCTGTATGCCAGGGACCACATATTATTTACGTGGAGGAAAACAACCGTATAACGTTTGTGCATTTTTCTAGATTCCTTCTTTGTTATGTGGACAAACTTCTAGTCCACGTGGGCTTCTTATCCACCGTCCATCTATTTACTTAACACCCTTAGGTTCTGATTATCCAAACCAAATGTATTTCGTGGTTTTAAATTTTTGTGGTCAGAGGAATGCGAAGGAAACTGTTGCTTGATCAACGTGGCGGCTGTTACCTTGCACGCAATTTGGAGCTCTGTTCTTGTTACCTGCACACAGTGGGAACGTGCTTTGATCAATCTACAACCTACAAATCAATATCAAATCCAGTTTCAATCTTACTTTGTCCAAACTCCAGGAGGAGTTTCGTGGTGTTCATTCAATTTTTTTTTCTTTATTGTTTTCTGCATTACTTCAGTGACTTCACAAATGGATTTGGCTATTGTAAGTGGAAGGAAGATAAACTAAATGATTTTTTTATGGAAAATTAACGAGTTTACCTTAATTATGTGTTTTTTCAATTTAGTCTTTAATTTTCAAGGAGTTTAGTCGTTATAATTTTGTCTAAGTCTGGCCTTTAACATAAAAGAAATTCATAATAGTGGAAGTTTGACGTGACATATTAAGTGTCACTAAGACTCAATATGGACAATTTCACTTTGATGTCATTTAATTTCGTTGCTGTAATTAGAAAATTTATGTGACCTTTTTTTTGGTAAAATGTATATGACTTTGTGAAAGAGACTACATGAAGAACTCAATTAATCTTTAAAATAAGATAGAAGTTGTTCGTATAAGAATCAACTAATATTTGGTCAGCACTTTCTTCACCACACCTATTTCTCAGGTCACCACAGGTTGATTTTTTTTTTCAAAAATGCTATTCACCCAGATTTTTAAAATCCGAACGAACCAAATTCCAACACTACCGGATTTTTAAAATCCGAGCGAAACATCACACTTCGTTATACATATACCGGATTTTCAAAATCCGTGAAAAATAATGAATTCACCACACTCTCGAAGAATATAACACATTCGCATCATTTGTGTGATTTTGAGCGAAAATTCAAAAGAGTTCTCTTGTTTTCCTTCTATTGATTCATTCTACCTTCAATTATCTTCCATTTGAGGTAAGGTGTGTTGTTAATTGGATTAAACTCAAGTCCTAGGTTTTGTGAATTTGTTTGTTTTGTTTCCAATTTGTTTTTTATGCAATTGTTTGGTTTTAAAGATGGATTAGAGTTTAGAATTGATAGAATCCACTCCCTAGATGCGTTATGGCATTTTATGCGTTAATTTTGAGGAAGGAGAGAATGGCGAGAGGTTAGGGACGATGCAGGCTTCCCGGATTTTCAAAAATCCAAGAAGCTTCGAATTTTAAAACTATGTAATGGTTTCGGATTTTAAAAATCCGGCTTGGTTTCAGATTTTAAAAATCCACCTTGATTTCGGATTTTAAATATCCGTCTTTGTTTCGGATTTTAAAAATCCGTCTTTGTTTCATATTTTAAAAATCTGTAGTAGCAATGAATAGAATTGAAAAAACTAATAATATTAATTAGTGGTCATATTAACATTGTTTATATTTATTATTAATTTTAAAAAACTAATAATATTTTTATTAATTTTATTTATTAACATAGTTTATATTTATTATTTTTATTTATTATTAATTAGTAGTTATTAATTTTATTTATTAACATTGTTAATATTATTTTTATATTTAGACATGGCGAGGATTCACGTGACAGCTATTGATGGACGCCCTCTCGTACGACAAGACGGTCTAGGCGCCCGACTATGTCGGAGCGCAGACGACGCACAGGGGAACCAGTACAGATTCAGGAGTTGGCACCAGAGCAGATTGAGGAGCCGGTGCCAGGTCATGTAGAGGAGGTGGTGCTGGAGCACCTTCAGGAGCCTATACCTGATCCAGCAGATGAGCGTAGACCTGATCCAGCAGATGATGCCATACCACGAGGACCATTTAGCGGAGGTCCAATTGATGCATCTCTGCTGTCTCGTTATGAGCAGCACGAGGCAGCTTATATTTGGAGAGACAAGGTATAAATAACTAAGTAAATATTTTAATTAAGTTTTCTAACATATCAACTAATTAGGTTATTATCATTAATAGTCGCTCACATTGTTTAATCATGTTTCAGGGTAGGGAAGAGATGAGAGTTGTCTCCCACATGATTGATCTGCAGCGTCACCCTCCTCCTACACAGGCGATTAGGGATGTCATACTCCGATTTGGTCTTTTGCCATTGGTCGATTGTGTTCAGCGATTGATACATTGGGCGTTGCCTAATGCTTTGGCCGAGAGATGGCACGGGGAGACTTCTACATTCCACTTTCCGATAGGAGAAATGACGATCACCCTCGATGATGTGGCCTCACTCACTCATCTGTCTATTTTTGGGGAGTTCTTCTCACCCCCAGCCCTTTCCAGCACGGATGCAGCCCAAGTAGCCCATGAGATGTCGGGCATAGCCCTGGGGGAGGCGATCAGAGAGGTGGAGGCTGCTCGAGGACCTAGTCTTCAATTGTCATACCTTACGACGTTGGTGCCCAGGCTTGTAGGACACCAGCGACACACGGAGGCGGCCAGGGCATATTTGTTGCTGTTACTTGGCAGCACACTGTTTGCTGACAAGACTTGGACGACGGCAGTCAATGTCTGTCTTACACCTAGCCTTCACATTCTTAAATACGTGAAACTGACATAACATATGTGTTGCGGTTGGAAAAATCTCTTCTACTTCCTTTAATAGTGCAGTGTCTCTATTAGTCACAATCACATTAGGTACTATATAATCATCTTGTACAATTAATCTTAACTTATCTAAAGCCCAAACAAAGTTGTCAGCACGCTCGGACTGCAAGTACGCAAATGCCACAGAGAAAGTCAATTCTGTTGATGTTACCCCAACAATTTCCATTAAAGGCATCATGTACCTGTTGGTTTTGTAGGTTGAATATCACCACAAGGTGGAATGTGCGATACAGTCTAATCGAAACAGGATGTGCCCAAAATAAGTCTTCAACAACATTTGTCTCTTCATCACATTTTTCAAAGTGAATGTATTTTTGCTCATCCAACACCTTGATCAAGTGTTGCATCTCTGTGCAATCTCCTCTAATAAAACGCCTATACTTGTAGCGTTCATTGTATACAGTCTTTAGCGTACTGAGATTGCCAGGATCATAATCCTTAAGTGCGAGCAAAATGTTTTTTGGCTTCACCAAATTCTTTGTCAAGTCTGCAACCACTTGTTTTTCATCTGGATTTAGCCGAGCAGAATATGGATGCCCGACCAACACTTCAGCTCGTTCATGGTTGTGATGTCCACATACCACATGAAGTAGCCATTTTCCTTATTCTTTTGCATGAGGTCTTCCTCGAAGTTTGAATGGACAATCACATTTTTTAGTACCCGTCCCCAAACGTGTCAATTCTTTCTTATATTCTTTATACTTTCCACTCCTTTCGCATCCTAAAGTCACAAATTCCCTCCAGTTCCCACCACTTCCACCCTTATCAGACCTAAGTGTAACAACAACAATTCCAACATTTTTTCCAACTTCTCGAGCCCATTTTATTAGATCCTCTCTAGTATCAAAAACCTGTAATTAACCAACATACACGACACATTAGCCATTAGAAAATCATTCAAAAAGTACAATGCAATAATCAATATCAATATCATTATCAATTATCTGATCAGTCATAAATTATTGATGACAATCAATTCCACTTGATAATTCGTCCAACATCAATCCTTCGGAACCAACATTAGTCTTTACATCAACTTCATGTTCAAATGGATCGGGCCAATAATTTGTCATCTCATTCTCATCCATGCCTATTACACTATTAACCTATAATAATTATCAATTATCACAAACATATAACATCAATTAACATAGGCAAAAAAACCAATTTCTTAGTTTTTTCAATGTATTTCAGCTTAACGAATTTTAAAAATCTGAAACCCCTCGAATTTTTAAAATCCGAATTGCTTCGGATTTTTAAAAACCGTGTTGTCAAGGATTTTTAAAATCCGAGTTCTGCGTAATCCTGAAAGCAACAACAACGTCGATGTAATAGAAACAAAGAAAAAGGGTGAAAGGATATTACAACTCACCAATTAATAAGTGGAATGCTCTAAATATAGCACAACTTCAACCAAGATTTGTAATGTAGTTGTTTATTAGGTGAATGAGTGAGATTGAGAGTGATTATGTTGGAGAGACTTTAGGGTTTTGAGAATGTTAGAGAATGAGAAATTGTAATGGTTTTGGGAAAATGAAAAATTTATTATTATTAACATTAATAATTTTTCGTTGTCGCTCGGAGTTTAAAAATCCGGATTTAAAGTACTGACAACCACGGATTTTAAGAATTCGTCAAGGTGTGGTGAGTGTGGGCGGATTTTAAAAATCCGAATGGTATATATTGGTTTGTTCAAATTTTAAAACTTCGAGCGAAGGGCATTTTTGAAAAACAAATATCAACGTGTGATGGCCTGAGAAATAAGTGTGGTGAGGAAAGTGCTTGCCCTAATATTTTACCCTTAACACTTTTTTTTTTTTGGAAGTTCCGTTAACACATTTATAAAGCCGAAAACAATGCTATCAAGTATCAAGGAAAGAGCGTCTCCAGTTTGGGTCCAATTATAGAATGAAAAACTGCAAAGGTCGTCTTGGTTAGAACAAAGAAAAAACATTCCAGCAAAAACAAACCAAAGAAAACAAATATAATGAGAAAAATGTGAACTTTCCTCTACAACTACAGTGACACAAGAGGTATAATGCAAGTAAAATCGTTTAGTGTCGTGCGAACATGACTCAGTAAAATTGAATAAATAACCAAAATAGTCCTTGTTGTTAACACATCGATAGAGTCCTGAAAATAGCGTCGTAACATTAAGTGAACAGAAATTAAACGTGTTAGAATGAAAATGGAAAAAGAGATGTAGGTTGTGTGCTAAAAAAATGGAGAAAGAGGGGTGAGTCCGGATAAAAATGACATTTTTCACCTTTATCAGGATCAATATCTTTGATTTTGTTTACTTACTTACATGACATCATTTTATGCTTCCATTATAATACTTAATGTGTCATATTATGAGTTTGTCGGTGTATTAATTACAGAGACTATTTTAATAATAGTAAATAAAATTATAGACTATTTTAAATTATGGTAACAACTAACAACTGAAAAAGTCAAGACATTTTAGTTTACTTTTTCCAGCAAAATTATTAGACTTTTGTTGTTCCGTAGGAGTACGAAATATACAAGTAGAGAACTTCACGTATTTGAAATTAGTGAATCAGTTTTTATTTATTTATTTATTTAATTGGAAGAGAGTGAATCAAGTTCAAAAGACTACATAGCACACACTTTTTTTTTTTTGATATTTACATAGCACACACTTTGAAACCAGCTTCTAATTATTAAACATCCTAATAATGAAAATTAAAAAATAATGTTACTTAAAACTGATAAAAGCTTATCTTAAATTATTATTATTGATAAATTCACCCTAACTTCATCGATTTAAAAAAATTATTCCAGGTTCAATAAGGGATTAGTAGGAAAAAATAAGTAGGGAAGCCAAGTTGGATAAGACAAGGTGGAAAACTTAACTCAGTCCGAAAATTAACCGCTATGTTTACAAACTTTGTGAAACCAAACTTTGGTGCCGTTAACCTAAATGGTTTAACTCAGCAGTTCTGATTTTCAGCCAACTTTTGTTGGCTAACTTTTGGTTAACCTTAATATTTTATTATTATATACTCTCTTTTTCTTTTTATTTCCTTTCTCAATCCTTTTTCAATTATTTTTAAATAATAATAAAATATTAGAGTTGACCAAAAGTTGGCCAACAAAAGTTGGCCAAAAAACTTTATTGTTAACCTAGTAGAATCATGCAAGAACTGTGTAATATGGATGTAGAGATATTTTGTTGGATAAATTAGGAACGTGATGTGTGTATTAGCCTAAGACTTGTGGAAGCATGTTGTTTTTAAGGTTTTATCCGGCAATAATTTGCAAACTGCAGCTCCTAAGATTTACCAGACTCATTCTATATTAATCGAAATAAGAACTATAATGAGAGACAATCAATTATATAATGAAGTAAAGAAGAGAGTAAGTGAGAAAGAGAGAAGAGGAGAGTTTGTTCATGTTTGCTTTGAATGAATTGGGACTTATCCTTTTATAAAGATTAAAATAGTTAATTTTTAGGTGAGCGTGAGTAGTTAAATTCTATGCTTAGGCTGTGACATTTATTTTGGACGGTGGGACAAAATCATGTTTAACTGACGTTAAAATTGAGGTTAAATTAAACTTTTGAAATAATACTCAAAATATACAATATATTTCACAACAAGAAGACCTCTAGTTTGATTTCAAAAAAAATGTATTTTTTAAAAAAAGGATTTATTCACGTGACTCTAACATGGATGATTATGAAGTTTCTACTCCTTAGTTTTGATTGAAAAAAACTCTGGTACTGTTGAGCATTTTCATTTCTTTTAAAGTGAGCATTTTCAAATTATTGTTTTTAAGAGCAAGATGATTTTATTAATCTCCAAATTAAAAGGCTATGAAAGCCAGAAAAAATAGAATTTACATCAAATAACTTCATAAGATGTTGGGAAATTACACCATCCGAACAAACCTCACCTAGACAATAAACTATACTAGTTGTTAAATCCACAACTTAATTCATAACTCGTGGAACACGAATCAGTTGAATTTTCGTAGAGGCCCCTTACAATCTCATCGAAATAAGACCATTCCTTCTTTTTTTCCCCTTCTTCTCACTCATTTGCCATGTTTTCTTACACTTCAAGTTTGTGCCAACTCCGACCCATGCAAGCATTTTCTATTTATTAAACATCACTATGTGAAAGTAAAATATTGCTAATTAAAATTATTAATACCATAATTTTATATTTTTATCATTCTACCTTCACTAATGAAATATCTAATAGTGAAAACTACACAAGATTTTATGAAATATTTGTTTCTAGAAAAATACTAAAAAAGTTTGTTAACCTTTCTCTTCAGTCTTCACCTAGGTTTAGTAGCGTCTAGATTATTATTTTTTTCTTGAAGGTCGCGTTTAGATTTTGTATTTTTTATTTTTGTTCATGCGTTTAGATTAATTTGTTTTAGTTAAATCATTATTTTAAAATTTTAATCACATTTTTTAAAAGAATCTGCTTAAAAATTAACATTAGTAGTAATAGTAGCTACCAAAATATGCCGTTAGACGCGCTTACTATTTGAGTCGTATGATTTTTTATTGTTTTTGGTGCAAAGATCATGTTCTACATTATTTATGGAATTTAATTAAATAATATATATAAATATAAATGACTTTAACCCAAAGATTGACTTAACGGTCCCCACTGAATTAATAGGAGGACGATCCATAGCGAGAGGTCCTGTGTTGGAATCCCACATATGCTAAATTCTCAGGGCCAGCACCAGCTACGCAGCTCGAACGAGATTAATCTCATCCTAAATCTAAAAAATTAATGGTTATATATATATATATATATGCGCGCGCGCGCCTTTAATGGCAATTGAAGGGGTAAATGTCAATTGCATTTCCTTTTTTTTGAAAAAAAATATGACAATTGGATTTGCAAGTTCGAATAAGCGGCGCACACAGACAGGGCGAACCATACGAAAATCTGTTAGAATTAGAAAAAGGCCAATCCACTGATAAAAGCCCCAAGTCAATTTCTTCTTAAATTTCAGAGTGGCTCGAAAGCCATTGACATTTGAATTAATTTGACGAACGAAAATCCGAAAAAACTCTCTGCACAATCCAAATGAAATCCAAAACGGTTAAAGGAAATTGGAATTTGAGGACGAACAAGTTCAGTTTTCCTTCAGTCTTCTTTACATGCTTCTTCTTCTTTCTCGCTGGATTATTTGTTTCCAATCTCTTCTTTCACTCTCAGGTTTTCCTTCTCAATTCTAATCATGTTTAATGTTTTCAAGATTTTAGGCGTTTTTCTTTAATTCTGTTTGATTCGCTGAAAGATATTTGAATTCCGAAGTAACGGATCGCTGAGAATTTGCAGGATCATGAAAATAGCCAGAGTTCAATGCCAAGACCGAGGGCGAGGTTGCTTGAGAAATCGACGGAGGAGAAAACAGAGTACCGTTTGTTGCATCCTGGAGAGTCCGGTGACGATTCCATTACGTTGATTCCTTTCCAGGTGCGCGATTTCGTTTCTTAAGTGTTCGCGTTTTTTCGCTGAAACGCTGTTTTGCTAAGTTGTTTAGAAAGTTTGCATCAGCATTTCATCGTTTGAGATGATCGCAGCATTTTATGATTCCTTTCCTGTTTGAAATGGTGCAATATTTGTGAAATTATTCGGTTGAATCGTTGATTTCGGAAAATTTATGTTAATGTAGTGTTTTGATTTCATGAAAGTTTATGAGAGGAACACAAATTCCAAGTTGTTAATTGATTATCATTTGAATAGGATCAGTGTTAAGCATATGATCTCATTGGAAGATTGACTTGAGCATTGACTTTTTGCTTAGGTTTTGAGCTGGTACCCTCGCGCTCTATATTTTCCTAATTTTGCAAGTACAGAGCAATGTGAAAGAATAATTGATATGGCAAGGGGAAGATTGAAACCATCAAAATTGGGATTACGCAAGGGAGAAACAGAGGAGAGTACGAAGGGAATCAGAACAAGGTAGTGTGAGTGTGCGTGTAATTAATATGTGCCTGTAGAATAAATAACTGTCTGGCTTCAATAAATTGCACAAAGTAGAATGGCTAACAGTATGATTTTATCACAAACTAAAACTCACCGCTTTAATAAAAAATTACTACAAGAAATAATTTATTATTGGAATGACTAAGCTCACGAACTTATAGATGCACGGTAGATTCTGATTGGAATTCTTTGAATTCCTCTGTATTTGCTCTTCTGTTCCTTGCCTCTAACCTGGAGAATGAACTTTTTAAGCTAGATTTAAATTCAAATTCCTCAATTCTGACCTCTCATATACTAGAGTTGACTTCCTCAAATTTGACCTCTTAAAAAATTTGACTTCCATTAACTGTTGCTTATATAGACAGAATGGAGGGGCTCGTGCAGTTTTTCAATGACAGGATTTGTAAAATTGTTTTACCTCAAGTAATCCGTGTGCGTTTCATTTCCTGAGGCTTTTGGTAATATGCTGATATTTTATATGCCTTCTTAAGGTGCAAAGATAATCTAAGATAAATGATGTGGTCCAACGGAAAAATGATAATTATAGTTTAGAGTACGTGAGATATCAAAATTAAAACGAAAATACTTGATATTGTATGAGAAGAGTAAATATTAATCATTAGATCCTATCATAAATGATTAAAATTAAAATATAAAAATTTTAAAAAAATTATGTGAGTTTTTAAAATATTACAACTTTTTAATATTTAATCTAAATCATTCAAAATAAAATTTAATAGTTAAGATTCACTTCTTTCTCTATTACTTATATGCCCTAAATGACTTTCTCCTAAAATCCGAAGATGCACGACATATCACATATTTCTATAAATTCATATCTCGAGCTCACATTTATATCTTCTTAAACCAGCACTGGGGTGTTCCTGAGTTCTTCAGAGGATAAATCCGGAACTTTAGATGTCTTTGAGGAGAAAATTGCCAAAGTAACAAAAATTCCCAGGGCTCATGGAGAGGTAAGATCCCTTCTATGCTCCCTCTCCCTCCCTCTCATGCGTTTAATGGTTTGGTTTGGTTAGCTGATTGATTGATTTGTATTTCTTCACAGTTTTTTTCCTTTCTAGTTAAATGGTAAAACTGCTATGCATTTGTTTTACTAGTTTCCCATGCAGAAAATAGAATAACATTGTGCACTTTTGCGAACTAGCAGGTATACACCTACAACTCATGTACAACCTGGTTAAATACAAAAATACATGTGATTAGATTAATAGATAAATTAGTTAATTGTTATTTAATAATTTAATCATATTTTTTCACTTTTAATCATTTATATGTGCACTCAAGTTCATAGTTAAATGCAAAGAATTTTTTGGTTTTAAATAGATATTCCAATTTTCACTTTTACGTACCTCTTTTATAATTTTTAAAAATTTAACTAATAATGAAGAGAGAAAGACAGTGGAATAAAAAGAGAAATAGTTATTAATTGAATTGAAATATTTATTAACACATTTATTTAAGGGTATAATTGAAATAATCTTATTTTTTTAAACAAATTTAATGAGTTAAACTTTTATTTATTCGATCTGGTGATTCAATTAAAAGAGACTTATATATATTTAGAACCGGAAGGAGTAATAAGTTATGAAAGAGAAATTTTATGTTAAGTAATAATAGAGAAAAATTAATTAAGTAGAAAGATAATAAAAAAATATCTTTGAAATTTAATATAATTTTTTAAACAAATTTAATAATTTTATCTAGTTCTTAAAAAAATTAATTCTAGTGATCTTTTACAGAGAATATGCAACTGAGATTGCTTTTTTATTTTGTTGAATTTGTAAACTCTTAATTTTGGGTTGATTTTTAAATTATAATAATATAAGGAATCACCATGTTTCAGGCATTTAACGTCCTCCACTATGAGGTCGGACAAAGATATAAATCTCATTACGATGCATTCGATCCTGCTGCATATGGCCCACAAAAGAGCCAAAGGGTATGTCTGAGCTAAAACTTTGTGCTTAAATTGTTTTAAGAGATAAACAACAGTTTAGTGCACGCAACAACGCAAGTGTTAATTATTTAACTAGTCCTAAAAAATTTGGTCAAAATTTTAATAGTTACTCCTAAAAGACTAAATTATCATATTAATCCTCCCGTTAACGAAATGAGTAATGAAACGACATAAGCATTTTTAGAGACCAAAGTAAGGTTTATTTTTTATCACCATTTAATTGCATATTTGTATTGGCAGTGATAGAATTCTGTTAATTGATTTTTAACAGAATTAATTTTAAACCGAATTGATCAATTTACGTTTAGAAAACTATTATTAAAAATTTTAAAGAGAATAATATTTGGATGCTTTGTTATTAAGATTTAGGTTTTATAATATATGATTATTAAAAAACCAACAAAAAGCTATTTCTCATTAAATCTAAGTTTTGTATTCATATTTTTTATTTTAATCCAAGGTTGTCAAATACTCCCTCCGATTCTAAATATAAGCAAAAATAACTAAATTACACCTATTAAAAAATGTAGTTAGTATCATTTAATTCTCTTTATTAATTAGTTAAATACCAATAGTATCATCTTTTCAATCACTAAAGACCAATAGCTTCATTTATATCGAAATTGAGTAAAATTTGTTGGTTTTTGCTTATATTTAGAACCAAAGAGCTTTTACTTATATTTAAAATTAGAGAGAGTATCATTTTTTGTCAAAATCAATTATACCTCAAAGAAAACCATGGTTTAATAATGACAAAAACCAATCAAAACATATTATGAATCTTCTAAAGAATAAAACATCAATAAATTAGTCTTTTGTCATAAATAAAGCACCAAATTAGTAATGTTTCAATCTTTAATAAATCCAAATGGTAACATATGCAATTACACAACAGTTAATTTCCTTTCACTTAACCTCATTGCTTTCAATACCAAATTATTATCTGAAAAATCTAAATTAAATTTAATTAAGTATAAAAGCTCTTTTAAGTATTATTGATAAAGACATAATTAATTAAGATAATTAGGTATCAAATCAAAATAATTAATTAAGTTCACTAATAGTTCAATAATGTAGATAAAATATAATTTATTAAGCATATTTAGAGAATTGAAGTTACATTTTTGTCACTATTTTAATCTTTGAAAAACTAAAACATCATCCATTTAATCTCTTCAGTTATAAACAATAACCAATTTAATGATATTTAATATTTTGAAAGTTAAAATTATGACAATTTTTGTAAGAGCTAAATTGATAATAGTCATACGTTTTTAGATCAAAATAACGTTTATGTCTTGTTTTAATGACGGAATTTGTTGTAGATACTAGATAGTGCTCATGTTTGGTTAGTTCCTAGCTGTAGATAGTGCTCATGTTCTACCACCCGGAATTTTCAGTACTAGGTGTTTTATAATTTTTTTAAGAAATAAACACTTGTTACTATTTTAAATGGTGTTGTATATACGGGTAATTTTTTTCCACCGGACACAAACAATTCGTGACTTGTCTTTAACGTTAGATATTCATCCATATGAGGCTTAGATAAAACATGTTGAGAAATACTGCATCCCTGTTTCAACTCGAATTGCCTGTACCTATCTCCATCTCATGGTTTACAATTCGTAATCGCTTGCTTACTTTTGGCTCTTGAACTGACAACAAGAAAGGCAATAATAAACTCCTGTGGTTTTTATGTTTCAACCGTCGCAAAATGCCTCTTAACGCGGATTACCATGGCGGTTTCGCAACAGTTTATCTTTTTTCTTGTAATGATTGATTGTTTTGATTGTTTGCTTTGATTAAGTATTCTTAAAGTGTTCAATTTCTATTGTCCGTTACGGTCAGATGGCTACATTTTTGGTGTACTTAAATGATGTTCCGGAAGGTGGTGAAACCGTGTTTCCGTTTGAGGTAATTAAAACCCCATTTTGTACTTGGTCTTGATTCATATATACTTCTTATTATTGAACTTAATTAAATGTTGAAACCGTTAACAGAGTATTTTGTATTCTGGTAAGTAATTGGCGCATTAATATTAAGCAGAATGGGTTGAACATGGACGGTAGCTATAACTACGAGGACTGTATTGGTTTCAAAGTAAAGCCACGCAAGGGGGATGGACTTCTATTTTATTCATTGTTTCCTAATGGTACAATTGATCAGGTAGGTTTCTTTTTCTTTTCTTTTTTTTCCCATCAGTTTCGCTACTATCATCATTTTTAACTGATCCTCTGGGTAAAGCAGAAAAACTTTTACTATTAAAATGATAATTTAAAACTAGAATCACGTCCCTTAGTATACGTGAAATTGCAGATATGCTATTGGTTAGACAATCTAAGAGTGTTTTACAATTAACACACGAACCACACAACCACTTGTGATTGGTTGTCTACTTTTGCGTCAAACTCTGTTACTAAAAGGCTAAAAGCATTCATTAGAAATTGCAAAGCTTCTTTTCTAAACTTTGCTCTTGGTAGACTGCAAGTTGTCCATCAACTAAAGATAAATTTAAGGGTAAACATTTATTTCACCTCTGGAATAATTAAGCTCTCTTTGACAAAACTTATAACTTATAATTTATACTTTAATTTAGGGCTTAAAGTGTGTTTAATAAGTGTGATTTATTTAAATTTATAACTTGCTGTCTTATAAAGATGTTTTGTAACTCCAAGTTTTCATAATTTATACTTTAATTTATGACTTAAAGTGTGTTTAATAAGTGTGATTTATTTATAACTACTTACTATCTTATAAAGATGTTAAGTAACTCCAAGTTTTCATAATTTATAAGTGTGTTTAAGCAATATATAATTTATGAACATAATAGAAAAATGTAAGAAAATAATAAAATAACAATTTTCAATATGATTATTATTTATATTTACTTATACATATTAGTTTGAGTAACTCTCACTCAAAGATATATTTGATTGAAGGTTCCTTAATATTTTAAATGGAGTATTTGAGTTCATGATTTTTTTATTTGTGATTTATTTTGGTCCCTGACATTAGTTTAGTGTTAATATTGTGCAACGTGACACGCTAAATGACACGTAGAACACCAAAAATTCCGTTATTTTATTGCTAAGATAATATATAATCCAAAACTATCGTCTTTTTTTTCATGATACATTTAAAAAGCTTTTTTCTTTTCAAAATTTTAGAAATTAGAGTTTGTTCTTCTGTACTGTAGGACATCATTTTCCATTAAAAGAGTTTTTTTTAACCCACAAAATGAGAACGACATAGTTTGATTGTCCAACGTGTCATTTAACATGTCACATTGGACTTCCGTTAACGGTTTCAACATTTAACTAACTCTAGGAATCAAAATGAATCAAGGATCAAAATGTTAGAGACCCAAATGCACTATCACAAATGTTAAGGATTTATGTGAACTTTCACAAAAAAAAAAAATCAAGACTAAATGATGTATTTTTTCTTTATAATTTGTAAAGGATACATTGTTCAATTTTTTTTAAGTTTCAAAGTAACTCTTGAAAATATTTTTTTTCTCATGAGTTAGCTAAATCATAACATACCTATGTTTGATATAAGGTAAAAACACATTCAAGTGAGTTTTGCAAAAGTGTTTTTTTATTCTGATACCGAAAGATAGTATCACTTAAGTGAAAAACACTTTTCAATAAAGTAACTAGAATCAACTCGAATACTAAACATCCCCTTCGGTCATGTCAAATTTTAAATAGGTAAGTCTAAGAGTTAGGAGCTTATAGCTTATAATTTGTAACTTATTGTCAAGTGAAGGTGTTTGGTGACAACAAGCTTATAGCTTTTATAAGCTATAAACTAGCTTTGATAAGCTAGCTTATGAAAAGCTACTTCAAGTAGCTTATAGCTTATAAAAAGTAACTTTCAATAATTCTTTCTTATTTTACCCTCTAGTCATTTATTAAATGTTTACTCTATCGAATAATTTATTACATGTAATTATTACTTACCCTTTTAAGTCATTTAACAAATATGAACTACCTAATAAGCTAATTTTACCAAACACATCTACTCAATTATAAGTCACAAGGCATAAACTATAAACTACAAGTTATAAGTCATAAGCTATAAATTAGTTTTACCACAGAGCCTAAAAAGCATAAAAAACATGACATTAATTTTGTACATACCAATAAAACATATTTAATGTGTTTTCATCAAATAATAAAATGGTCAATTTGAATTTTATTTCTAAATTGTCTATACAGTTCATGCATTTACTTACATAGTAAATAGGTAAGATGCTCATGATAAATTAAAAATAACTAAATATTTTTATCCTTTCTCAGTCATTAATATACCGAGAAAAAGTGCAAAGTATTTTACATTAAGATAAAAATAAAATAAAATCACTTTTGTCTCTTATAAAAGCGACTGAAGGGAGTATAAATTAAGTCGGACTCAAAATTTATTTATATTAAAGAACAGCAAGGTTTGCTCAGAAGCTTACCTTGTTTCTGCATGTAATTCTCTTCATAAAACAAAGTGCTTCTAAAGAAAATCACATAAAAATATTTTTTCCAACACATTATTCAGTATATATTTAGTAGATCGATTCCTCATTTAATTTAGTAAATTTCACTCACCACCCTTGAGATTTGGCTAAATTGCACTCCACTCTATTCTTGAGATAAAATTGCACTCCACCCCATTTTTGAGGTAAAATTGCACCCCACCCTATTTTATTAACTATGGTTAGTTTTATTTATTTATTTATTTTTTACAATGGTTAATTGATTATTTTTTATATTAAAATGGTTAGTTTTTAGATTTGAATAAGTTTTTAATCCAACAATTTCTGTTTTTCATTTTAATCCAACTTAATTCAAAAATTTTATTTTTAGTTCTTAATAATGTTAAATTTTTTTCATAACATTTTTTAGGGGACCAAAAGAAAATTAAATAATAGGATTAAAGTTAAAAAAATTAAATTTTTTATTGAAAACTAAAATTAAAAAATTGAAGGGACTAAAAATAAAATTTTTGAATTAATTTTGTCAAAAATTAAAAAAGAAAATTATAGGGCGAACTACCCTTTGATTAATTACAAACATTTGTTTTTAATCCATATAAAATTTTGTGTCATGATAAATATATAATTTTTTAGTCCTTGTAATTACTAATTTTTATATTTGGTCCATTTTTTTCTTATTTTAATCCTGTTATTTGAATTATTTTTCGTTTGGTCCCTGAAAAAATATGATGCAAAAATTTAATAAAAAGTGTTGGGACTAAAAGTTTCTTTAAACTTAAAAACTAACCATTTTATTGTACCAAAAAATTCAATTAAGAACTAAATTAATTCAAAAATTTTATTTTTAGTTCCTTGAATTTTTAAATTTTAGTTTTCAATAAAAAAATTAATTTTTTTTATTTTATTTTATTATTTAATTTTCTTTTGGTCCCCTAAAAAATGTCATGAAAAAATGTAACATTATTAAGAACTAAAAATAAATTTTTTGAGTTAAGTTGGATGAAAAAGAAAAACAAAAATTGTTAGGACTAAAAACTTATTCAAACCAAAAAGCTAACCATTATAATTTAGAAAATAATCAATTAACTATTGTAAAAAAAAAAAAAGCAAAGAAATGAAATTAACCATAGTTAATAAAAGAATTATATACTAAAATAGTCCCTGACTTTGTATTTTATCATTCGTCCCTCGCGAAATCAATTATTTTAGTCCCTGACTTTCACTACATCATTCATTTTAGTCCCTGAATCAGGGACTAAAATGAATGATCATATAATTCAGGGACTAAAGTGACCTGTAAAATATAAAGTCAGGGACTAAAGTGACCTATCCTCACAAAGTCAGGGATTAAAGTGAATTATTCTCGCAAAGTTAAATGGGGTGGAGTGCAATTTCACCTCAAAAATGGAGTGGAGTGCAATTTAACCAAACCTTAAGGGTGATAAGTGCAATTTACACTTTCTAAAATAAACAGTCTAATTTCTCCATATTTCTTTCTCATCATAAAACAGAAAAATGAAGTTCCATTTGATCAGAAAAAAAAATCCATATCCATACTAAACAAAATTAGTACAGTTCAATTTACAAGGCCTACCAAACTTTGTAACAAATGTGTTTTAGCTTGGGGGTGTTTCATAATCAAATTTCATTCCCGGATCCCAACATCGATTAGCAAAATATGTTAAGTAAACAATTAATTCAATTGGTGTAATTCAAATAATTGTGTATTATGCATTGAAAAAAAAAACTTCAACAATTGTACTAAGCAAAAAAGAAAAAATAAGGAAAACAAAACTCCTCAGCCTACAAAGTGAAATAGGTCTAAATTACTTGAAGTTAAAAATATGAATACATCAAGTCGTGTTTGACTTCACATTTTAATAGGATAAATATGAATCTATTTTAACACTTAATAACTTTCAAGTTTTGAATTCTTATTTGGCCTATCACTCACAATGTAAAATCAGACACGTGAAATTTTGACTAAATTTTCAGAATATAAAAAGGCCATAAGATCAAAATATGATGAGAATTCCAGTCAAGATGGGGATCACCATCACTCAAA
The DNA here is from genome assembly GCA_037177725.1 of Cyamopsis tetragonoloba. NCBI lineage: Eukaryota > Viridiplantae > Streptophyta > Magnoliopsida > Fabales > Fabaceae > Cyamopsis > Cyamopsis tetragonoloba. Next base: position 38,865,953 of record CM074120.1, on the reverse strand, counting down.
ATCTTGTTAGTGCATTTAATTTCATATTAACTCAAAAGTAACTTCCACATTTTGATTTACATTTGATCTTCCCCACAAAACAAAACATTCACTTAGACACTAATCCTGTTAAGTACTCTTGGTCAAATGTGAAGTTTATCTAATTCTTTAGATAAACTGTACACTTAGAAATATACCCGTCAATTACTATAGGTCAAATGTGAAATCTATATGGTTCTTTTGATAAATTTTACACTTTGATGATTTTGCATGCTAAATTTTAGATATATCTCTGAACTTTTTTTTTTTGGACAACGATATATCTCTGAACTGACACGTTCATTATCTGACTACCTTGCTATGTATTCTTTGGCAGACATCAGTCCACGAGAGCTGCCCCGTGAAGAGAGGGGAGAAATGGGTGGTTGCAAAGTGGTTAAGGAATCAAGAGTATATCAAGATTATATATGATTAGGTGAATAGTACCTGGAATTGAGTCAGTATAGGAATTTGAATATTGATTCGAGGTACTGTTCAACTAATCATCATGTAGCATGACATAACAGTAGTATTTAATAATTAATATTTAACTCACTTATAGTAGATTATAGAAGAGCCAGATGAATAATCGGGGGGATAAATCCTGATTAGATGCTCAAAATTGTTAAGTGAGGCTTTGCACGAAGTTGAGAAACATACACTAATGGTAGTGCCGTTGAATCATAATCATAATAATAGATGGAATAAGATTAAATAAAACACTGATATCTTCTGAAGTAAATAATATCTTGTGATGAGATTACACTTAAAAGGGGAAAAAACAATGTGATTCCATAAAAAACTATCCGATAAAAAGCTATTAATTCTGTGAAAATTAGTATCAACTTACACTGTAGTGTAAACAAATCCTCTTATATTCTATACTATTGTTTCTAAGTTCTAACTTATGAAAACCAAAACAATAACTGTGATTTTTAAATATAAGTTTCAGCTTTTTCCAAAATATAATAATTATATGAGCATTTTTTACAGAGTTTCCTAGTAAAAAAGTTCTTTTAAAGTAAAAAATAACCAAGGGATCCTAAATGACAGAAGAATTGGTGAACCTATTAACTGAATTGCATCTTCATCAAATTGATGAAACTCACATCGCCACATCTTCGAAAGTTCCCATTGTGGCTTCCGAAAGAACCTTTTTTGGTCATAAATTGTTAGCGTGTTAGGGATAGCCACGTCTTATAGTTTGTACTAATAAACTAAGTAAACACTAACAATACCAGCCTCTAATACATGACTAACCTGAATATGCTAAAAAAATCAAAACAATAAGATTCAACTTTCACCTTATGATCTTTTGGTGATCTTCTGGAGAAACTGGTATGGGTCACCAAACATAGATTCTGATAGCAGTTTCTAAAGCTTGTGCAGTTGATTATATCCTCCATAAGCAAAACCAAGCAGCAAGTATGCAAACTACAATAAACAGAATTGGAAACCCATTAGTGCTGCATAATTCAAAATGGCTGACACTGAAACTGAAGAGAACTTGGTCTCACAGACTACAAAATTAAACAGATTAAACTCTGAAATTTCTTTGTTCATTTTCTCTTTGTTCTCTTCCAGAAAGAATCTCAATGTCAGTCAAATTCAGAACACACAAGTAGTCAATGATTGTAACTTTTTTCAAATTTATTTCCCCTTGTCTGTATTGGTATCATCTACGGCCTTCATCTCTACTCATTAGCACATATTGAGAGACAGACATCCACCACTTCTAAAGCCTGCCAAAGGGATAATGCAGTCACTGTTTATGCCAGTTGTTATACGGCTGCTTGCCCCATTGCTTCAGGGCATGCATGCAACCAGCTGCTAGCAATAAACCAAACACACCAAATGCCATTAATGCAGCATTTCCAACATTTCGATAATAACCACCCTGAAACAATAAAAGGGAGTAAGTATGTAACTGTTAATACACTCATGAACCAGCTCAAACAAAAGAAACATACAAATATACAGGATGTTTTGCAAAATAATTTTTACATAGAACTTGATGCATTGAGAATATTGTAAACAAACATTTAAATTGTGTGTATTTTCAAAGCAATAGCAGCCAGCTTGATTAATCATTTCAAAGACAAATCATGCTTGAGATGAGTTAGCAGGTGCAACAAGAGTTAGCAAGAACAGGGCCACTCTTGAACAGCAAATGCTTATGCCAACTCCAAGATGCACTGTAACTTCAAATCCCCACACAAAAAAGTTTCATCTTTCATCACATCTTTCACATCAAATCATGTTAGCAATGCTTAATTGGTTAATTATATGCACAAATACTCACTTGCACCACAGCAAGCAAAATTGCTGCATTTGCAGGGGCAAGAGAAAAGCCCATCATCCCTCCACGCAATTCATTAGGAACATACCTGCAAAGAAAGTAACCAAGATAAAAAATCCATGACTGAGCTAATGAATTAGTAAAGCTCTTCTTACTGAGATTACATGGTCCTCAGTCTGGCAAGTGATGGTAAAATGAACCCAACACAAGCATGAAACAAGCAAAATAGTGTCAAAAGAATTCCAATTTCCTGCATATGATAAATTGTGTGAGCAGACTCTACACTTCTACCTTGAAAATCTGACAAAAAGTATATCTGATACTTGTTAAAGAAAAATATAACTGCACCTGATAGTCATAGGCAACAATGGACAGGAGAAGAGCCAGTATGATGTATGCAAATACTAGACAATCCTCAGTTCTAAGTGATGATGGTCCACTGGTAAAACAAGGAAATGCAGTGCTTCCTAGCATCCTTGAGCCCAGAAAGCATGGATATATCAGTCCTAATTGAACTTCTCGCCCATCAGCCTAAAACCACATGAATTAAGAATACATTAAATATTAAGACTTAGACTTACAATACAACAGGTTCACTAACTTGAAGCCTCTTTATCATAATAACTCAATGAGAGACATTTTCCCACAACAATGGATAAAGAAATAAAGTCCCTTCTAGATTGTTCAACTAAGTCAATTACTGAATTCACCAATACAAATAAGCCTCAGGAGAAAAGGAAGCAAGTTAAATATCCATCCAATGCAATTTGAACTTTATTTTAACTTTTAAGCATTCTCCACATACATGTATATCTCAGAATATCATAAGCTGTGCTCTATATTTTGATCATACCACAACTGTAGGTGCCCAAAGGATCCAAAAAATTCCAATGGAGAAGTGAAGGCAAGTTTGTGCCCATGCCAATAGCCATATCCTTTTATCTGTTGATTATAAAATTATATCAGTATATAACATGGTATGCTAATTGAAATTTTCCATACATTGATGGAAAACTGAATAATGAATACTCTAGTACCAACTCCTTTCCATGTCTAACCTAAGAAATTGTTACACAATGTCAGTCTGAACATAGAGACAGACTTCAATGTGCATACCTCAACCTAATACAGCTTGGAATGAAACTTGAAAGAAATAAGATCAAACTGCTTACAAGACATACATATATCCGGCCGTTGAATTATAGGATATTTTCATGATGATTATGTATACCAAATTTTAGAAAAACCGAACATCTCTAGGGTATGTCATTTTTTAGTGACAATTATGTATGTTTTGAAAACCCTTCATTCATTAAATTGAAGTGAATAGATGAAATATCAACCAATTTTCAAATTGTACGAAATTTTGTACCGTTGATCTATATACTATGAACTTTCAATTCAATTGTTGGATTGGTGAAACTCGATCTCGAATGGAGTTATAAAGCGGAGTAAGTGTCGCAACACTTACTCTTGAGTAAACGGATCCCTCCTCTCTCTCTCTATATATATATATATAAAACATGAAACTTCATTTTTTTAGGGAAAAAAAAAACTCAGTAGCAATTTAGAATTCACTCATATTTTATGTTGTCAAAGAAGTCAAATATCAAAACCACGAGATCCAAATTTAATATTTGAATCGAACCTCTACATGTGTATCTCCTTTCTTAATGAATCTCCACTTGATTCTCATTGCAGCTTCTTTTGTGGCAAGAAATGAATAAATGGTGAATCATCTATTTATTAAACAAGTTAAAGATATCTGAAAGTATTAAGCAAAAACAATCACACAAATGGAGGTAAACACCTAGAGTTGGTCAAAGCAAAGGAAGGAGAAATTATAAAAGTAAAAAGGGAAACCAACACAAGAATATAAATTCAGGTGCATCAGTAGGAGGAGAAAATACAGGATAGAATGAAAATCTCGTATGTAGATTATCCTAGATACTAAAGAGTAAACAAGAACAAGAAAAGAATGAGAGCTTACCCCCAAAAATATATGCATAGAAGGATAGACTATACTCCTTAAGAGATGATTTTCCTGCAGTTTCTGTCCATCCTCTGGCGAGAAAAGTGAAGCATATAGTTGCAAAGAAGATAATTGCAGATGAAGGAGCAGTGGTTTTCTCCCCATTATTACCAATCAGCCAATTTGCAAACATTTGGCTGGCAATAAAACATGCAGACTCAAAGAAAGTCATTAACCAATATGTGTCATTAAGAGAATCTAGCCGGTGCCCTTGCTGCAAATAAAAATACAAAAAACCAGATTGACATTATATTATAGATATTTTAAGCATGTATGTCCTTTCCTAGGCAGCCACATACTTTCCATATAAAGGTGAAAAGGAAAACAAAATGGACCAAGTTTCGATCAGGAAGAAATAAGCCACTAGTGGGTCATGTCCAGTGTGGATGCACAAGCATAAATCTGTTTCTATGTGGAAATCAAAGATAAAAGGATAAAATTTACTGATTACCTTTTCATGTTGAGTGACCATCCAACTCTCAAAACTTAATGAAAATATTGTATTGGCCAAGGAAAGACTTATGCTAGTCACAAAAATACTTGGTTGCTCTGAAATCTTCTTCCACACGCCAACAAAGAAGTGTAGAATGCAAAAGATTAAACTAATTTTCTTGTGACCTCTGCAACAATAGTAAGTAATAAGTTGGTTTAATCTCATGACAGATCATCTGAAACTTCTAACATAAATAAGCACATATATCTTGAACATGCTTGTTTTAGCAGTAATACATCTGGAATAATCAAGATTTTCAGCCTCACTAAACTTCTGGAATAGCCAAGATGTTCCATATCTAGAATAGAAAGTCCCATCTCACAGAAGAAATCACACATAGAAGGATGCAATGAACAAAGTGACAAAAACATTGAAAAGTGATACAATCTATTGGAAAGTAGGACTGAAAATGCAAAATATATAGGTTCAAAGAGTGATTACATGATCTTCCTTAACATTTGGAAATGTAAAGGACTTAGAAGGATTCATTTAATTAAAAAAAAAATCCTAATATAATCTTGAAAAACCACTAAAATCAACCAAAAATAATTCAGTGAATTGTGCAACAACTGTCACTCAGTGTGTTAGTGATTCTTCCACGCGAAAGGAATATCAAATCATGTTACCGCAACAAATATCATATAATGTGGTGTCACTTCAACATCAAAATTAAATTAGACTGTTTCTTCTGCTAATTAACATTGAATGACTACAACTTAATTAGTTTTAAGTGATCTAGTATTGAGAGCTAGTAAAACTAGAGGCTCACATCAAATCTGAAAGCACGCCAAGGAAAGGAGCAGCAAAGAGAGCTGTAGTATATGCATAACAGAGAGACTTGACCATATTTTCCCTGCCGATTCCATAGGAAGCTAACTCAAACTCCCCGAACACTGACCACATACCTTCCATCACTGAGAACAGAAAAAATGAGACAAATGAAATCAAAATTCTCAAATTCACACCACCTGATCCAAAGCTAAGTTGAGCAACTAATTATTGCCACCAAAAAAAGAATTCCGTAATTTAGTTTGCAAGACAGAACAACAGATTACAAAAAAAAAAAGAGAAAATATAAACGAAGTTTCATAACAAAAACTTAGAAAGCAATCAATGCTCAGCTAAAGCTACTCAGACACATGATTTTTGTTCTTTACGTATCAATTCCGCCTCCGTAAGAAATTTGCAGTTCCGAAAGCAGATCACGCACATTTTCTACGAAATCAAAGTCTTATAATGAATACGAACACGAAGAGAAATCCAACCTGATGCGAGTGAATAGATGAGGAGGAAGTTCCGCTGGAAACGAACAAATGTGGAAGATAATCCATGGTCGAAGATCGTTGAGGTTCTGTTAAGTTTAGAGACATGAGGGGAAAGAAAGATCGAGAAGCAGCAACAGACGAAGATGAAGATGAATATGGATGGATTTGGTTCCCAAACGGAGCTCTCAATGACCACTCCCATTGAGTTCTTATAATTTCGGTTTGCAGATACAGAGAATGCAAGAAATTTTACGTTCAGTTCGAGTCTAAGATAAACCCTAGATCGAGATTCGTGTACGAGAACACATGAAGATACAGAGCGACAGAGAATGAGGGAAGGGATCGATTTGATCGAGGAGAGATGATTCAGTTATCTCCTTTTATTGTTATGCAGTCCAGTAGGCTTCTATCTGCGGGTGGAGGTAAAAATGAGGAATTGATCGATGATGTCGTTGTTTTTGCTGAAATCTTCTAATTTTATTTTCTCATATTGTTGTGTTTGTGCAATTGTCCTGCCGTAGTCGATACTTGATTCAATAAATAGTACAAGACAAGACTACCGTCTTCAAAAAAATAAATACAAGACTAATTTTATAAAGAGTTTTTTAACCTGGACAATATTGCATAGGTTAAGTTTCTCAAATGAGAAATCTTTTATAAAAAAACACAAAAATTAATTGAGTTATATTTAAATATGCATTTATTATTTATTAATTTTTCCACTTTAAGATTCTTATCCTGTGCAATATTGCACAGGTTAAAAAAACTCATTTTATAATTTGCAAATAAAGAAAACTAAAACCTAAGAAAAAGATATGTTTATTCACCAAAAAGGAAAACCTAAGAAAATGTGTATTTATATTATCCGCAAAATTATTTATTTCCCGAAAGACTAATAGAATAAAGAGTTAATTGAGATTCATTGATAATATATGGTAGCAAATTAACTTTCTTCAAACCATCTCAAACTTGAGCTACTTTACATAATCTCAAACGCAATGTAAAATCGGCTCTTCAAGATTACATGCTTCAACCATTTGACGCATACATATAATGTTTATAACGCATTAGATTCGTAGGAAGAGCAGCGCATTCTATCAACTAAAAAAAGAAACAAATATTTTTTAGGATCTCAAACTTCAATATCCATACAAGATGATAGTTGTCTTCTCCATGATTATTCACCTTATTACACATTAACCAAAAATATGCAGAGCTCACGGAATAAGAACCATTTGACTTTCCTCGCCAAATAATCTCGTCTTAGGCATCCCACTTTTGTCTATAAAAACATTCACTAAGGTTGACTTCAAATGTTCATTTACCCACATAGCTACTCCATACCATTGTCATTGATGTTGTGAACACATATCTGCTACTGTTAACCCTACATCTTTAATGTTGACGAGTTGGACACGTTCACATAGAGGACCCATTTGGTGCCATTTGTCATACCAAAGTGACACATTTCCAACCCTCAAACAATAACAAAGTCCAGCCTTAAGTTCAACCACTATTTGGGGAAGCATTCAAAACATGATATTGAACAAGATACTTCTGAGATAATAGTTGTACAAACAACTTATCTGGAGAGTGGATCATATCCCGGAACTTTTTCCTAATAGTGCAGTATTACTCAGTCTTGTTTTCGTAACACCTAAACCATCCAACTTCTTCGATTTAGTCACCTGCTCCCAATTAACCAAACTCCAAGAGGAACCACTAGCTCCATTGGTTTTCCATATGATCCTCTTAATTATGGAGTCAATTATGTCGCCAATTGATCTAGGCAGCCAATAAGCTTGAATTGTAGAGTAAAGTGTTGCAAATAACACAAACAACGCCAAGACAAGTCTGCCTTGTTTGGATAGAATCCTTGCCTTCCACAATGTTAGTCACAACTGAAGTTTATCCACCATGTTATTATAATGTTAAACAAAGCTCAGGTATTTACCAAGGTTACTAATATTTCTTATAGATTAACTTCTATCAAACTTATGCCATTTAGACCTTCGAATAGTAAAAGAGACAAAGAATTAAGACTTTTCCACATTCACTTTAAGTTTCGAGGCTTTGCATAATTGTTCAATAACATACTTCATCAAGCATACTTGAGATGCTTTTGCTTGCATAAAAAGGAAGCAATCACTGGCGAAGAACAAATGCGATACAGCTAGACCATTCCCTGATACTTTCACCAACTTCCATGAGCCCTCAACAACTTTTGAATCAATTAACCGAGAAAGTTTTTCCATATACAAGGTAAAAAGGTATGGAGAAAATGGACCCTCCTAGCGAAGGCCACAAGTCAAAGCTGAGGAGGAGTGACAAAAGTCATAATTAAGTTCATAATTTGTTCTGGTAAATCAAAATCAAATAGGTTATTCTTAAGGAAATCTCTCAACCAACCCTATAGTAAGTTTTTTCAAGATCCACCAACTGAGAAAATGAAGAGATGCTAGGTTGGTCACACTGAAAAAGAAGAGGATGATGATCTAAATAAAGCCTTTGCAGAATAAATATCATGGCTTAAGGAAAATTGAGACACTAGTCCACATCCACCAATCCTCCATCTTACTTCTTTATTAATTACTCCTGTTGTTTTGATAAATCTCTCAACCAACCGAGAAAATGAAGAGATGCTAGGTTGGTCACACTGAAAAAGAAGAGGATGATGATCTAAATGAAGCCTTTGCAGAATAAATATCATGGCTTAAGGAAAATTGAGACACTAGTCCACCTCCACCAATCCTCCATCCTACTTCTTTATTATAGACTCCAAGTTGTTACAGTATCTAACCCACATAAAAGAGTCTCCCACTAAGCTTAGGTCTACAAGCTTACACCCTGATATAATATCTAAAATTACACTTGCCCTTGAATTAAGAAATTTACCACCACGAGACTCTATCGGATTGCAAATTTCACTAGAATCACCTAACAAAACCTATGGGACCCTCACTAAAGACCGTAGATATGCCCAAAACAAAGCACGATGAGTTGGGTTTGGACTGGCATTCACTGTAGTGCATGCTCAAACGCAAGTACTTCCCGTTGGTTCCATCGTGATGGTTCGAGGAACATAATCAATAATTCGAATATGAAATTTGAACTATTAACTGTTAAATATGTATTTGTTCCCTGAACTTTAGCGAAAATTTGGTTTTAGTCTCTAAACTTTAAAAAGTATATCTGAGTCCCTAAAATTTCTAAGGACTTGTTTGGTTTCACTGTTTTCTGTTTTCATTTTCAATGAAAATAAAAATTTTGCAAGAAAATGTGATTGGTTTTTTTTTTTGAAAATGTTTACATTATAAATGTTTTCAAAATATGCCCCAAAAATGAAAACAAAAAATAGATGTTTTCAGTGTTTTCAGAAACGCGAATCAAAAATACTAAAAACACGATGGCAATAATTGTAATTGTAACCACTATGTACACTTTTTTTTTCTTTATTTTTTCGATGAGGTTTTCTTCTTCTTCTTCAACCTATATTTACTTTCTCTCTTCGCCTCGTTTTCTTCCAAGTCCAGTGCTTGCTTTTGAAGGTCAGTTGTTCAAGAGAAATATGATGAAAATAGAGTGCAAGTGCGGATTACAAGATGAAAATAGTTGTCTTTATATAAAGAAAATTTTGAACCACTTCCTTCCACCCCACTTTTTTCCTTCCCATTCTCTTATACCAAACAAAGGGTAGTGTGGCAAGATAGAACGTGGAGGCCTCCACCACCCATCTCACTTAATCTCTTCTTTTATTCATTTGTTTTATGCTTCTTCTCACTCATCCTCATAATCTAGTTTTTGATTCTTTGCTGTGTTTTCTATCTATGATATGTATTTCTCTTCTTCCTTTTTAGTTTAACCTAGCACCATTCTTTGTCTGTCTTTTCTCTTTCTTGATTTACCTCATCCTTTCTGAAATTGGACTTCTTGGGACAGGGCTTCGAAATGAGAACCTGCTACTCAAAGCAGGTCTCATCAACCATCCAACCAACTTGTTGGATGCTAAAAATTTTCATTATTTAAATTTTTAAATATTTATATAAAAACATGTGAACCAACAATGAAATCAATCAAACCAAACGCATTTTTAGTATTTTCATATCCTGAAAATAGAAAACAGAAAGTTAAATCCAACATGTTTTTAGAATTTCAAACTTTTAAAAATGAAAACATTTTTTTAAAATTGAAATCAAGAAATGAAAACACAAACTAAATAGCCCCTAAAATGTTTGTTTTTCATCTTTCTATTAAGTTTAGTCAAGTTTGGTTCTGACGTGACAGACAATGTCCACGTGTCAGATTCTTATTAAACCACGTATTATATTTTTTAAAAATTTAAAAAATTAAATTACTAAAATAAAAAAGAAAAGAAATTAAGTTAAAAAAAAACCTAAAGTCTAAACACCTCTCTCTCCTTCAAACCTCCTCTCTCTTTGTTAAGTTCTACCTCTTCCTCAATATTGCATCACATCCCATTTATAGCATCTAAATTTTAAGTTAGCAATCTATCAACCACAATTATCTTGTTACCAAAACACCCCACCCATACTACTCAACGACAACTCTTTCAAAACTCTCTCCCAAATTTACATTGTTGCTTAGCTACTAGTCCCTAATAATGCTTCTCATAGTTTTGGTGTTAGGCATGTAAACTGTGTCACACACACAAATTAACTTTCAACTCTCCCATTACCCACTTCATCAAGCAACCAACACCCTTAGGAAAATGTACTTCTACAAATATAGAAATGGAATGGGAGGAAGAATTTCCAATTTAGAAATTATAAATTAGATTACATTTATTAATTCCAAATTCGGAAATCAAATTAGCCTAGTGAGAGTGTTACTAGGATGCCATACAGAGTTCAAATCATGTTAGGTACAAAATTCTTTAACCCCTTACCCCTAAAAAAAAATTGGCTGATAAAAAAAGTAAAACAAAAGGAAAGGGAACGGGAGATACACTAAAATGGATTGCAACATGTGATTGAAAAATGTGGATCACTTTGTCTTGCAAATATTCAATTGTTTTTTGTTGACATAAAAATGTCTAGATTCATGGTTTTAAAGAAGAGAAATGAAAAAAAATATGAAAGTATATTATTGATGCAAGGTAAAAATGTTACAAAAGAGCACTATTGCACTTTAACTAATTGTGTTCCTAAAAATAGAAAGAGAATGGAGAATAACAATGCAAATGATTTACTTCATTCTCTTTCTAGATAACCTGTGGTGGAAAAAAATGTTGAAGCTAGAAGGAGGTGCTCCACTCTTGCAGAAGGAAAACACAGACTTTTTCTTTTAAAATGAAATAAAAAACTATGGTTACTCAATGGAATGTATCATCAATATCTTTTATGTGTTGTTATTCTCAATTAATAAAATGGGGTTGGAGTGAAACATTAATAGAAGAATATGATGGAGAGTCATTTCAACAATTCTCAATGGTGGTTTGTGTTATTTATAATGTTAAAATCGGACTAGACGCTCAAACAGGGAACCAACCACTTGACTGGTCTAGACGACCTGTAAAACCAGTTGTGAAGAAAATTAAATAGATAAAAGATTGTCCAAATCGATGTGAATTGGTGGGCAAGCCAATCAGGTCGGTTGACATGGAGGTCATGAAATATTTTTTTTCTTTTAAAAAGAACTCCATTGATGAACTTATAGCCTTCCTTGCATAGACCATTCAAGTCATGACCTTCACTGCATACATTTTAGTCACCACCGCGACCGGTGCCTCTTCGTCATGTAGATCTTCCTTCCCATTGATAGGTTGTGCTTTTCTCCGATATGATAATGGCAACCCCATCAAGTTGTTGAGAGAGAAGTTGTACCATATTTAGGCATAAGAAATAAAAACAAAGTGAGAGAGAGAGAGGCGACTGATATACACTTACACTTATACACTTACACAATGTTTGGTTGGGGAGAGAAATAGAGAGAAAACAAGTTGAAGAAAAAGAAATCGGAAAGAAGTGAAATTGGGTAGAATTGGGAGTGATTTAGAGTATGTTTGGTTGGATAAAAGTTGAGTAGAAATAAGAGTGAAAAGAAGTATGAAGATAATAAAAAATGACTAAAGGGCTCATAAATTGATATTATATAATTATACTAAAAATCTTGTTCAATTGTTCTGTCTATAAAGTGAGGCGAATTTTGTCATTTTGTGCATAAGTAGTGTATCCTCGGTCACGCTTGTCGTTGAGAGACTCAATGTCATGTGGGATTTAAGGAAGGTTGCTTATAAGGTACACCACTAAATAGGTGGTGTACACATACGGAAGAAAATTGACCTGAAATAGCATGTATACTTTAGTTAGGTTTTTTTTTTTTACATTATTATTTCTTTAGATTTCTCATCTTTTCTCTCTTACTTTCTTTTCTTTCTGCTCTCTCTTCGTTTTATGCTTTCTTCTTCATTCTTCTTCCATTAACATCCCGAGATAGATTTAGTTCTTTGTTGCATCATGCTGCTCATGTTCCTAATTGGGCATGCTATCTTTATGTCACCCAACAAAATTGATTAATAACGTATTGGGTTCAATTAGGGTTTTGTTCTCGTGTTCTTCAAATTGAGTTTTTTTTGTTGTTGTTGTTGTTTGGCATGAGTATCAGATCTATGAACAATTCCATGATGTTTTGTTCATAGTCCATTAGCACCCAAAATTGTGCTCTCTTTCTCTCTCTCTCTTTTGCATTATTCTACGGCACCCAAAACAAGGAAAAATGAGGGTTTAAAATCAAGCATCTATGTTGTTTCATAAGATTAACCCAAGCAAAAAAAAGAGAAATGCAATTGATATAATAAAACTACACATCCCAAATATGTCTCTGAAATCAAAGATAAATATAAAAACCACATTAATTATATCATATTCCAATTTATTAATCATGTTCGTGAATAACCTTGGTGTCCAAACCCATGAGTCTTTCATGGGATTTCCACGACACTAACAAGGGACTATAGCTCTTCCTTCCTTTGCATCCTCATCATAATTCCTCTTACGAAAAATTCCAGAGGTTATACTCTATTGAATGGGTTTCCGAATCTGTCAAGTGATTTTTTTTGAAAGTGAAGACCGATTTAAGAGGTTGCAAGATTGAATCCTATCTATTGAATACTTTATTATTATATCTAACGGTTAATTACAGAATCTGTATGAGTACACAACCTATCAAATGATGTACCTTATAAGCAACCCTGAAGACATAATGTGACTTCTTTATCTCTCCCCTTATCTAAACAGTAGAAGTAGCATATTTCTGCTCAACTTCCCTCCACTTTATTTCTTTCTTGCCAACTTTATCCCTACTAAACAAGTTGTTGGTGTTTTTCTTTTTTGGTTTTAGGGATTTGTATAACAAAGAAAAAACGAAAAATGTTTTTTGACCAACTCAAGTTGGTCAACTTTTGGCCAACTTGAGTAAAATAATAATATTTTAGTTTTTTAATTAAAAATAAAAAAATGAGAGAGGAACGAAAACCAATATTTTATTCAAGTTGGCCATAAATCACAATCGAAAAAAAAAAACTGTTTGTTGTTTAGATAATTCATTTTAAATAAAAACAAACAATAAGACACAAATAGAAATGATAAGTATGTAATGAAAGAGATAGTACTTTTCTGTAATTAAAACTTATATTTTGGAATAAAATTAAGAGAATCAAACACAAGTAACCAACTTTCTTAATATGCATAAATTATGTTTTTTTTCTTATAACTAGGACCGGAGGTAGTAATGTTTAGTAAATCTAGCTTATAATAAGCTAAAATTGTATGAAATGACCTAAAAGGATATATAATATATTAATATTTACTATAATGAGATGACAAAAGACATAATTATCCAAAAAAGACAAGAATAAAATTGAAATGAATTATTGAAAGCTAAAAGCTAAAAGCTATTTGAAATAGTTTATCAAAAGCTCTTAGCTTATAACTTGTCATAGTAAACAGAGCTTATTCACAAAAAGTTATAAGCTATATATAAGCTATAATCTCCTCAAAAAGCTATAAGCTTGTGTTATTAAACACAGCCCTATTATTAGCAAATTTAGGCCCAATTTAGAAAGGTTTATGAACAGCTTATGAAAATAGTTTATGGGTTTTTATAAGTTGTTTTCAGCTTATTAGAATAAGATATTTTTAGCTTATTCGAGTAAGTTTTATAATATTTTCTAAAAAAAACTATAATTTAAAAATAACTTATTGCATAAGGACTTAATTAAACAGTGTACCCAAACATGACCTTAGTCTATCTGTCTTAACTATTTCATAAAGTGAAATGAAAAAGCTAACTCAATAACTCATCATGTTTTTTTTTTTTTTGTACATACTCATCATGTTTTAACTTTGGATGGACACTTTTAAAGAAGAAATTAATTAAAAATTTAAATTAAAATAAACATAAAAATTGTTAAAAGATAATTTTATTATTAAAAGTAATAAATGAGATAAAAACTACATATAAATAAGGATATTTTTTACTAAATAATAAATATATTTAATTTAATTTAAAGTTGGCAAATGAGTGAGTTAAAAGGCGCAATCAAACCCGTTAAAGGCAACTGGTTAACCGGGTTGTCCCACAGGAGTTAAACCCACGACCCAATAATTTGGGTGGAGCTTCAGCCAGTATATATAGGAATTCGTGTTTTCCTTGAAACCTGCGTCTATGAGAGAAAAATAAAATTAGGGTCTGTGGGTTTCGTCCTGCGGTATCAGACATGGGAGGAGGCAATGGGCAAAAGGCTAAGATGGCTCGTGAGAAGAATCTAGAGAAACAGAAGGCTTCAAAAGGTAATCCTTTCTGTTCAATTGATGAGAATTTTCGGGCATTACAATTCAGACTTTGACGCCTTCAATTTTCTAAATTGAACAAAAAAAAAAAATTAGAAAAAAAACTGAAAATTGAGACTCTGTGTTAGATCTGGCTTGGGTTTTTTATTTCAATATTTTGTTTGATTTGTGCAGGGAGCCAACTGGATTCAAACAAGAAAGCAATGACCATCCAGGTAATATGGTTTTTGTAATCTTATAACTGCTTGTGATTGTCGTCACTTTTCACGTTTCACTCATTTTTTTTGTTCTCCGCAAAAGATGAATTTCTATTGTCTATAATATTGAAGTTTGGTCATTTAGTATTGCCGTGAATTATGTCAGTGGACAGAGATTGCTGTATGTATTTGCAGTTTGTCTTGGCCAGTGTCAGCTGCATTCATCTTATATTGTAAAGAGTTTCTTCGTTTGTTTTAAATATTATGTTGGTTGTTGGCCTCGATTCAGGTTTTAGGTCTGATTCTTTTAAAATTTTGGAATATGTCCCTCAACTTCGATTCTGTCACTGTATTAGTATCTGACGTTAACTCCGTCTCTATGGATGTTATGGGAAGTCTGACATAGCAAACAGAAGTCCAGTTGAAACTAATGTGGCATAGCTACCAAGTCCGTTTGGATGTGGTGTGGATGATGCATATCATCATCTTCATTTTAGCATCCTAACATTTTCATTTGGATTTTTGAACCACATCTTCTGACATTTGAATATTAAAATTTGGAATCCATGCCAATAGCAAAGTCACAAATGATCTCCAGCCGAAACAAAGAAGAAGGAGAAGAAAAAGTAGAAAATATTGAATGGGTGAGAAGAAAGAGAATAACATCTAGCAGGAGAACCAGGAGGAGGAGGACCAAGGACTGGATTCAAAAGGTTAGGCAACTACAAGGACTAAACTTTAGACAACCGTCACTATTCTTCTCGAGGAGGAGAATAGTGAGAAGATGAATAGTGAAGGTTGTCTAAAGTTTGGTCCTTGTAGTTTTCTAATCTTTTAATCCTGTCCCTATGGCCCTCTTTCTCCTGCTTCTTTTATATTAATTATGCTCTTCATACCCGTGATAAGGTTTTCTAAAGTGTTGCCTATCCTTTTGAATCCTGTCCTTGTGGGAGATAGTTCTTAAGTTAACCGAAATTTTGAAGAATAAAATTAGAGACTAAAACCTACTGCAGGGTAAAGTACACCCACCTCTCGCCCCATTTTAGTTAATTTCGTGATTATCCTCTGCATTTACAGTCCCTGTTCACAGCAAAGATAGTAAACATAGGTTTGGTAAACTGTAAAAATGTGATTAAGGATTTGTGCCCGGTCAGGTCGTCGCCAATTTCTGAATGCTAGGGACTTTGTTAAAATACCACCTTAATTTTAAGAATCTTGTTTTGTTTTAGCTTGTAGTATTTTGAAGCACCAAGATTGATAGTATTGGTTTTTCCTCTATTAAGAGACATAAAGTATCTGTATCTAGGCTAGGGGTGATGTCTTCATATTGTATTTACCTTGTAGTGCACAATCTATAGCAGTTTTGTTGCTGACTAATGTCTTTAATTTACAATGTCATGTAAACTCTTATTAGATGTCTTTTTGGATCTGAATGTCTTATAAGCACTGCATGAATACATTTAAATAAAGAGGAACCAAAATTGAACCCAACTGTTTTTTATTCTGTTATCTCGAGATTGAGTAGTGACTGCAGCATAATTATTAATTTGAACTCTTTACTGAATCATCAATAATATTGTGATTGATTATTGCAGTGCAAGGTGTGCATGCAAACATTCATGTGCACCACATCAGAAGTCAAATGCAGGGAGCACGCAGAAGCCAAACACCCTAAATCTGATATTTTTACTTGTTTTCCTCATTTGAAAAATTGAACATATATATTTGGGGAGCACAACTGGAGAAAACTTTATATCATCATGACCTCTTCCTTAAATCTATTCACATAGATCCTCCTCATTTTATATTTATATCAAATATATCTTTCTGTGTTTGTGCCTTGGGGATTGGTAGGGACAAGAAAGTGAGGGCGTTTAAGATTTCCCCCTGATATAGTAAAAGAAACTATGTGATGCTCTCTATGTTTGTCCATTAATGAATTCATGATTGTTTGTGTTAATATAAAAGTGTGTTGGAGGTTTTTTATTTATTTATTTATTTTAATTATTTTTTATTAGCATGCAGATACTTAACTCGACTATCATTAACTAGGGCTTATGAAGCCTTGCGCAAAATGAATTATTTTCTATCTATTGCCCGCCTTATGAGTATGTTTGGATTGATGGTAGTTATGGATTAGAGCGAAACATAATGGAATATTTTTTTGGTATAATCACGGATTGAGTTTTATTTTATTTTATTTTTGTGGAGAAATTGACCCTCTATTGTTTAAGTTTAAGATGTTTAGGTTATGTATGATTTTTTCCTCTTTTGATAGGTATTAGATCATTTAGATGTGTATATGCTTAATGCTTGGGATGGGACCATATAAATGATGAGAGAAATTATCAAAAAATAAAATAATGGTCACGTTAATTAACACGAAAGGATTTATTCTGTATTGTTTGGACATGTATTATGATAGAATGAGATTGAATATGATGGAGCAAATACGATCTCATTTCATTCTAATCTTTCATTTTGGTTCCCTCTTAATTTGAGAGGTATAAGATGAAATTCATTTCCATCAAACAATACAGGAATATTTATTTCATGTTCCATTGTAAGGCACTTTTAATGCAGATTTAGATTGCGGTTTGGTTTTTTTTTTTTTTTTAATAAAAAAAACTAGTTATAAAAGAACTTCCAAGTGATTTAGTTCATAATGGCTACAAGTTTACTTACCGTTTTTTCATCAAAGTTTATGATGAAAAAATATTTAAGGTTTCAAATCTATCTGTGTTTTTCTGTTCTGCTGTTGTGGATTGAATCTATCCATGTTCAATATGTACCAAACAATTGGTCCAAAAGAAAAAAAAAGTAAGTACCAAACAATATAAATAGCATTTACAAGTTAAAAGTGGGAACACTTTTCTTCTAATGACTGCTATTTTATTTAAGGCATAATGTGTCAAAGTGCATCATAAATCGTCTGAGAGTCCCGTTATCTCACTATTTGAGTCAGTAGTAATGATATATTCTACTACATATCTTCCAACTTTTTAATGTAAAGATTAATTTTCAAGTAAATTTTATTCAACTTTTTAAAAAATTGGAGATAAACTTTCAATAAACTTAGTTAAATGAGAATTTTTTTATTATATGAATTTTTTTATTATATATATATTCAAAAAGCGGTGCACAAGAGATGGCACCTCCAATTCTACCAGAGCAGGAGGAAGCCAATGACATGCTCGGACTGTCAACAGAGACTCACGTAGAGGATTATTGTACAAACTTAAACCGCAACTTGTATCAACCCCGTTGGCAAATGAGAACTTTCTAAAATTCATAACACAATACCACTTCTGCAGAACATTGGCTCAAAGTAAAAAATATCCTAGTCTTGGTCTGCCACAATTACCACTTTCCATTTTTGGAGTACTTGTGTCATGGGTGATGAGGCATGATGATCATACGCAAAATATTACCCAAGATTTTTGGACTGATGTTGCAACGCAGGGGTAACACCTGCCACAATTCATACTCATAAAGGGGGATGTGCAAAACTTGATTTGCAAATAACGCCTTCAATCGTCATAAGAAACATGTAACTAGAGTCTTGTTAGATTGAACTACTCAACAAGTGCTTAAGAATTATAATTTATCATAGAAATACTAATGTTATGAGATGTTTTCTTTATGAATGATAAATGTCAGTTTCTTGAATAAAGCTTTTTACCTCAACTTTTACAAGAAAGCTTATCCAAGAAACTCACATTTGAAATTTGAAAATTACATAAGCAACTTATAACCTCAGTATTTATATAACAAATTATACTCAAAATACTTGTTCAAAAATTCATCCTAACAAACTTCCAGTCACCTTAAATGAAATGCTCCCAATCGGAACATCAAAATAAAATAGGGCATAAGAGTCTAACTAAACTTGACAGTGCTAGCAACTTGCTTATGAGGTGGGCAAGGAAGATATCTACCACCTCATACCATCAGAATCTAAATTCTATAGAATGACAGGGCAAAGAATTAAGATACTTTCATGTTAGCTTCTAATATGTCCTTATCAGGTTCAATTGAATTTGTGTCAATTTCTTTCTTCATAAACGTTAAATAGATAAAGTCAATTTCGTGGTTATTAACGAAGAAAGAGATAAAGACATAAATTGACCATGAACATGATCATGCTAGTATCTGACATGAGAGGATTCAGATCTGTGAGCGAGGAGGGGTAAATTTTGACATCCCAAGTTATTTAAGCTCATAAATTTTGACAGCTTTCAAGGAAAAGATTCAATTTTCAACAACAGGCAACAACATTATTCTTCAACTTAAACAACATAATATTGTTACACTCCACGAGAAAGTAAACTATAATAAACATAAGATAACCATGGCGTATTATCGGGTATTATAAAACAATCCCAAATATATTATCACAATTTTATGGATCCAAATAAGATCAAGTTACTGTGTCCTCATTCGGCTACTCTCTGCTGCCCTTACCTGAGAGAAATACGGATGTGCCTGCAGGATATAACCAAGATGGCAGAAAAGGGTAAGTGCATGCAACTTGAAAATTTTAAAAATTTATATCAAAATGGAAAATACTTGATAAATTAAAAAATTATCAAGTATATGCAGAATAAGAACCATGTCACTGCAAAGTGAAAAAACATAAAATTAATTAGCTCTTCATCATTACCATTGCTTCTCTTGCTGTTAGCCTGTCCTGATGATCATATCGAAGAAGCTTATCCAGAAAATCAATTGCCTGAGTGTCAGATATATAGAAAGAATTAAAATCCATACATACCAAAGTTGATAAATTGCAGTAAACACTAAATACAAGGTCAATGCTAGATTGGAAAATTGATTTAAGTCACCTCGGGAGACACAAGGTGCTGATTATCTGCATTAATAAATTTAGACCACGGCTTACGACTGTGCCTGCAGATAAAAGAAGCAGTACAATTATAAGATACATTTAGGCAGTAATACTTCATTTATCTACCAATAGAAAATAAAGTCAAAATAAAAGCAACGAACTTCTAATGAGAGTTTGGAAAAGGGATTAGTAACATTACATTCCCATAGAAATTATTTATGATGAAAAATGTGATGAACTAAAAAAAAAAAAACTTTGCTGTGAAATGTACCTTCCAACAAGGGCATCAAGTTGAGGATCAAGCTCCAGATGATACTTATTAAGATATGCATTCAGTTCATCAGTCCCAAGCACCTGCAAAAACAATAAATAATAGAAATAACAACTTAAATCTTGAAAGGAAAGCATCCCTACCGAGGATCATTATGAAAGGTCAAACTTGCTTAAAAGTGAAGATTTTAATATGCTAATAATGGGCAATGATTTTATACTGTGACAACAGATACTAAATTTGTATACAGTATCAGCAAGATTATCAAACATTTATAGATAGTTGCAAACCACCATGGATGTTACCTTAGCTATTTTGACAAGCTGATCATGGTTGTCATGACCATAAAAGAAAGGTTCCTTGCGAAATATCTACATAAAGTACAATGAACAAATCATAACCCAGAATCAGTGTCAAGAGTATGGGAAATACAATCAGTAAGTTGAAGCCATAATTCTCACCATTCCAGCAAACATGCAGCCAAGGCTCCACATGTCTAATGAGTAGTCGTAGTCTTGCAAATCAACTAGAAGTTCAGGCCCCTTAAAGTATCTGAGAAACAAAGCATAGCATATGACAATTGGCTTCAGTCATGACATTCAAGAATTGAGAAACTAGAGATCATTCTTGCATTGTAGTTATAAAATATAAGCAGAGGAAATTTTAGATAATGATTTTTCCTTTGTCATGTTTTAACCTAACCTATGATTATAGAAACAAATATAAGAAAACAAAAAACAAAAATAAAAAAAAGGGAGCTGTGACAGTAAACAAATGCATGCCAAGGAAAATAAAACATTGTCTTTATACTGTAAACCACCTACAAGAAGCTAGAGAACTACAGAACAAAAGCTTAGGAAAAGGACCACAAGGAAATCAATAGGGAGTTCAAATGCCAATTATTAGTAAAAGTTCCATGATTTTTAGTAGCAACTAGAAAGAAAGGTCACATCTCAACCAACCAAAAATCTCTTCCAGACCCATATTTTAATCAGACTACATTACTGGTGCTAACTGCTCAATTTTATATAAGTGATGCACTCACACATCAGGATACCTCATTCCACAGCTTCAGAATTACTTCCAAGTTTATGCAGCACCAAACTTGGCAAGAAAAAGATTTACACAATTTTCCAGCAACTTGTCTGTTTTAAAAAATCTAAGTTGCACTCGTTACTGGAGTTGATTTATGTCACATATTAATACACTCATTTAGGCTTTTCTATTCGACATCTGTACTTCAAGCCATGATCTACTGGTCAGAGAATGGTACCTTGAAGCCACACGAACATTATATTCCTTTCCAGGATGATAAAATTCAGCCAGACCCCAATCAATCAAGCGAAGTTTCCGCAACTCATGATCTATCATAACATTATGAGGCTTGACATCTCTATGCATTATGCCTTGAGAATGGCAGTAATCCAAGGCCTGAAATTCAAAATTAAAGGAATTGGATAACAAGGAAAGGTTCTCAACAAACATTTACTCAAATATTTAGTAATAATTTTCATGATACATAAGAAAAAGCGTATAGGCCCTATACACATGAACCAAATGCAGAATTCATGTATGAAGCCTTATTCAAAACAATGATACTCCAGACCATTTTCAAGGAAGAAATAATATGTTGATTACAGAGAGGACACATATAATGACAGTCAAAAGTACAGGAGATTGAAGGATCACATTACCTTGAGGAGCTCATATATGTAATAACGTATGTCATAATCAGTCAAGGTCGGATATAAAACTTTAAAATCTGTGCTGTTGACATACTCGAATATCAAGCTAGGAGTTTTTGAATGTTGGTCCCTGACAATATCAAGAAGCTTGACAATATTCGGCCCCCCACAAAGGTTTTGAAGTATTTTTATCTCTCTTTTAATCTGCAAAATGATGTTGAAGATCTCATAAATTAAGTAAAATAATTCTCAAAAAAATTGAAATGGCATCATACACGAAACAAAAAAAAAAAAATCAGAAGACAAAAAAGGATTTAAGACATATAACTAATTCCAAAGTTCCTGTGGAGATGCTCTCCCTGCTCAAAGAATTGAAACCAGGTTTTGTTGTTCATGGCCTATATGATTTACACATAAGATGGCCTACTGGATTAGCCATAACAATTCTAAAGATTCACAAAATGGATTTGCAGAACCAAGCTGCAGCAGGCCTACATCATTCCTGCTTGACTCAACATGACATTTTCCCCCTTTCATATACATACGTAAGTGTACGAATGCATAACGAATAAACTAGACATGCCTTAACCACTCTTCTGGATACTTTAGGAAGACACTCGCCTTCAACAAGTTTCATCAAGTATGAAACTCATTTCTCACCTCATCACCTGAAACCCTATAGGCTGTCTATGCAACCATGGTACATAATTATATTAATATTTCAACAAAGTGGCAACTGCATGGCATGTCATTATGCCTTTCATTGGTTTTGTTTTTTCAATAGAAATCTTATGCCAACCCCTATCATGTGTCTTATTGTGTTTAAAGTCTTCTAATAATGAATTTGATTTACACTATTTCGGAAGAGACTGTTGACAATAGAATAATGAGTCTATGACCATTGCCTCACAAAAATCATTAAGGAATGTGTGAGTAGTCTGATAGTGTAGATAATATAGTTCATTTTGCAGCAGACTTTAGGAGAATAGTTCTGATAAAGCACACCTGGCTGGCTTATTTCATAGTCTGCAGTTCTCTAAGTAACATTAGAAAGCAACACAAAGAAAAACGGATCACCTTTTTTTTCTTGACAGGCTTAAGAATCTTGATTATACAACGCTCATTGCTATTAACATTTATGCCTTCAAAAACCTCACTGTATTTTCCTCTTCCCACTTTCCGCACAACCTCGTAATCATCTTGATCACTGAAAAAAGAAGGAAAAAAAAAATGAAAACAGAACATTAATAGATATCATTCTCGGAACAAAAATTGTAAAAAGAAGGGGAATTAGGATAGAGGGGCATTAGCCTCAAATGGATAAACATCAAGAAGAAATCATCAAAAGGTTCCCATTCCATTTAAACAAAATGATGCAAAGAACTAATAATCCACTGTAAGCAAACTCGTTCAGCTTAAAAAAACGGTATAAGAATTTATATTGAGGATTCAGAGAACAAATTCTATCAATTAACTTGGCAGCAGGAGGTGATTCTCGACTAGCTTGTCTCTCCGGTCCTACCACACAAAGGCTAAGCAAAAGCAAGAGATCCAATCAAAAGCACATAATAACAACAGAAATGGCATAATCCCTCATCCCTCAGCTGATCACAGCAAAATGCGAGATGAAATTATTCAACCTATCGGAAATTCAAAACAACAAGGACGAACACAACAAAATAGCAGCCAGAGCAAGTAACTACCGCACACTCCACAATTCAAACAACAAAACTTCCGTTCACCGTGGATTCATGATCTTTGCGATTCAGAAGCAAAATAACGAAGTAACAGAGAGATTAGGGTTCGGAACATTACCCCCATTGAACAGTGAGAGACTCGTAATCCCAGTACTCCTTGGGGCGAAGAACATTGACATCGGTGTAGACACGCGATTTGGACATGGCTCAGCTCTTCGAATCTGAGATCTAGACTTGGTGATGATCGGTTTCGATGCGATTTTGATAGTTTCGAAGGGTGAGAGGGTGCGCACGCTAAGAGGATCGAGACAAAAGTGCACACTTGCTAGTTAGCTCTAGCTAGCAAGAAGAGTAGTGTAGTGTGTAATGGTTCGTGTGCATATCTCCAATCTGATGTGCCCGTGTCATTTTCGACTATCGACGCTTCCCAACAAGGGCAATAAAGCTGCGTTTGGTTTGGTGTCTGTTTAAAAATATCCTCAACTGGGGATTCTTGTGTGTGTGATGCTGGGACCAAACAAGTGGGTCTGCGGTAAGAATCTGTCGACGTGGCAATTGGTTACTCGCCTTGAAAATATCTTCTACAACTCAACCGGAAAGATACTCCTTTCTTTTCTTTTTAGGAAGTAGAAATTTATTTATTGCAAACAACATCGATTATATTTACTTATTTTAGTCACATAAATTTCTTAACTACATCAAAAGTACTCGCTCTGTTTGTTATTATCATTTATTTATGGGTTATTTTCAATTTTGTTTCGCTATTGTTATTACTATTTCAATATTTTAATAGTAATATCTAAATGTTGATATTTTTATTTTATTAGTTAAAATTATATTTTAAATTAAAAATAATTAAAAAAAATGACAATACATATTTTAGAGTGATAATAGTCCTTTTCTTTTAATATAAGTAAAAATAACTAATTACATGCTTATTAAAAAATTAATAAACTTTATTTAATTTTGTTGATTTTATCTAAAAAATTATTTGATTTTTTAAATTACAAATTATTATAGTTATTATAGAAAAACTATGTTAATTAAAACTAACAACTCAATTAACTATGATGAATGTTTTAGATATTAGATATATTTTTATAAATGAAATGAAAATAGTTTGATTTATTTATTATAAACATAAAAATATCGAAATAATTATCACATAGGTCCTCAACTTTATAATGAAAGTTCACATAGGCTCTGACTTTCATGAGAGTTCACTTAGGTCCTTAACTTTGTCCAATGTTGTTCACTTAAATATCTGATGTTAACCTTCATTTTAATATTGTTAATAGAAATAACATAGGGACTGATTTGAACTTTTAATAATAAATATAGGGACTTATTTGAACTTTTGATATATAACACAGGGACTTATTTGAATTTTTATTAATAAACATATGGATTAATTTGAACTTTTGATTCAAACATAGAGACTGATTTGAACTTTTGTTAACGGTGTTAAAACGGTAGTTAACGTTAGGGACATAATTGAACAACGTTGAATAAAGTCAGGGACTTAAATGAACTCCCGCGAAAATCAAGGACCTGCGTAAATTTTTTTTTGTAAAATTGGGGGACCTGCGTGATGCTTTATTATAAAAATATGTTACCAATTTCTTATATAATAAAAATGGAGAAAGTATAGTTTTTGGGGACTTTGACCATAATAATATAAGTTTTATTTTTATTTACTTAGAAAATATAGAAAAATAACTATTTACTAAAGTAGGCATGCATTGTCTTTTAGTCAAAGCCTCAAACTCACTTTGAGTTTTTTTGACGCATTTTTTGTAATTTCGTCTTTTCTCATTTGTCTTTTTCTGAATAAAATTAATTTTTTATTTAGTTTGTTCAAAATGAGTTCTAGTTCTCTAGGAAGAAGTAGTTCCCTCAGAAGCCCAACTATGAATAACAGGAATGTTATCAGACCTTACAGTGTATATAAGAAAGTAGAAAATATCTTTCGAAAACGCAAGTCCATGAAAATGGTACAGCTTGTTAACCCGGAACAATAGCTAGAACGTGCAAGGCATGGAAAAGCAGAAATACTTCCCGCTGAAGTATTATATTCTCACAAATTTTTTGAGAATAAACAGGAATATTATCAACATTATAGTGAAGAAGCTATATTGTGTGTTGGTAATGAACAGAAGAATCTAAGTCTAATAAACTTAGAATCAAAAAGAAAGCTGATGGCAACAGGTTACAAAACTATCCATCTAGGAGCCGTTCTTTTAGGAATCTACGGATTACACAGAGAACATATAGGAGCTAAGGTCTTAGTCACCCTAATAGATACAAGGTTTGGTGACGATCTTACAAAAGCAGTCATAGGGACAATGGAAGTCGACATGCATGAAAATCATGAATTAGTTTACATTATTCCTAAGAATTATAGGGTTTCATTATCTGATTTTTGTAATCATGTAATGATCACAATAAAAACCAAAGGTTATGAAAGCATGACAGCTGAAGAAGCAAACTTAATTCTCATTAAAGCTGTAACGGCAGGACTAAGCAATTTTGCTGCCCCAAATTTCAAGGTCCAAACAGGCCACGTAGCTGAATTTTTAGGATCTAAAGGGATAAGAGCTATCCCAGGAAAGAATTTTGATCCAAATCTTCTTAATGAAGAGGAATGGACAATAACTATGCCAAAGAAGGAAATTGTGAAGGCTCCAACCAAGGTAGTATCTTGTATGAGGTGAAATAGCTTCAGCATTCGATTCTGCGACTACGAGTCTCGACCTCAGATAGAATCAGATGAAGAGATTGAAAGAATCTCGACAGCACTGGTAATTACTACAAATCAGGATGAAGGAATATCCCATGAGGAGTTTATGGAAACTCAACCATGGTATTTCCAAGAATATAGATGCGAATCAATAAGTGAGCCAGTAGACTATAGTAAACCCCCTAGATTTGATGAAGAGGATGAATTTTGTAATCCATTCTCTGAACAACAAGAAGTAGGTCTTATTTTAGAAGCAAAGGATGATTATCTACCATATCCCAAGAGGAAACCTACTAAGCATGAATACTTGTTTATGGAAGGAGAAAGTAGTAACTCAGTCCCCCAAACAAGAACCACAGGACAACCCACTTTTGGGCCAGGAGCAGGAAAAACAATAGCAATCCCTCCAATAAACCAGTGGACCACTAACACAGCAACACCTATAGGAAGACCCTTAGATCTTAATCCTATAGAATTATCATCTGCAAAATCTAGAGAAGGAGCTGTACTGGTTTTACCAGTAAACATTGCAAAATGGGAAGACACCATCAGGACATGGGAATCTGCCACTATAACCCATTTGGCATCCCTACAGTTTGCAGAAAATTCTGACAAGGTTCTATACTTTGAAAACCTTTTAGGACCAACAGAAAAATTAACTTTCCAATCATGGAGAGCTGCTTACCCTGATGAGTATCAACAGTTAGTAAATCTAGCCAATGATACTGTCAACCTGACTACACAAGTAAGGCAAATGATCCTTGGATATGATGAATACAGAGGACACACCCAAATGCAAGATCAAGCATTACTACAGTTGGAACAACTGACGATTAATGATATGAAGGATTTTGCTGAATACGCAGCACAGTATGAGGAATTAGCAGCTAAGACAGGTAGGATATACCTACAACCAGAGATTTCTGAGAAGTTTTTTAGAAAACTTCCCCCGCCTTTTGGTTCCAAAATGATAGAATTATGGAATCAAGCATATCCTAACCAAACAGTTGGGATAGCACCCAGAAAAAAGTTCGTATTCGACGTACTTCAACAGCTTTGTCAACAAAATGAAATCAATAGACAAGCAAAGAATTTTTCATTTTGTAAGAACATAGATATCCCAGGAGTTTATAGAAATCATTATCGCCCCAAAAGACCACTTAGGAGAGCGACTAACTATAAAGGAACTCCTCACAAGAATAATGTCCATAAATTCAAAACTAAAAAGCCAGGAAACACTAAATGCAAGTGTTACATTTGCGGAGAAGCAGGACATTTTGCAAATCAATGTAGATCAAGAAGAGTCAACAGAGAACGTCTTGCAGTTTACCAAGAACTTGAGTTACCTCAAGATTGGGACATAGTGAGTGTTGATGAAGATGAGGATCCAGCAGATTCAGACATCTGTTCATATGAAGATCCTGAAGAAGAACAAGCTCGAAAAGATTTCATAAACCTTTTCGAAGACCAGTCATCCTTTATGATGATGGTAACACAGCCACCGTGGAGAACACCATCTGTGCTCTCTAAAGAACAACAAGATTGTTCACATCAATGGCAATTTTATCTAAAACTAGATGAAATGCATAGAAAATGCTACATCTGTCGTCTCTTGACTCCAGACAGTAACAATGTGCATTGTGATACATGCAATCTAACAGTATGTATCCCAGACGCTCAGCGAATCCTAAACTTATCCATCCCGATTAAACCTAAGATGGAAATTCCAAAGAACAAAACAAACCTTTCTGTTTTAGTTCAAGAACAAGCCAAGTATATACTTGACTTACAGCAACAAATACAGATTTTACAAGATAGAATGTTTGCCCTTGAAGCAGCCTTACAAGAGCAGCAGAGCCCAAATTTCGCAAAAAACCCCGGGAAGGAGAAGATGTATCCCGAAAACATAGAACCCATTTTGGAAGATTGTGATGACGAAATTTGTACTTCAATACAAAGACACGCAGCTCTACAGAATAATCTCTTGAATTGTAGTGTTATAGTAACAACAGAGGGAGAAAAGAGAGTGTTACAAGCAATAATTGACACGGGAGCAAGCCGTTGTTTCATAGACACTGAAGCGTTTCCTAAGAAGTGTTGGAAACAAACAGACAAACCTATGATAGTAAATGGTCTAGGAGGATCAGAAACAACTAATCATAGATTAAGCAATGCTAAGATAATCTTCAACAAAAAAGAATATCTCATTCCCTACACTTACATTATCCCCTTAAGGATAGGAGAATTTGCAGAAAGAAAAATCCAATTAATTATTGGAATGTCTTTCATCTATAACTTCAAAGGAGGTATACAGATAGAAGTAGGAATTGTAAAACTTTACAAAAAGACTGATACAATCCAAGCATCCCCCTATGCTTCTTGTAATGTCTCAGAAGCAATAACAGAAGAATTAGAACTAGTACCCACAAGTGAGGAAATTGAGGTACTAAACAGAGAATTGTGCTTGTATGACCTAGGATCAATGACACATTTTGAACAACAAATTATGCCGGTCCTGAATAGGTTAGAACAATTACAATATATAGGTGAAAACCCAGTAAAACACTGGCAGAAAAATAAGATCCTTTGTAAGTTAGAAATTATCAACCCAGACTTGATAATACAAGACAAGCCCGTCATCCCATCACCAGAACAGCAAAAGGAGTATAGGATTCACATCCAAAACCTCCTTAACCTAGGTGTTATTAGAAAATCGAATTCTAGACATCGAACAACATCTTTTATTGTTCTATCAGGGACAGAAGTCATTGACGGAAAGGAAAGAAGGGGTAAATCAAGAATGATTTATAATTACAAGAGACTCAATGACAACACTCATAAGGATCAATATTCTCTTCCAGGTATTGATTACTTGCTATTAAAAATCCGCGATAAAAGGGAATATTCCAAATTCGTTTTAAAATCTGGATTTCATCAAGTAGCAATGGAAGAAGAGTCCATTCCTTGGACCGCATTCTTTTGCCCAGAAGGACACTTTGAATGGCTTGTTATGCCATTTGGCTTAAAGAATGCACCAGCAGTATTTCGAAGAAAAATGGACAACATTTTTCACAAGCATGATGATTTCATAATAGCATACATGGATGATATCCTTGTATTTTCTGAAGACATCTCACAACACCTTAAACACCTTTCAATATTTTTTGAAATATGTGAAAAAGAAGGACTTGTTCTATCAAAAAATAAGTTAAAAATCGGTGTTACAAGAATTGAATTCTTAGGACTACAAATTGGAAATGGAAAGGTTGAACTTCAACCCCATATTGTCAAGAAAATCCTAGAGTTTGAAGAACAAAACCTTGAAACACTGAAAGGTTTACAACAATTCTTAGGGATCTTAAATTATGCAAGAAATTATATCCCTAACTTAAGCAAACTCACTGGTAGTTTGTACATTAAATGTTCTCTACATGGTGAGAGAAGATTTAACAGTCAGGATTGGAAAATCATCAGGAAAATTAAAGATTCTATTAAGAGTCTTCCTCCTCTTGATTTCCCTCCTAAGGATAGTTTCATTATTATCCAAACAGACGGATCCTTACAAGGATGGGGTGCCATCCTTAAATGGAAACCTAATAAGGATTCAAGAATATCTGAAGAAAAGATAGCCAGGTATGCATCAGGAACTTATAAAACCAATATATCCACCATTGATGCTGAGATAATGGCCTGTATATTTGCTTTCGAAAAATTCAGAATCTTTCTCTTAGATAAAAAAGAATTTACATTAAGAACTGATTGTCAAGCCATAGTAAAATTTTATCCTAACATGAACACCAACAGACTTTCTAAAAACAGATGGGTAAATTTTATTGATAATGTTTGCAGAACAGGTGTTGATGTAAAAATTGAACATATTTCTGGTAAAGATAATCATGCAGCAGATTTGTTGTCTAGATTAATCCTAACCAATCCCATTTTTTAAAGATGGCAGGACAAGACAAAGGCAAGAAACCAGCCTCAGCAACTGAAGGATATCCAACGCTTTAGTTTGGTTCACAGCAACTCCCTATTTTACCTGAGGACCATCCTCAACAGTTTAAACCATTACATGGATGCCCTATTCTAAAAGAGCAGCAGGTGTTGTTAACTGCTCTTCGTCGAGCAAGTACACCAACAACAAAATTAAATGCTCTGAATGCACTTAATTATTATTTCTCAAAAATGAGCCCCAATGATTTGGAAAAACCACAGAAAAAGGCTTATGTTCTTTTTCAAGGAGAAAAACCGGGACTCTACAGAAGCTATGGTTCTCTCATGAAAGCTATAGGAAAATCTCCAAAACCAGTCTTTAAAGGTTTCTTTTTTTTAGAAGATGCCATTAAAGAAGCAGAAGATTATTTCCTAAAATCTTCAACAGAAATGCTTTCTAAACAGGAAGCAGATTTTTTCATTGAAACTTTGAAACGAGGACCAGAACAAGAGTTTGAACAAATTTCAAATCTAGTCTTGAGAAAGAACCTAGACCATGAAAGGAGAATGTGTTCCAGAATGAGAGCAAGCAGAGAAAGAGAAGTTAGACAATTCTCACAAAAAATTAGAGAATTGGAAGAAGAACTTAACAGAGCGGAATATATGATCGATGCGATGCAAGAAGTTGAGACCATTCCCTTTGAAAAGTGGAGCTGGATGATGAACTTAGATTCAAGATTTAGAAGAAGTTTTCTACAAGATCTTCCTCTAGAAGTCCAACAGGACATCCTTCAAAAGGCTGAGTCTAGCTTAGATGCAGACCTCATTGGGATGCAAATGTTTCTGCAGCAAAGTAGGAAAGAAGCTCGTCTACCCAATCCTCATTTTACCTTTGTTCAATACTCAGAATATTTCGACAACGAATACCCTCTACAACCCTCACCAGTGCTACTCAGGGTGACCAGTGCGGATAGAATTGATGAAGTCATAATTTCAGAATGCTTTCATTATGGTTTTATTCATTATCTAACCTTTTGCTCAGCACCAGATTTTCTTGGTCCAAAGGCACAGAAGATTATTAATTCCTATTGTAATCAAACAGACCTAAGGCCAAGGCCCCCATATAGACTTGGAGTTTACTCATCATCTCCAAAGATGATACAAGGAAAATTTATTCCTGCACAGCATCATTTGGTTATTGGAATGTTCACAGAATTCTCAAGTATGTTCTTTACGGATTCAATTCTGTATTATCAACCAGATAATCAAGATGTTCGAGAAGAAATAGTCTATAACAACTTTCCTCATGATCTCGGAAATAAATTCCAACTACTTGGAGAAACATTTTGGGCACCTCTCAAGCGACCACATCCAGATCTTAACAGCGTTTGGGATCTACTTTCAACATCTGAAGCACCTAATCTGAATGAAGAAGAAGACTTGATGGCTGAGCTGGAAGACCTCATGGAAAGCTGCGTCATCAATGACGTAAGCAATGACGTCAAACAGCACTATCGGCAGAAGACGACAAACAGCAAAGCTTTCAGATAAGGAAGGAATCCTCATCTCCTTATCTTTTTATTGTTTTCTTTCTACGTGTATGGTTTTTGTTTAAAGTTTGTACAAGTGTGGCCTTCAATCACTACTGAAAGCATCTACTTTCAGAAAAGCTGTGCCCCACTTACCTCAATTATTGTATTTTTATTTTTAATTTCAAATCCGAATTTCAAGTCCGTATGTCTATGTTTGCCTATAAAAGGAGTGCAATGGTTAGTCTGAAAACACACCTTGTTCAGTACAACCACTTACTTCCCTAAATAAATCCTTTCTATTTGATCCTTGCGCCTTCTATCTTCCGCTACTATCTTTATCTTGCGCTATTCTGAGTACAGGAAGTTTAGAGAAGAGAAAGGTATGAATTCATTTTCCTCTGCACTTACCTATTTTTGGTATCAGAGCAAACTTGGTATGACGAACTAAACTTATTATGTTGAGAGTACTGTTAGTATGAGCTATATTTGATCTTATTTTTTGTTATCATCTGCACTTACCTATTTTTGGTATCAGAGCAAACTTGGTATGACGAACTAAACTTATTATGTTGAGAGTACTGTTAGTATGAGCTATATTTGATCTTATTTTTTGTTATCATAAAATCATGATATTATTAATATGATAAGTGGTTCCATATTTATTTCTTTTGAATCATTAAAACCAATTTCAAGCATTATGAGTCCTGTATAGCCGAAGGCTAGGGAAGGCAATCTTAGTACCATGGCAAGAAGATAAGACCATGCTGGAAACGATGTTTGCACCTGATGGATAGTTAACTACAGGATAAATAATGACTGAAAGAGGTAGACTTGATTATTTAGATTTAGAATTCCCAAGAAATATAAGAGGAGGAACTACTGATCATATTAATCTAGTATATTTTCATGATAATAAAAAAGATTTCAAACATACGTATCATACTGCAGGAAATCAACATAACTCTTTGTCATCTGTGTTTGCTCACTTAATTGTATTTCGGATATTTCATACACTATTTTATATAATCTGAAAAAGATAATAATTCTTCAGTCTTTAAGTCTTTGCTCAACCTGTACCAAAAAGCAGAAAGAGAAAATCTCTCTAGTTGAATCATCTTTACAAGGCTTAGAACCTCTAAGCAGAAAAATCACTTTTTGTAAAACAGCAATTAAAGAGTTAACCGACAAAGTTGATTCTTTAATATTTAAATCTGATAAGTCATATCTTTCTAAGTTGCCAACAAAGAAAGATATAGAGGATCTATTAATAAGAATAGATCAAGAACCCAGAAAGATTGAACAAGAAACTGTTCAACTAGCAAAAGAATTAGAGGAAAGAGTGCAGACTCTTGAATCTCTAATACAGCGCGTAGATATTAAAATATCTACATTCTTGGCATGACCGAACAAAATCAAGACTATCAAAGAGCACTTGATAGTACCACTCAGATTTTGTCACCAGCAGAAGGATTTATTAAAAGTTCTACAAATATTGCTATAAGTTCTATAGCAAAACAGAATAACACTATTATTGAGTTATTAATTGGGTTGCATGAAAAACTTAATTTAATAGTTACAAAGCAACAGTCTTCAGATCTTGCAGTTGCGTTTGAAGAGATAAATGCTAAACTGAAAAATCTAAAGATTGACACAGCGACTAAAAATCAAGTTATTCCTGCCCAGGAAAGGGGTATTGCAGTGTGGAAAGACCCAAAACAGAGAATTGCAGAATTCAAGAAGCAAAAGGACGAAAAGTAAAAAGACGGAAAGCAAAAAGACGAAAAACAAAAAGAGACGAAAAGCAAAAAGACGAAAAACAAAAAAGGACAAAAGGCAAAAAGACAAAGTTTGACTATTTTTTTTGGTCAAAATACCCATATTGGTAGATTGTTTATTTTCTACATTATTTTAGTAAATAAAATAAAAAATTACATTATTGTGGTCAAGAAACCATAGTTTTTGTGTACTTATGTTTTAGAGTCAATTATTTTGTTAACGAAATAAAAAGTATACATTTTAATATACTTATTTATTTTAACATTAGGACATTGCTTCTAGGGATATTACTACACGCATGAAAAATGACTAATTCAAAAATTTGAAACAAATGAGGTAATATATATATATATATATATATATATATATATATATATATATATATAGCATGGAAAAAATAATATATAATTATTAAAAATATCAAAGATATTATATTTGTTCTCTATGATTTTTTATATTTATAATATTTACAAATTTTGAATTTTTTTTATTGTTAATATTATTGTCTTGTTACAAATTGTAAAGAAAGTCGGATAGGGCCTTAAGGATGAAGTTACCTCTCCAATCTTAGCATCCTCAAGCGATCAAGCCGTTACCAACAAAATAACTTAATATAGGAATTTAATTTACTCATATCTTACCATAACAATAAAATTTATAAAAATATATCATAAATACTTTCTTGAGAATAGATTATACCTAAGAATACTAATAAATTGTTGAACCAGTTACAAGTAGTTTGCTTCTATAAGGATTAGTATATAAAGAAGTTATACTCAGTCATAATTATTTTTTGGTTTGCCAATAATATATTTTCAAACATTAAACCAAAGGATGAAAAAACCGGTAGTCATATATAAAAAAAAAAAAAGCCAGAATAGCTTTATATAGCTTTATATAAACACTAAAAAATAATTATTCCGTTCTTAAATATAAATACTTAAAACAAAAAAAAAAAAGTCTTTTTATAAACACTTACACTAAAACTAAAAATATTTATTATACTTTTTTAATTTTACCCTTAATAAGTATTTAAATTTAGTTTAAATGTTGATAAAGGTAAAACAAAAAAGAGATTGTTATTTTTTAAAAAATTCAATGCATTTTTTTTAATGTCAAGTGTTTTTATATAGAAACGTAGGAGTATCATTCGCTCGATTTCGAAACATAGAAATAAGTTAGTCTGCATTTTTCTAATAAAGTTTTTTTATATGGACAATCAACTTTTTCTACACATATATTACTGCCATCATGGTGAAAAATCTCATTTCTGTTGTGAAAAACACAAGATCACTCTCCAATAAGCATACCAACATAACGTTTTCATCAAGCTTTTGCTTCATAGATACGTTAGTCACATACCTATCCACATGAAGGTGTACTTTGGAATTGGATCGTGTATCCAAAAAACAAAATACAATGAATATATACAATAGCAGCTTCCAAATAAGAACTTGCAAATCACCTACAACTATGCGGATCAAATCATCAAATCATAATATGAAAAAGCTAACACCAAGGAGGTAGAAAAGAAAAACCAAAAAGGGAAGTGCTTTTATCTTTGTGTCACTCATGTTTCCCTACATAGACTTCTTTACGCTGGATCTCCTCAAAGTAAAAAAAAACCTTTAGTTTCCATACTTAGACTTCTTTAGGCTGGATCTGCTCAAAGTCAAAAACCTCAAACATCAGTCGCCTCACATCACGTTTCCCGTAAACCAGATACGAAACCCCGTGAAGAGCTTGTTGAACAGCTGTTGTGGCCGGGTTTCTGTTTCTTCGGTTGTGCTCAAACTTGTCTTGAACCTTCTCATCATATATAATGAACCGGTGGAGATGTTTGGCCCTCAAATATCTTCCACAATACTTGTTCATGAGAATGCGACGGTGCCTTTCTTGTAACCACAACCCCGGGGCGTCTAAATGCTTCATCAACAATCTTTCAGCCATCACCAAATCCTAAAGAAAATAATAATGTAAAAACATTATACAGTATCCACTGAAGAAAAAAAATTTTAGATTTTAAATTGAAGTTGAGTAATGGGTACTATTAATGAAACTCACGAGTCTGTCCGCAATCACAGCAGAAAGAATAGTACCTGTATCTTTTGGCCAATATATTCTAATCTCTCATAGCAAAATCGAGGATGCTCAAATTTGTGCTTTGATGGATGCATGAATGAAAGCTGCATTTGGATAATACATTCAACATCAGAACTTATAACAGAAGCTAGGGAACTTGCAAACTTTCGACCACCAACTTTTACGTCTACAACGAAAGGATCTAAGATCCAAGTTGACCTGATAATCTAATACTTGAATATTTCTAATGTGAACTATTAGTAAGCTTTGTATTTGTGTGGTTTTAAGGTGGGATTTTGCTCTTACTTCTTATTAAGTGAATACGCAGAGATGGGCAAAATACAATAAAACTACACCTAAACCAGGTAAAATCGAAGTGGCCTAAAGCAATAATAGTTAACTATCAATTATGTTGCCACCCCTAAGTATTCTGCTCCATATAAATTGAACTCCCTAATTTCCATATATACCATTGTAGGCTTAACAGCTCAGCAACTCTGACAAACCAACCATCAGTTAACAGTGTTGACACAGTTCAATGTGAAGTCTGAGAAGGGAAAAATTTAAGCATTAAGTTGTTTGTTCACTAGTGCAGAGATACATTAAAATTCTACCCGACCATAGTCAAGCAAGTCAAGCCAGATCTTTTTTTTTTTAATTTTTTTATGGCCAATAGAACAAAGGGAACAAGTAGAATGAGATGTAGATCAGCTACCTGCAATCCCAGTCCAAGCTCTATGTTCCTGGCTTCAGTAATTTCTGGAATCCTGTCCGTCATTTCTAAAGGATATCCAAGTATTTTCATAACTTGCGGTCTGCTATCATAATCCCATATATTTCCTCTGAATCGATGCATGCCTGGGGGAACACATGCTCTGAACAGCCTTGGATGAGCAAACAGAGCATCTGCAGGAGGCTGAATCAAGAACAGTAAACATAATTTCTGTTTCATCATCTAATAATAAAGGTTTCTATTGTAGGGAGGAATTATGCATCACAGTCCAGAAATAGTATAGAAAAACATAGCTGAGTTTGTAAAGGAATAAGATAAATTAAGTTTGATCTACGAGCATAATATGTAGATTTTTATCAGTTAATTTTTTAAAATAAATAATACTTTAGCAGAAGATATGTATAGCTTGCCTTATATGCAACAATATCCTGCCAGCTAAGCTTTCCTTCAAACTCAGCAGATACATAATCGACATCTTCAAGTTGTCTACGCAATTTCGGCTGGCAATCCTCAGCATCTGGATCCATTCCAAATACTTCAAAAAGAACGCGATAAACTTCTGGCATACCAAAACAAAGATATATTGCCCCAAACAAAGCCCAAAATACCGACCTGCCACAGAATAACAAATGTAAAAAACTGAAAATGTAGTGAACTATTTGTTTGAGAAATATATAGGCAGAGACTAATTCCATCAATTAAGATGGTTCAACAGTAAATTCATAACATTTAAGCAATGAAAATATAATTCAGAAAGGTATGTATTCAACATTTTGTCTTTCCTTTCCTTAATCATTTTAAGAAAGTTAGCTAGTGGAGCATCTTATTGTTATCAATTCATTAATCATCAAACAACTTCAAGTTGAAAATAGATGGCAACGGATGCATAGGTCATTGATCTCATAAATAGACTTGATAGAGACAATGCAAAACAGAATTTGAAGTCAAAGGGTTAACTAATTGTTCAACTAGGTCCAAATTTCAGTCAGTCATTCTGTTGGAAGCCAATGTAGCATTAACATAACTTTGAAATCTGAATTCTCTCTTCTTCGACATCCCAAGCTCGTATTAAGCAATGTATTTTAAAATTTATAAAAATCATTGAAAAGAATACCTCGAGAGGAAATCAGACAACCATGTCAAGTAACTTAAAAGCAAAAAAAAATGCAAGCTTAATTCACAAGGGATAAAAAAAGAAATGTTAATGTAATAAGAGTGTGTTTGGATTTCCATTGAAGCAACCATACAAACTTTTATCTCCTTGTAACAATGTGTCATGATGCTTGGATTACCAGATGAAAGTTAGTTAACTAAGAGGAGACTTGCTTCAAGCTAGCTTGAACAAAAGTATCACTTTCATCTCGTACAGCAAAAGCCAGCATTGACACAAACTCAGTCTAGTCAACAGAAATCCAAAGTTCCAAACACACACTAAATTAATTCATTTTGGCCAGTCACATGAAATGGATACCACTCTCACCTAGCTAACTCATCACAAACATTTTCCAATGTGAGAATAGCTAATTCAAGACACGGGAGTAGCATACCTTCCCCTAGAACGTGGGCATATTGTTAATTTTCTGTTTTTTATTTCAATTATTTCAATGCTGAAAGTGGGCAGGCCGTAATAAGAAAATGGAACTCTAGCAGCCAAAACTGCATTCTTAGAATTAATAACAATATTCAAGAGTGGCAAACTCATTGACAAACAAGTTAACCAGTGAGTCAAAACCATATCACAGAAACAAAAACTCACTGAAGAGTGAGAATTATAACAACTTAGAACTTACTTCACAGGTCCCTCCCTGTCCTTCCTCACCATCTTATCCATATCATCGAAAGGAAACACCAAATTCTGCAAGCTAGCAGCTTTAATCCACCTTGGCAAGCTCCTCTTTCCTATCAACCCAAACACTCTCTCCCTCATTGGACCTGGCGACTCCCTTGGATACCTCTGCAAGAAGAATTCCGCCATAGCCAATTCAAGCACATACTGCCCTAAAAAGAACAACCTCGAATGCCCCGACCTCACGTGCCGAGCCTTCGTCCTCTCACACGACGGATGCTGAAACGCCAAGTACAACAAAGTATCAAATTGCTTCGCCGGATTATCATCCCCTAAAGTTTCCGACGGTTCAAGCGAATGTCCCAACGCTTGCTTCGCTTCCAGCAAGTACTCGTCTATCCACGTCTTATCGGCATTGTTGAGGCGCGAAGAAGGTAAACACGAACTCAAGAGAGGGAACGATTTGAGAGATAATTGTGGACTGTTGAGAAATCTTTCTGCTAATTTTTTGTCGTCTAATGGTGGCCTTAAGATGAATCTTCTCGGAGGTCCTTTCTTCGGAGAAGTGATTTTCTTCCGTTCCGCGAGTTCCTTCAGAAGTCGCTGAGGACTGTTCCTAGGGAGTTCCTGCTGCGATTCTACGGCTATGGCGAAGACGCGGAAGCTTTGAGAAGTAGTATTTTGGGATTTAGGGTTTCTGAGGAAGACTTTGATTGGGAACGGAGAGAGTGAGGAAGAGAAAGAGTAGTTAGATGGTGGGGAGAGTAAAAATGAGGAAGAAAGTTCCATTGGTGAGGGAGAATGTTGTTTATAGAAAATGGAATATGAACATCAAGAGGGTTGATTCGTGGAATTGTGTATTAGTTTGGACACCATGGATGAGAGGGTTTGAGGGGTTGTGTTGCAGGGTTTTGGAGTTCGGACACACTCAGAGGGTTGGATAAGGTGAAGCAGCGTGCCACGTTCTTCGTTTAGCTTGCTGCTTGGATAGATATTTCAGATTTTATTCAGTGTTCTTTTTTTTTTTTCTTTTCTTTTTAAAATTAAAAGGATGGAGGAATAAATTTACCAATCACGGTCTCACGGGTGAGTCAATGACATTCTTGTTCAGAATTATTATTACGGTTTTTTTAATCTGCGCAACAAATTAAAAATTTTAATTTAGAAATTATTTTTTGAAAATTATAGAAGTTATATTTACACGGTCTCTTATACACTCATCCCATGGTTCATTTGTGATGACTTGGCATGATGGATCAACCTATGTCGGAACACCACATGTCGGAATCTTCCGACATGACAACGGAAACACACGCGTGCTTGGAGTTGATGGTTAGGAAGTCAGGTGCACGCTGCACTTTACGCAAGCACGATGGTGATAGGTTTGACTTTAATATCATTATGATTGCTATAAATAGCCTACACGTGGAGACAATTGGTACGTTATCACTCATTATTCTCATTCTTAAGCATTTGGAACTATCATCGGAGTGCCTACAGGTAACTCACCACCAACGTCAGGTGAGATGCCGAAGATCCTGCACCACCGCACTCGAGTTCTATTGGAGGTTATGATTGGGTAGCCTCGGGCTTACCAGATCATTGGCGCCTTATGTGGGGAGAAGAGAACAAGTTTCTTCTCCGACTCTTTTCTTTAATTCTTTCTTTGTTCTTCGGTTTGGTTTTGCAGGAAGAAGAGAGCAGTTGTAGATTTTTGTCCAAGATTGATTTAAGATATGAGAAATTCATCGAACAAAGGTGAATTCCGATCGATTAATCAATTAGATTGAATTTCTTACAGATCAACCGAGCGGATTTAAGTTTGCGCATCTTTTCATCGATTGAAATTGTTGAAACCTCTAGAAATTATTCTTGTCATTTTGATCAATGAATTGATATTAGTAGCGTACATGAACACTAAATGTTTGGAAAGTTTTTTTTTGGTTCGCTATCGAAATGAAGTTTGTTATGATAAAATACTCGATCGATGTGATATTTGTGATAGTTAGAGTGTTAATTTCATAATATCTTGTTTGAATGAAATTCGAAGTTTCCTTGTCCATATAACAGGTCAATGACATAATTCGAAAATTATTGAAAAATGTAGCAGAATGACCAATACCAGAGGAAAGAACTATGCTGCAAATGTTGATCAAGCTGTTGGCAACGCTAAAGGAACCCATGGGGAACAACCTCCTTCTCCAATTCTACCTATGTAGGGGAAGAGTTGACCAACAGTTTTTGAACAAAGGATGGTCACAATTGAGGGAGGCATGAATGAGCTGAAGGAAATGGTGAAAAGGCAAGCTGAGGAGATAGAGAGGATGAATAATAGGGAAAGGCAAGAATGGGCAGAAGCAACAACAAGAATTCCAAAGGCTCATCTTTAACTTGGGGATTGGACAACAGATCCCAAACGCTCCTGAGCAGCAACTAGTCATAAGGAGCAGCAACATGAGAGACAAGCCTTAAGGGTGGGACCTTTGAACCCGCCCCCCAATCCCGCAAACATCTTGCCTCCAATTAACGGGATGGATCGTGGAAAGAGTATGTGAAAACGACATCCAGATTGACGGCTATAACAATCCATTCGATGGTTGAATAATGGATTTTGAAATGCCAACAAACTTCAAGTTTGTGATGCCCATAGATTCTTATGACGGTTCTACTGACTTGCAGGACTATGTCGAGTTTTTTCAACATTTCCAAAATTAGAGCATCTGTATTTTTCATAAGGCATAGCTAAATTTTTCTTTTGATTCCAACCACAATTAAACCAATGTACCTAAATTAACGCCAAAAACTTGTTGATACTTTAGCGTGAACTAAAGTCAACTTGTAATAGTAAAGGGAAAAAGGGGTTGTCGAATCACAGGGAGTAGCGTATTTTTAGATTTTTACCTAAAAATTAGGGATGACAATGGGTAGGATACTTAAGTACCCATTCCCATACCCGTGTTTTAAAAAAATCCCCGTACCCGACCCCATCCCTACGTGGGTATTGATTTTAATGTCCGTCCCCATACCATTTGGGTACCTTTATACCCGTATCCGGACCTAATACCCGCAGTTTAACTAAATAAAATATATTTTTCTTCTATTTTTTTTATACATTACTAATTCAAGAGTTATTATATTTACATTTGGTTAATTTTAAAATTTAAATATCCAAAAAACAAAATATTTTTTAAAAACTAGAAATATATAAATTAATAAACAAGCTACCTAAAATTTTATTGATAATTACTTATCAAATTTCAAATTCAATACATAAAGTTATAAGGTAATTAGCTATAAAACATGAAGTTGCGAAGTAAATTGTTATGAAACATAATACAATTTTAAATCTAACATAATAATACTCACGTAAGTATTATGTGGAACTCTCCAAGACTTTTCTAAAAAAATATATTACTATAATTTAGTTTCAGGTTATGAAGTTGAAATTATTGAATGAAAGAATGGGCATAGTCAATTTTAAAAAAAATGGCAATAAAGTGAAAGGATAATAGGATTATGAAAGCATCTAAAGACAATATAATTGATGTTTAAAAAAAGAAATAAAGAAACACAATAGATATTACTATAGGTTAATTGTCCAGGTAACATAATC
Source organism: Cyamopsis tetragonoloba (assembly GCA_037177725.1). Classification (NCBI taxonomy): domain Eukaryota; kingdom Viridiplantae; phylum Streptophyta; class Magnoliopsida; order Fabales; family Fabaceae; genus Cyamopsis; species Cyamopsis tetragonoloba. The sequence continues at coordinate 38,824,145 of CM074120.1, read as the reverse complement.
AGAAATAATAATAATTTTTATATAATAATTAAATATGCGGGTATGGAGCGGAGTGGGTACTAAGGTACCGGTACTCGTACCCGCACCCGTCCCCACTAAAAAGTGCGGGTAATTACCCAGACCCTTCCCCATTTTACTGGGTAAATACTCTCCACACGATTAGTAATTTATGCGGATACCCTATAGGTCTGGGTTCGATTGTCATCTCTACTCTAAAATCTCAAATATGCGGCCCCTTTAGTTATGAGTGAATGAAGTTTTTTAAAGAGAACCTAAGTGGTTTATCTCTAATTTATTGAGATTTTCTCCTTTTTTTTCACTCTTATCTCCTGTGCCTTTATCAAATTACCTGCAATCCAAGAATTTAAGGATAAAATCTTATCTAAATCAATCCAGATCAACTTAAATAATCAACCAACTCTTTGTCAAATTAAGATAAATGTTAAATTTACAAAATTTAGGAGAATTTAATTAAAAAATAAATATAATATTATTTAAAATATATTTAAATTATCCATAAAATAGGTTAATAATTATTTATTATCAATAAGGGTTTGGATTGTGGCCCTTCATATAAAAAATAAAAAACATTTTAATGATAAAAATAAAATTTACTTTAATAGTAATTTTTGTATCTCGGTGAGATTAATCTCTGATTGTATAAAATACCATATGACTTACCTAAAACTTCACAATTGTAATCATTGTTTAAGCCATTTCGAGATTTTTGTTTCATTTATTTTTAGATATTTAGTTTTGATCAAAACATTTCTTATATGTTATAATTAATGTACGTGACCCGTGCTACGCTCGAAATATCTGCTTTGTTTTTCTTTTTTGATACAAGCTTTGTTTTTCTTTAAAAAAATAATTGGAAACAAATATTGCAAGAAAACTAAGAAAGATAATGGATTAAATATATTTTTCGTTTTTGAAAAATAGAAAAATAAGAATTTAAGTCTCTTAAAAACGTTTTTAGGATTTAAGTTCTTAAACAGGTGATTTGAGTCCTTAAATCAGTATTTTTTAAAGACTCATATCTCCTATTTTTTAGTTTTTAAAGGACTTAAATCTTAAAAAACATTTTTCAAGAACTTAAATCCTTATTTTTCTATTTTTCAGAGATGAAAAACATATTTAAGCCAAAGATAATTTATAAAACTAATCAAAAACGAAATTGATAGATTAAATATAGGTTTACTAATATAATGAAAGGGATATAAATTAAACAAAAACGAATGTGCGTGCTTTTTATAACCTCTGCCGCTTTTTTTTTATTTTTTTTATTTTTATTTTTATATAATTACGAGTTTCCTCACTTTTAAGATGAGATTAATTCTGTTTGTGCTGTGTGGCTGATGTTGGCCCTGAGAATTTGGCATAAGTGTGATTCAAACATAGATTCTCCTACTGTGGATCGTCCCTCATATAAACTTAACAAAACCTTACACCGCGCTAAGCCAACCCTTGGGGTTTAACCTAGGGTTGGCAAAACCGGCCCCCAAAAATAGGCGGGTCGAGCGGAAAAATAAGCCTGCTAGCCCATTAGGCCCGCCCCGTTGAGCCCACCAACAATGCGAGCCAGTCCGCGGGCCACTACTTTTTTGTTGTCATACCTAACATAACTTCATAAAAAACAGAAAAAAAAAACCAAATTTTGGACCAAAATAAACTCCAGACAAAAAAAAGATTTCAGAAGAAAAAAAAACAGATTCTAGACAAAAAAAAAATAGGTTTTAGAAAAAAAACACACACTCATACCAAAAAAAAAAACAGATTCTGGATATTTTTTTAATATTTTCGTAGGTTGAGCGGGCCAGCCCGTGGCCCGCCTAGCCCGTCAATACGCGGGCAGGGCTAATTTTTTTGTTCTGTTTTCCCATGGTGGGCTAGCCGCCCCGACCCGTTTAGAGCGGGCTTTTGACGGGCCGGGTTGCCAAGCCTAGTTTAACATCTACTGTTTTACTATTTGCATTAACATTTCTGTCTATATTTATCTATAACATATATATTACATCCGGTCCTTTTTATAAGAGACAAAAAGAGAATATTTTTTAGTCATTTTATAAGAGACTTTGTGAGTTTTCTAGGCATATTAATTGTTCATGAAGGGTAAAAATGCTTTGTTGCCCTCAATTTACTATGAGCACTCACAATTTTCCATACAAGTGAATGCATTAACTACATGGATATTTTAATAATTTTCTCATATCATTAATTGTAAAGAACATCATTTATTATGTTTTATTAGTATGTGTAAAACATATCCAATGTTTCTTATAAAAATGACCGGATGTAGTAATTGAGTAGGGGTGATCATGGGTCGGATAATACAACCAACTTGATCAATTCAATCATTAAAAAACGGATTGGTTCGGATTAACATTTTTAAACGGATTTAAAAGACATAAATCTAATACATACATATATATATATATAGATAAGATATTGGATTAACACATTATAGATCTGAGTTATCTGACCCAACCTGGATTCTTAAAAAAATCAAATTTAAAACCAATTTTTCTAATATGTATATTTTATAAAATAACATATATGTTGTTTTATATATAATAAATAAATAATTTATAAATATATAAAAAATAATATAATTTGTCTATATATATGTTTTCACGACTTTATTTAAGGTGCCGATTAACAAAAAAATAAGCATTGGATGGTGACTCTTTTTCACCCGTCTGATTAACATGCCTTTTAATAAATGGATATGATTGTAATTGGCTACTTAAAGAAGCTACCCAGGTAACAATAACAGAATTCGATTTATACTCAAGATGTAATAACTTTAAACATTTGCCCCCTGTTGGATTAACTTTGAACAGCACACATACGAAAAAAAATAGAAAATTGAAGAGCTAAAGTTATTCCACCAGGGAATGACATTTTCGTTGACGGCCACAAAACCACCATTGTTTTCCTTATCTTCAACCGCGACTTTGCGGCAGCGACAAACAATAGAAGGGGCCGAAGAAGATGGCGTTACGGCGACGAAGCAATTCAAAGTTTATTGGAAAAATTGATGATTGAAGAGGAGGGTGTGATACGAACTTTTATTGTAATAAAGAATAATAGTACATTGATTCTGTAATTAGGATGAATTTTAGGTCATTTGTATAATTTTCTTAATAGCAAAGTTAGTTAAAAGCAGTCAAGAGCTGCTATAAATAGGTATTAGTCAGAAATGGAGGTTATTTTATTGTGAAAACCGATTTCTGAATCTTCTCAATTCTATGTCTCAATATATTCGGGTTCTATTCCTTTATTAGAATCCCTATTTTCTCCAATTCTTCGAATATACCTTTATTCCTAGAATTGTCTTATCAAGTGGTATCAGAACTTGTCTTTCCCCGAAAATGGAGTATAAGCAAAAGGAAGTTCTCCTAGAAGCTATTGATGAGGCCTTTTGCAAAACCATGGCTGACTTGCGACGGAAATGGCAGGAGGAGGACCGGAAGGATTTGGAGAACCGCCGACAGCCATGGGAAGTGGAGGATCAGAAGGCTTTGGAAGAGCTTCGCATGGTAGAAATTATCGTAACAGAACTGAAAGAAGAAAAGGAAAAAAAGATCGAGAACCTAGTTGTCCTAATGGTTGAAGATGAAGACAAAGAATTAGGGAACGACATTCAAACGTTAAAATTGGCGGAATTTGCATCAGGTAAGATGATCAAACCTTTATTGGTATCAAGAATTGGGTGCAGTCTTGGATCCAAAAGAAGGGGATTCTGGAAATTGAAGAACATAATTTTGAAGATGCGTCTCAACCACAAAGCATCAAATGCGGCAGTGCAATTTCGTTGTTGGGGAAGAATCTTGTTCTTGAAATCAAGAACGAGGATAATGCAGCAACAACCGAACGACCACCAGCGAAATCTCTTGATTCCAAATCAGACGCTGTTGTGGTAGTTGCTTACAAGTCTGTTCATGGGTTCTATGGCAACTTCTCCAACATCGGTGCATACTTCATATTCTGAAACTTTAGTTTCGACTTCGTACATATCGTGCGATAGGTCGTTTGCGGCGTAGAGAGAGCCAAACACATGTCGAGTACAGCGATGGACAATTTGACAACGACGGTGATCGTGGTATTGCCAAAGATGGTGAAGAGACAAAACCGTCCGGTCACTAAGATCCTTGTTAAGTGGAAGCACTGTTTGCCTGAAGACGCTACATGGAAGTTCTACTATGATCTTCTTAAGAAGTTTTCGACATTTAATCCTCGAGGTCAAAGATTGTTTAAAGGGAAAGGATTTGATACGAGATTTATTGTAATAAAGAATAATAGTACATTGATTCTATAATTAGGATGAATTTTGGGCCATTTGTTTAATTTCCTTAATAGCAAAGTTAGTTAGAAGCAGTTAATTCATGAACTGCTATAAATAGGTATTAGTCAAAATTGGTGGTTATTCTATTGTGAAAAATGATTTCTGAATCTTCTCAATTCTATGTCTCAATATATTCGGGTTCTATTCCTTCATTAGAATCCCTATTTTTTCCAATTCTTTGAATATCTCTTTATCCCTAGAATTGTCTTATGAGGATGAGAATCGTCCCCATTTGTCGACATCGTCTTCAGAGGCTGAGGACAAGTTGGATGTGATTCCGGCAGGGACTTTCTTCTTGCAAACGCTGAAATCCGTTTAGGCGTTGCCTAATGAATGCAAGAAGAGCCAATCAACGGGATCGTCTTCGTTGAGGAAGCTTCTGGATTTGTTGTGTGCTGCAGAGCAACAGCGAGGGGAAGGGGTCGGTGGTGTTCTTTAATGCCGTTAGGGTCCGATTTGGTGAAGAAAGAGAAGAAGAAAGGAGCGAGAGGCGGTAGTTCGAAAGAAGAAAAAAAGTGGCTGGAAATAAATGCCGGTGGTAGCAAAGAAGTTGTTGGTGACAACATGTGAAGAAGAAAGAGTTCTTGAGATGAGCTCTCATTTACTAATGTAATGTAATGCGGTGAAAAAGCATATTTTCAACGATTATGGGGACTAATTTAAAAGATTTTAAAAAATACCACTTACTTGTTTCACTTGTTATAGAAATTCAAATTCAGTCACCATCAAGCACTCCAAAACTTGAAGTCACCACTTTAAAAGCTACTACCATGTTTTCAAATAAAGTGTGTGTTAAATTTTAAAATTCAATTATTATCTATTCAATGACATTCATTCAATTATGTATAGCAATGACGACGATGGAAACGACGGCGACCACGACAATGACGACGACGACAAAGACAACAACGGCGACAAAGATGACAACAACGACGATGACATAAATGACGATAGCGACTACAACAATAACAATGACAACAACAATGACAATAACGATGACGAGGAGCACAACACCTTAGTTTAGAACTAACCTTGCAAGTGTTGGAGCAGAATGCCTTAGTTATTAATAAAAAGAATGCAACTTTGGATTAAGGAAGGTGGTGTACATTGGGCATATCACCTCTGAGGGGATTCAAATCATGTGTCCTCAAATTATGTCCCCAATAATGTCCCACCAATAGAATATTTCCATATCATTAAAAAAATTTATTAGGAAATTGAAAATTAAAATTAAAGGAAATATTTTCAATGACGTGACGATATTCTATTAGTGGGACATGATTGGGGACATAATTTGGGGACACATGATTTGAATCCCCTCTGAGGATGGGGTTGAACCTAACCCTGAAAGATTTTGGCTATTCAACAAAGGCCACAGCATTCCACAACAAAGGAGTTGCGATGATTTTTAGGTTGCTTTCACTACAACAAAACAGCAAATTTGCCACGGCCCGAGGCCGTGACAAAATAGCTACGGTAAAGAACGCATTTTTCACGGCTTAGATCGTCGCAAAATTTGCCACGGCTAAGACCGTGGCTAACTCAAGTTATAAATGGATTTTGCATTTAAATTTTATATTCTGAAAATTATTTGCCACGGTTTGAACCGTGGCAAAGTTGCCATGGTCAAAACCGTGGATAAATTTGAGTAGCAATTTTTTTTTATTTAATTATAACTTTGCCACGGCTTGGACCGTGGCTAAATTTGCCATGGCCATGACCGTGGCTAATCTTGCAAGAAATATAATTTATTTTTTGTTTTTTTATTTATTTAAAAACTTGCCACGACTTGTTCCGTGGCAAAGTTGCCACGGCTAAGACCGTGGATAGCATTTATTATTATTTTTGTTTAATTTAAACTTTGCCACGGCTTAGACCGTGGCTAAATTTGCCACGGCTAAGACCGTGGCTAACTCTATAGTAAATTTTCATATATTTATTATTTTTGTATTTAATTAAAAATTTTCCACGGCATGGACCGTGGCTAAATTTGCCACGACCATGACCGTGGCTAATCCTACCGAAAATATAATTTATTTTTTGTTTTTTAATTTATTTAAAAACTTGTCACGGCCAAGACCGTGGATAATCTGGAGCAGCAATTATTATTATTTTTATTTAATTTAAACTTTGCCACGGCTTAGACCGTGGCTAAATTTGCCACGGCTAAGACCGTGGCTAACTCTACAATAAATTTAATTTATTTATTATTTTTGTATTTATTTAAAATTTTTCCACGGCTTGGACCGTGGCTAAATTTGCCACGGCCAAGACCGTGGATACTTTTAGAAGCCCGCGTTTTTTTTTTAATAACCGAACTTTTTTCCACGGCATATGCCGTGGCTAAAAAATAGTTATATAGCTCATCATCCTCATCCTATCATCAGCATATCTCATTCTTCCTTCATTCTTCCCCTTCTCCGATCTAGCGTTGTGCTTCCAAGACTCCGGCAAAGCTCTACCACGTCCATTTTTGCCATTGCTCGACGTCCGTGGCTAAACCGTGGCAAACATGAATTTTGCCACGGATTTGGAAATTTTACCACGGATATATCCGTGGCAAAACAGCGACATTCTTGTAGTGTTTGGTTACTATCAAAGATTTATTCAGAATTCTGGCAAACTAGTTGTCCCTCTAACTTTCTTAGTGCAAAAGAATGTGGAATTCGTATGGGGCTTGGAGAGGTGCAGGCTTTTCAGACATTGAAGAATGCTTTCACAAAGGCACCAGTTTTGGTGTTACCAAATTTTGAAGAGGAATTTACAATTGAAACTGATGCTTTAGGTTTAGGAATTGGAGCAGTGTTACTTCAAAAAGGACATCCAGTGGCATTTGTCATCCAAGTGATGGGACAAAGATACAAGCTATTATCAGCATATGAGAAAGAGTTCTTTGTATATTGTTTGCCATAAAAAAAATGGCAGCATTATGTCTTAGGACACCATTTCATTAACAAAATAGATAAAAAAGCACTCAAGCATATTATGGAATAATCTCCAAAAATATTGATGCAGAATTGGGGCCTTGAGAGGTTAATGGGTTTGGACTTCAGCATTGACCACAAGAAAGGGAAAGAAAATATTGTTGCAGATGCACTATCTAGACAATGTCAGCAAGGTCAGTTATTGACAATTTTTGAGGTGGGCTCTCAATTTTTACAAGAAGTGAAGGATTCATAGGAAGTTGATGGTAAGCTCAAGAAAATCTTTGACAAGATACATGTGATACAAGAAATATACATGGCAAGGTGGCATTTTGCAAAGGAGGGGTAAAATGGTGGTTGGCAGTGTTGGCCTTAAGAGAAAAGCTCTTAAGATACTCCCATGATGAACCCATAGGTGGACATTCAAGAAGTTAATAAACTTATAACAGGATCAAAGATTCTTTTTTACTAGAAGGGAATATACGCAAAATGATGTCAAGAATTGGGTGAGTAGGTGTGATGTTTGTCCACGATTCACAGCTCAAGTATCATTACTTGCAGGTGTGCTTCAACCTTTGCCAGTTCCAGCACAAGCATGGGAGTCTATCACTATGTATTTTATCATTGGCTTACCAAGATCAAATGGGAAAGAATTGGTTTTGGTAGTAATTGACAGATTAACAAAGTATGCACATTTCATTGCCTTAAGCCATCCTTTTACCGCAACAAAAGTGGCTGAACTTTTTATGGATAACATAATTAGACTACATGGCTCGCCTACTCAGATAATTTGAGATTGTGACCCAATATTCATGAGCAATTTTTGGAAGGACCTCTTTAAATTGCATGGGGTAGAGCTGTCTAAATCAGCTGCCTATCATCCATAAACGGATAGGCAGTCTGTAGCTTTAAACAAGACCTTATAGAGCTATTTGAGACGTGTTACAGGTGATATCTCTAGCAAATGGTCTTAATTTCTGACTTTGGCAGAGTTGTGGTACAATACAAAATCTCATTCGGCTATACAGATCATGCCATTTGAAGCATTATGTGGATATCCTCCAACTAAAGCAACTCCATTATTGGTTAGAGAATCTATGGTACAAGCAGTGGACTTCATGGTGAAATCAAGGGAGGAAATAGCACAATTGCTGTAGAGGAATTTAAGGAAACCACAGGAGAGGATGAAGGTGCATGCAGATCAGCGGCAACAGGAAAAGGAGTTTCATCAAGGGGATTTGTTTTTTTTTCTTGAAATTGTAGCCTTTAAAACAACATTCCATATCCAACTCAACATTTCACAAACTTGCAGCTAGATTCTATGGTCCTTTTGAGATTAAGGGATAGATAGGGAAGGTTGCTTATAGGCTGAAGTTACCGGGAGGATAAAAATACATGATGTATTTCATGTATCATTGTTGAAAAAACACCATGGTGATCATCCAGTCTCACATAAGTTGCCTTCATTTACAGAAGCAGGGGAATTTCAAGAAATACCATTAGACATACAAGATAGAAGAATGAAGAAAAAGGGAAATAGAGCAGTCATAGAAGTTCTGGTACATTGGGATCGTACCAATCCTAAGGATGCAACTTGGCATGACTTGTATACTTTGCGCACAATTTCCAGCGGTGGATTGGAACACTTTACTACAACAAGGGTCGCTTTGGAGGGAAAGTTGGCCTTGAGGGCAAGGCCTTTCAGATGGAGGGGAACCTGTTATATGTGTTTCAAGGAGGAACTCATTAGAAATTTTGTAAAATTGTATGAAGGGCATAGTCGCAAACTTAATGGAAATTTTATTAAGATAGTTTGGAAAGTAGTTAAAAATGGTTAAAGGAGGGAACTGAAATCCTAAGGCTTTAAATAAGTCATCTGATGTAATAAACGATTATCATGAATGTTAATGAATTTGTGGGTTCTCTCTATTGTGAGACCAGTGTGTTTCTCTCTTCTCCAGCGACGTGAGTGTCCGTTCTGGCGAGCGTGAGGGTGATTAAGGGCGTTTAGATTCGTATTTAACACAATTAAACGATAGGATGAACAAGTAGTACTCATGAACAATCTTCAAAACCCAATATTTAAACATAAAACAATATGATTACCATCGATCATCAAGTAATTCAACATTAAAACAAAAACAGACGATAACACAATTAGATGGTTAAACTTGGCATACATGTGTATAGATCTAGGCAGTTGGCACAAACACTAGGGGTGCTCCTTTTGGCAATAGAATTCTCAATGACAGACTCTTGAGCCTGAGCAAGTGTCAGCTTCTCCAACATACCGGCACACTCAATGGGCAAACCGACGGTGGTGGATATTGTGGTTATTACAATATGAGCCATTTAGTTTTTAAATTTGAGGATTAGGGTTCTAAAACAGAAACTAAGTAATCAATTTGAGATTATTTACTTATGATTTTGGGAATTAGGGTTCTAAAATTTAAGTTTAGGGTTTCAGTTATTTGATTATGAAATTGAAATTAGGGCAGAAAGAAGGAGAAAAAAAAAACAAAAACAAGAGCAAGCTGAATTTAATTTTTATTTTTTTTAAAAAGATTATCCCCAATTATGATCCATTGATTAGTAACCATCAAGTCATTGATTTGCAACATAACGGAAGCTAAAACAAATCTATGAAATTTATTAACGGAACTGATTGAAATGACCAAATTAAGCCAAATATATAAGTTGTGGGACCAAACTGAATCCAAAAAACGTTAAGAGACCAAACCAAAACTAGATAAAGACTTAAGAAATCAAAAGTGATATTATGCCTATATAAAAAAAAAGTATAACAACACGTCTCTTTTCCATGTAATACATGACACGGGCCTTTTTCCAAGTAATTTTACTAATGTGCCATTTTTTTCTTGAAGTGTGCTTCCTAAAAAAAATATGTAGTGGTAATAGCAAAAAAAAATTGTTGTGTTAAGATAGCATTAAGTACTTGATGCTATTCCTATTTTCCTATTTAAATGATAAAACATGCTTTGTTTTTTCAGTCTCTTTTACACTGCAGCTTTCCTCTTGCAAAATGCTTTCCCACTCATATACCCTCCACCAAATAAAAATACCACCCTCTCTATCGTCAAGGTTTTAGCCATTAAGGTGACCCTATCAAAATCAGAGTTTCGCACAGTACAACAGCGAAAGGAAATTTAATCGGAAGAGAAATTAGTTCACTAGAAAAATAGAAAGAAATAAATATGTGAATTTTAGGAGAATGTTTATTTGGATACAATGAAAAGTTTTTGTTTTTTTTTTATAGTTGGACACAATGAGTTTTGTGTATGTCACAAGATGGAGCGAATATTTATATAACAAAGAAAATGAATACAATAATGATCACAATAAATACAAAGATATATCATTATCTAACTAAAGGCATGTTATACACCGGTTCAATCAATCCACAACTAAAACTCATCAATTATTCACTTTCCATTATGTCTAAATATTAGAAGTGGCATACGTAAATAATTCAAATTATTTGTACTGACATAAGAGGCATATGCTTAACGATTGGGGAGTTTTTAAAGGCTAAATCTATAAAAGCTATTTCTCACAAAAGACTAAAGGAGAGATAATCGAGTTTTTAAGGGCTAAATCAATAATAGCTATTCCTCACAAAAGACACCAGCAGAGATATTTTTGGTTAATTAAACTATATAAAAGGGATTAAACGAAAAACGAAGGAGGATATAAATTCAAAATAAGAGGAAAATAAAAAGATGTGAAAAAAGATTATACATGTTTACATGAAAAAACAGATATCTTTTTTTGGGAACAATTTAAATGGATTTGAATCCTCTCATGTTTCTCTTTGGTCATGTTCCTCATAACCTCATGTTATGAGAGATATAGACACAACGAATTTTTTTTTAATGAATGATGGTGGAATTATGATAGGTCTTATTATTATTTTGTTGTGTCTAGCTCTTATGACATGAAGAACATGACCACAAAAGCAACATAAGAGGATCTAAATCTAATTTAAACCACACAAGACACAGAGAATAATATTCAATTGTGCGAACATATTTAAACAACAAACAATCCATGATAAAGATTCAACAAGCTTTACGTTAGCGGTTAAGGGTGAATTAAACTACACAGTAATAATATATTAAAATTTGTCTGGGTACTACTAGATTGGTTTTACCCAACAAAGTCTTTATAACTATTGGTGTGACCATCTCCAACAGCAAGCAAACTTGTAGTGATTATAATATCTCAGTTATCATCTTTAGCTATCTTCGCTTTTTTGCTGGAGTCCTTCTACTCAATAATCTATGTGGGATGGTCTCTTGCCTTATCTTTGGGGATGAAAAATTGAAATCCGAAGTAGAGACACCTTCAAGTTCGGGATGATCTTTCAGAAATGCAGCTACCTCATTTTTGCTTCTCAGCTTTTTGCCCGTGGGTGTGATGTAGTACGAGTCCAATTTAGAGTAATCTTTCCGAAGTACCAAACTTCTTTCGAAACCTTTTGGTGTCTTTGGAAGGTTAGCCTTATCCATGACCCATGTTCGAGTTGAATCCTATTCAATATCAGCACGAACATTACAGGAAACATTAGCCTTTCTGATACAATAAAATGGTTCCTCAATGATTTTATGCCTAATCTCTTCAAACTCCTCCTGTGAATCAAGAACTCTCCATTTCTTGCAATCTTCGCATTGCACAGCATATGTATCCACTGAACCATGACTTAACACTGATCTCTATAAAAATAATTTGCAAAAGTTCAAAAAGCAACAAAACTTCAACCTTTGTTACAAACTGATAACAACTAAATATTCTTGACTTAGCAAATATGCAAACTTGTGTTTCAATTTTAAATCTACAAGCTTATGTTTTTGTATGTGTTAATCAATTAGCTTCCTTACTTCTTATGGACAAAGAGATATCAACTACCCACTAGTGTGTCTTTCAGAGAGGGACTAAAAGCTTTTCTGGGAGCTTATAACATATGTTTTATAGCATATAAGCCTTTAGTGGTGTTTGATAATTACAAACCTGTGGTCCTTGAAATATTTTTGTCAAGATCTTAGTTCTCGAAAGATGGAAAATGTTACCAACCAGTATAGCTGTGGAGATTGAAAACATCACTAACGGATGATCAATTTGATGATGTTTCAATTATTCGAGCACTAAAATAGTGAGAAAGATAGCTTTTTGTTCTCCAAATATGCTTGTGTCCATTATTAAAAGATTAAAACATCACCAAATTGATCATCCTTTACCCCTTCAATCTACGAAATGATTAATTTGTTGTTTTAATTTCAATCTCTCGAATACTAAAACTTCCATCTTTGAATTACTAATTTTACCAAACAGTTCTGTATAACTATTATTCATAAGCTATACATTAGTTTTAACAAGCACAGTCTCAATAAAAGCAATCAATTTAAACACAGTAAGAATTAATTAATTCTAGACTTCCAGTCTACCAAATCAAAGTTTATAAAGCAATTATCAACTACTGACTAATTCACAATGCTATAAGAACGAACCCATTCAAAACACAAAAATAACATTTAAACATTAAGAAAATTGCAACTTGGGGAGGGTTGTGTTTTTCTCATTCAATGCTTTGAGAATAATGAAGATGTTTAATACAAGAACAAGTGAAAGAATCAATAAAAATTGAGTTATATAAAAGTTTGACATCCAAGAAGTGACACACATCATTATATACATACATAACTAATTAGCTAATGGCATGTTTTTTTTTTTTTGGTTAACTCAAGAGTAAAGTTGCTTTTTTAAAATAGAATGTCAAGAATAAAAACTTTATAGGTTAAGCCCCAAAGAGAGATTTAGAACTTAGTGGTCTATTAATACACTAAATACATACAAGGCAATTAGGAGCCACATAGATAAAGAAAAAATGCTTAGATGATAATAATAATGAAGATAAGAATGAAACCTTATTTGATGACACATGTGATTTTTTCTTGCTCTTGCGTACTATCTTCTTTTGTATATCCGGAACATAGTCATCATCCATTGTTAATTCTTCTTCAGATACCTTCCTTAACTTTTGCTTCCCCCTTGTTTGTTCAATAGCAACTGCTCTTGCACTTCTCTTCTTACTTTTCCCTGGAATTCCTATATAACAAAGTTATCAACACATGCTAGAAAAACCACTTTATGCTATATGTACATATATCTGCCAGTACATTAAAATGCTTACACATAAAAACACATAATACATGAAGACAAGAGAAATGATCCTTCTATAATCTATACAATTATGACTCAATTTAAGTATCTTGATCCTTATAAATTCACTTACTAAAATATATTAGATTCATTTTTAAAGAGATCAAACTTTAATCCCTATAATATGGGTTTGATCCTCTCTAGTCATAGGAGAGATCACACATGAGAGAGAAAGAGTGAATGAGAAATGTGGTTCCTATTTTGACACATGACTCTTGCACATTTATTTTTTATATGGAACATCTCCAATGATTGAAGAGGCTTCTTTCTTTACAATGTACGACACTTTTGATTTTAGTGCCCATTAATTATTTTTCATTTTAGGAAATTTTTTATTTTAGTCCTCAAAATACATTAATTATTAAGTATTATGCCAAACATATCTCTATTAATCTTTGATATTTTTTTCTATTCACATAGATCTATAAGGTTGCGATCTATTATGCACTTCAGTCCATATCGTTAGTTTACAATTAACGACATCAAGATCCTCAACGAAACATTTTAAAAAAACACAAGGACTAAAAGAATTTTAAATAGAAAACACCAAGACCTATTTGAATCATTGTTTACATTTCAGGGATTAATACTAATCAAAGTTAACGGTATTAGTTTTAAACTACTATGAATGACTAAAATGAATGCCTATCGCAAGAATCGAGTCAAGGAATTCCTTGTAAAATATATCTATACACACTCTCAAATTATACTAACCTAACACGCCTCTCGGGGCTAAACTCATTTGGTTGGCAATGAGGAATTACAAGGCAAAGGAAGCACACTTAGTGGGGTTCCCCGCGGTGGCCATGGTTTCCCATGTCCTTCCCACGTTACCTACTTGTGCGATATTGAGGGATACCAAAAGGAAAGGGAGACGGCTAGGTCAGAAGGGAGGGTAGGTTTGTCAAGGGAAAAGAAAAACAAAAATTTACAAATTATTTTATCATTTAATTATTATTTTAAGAAATTTTAAAAAATACAAGTTATAGAATATAAAAAAAACAATACAACTTATTGGATTATTTTGTTTGGCATAAAATTGGTTAATGTAATTTAGGGACTAAAAGCAACAATTTTAAAAGTATTAGACTAATAAAAAAATTGACTAAAATTAAAATATCTTATTTTGTAAGGCTTAAAAATATATTAAAATTAAACTTAAAAAATATAAATTCAAGAATAAATAAATTATGAAACCAAAACGTTAATTATACAAAACCACATTTACATTCTTTTGAGATTAGATCCAATGTTATAAAAGAGTCGTTTTTTTTAAAACAAATAAAAAGGTCAGTTTTTTATTCACCAAAAAAATTTGTCAGATCTTGTGAATAAAAGGTTTTTTTTTTTTTTAAAAAAAAAAGACTAAATGAAACATGCACAAATTTAGGGGTATTCTAGGTTTGGGTCTGATTTAGAGAAAAATACATCCCGATCCAATTAAATCTACATGGATTGGATTTGGTGAAGGTGTTTTTGTTCAAGAACTCATAGGATCCAACCCGATTAGAAAAAGGATCGGTTCGGGTCACGATTATTGGATGAAAAAAATAGGCGATAGATTGAGATCTCCCCGTTTTCATTTTTGCCCGTAGGGAAACCAAGAAAAATTTCACAGTAAAGCCACCATACCACATTTTATTTCTGTTAAAGGCAAGATCTAGGTTAATAATGACACGAAACATGAGACACAACAATGGATGGAATCAAAGAAGCAAAAAATGCAGAGATCTGAAGCCTATTTAACAAGGAAGAGAAAATGACAACAAGTAAAAACAAACCATATAAGAGCAACGATGGAGCTGAAAGGGACAATGACAATGGTGAGAGATTTCAGATTTGGATGAGTCAGTTCAGTTTTATTTGATTGCAAATTAGTTCAACCTATGGCCCAACTTGAAAAGGTCGATTTACATACTTTTCACCCAAATAGACTTGACAACCTGAACCAATCTGTCATTTATGGATCAGATCTGATCGGATTTGTCGAGTTTATTAGGTTTACCTAACCCATGAACACTACAGAAAATTTTACCGCCATCCACAAAATAAGTACAAAAATGAAAAATAAAAGAAATTGACAAAGAGATACATACCCATGATAAGCAAGGGTAGATCAACCTGAACAAACAAGAGGATGATAAATAATTAACAGAAGACATAAAGAAGATCTTTACAAATCTTAATCAAAGGAGAGGGGAAAATTTCCTAAACTTACTTGTCAAAGTACCAGAAGATGAGATCTGTATCTTGAGAACCCTCAACAGTGTCTGCCGATCAATGAATTCGAATTCCCAAAATTTTAACCTAGATTTCTTTAGAGGGGTATTTATAGGAGTGAATTTGGGCCGTCAAACTGACAGTCCATAGGGCCGTAAGGTCAGGGTCAAGCCCAGCCCAACCCTAGCCCAAGCCCATGAGGTCAGGGCCAAAAATCCCATGTGACTAAAGTCCATAGGGCCCAAAGCTCATAGGGCCTGAAATTCTTAGGGCCAGCCCATGGGCCTTATTTTTTAAAAAAAAAAACAAAATTAAGATCCACCTAGGGCCAAAAAAACAAGTACTTTTCTTTTACCCAATTAAAACATATTTTGATTCAAACATATTATCGTGTACTTCTTTGTGAATTTAGAGATTAGTTCCCCGATTTAGGATATGAGCTACCTATAATTGGTCCTGTTTACTTTATAAGGATACGGATTTTGATTAAACCGTAAGCAAAGTAAAAGAATCAAAAAGCATTAGTTCTTCAATTCTACAATTTAGTTTTTTTTTTTTAACCATGACTATTTTTTTTATTTTGTACTGTTTTTGCGATAGACATCCTGCAGGAATCATAGTTTGCCACATTGGTACATCAATACTTTGCCAAAGAGTAAAAAAAATTATTTCCCCCTGGAGTATATACGAGTGCAGGGAGATGGATGGAACAAGAAGAAACGTCATGTTATAATGTGTAACAAAATGAAAATGAAATAATATACCAATAGATAGATGATTGACTTATCCGTTCAAGCATAATTGTGTGGTTATTTGAATTAAAAAAAATACTATACTTGCAATAGTTTTTTTCTTGAATTAGAGGTATAATAGCATTATTTTTTTCAGAAAAAAAATGGAGAACAAAGATGATAATAAAGTGGAGACATTAATGTGGGGACAATGAAACGGGGATTGGAAATAATAATAAATGCAAGAACCAAACATACTTCTCACTTTTGAACTTTGGAAGTTTTGAGTGGGCCTATGTCAGCCCTTCATTTATTTAACCCGGCCCTACATATTATGGGCCTAACAGAAAGGGCTTTTTTAAAAAAAAATTAATAAGGGCCAAACAAAATTGGGCTAAATGTTAGAAGGGTCAGGGCTAGCCTTAGGGCTTTTTGACAGCTCTAGGCTAGGGGTGGGTTGGGCTTGTTTTTTTGACGGCTCTAGTCCATATATGGTTTTCCTAAATATTTTAATGCACAGAATTATAACTTTTGACATCTATTTAATGATTAAATTGTTTTATTTAAAAAATAAAAATCCCCAAAAATAAATTACTTATAAAATGTAGCTTCATCACACAATCTAAGTAACAAATAAATTCATAGAGAGAAAATAAATGACTGGAATATTTCTCATGATTCATTGAATGTTCATAGCAATACTTATATAAAAATTAGAGAGGAGCAACAAAACTAAAATATGACTAATTTCTTTAATCATATTCTCGGTAACAAACTAAACGAGAGTAAAGTCTTTAGGGTTGGGCTAGTGACGAGGGATTTGGTGGGTAGTAGCTAGCATTCCACTACAAAAGCTAATTTTTAGAGGCAGCAAGGTGAGGATGACACTACGTCGATTCAAAGGGCTCCTCGCCAATTCTACAGACGACGACAACAACCGATACTATAATATTGCAATTAAGCTGACGCTAAGTAACATAGACATTTGTGTCGGTTGTAGCCACTGCTAGTTGGCGTCCGCCATTGATCGACTCTACTTGCACAAGATTTTAGGTTGAAAAATTAGTGCTCCCATTTTTGAAAAAGAAAAAGAAACTAAATGAAAGTTGTATGCAATAGAAATGAAAGTGGTGAAATGGAGTCATGTTGCATGAGATAGAAATATTAATAAGCTCCTAAAATTTTAAGTGGTTTTTTTAATGAATGAAAGAGAGAAAAAAAGAGCTTTAAAATAAGCCACACATTGGAGCTTTTGTTTATTTTCCTAGCTCTTATTTTCATTAAAACATCCACCAACCACCATAACCAAGGTCAGACCGCCACCGCCTGCGGCCACCCTCCGCCGCCGCCAGTCAAATTTTTTTTTTTAAAAATAAAATTGCCAAACAGCTTATGACTTTTTTTAAATCTCTTCTTTGTAGCTTTAATTTAAAAATGACTTTTAAGAAGAAAATAAGGTGGGCCAAACGGTACCTTAAAATGGAAAAACTCTCCCTGTACCTCAAATTCATAAGGCAATTCAACAAATGTAGTTTATTAATCCCTGACTTTGAAGCATACAAGAACTCAATCTTCTCCCACAAAGTTAATGTGTCTTACTGGCAGTGTGATTATAAACGTTATCTTCTACAAATTTCCAAATAAAACCACACACTTGTTGATTCACAAAATCCCATTCTTCATTAGACATATAATCCGGCTTCTAAGTAGCAAAAATAGGAAGATGCATTTTCTTCACAAACAACCAATCTTTCATCTTACCTTTCCATAAATGGTAATTAGTACAATTCAAAGCTACCATTTTTGTATTTCCCTTCATCATTCAAATAAGTAAATATAGCCGAAACCAATGAGTTCTTAATTATGCTACTTTTGAATGGAAAAACAACAATATACACAACAAAGCACCAAATACGCACCGGAATAAAAGCCCAAACTTTGAAAAATTAGCAAGGAGCAACAAGAATATAATATGGCAACAAGAACAATAAGAATCACATAAAAGATACCAAGATTTTTAAGGCGAGAAAACTCCAATATGAGAGGTAAAAACCCACAAATTGTCCATATCAAAGAATCAATCTACTATCATCAAACAAGGCTACAAGAAAGTACAATCAAGTGTACAAATTCATGTATAATGCCAGGCCAACAAAACAAAGCAACAAAACTCACAAATGGAGAACAAGAAGGTGAAAACCTAAAAAAAAAACAGAGTTGTTGTTTGCGCACAATAACTTGCACTGCAGACATCTTCTCGCTAATCCAACTGTACAAAACGAAGCTTTGCATGTCTTGAACACGTGTCCCTAATTTCAACCCAATCCAACGATGAACTAGAGACAATTGATGAGGTTTTACGGCGACTGATTTAGTGAAATACGAAAATGATTCACTCTTCTTTCTTTCCATCTTTGTCTGCTTCTCTCTCTATCAACATTCCAAACGCAAACTGATTTGATTTTCACTTAACCTAATCAACACTCTCCATTGGGGACAAATGAGAAAATTGGGCTTGACAAAATGGGCCCAATTTCTTTGATTCTCTTTGGAGCCCATTGGAGCCCAAACCTAACTCTTCCTCCACAAAGAAATTCTCTACTCTTTGAATTTCAACCTATCAAACATTAGTATTTCAAAAAATGTAATCAATATTTCTTCTCAAAAATTCTTTTTATTTTCTTAATTGGTATTGTTGACATCTTTTAATTTTTTTTTTATCAGGGGATTTGTAAAGATTTTAATTACTAACATTTACCTAAGAAAAAAACCAATCATAATTTATCTTTTCTTAAACGCCATGATGATGTTGGTGGAGCTAAATGATATGAAAGGAAATGAACGCAATAGGTCTTTTCTACGAATTTCTCTTCTGTTTGTCTTTTTGATTACTGTGTGGTTAAAGTTCAACAAGTTGCTTGCTTCCCATGTGCCATAATATAAGGACATTTTCTCATGTCGTCAGATCTGTTTTCTCAAGTAGCTTATTATTATGGGGAAATCTTATCAACCAGTCTCCTATAGAGCAAGTGAATAACAAATTAAAACACTTGGATCGTTATGCATCCAATTCATTGGTTTAATGGTTAATGAATAAAGTTTTGAGAAGCAATTCTCCTAGTCGAACTCATGTGAACACACTTTCATAAAAAAAAAAAACATTTGGTATCAACATCACGAAAGAGGGTACAATTCTAAAGAATTAGGATCAAATTTATCACTTGGGGAAATTTTCATCCAAATATGAAACTGACTCGTCTGTGAATTTTATAAGCTAATGATGAGACTTAAAGCTAATCATTTTATAATTCACTATGAAACGAGGATTGTATTAGAGGTGAACACGTGAATGGATAATCTGATCAACCTGGTCTAATACTAATAATTTAATTAGTTGATAATTAGTTCAGATTGACGAGTCTAAACAGGTCATTTATGTGTAAACTTTATCATTACAGGTCGGGTCTTGAATTCATGAAAGTTAATTCCATCCAACTCGAGTATTTTTAAAAAAATTAAGTAAATTTTATATCTTAAATCAATTTTTTTCATGAATAAATCTTTATTAAGTAAATTTTATATCTTTAAATCAATTAGTGTTGTTTTAGAGGATTTTTTTTTTAAAATGATAGTCGCTTTACATTTTCAATGTATTATTAAATATTCTTTTCTCCATTTTACCTTTACAAAATAATTAATGTCAATTAGAAATATGGTTAGATAATTGATGTGTTATTCAATAGGATTCAAATCAGGTGTCCCCAAATCATGTCTCTATTGCCACGTCATTAAAAAATTTTATTATGAAATTAAAGATTAAAATTAAAGGTAATATTTTCAATCATGTAGCGATATTTTATTGGTGGGACATGATTGGAGACATGATTTGAGGACACTGAATCCTAATCAATAATAGAGTTATTTTAGTAAAGTTGCTCTACATATTATGATATTTAATATATTTCTTAAAATTCATGAAACAACTTTAAATGACTGTCATTTTGAAATGGAATGAGTATAAATTTTACCCTTTCTTAAATATGGTTGTTCTGGGAAAAGAAAATTGACTATACCCTTTTTACTTTTTTGTTAAAAATGAAAAAAAATCAACAAATTCATTGAGCTATCCGATCCCGGAACAATGTTGTTCTTGATTTGGATCGATCCATATATGTAGGTCTATCACGACAAGTATAAACAAGAAAATTATAATGATCACTATTACTTTAGTCTTTAGCTAGCCATGCATTCTGGTCATAAATGTTTTTATTTTGATTTTGATTTTGATTTAGTTTGCTGGTGGGAAGTGGTTGGTATATAAAGTAGTATTAGATTGATTGAAAACGAAAGCATATTGCAATGGGGAAGCATGTTATTAATCCATGGACATAACATTTAGGTGCTGCAATATTCGGAAGTTGGAATCCAATCCCAGATAATGTTATTATATGAATTAATTTTAACATCATATATATGATTTTTATGATGATTAGTCTACATTCTAAAAGGGACCCTTATCATATATGATGTGAAAATACGAACCTAACTAATGTCTCTGATAGGTAAGAGAGTGAATTTCTCATTATTATTTAGAGTGCCAATTATTGTAGTTACAGCATCTTTAGAAATTAAGAGTGTAATTTTCAATCAAGAATAAAAAAGTTACAGCATGATATAGTTATGCTGTATGAATAATTAATACTAAAATCATATATATGTTTTACTTTTAGTTGATATAATTGGATTGTTCATTGATACTGTGATGATAGTGATGTTTCATTTTAAACTTGCTGAATTCTATTTATTATGCTTTGTATTCTTCTAAATTCGTTGATATCGGTTTGAAATGGCAGAGGAGTAAAAGAGAATAGAATTAAATAGAGTTTATGGAGATAGAATATTATTGCTCTAATTGATTTAGTTAATAGACTACAATTTATTTATAGATAATAGATAAAAGATTAAATTGATGCGCAGTTTTTTTTTTTTTTGTGTAATTTTATCCTTTTTTTTTTTGTGTTTTTTCGGTATTTATTCTTTTGTATTCTTTGTTTGTAAGGGTTTGGAGTACTCCTTGTACTCCCTTTAATAATATTTTTCTATTTTGCCAATTTAAAAAAAATTAAATTGATAAGAATGTAATCATATATATATAAGTATCGTTTGACTTAGTTTATTTTTCTTTTAAAAGTCACTTTTAAGTTAAAGATACAAATAAGAGGTTTAAAAAAAAGTCTAAGCTGTTTGAAAATTTCATTTAAAAAAAAGAATTTGACCGGCGGCGAAGGGTGGCTGCAGGCGGTGGCGGGTGGCGGTCTGGCCTTGGTTATGGTGGTTGGTGGATGTTTAATAAAAATAAGAGGTTGAAAAATAAGCAAAAGCTATGTGTGACTTATTTTAAAGCTCTTTTTTCTCTCTTTCCTTCATTAAAAAAAAGTCACTTAAAATTTTAAGAGCTTATTAATATTTCTGTTTGGCCCGACTTTTACTTATAAGTAGAAGATAAGTTCCAAATAAACTGGGCCAAACAGTGCCTTTGCTTAATGAGATATAATAAAGATAATCTTATCACAATTAATCTAATTAACTAAACTATTATCTCTAATATTTCTCGTGAGTTGGAAGTGCATTTTAGCACATGACAACGATTGGGTTCATGGCTGCTAATTAAAAGTTTTTGACCTTTTTAATTTTGGGCCTAATCAATTTTCTTTCAGCATCTTCTTAAGTCTCATTAAATGGAAATGATCGGATTCATTGATGGGGACTGTGCAAGTGTACTGCCGCTTCGTTGCGAGTTATAAAATTGGTAAATATAGGATATCGTTTTGAGGAATCTGTGTTCCAAGTACCACTTCACAAATTTATCATAATTTGGATTAAATAATTGAATTGAATAGAATTCTAAACTAAATGTTATGAATTAAATAAAACTAAACTTCTAAATTCCAACAGAACCAAAATACACAAATTTGAGAGAAAAAAAGTTAAGATGCAATGGATGAAGTTTTAAGTTTTCTACTTTCCCTGATTTTAATGAGCTGCAATGTTTATGAGGTCAATATATGTCTCAATCCTAATTTGTAAGTTAAATTGCACTTTTAATATCTAAGTCCTTATTCCATAGGTGAAGAGGCTTTTAATCCATAAATAAACTTTAGTTCCTTAGATGAATCGATTAGGGAATAAGCGTTAAGAACAAGAATCTATTAGGATGCCCAATACTCAATGAATATTCCTAGACTGAAGAGCAATGAGACTCATAAACCCTAAATGAAGAACATACATCAAATTTTCATTCGCATGCATATTCAACATAACAATCAAAGAGTGATCAATTCTAAAAGAGCATTAAGAACAAAGAATATAAGCATCAAATTAGAGAAGAAGAACACGTATTAATAAACTCAAAGTAAATTACAACCCAAATCCATCAAGTTTTACTAAACCTTAACAAAAAGAAATTAGAAACTCATGGAGAATAAAAAGAAAACAGAAGAAGAAAAGTCCATGAAGATCCACAAAAGAAATCCTTGAATAACCCTTAATCCTAACCAATTAGGGCTTTTGTGGTGTTTAGAGTGCTATAATGTGTGTTAATTTCGACCTAAGGTTGTCTCTTGTCCATTTATAATGCCAAAAAGTTAAAACAGGAGTTTTTCCGGCGTCTAGGCACCCCATTTGTGCACTTAGGCAAGCACCAAGCAGCAAATGAGCAAATTTTGGTTAAAACTTGGCGCTCAGGCAGTCTCTTTGGGTGCCTGGGTGCCCATATGGCAGCAACAGATCCAACATCACTATCTACCTCCGAGAAAGATATATCTGAACCATTTAGACTTCTAACAAGATAAGAACTTAGTTAAAATATATTGTCTCGAAACACCTCTTATATTATTTTAAATTGAAAGAGATGGTATGGAATTTGAATATGCCGTACTCTATTAATAGGTTCCAGAGAAACAATTTGAATAAGAATACGAGCCACGTCGTTACAAAAGCATGATATCATCCCACTTTAACCAGACTACCAAAAGGCTTATAATTTTCAACTCACTAATGAGAAGCCATTTAAGCATGTCATGTGGCACTCAAAACTTTAGTGGGATCACGAAAAAGAAAGTTACATCGTCTTTTACTTGAACTTTGTGCATTAGCACTTTCGGCCATCCTTTTATTTCTCTTGGCAAAAAAAAAAAAAATCAATGTAGGATTTATTTCCCTATAGTTTTTCTTTTTTATGTTGAGATGTATAAAATAATTAGAAACACAACAATAAACACTCTCTTAAATCATTATAATGGTATTTCACACACACACAAAAAAAACACTATAACGGTAAAGACAACAATGTAACTAACATTAAAAACAATTATAAAAAAAATTTAATTTTTATAATAAAAACTATTTTTTTTGTTAACATAAAAACTAAATTAAAATACAAATTTTTACCAAAAAAAAATTAAAATATAAGTATTATATACCAAAATTAGGAAATTAAAATGGGCCAGGCACGTTTGCGGTTGTGGATGGGAGTAACAGAGAAATTCGACTTGGCAGCAAAATCCAATGTGAAAACAAACGGCGTTAGACGCCAATCAACATGCCACCATCTCATCCCTTCCACTCAAACCTCCCTAACTCACACACCACACACCCTTTTACATCTTCTTCCCCTTCTTTTTCTGCCCCTCCTTCTTCTCTATAATTACCATTATGCCATTCAAATTTTAAATTCCCTAATCTACCCTTCCGAAAACTATTGCTTTTCTCATTCGCCACATGACCCTTTTCGGTAATTCACTAACCTCATCATTCGTCAGATTAACCTTCTTCAAAACTGATTTGAGGTTCACGTTCAGTTTAGCTTTGAAGACTTTCTACAACTTCTGATTAATTATTTATTTATTTATTTTTTATAAAGAAAAGTATCAATTTTTAAAAGATAAAAATATAAAGAATGACCCTGAGACTATACTACTATAAATGACTCAATCTGTTTCCTTTCTTTTTCTGCTTCATCATAATTAATTGCAAGATAGAGAAATTATAGTAAGCTAGAAAAGTTTCCCCTGTCATGGTGGATCGTGGTTTAGAGAAAAGTACACCTGGTGCTGCTAGTGACTTGTCTCAGAAGAAGAAAGAACTTCTTTCTAGTGCCATGAAAAGAACAAGTGAATGGTATGCTTTTTAACTTCTTCTGAAACTAATGAATGCTTTTGTGGCTTTTTTGTGAAATGTGGTTAACATGCTTCTCTTGTGTAGATTTTTCTACTTTTTGTTGGATAAAGAAATTCATGAGTTGAAATACTTAAATTGCAGGATTTTCTCTCAAGAGATTCCAAGTGATGTCAATGTTCAAGTTCGGGAAACTTCCTTTTCCTTACATAAGGTAGCCAACAAATTTGAAACACAAACTTTTTTCTCCGTTCACT
The DNA here is from genome assembly GCA_037177725.1 of Cyamopsis tetragonoloba. NCBI lineage: Eukaryota > Viridiplantae > Streptophyta > Magnoliopsida > Fabales > Fabaceae > Cyamopsis > Cyamopsis tetragonoloba. The sequence continues at coordinate 38,799,253 of CM074120.1, read as the reverse complement.
CGAATTTCTTATTATGAAACCAACAGAGTTGTTGACATAATGATAAAGATACAGTACGACTCCGAAGAGAATTATGGTTCCAACACTGAAAAAAGTATTTGTTGTATATGTTCAAGAGATTAGTCTTCTACTCTAATAATTTTGTCGGAGAATATCCCAAAAAAAATCATTTTTGATTCTAGTATGAGAATCATTTAAGTGCAGAGTACCTATGTCCTGAAATTGTTAGCTGTCAGATAACTATTTAACTGTTTTCTGGTTACATGTGTTTTTTTTCCCCCACTTTTTTTTCCTGTTTGTCTACAAATAGAAAATGAATTATATAGAAGCTATATTTATGTTCTCATCTCAACAATCAATGTTGAATAATTCTTTAACACAACTTCTCCTGATTTTGCAGTTTCCACTAGTCTCTAAGTGTGGCTACATTAGGAAACTTGTCTCGGAATCCAGTGAAGCTGATGTATCCTTCATTGAACTCCCCGGCGTTCCCGGGGGAGCAGAAGCATTCGAGCTAGCAGCGAAATTCTGCTACGGGATAAACTTCGAAATAACAGTCGAAAACATCGCGACGCTTCGCTGTGTGGCCGAGTATCTCGAGATGACAGAGGACTATTCAGTTGGAAACTTGGTGTCAAGAGCAGATTCATATCTAAATGAAGTGGCACTAAAAAGCATTGCAGGATCTGTGACAATTTTACACATAGCAGAGAATCTTGTTCCAATGGCAGAGAAAGCAAAGTTGATTAGCAGATGTATAGATTCAATTGCATATATAGTTTGTAAGGAAAGCCAGTTTTGTATATCTGCAACAAGTGATTCTGAAGGAGTGGTTTCACAAAATAGGCCAGTGGTTGATTGGTGGGCTGAAGATCTCACTGTTCTTAGAATTGACATTTTCCAAAGAGTTCTTGTTGCAATGATGGCTAGAGGGTTTAAACAGTATGCTCTTGGTCCAATTCTAATGCTCTATGCACAGAAATCTCTAAGAGGTTTGGTGAGATCCTATACTTATAAAAATAGATACATTAACATTGATTACTCCCTTCGTTTTCGAATATAAGCAAAATTTCACTCAAGTGTGGTGTTTTTAAATATAAAACTTCACTTCCAAACTACTCTTTCTTTTAGGATGAGGATCATCTACTCTGTTGATCCTCTATTGATCAGTTTTGATTCGATTGTTCAGCTGCTTTTTCATTTTAGCCATTCATAGTAAATAGAATGGTCTCGTCCGAACAATTGATTGAAGTTCGATAGAGAATGAGTAGACAAATACTCGTAGAGAAACGAAATTCTTATTTAATGGACCACTTGACTTTAAAACTGAGAAACAATATTTCTTTACAATAAATATCATAAAAGAAGTTTTAGCGAATGAAACTCATTTTTTTGATGAATTTTTTAAAAATTAAACGAAATTAACCAACGTTCTCATGATATATTTTTTTTTATAATAAAGATCGGAGGGAGTATGGTTGTATGGATTCAATTGTTAACTCTTGCCTCTATTTTTTTGAGGAACAGGACATATTTGGGAAGGGAATGAAGAAGATAGACCTAAAACAAGAGCATGAGAAGAGGGTTGTTTTGGAAACAATAGTGAGCCTCTTGCCAAGGGAGAAGAATGCAATGTCAGTGAGCTTCCTTTCCATGCTGCTTCGCGCCGCGATATATCTCGAGACGACAGTCGCCTGCAGGCTAGATTTGGAGAAGAGGATGGCAATGCAGTTAGGACAAGCTGTTCTAGATGATCTTCTCATTCCTTCATATTCTTTCACTGGTGACACATTGTTTGATGTGGATACAGTTCAGAGAATCATGAGTAATTACTTAGAATCTCAAATGGGAAACCATTTTGCTTACAATGGAGATGTTGAGTACTTTTCTCCTCCAAGAAGTGATATGGAGAGAGTTGGGAAGCTGATGGAAAGTTACCTTGCTGAAATCGCGACCGACCGGAATTTACCGGTTCCGAAGTTCATTTGTATGGCTGAGTTGATCCCTGAACAATCAAGACCAACAGAAGATGGCATGTATAGATCCATTGATATCTATTTGAAGGTAAAGATTTCAGCCCTTTCTCTATTTCAAACTTTTCATGCCATGGATTTGTTTGTTTTTCTACTGTGGATGCCTCTTGTTTCAACAATATTACAAGAACTCACATTTTACTAAGTTTGTTTGAATATCCGTTAACAAAATTGAGTTTGTGCCAAACTAGCTTTCATCCAACGCCAATTTGAAATCTTTTTTCTGAGTCAACTAACTTTTATCTAATAATTCGAATATGCCGTTACATGGAGATAAAAGTCAAATTGTTTACTTCAATAGAATTCTATGCCATGGATTTGTTTATTGAGATATCCGTTAACAAAACTGAGTTAGTGTCAAACTAGCTTTCGTTCAATGTCAATTTGAATTTCTTTTTCTCTTAATCAACTTATTTTCATATGCTACTCCAAATATATAATATTTTTAAATAGAGATAAAAGTCAGTTTAGTTACTTCAATGAAAATCAAACACACTCTGGTAGATTAGAATCATGTCTCCTAAATTTTTCTATTGTTCATGCCTCTTGTTTGAAGAACAGTACAAGAAGTCAAGAACTCACATTTTACTAAGTGTGATTTCGTTTGACAGGATCCGAGTTAGTGTTAAATTGACTTTTTTATGAAATAAAAGTATGCTATCATTTAACGTCAGTTTAAAACCTTTTTTCTTTGAGAGAACTACATTCATCTAATAATTTAAACATATTTTCACATAGAGTCGAAAGTTAGTTTAGTTGTTTTAACAGAAATCCAACACTATAGAAGACTCAAGCGATACAGATTGCAGCTTTTTGTCTATTTCAAAATAATCTCACAATTTGTTTGTTTTGGTACTGTTGGTACATCCTGTTTCAACAACAGGACAAGCACTCACATTTTAGTTTACTAACCAAGAATAAAAAGCTGTCTCCTACTCCTACTGCATCAAATTGAATTGGCTTTATATATGATTATAGCAGAGTTTAACTGCTAGTTTGCTACATTACATAATTGGACTTGAGACATTACCATTGTGATAGAAAATTCTTTACACATGACTTTATATTATATCTCTCTAAGTTCATCTTGACTTTATTAGTCCTTAAGAATACTAAAATCTTAAATTAAATTGAGAAAATTATACTAGATTTTTGTGTGAGTTGTGCTTATTAAACTCTCAAAACATATTTATTTGTAAAATTACACTTTTTTTTCTCTCAACTTTGTTGGTATGTTACATTAACCTATCCTATCAAGAGAGGACGAACATTATTAACACCACATTTCTTTCTTATCTAACCGCACGCTATTATTTTTTTTTTAATAATATCTGTCACTCAAAAACTAGTTTTCTAGCAACATGTTTAAGTCAACACCACACCCTGACTTGCTCGAAAACTAGTTTCCATTACAAGTTTCCTAGCTAGATGTAAGAGGTGAAAACCTCATGTCTCCTGCAACATCACATCAAACTGCTTCAAATTTGATCTTATCATAGTTTATTTGCTACATTGCAAAACTGGTTTTGATCTTCAACATCACTACCTTGATTAAAATTCTTCACACACAGTCCATTATGAAAAAAGTATTGATAATTTGAATTTGAAAATTGAAAATTCTCAGGCTCATCCATCTCTAACCGACATGGAAAGAAAGAAAGTATGCAGCGTAATGGATTGCCAGAAACTATCACGTGAGGCATGTGCACACGCCGCTCAAAACGACCGCCTCCCCGTCCAAACCGTCGTTCAAGTTCTCTACTACGAACAGCAACGCCTTCGCGACGCCATGAACGGCGGCGCCGCCGATTCTCCTTCTCCTTCGCCTCGATCCAAACAGAACGCATACTCCGCCGCAGATCTCCGTCCAGTTTCGAACGAACTCTCCACGTTACGAAGAGAAAACCAAGATCTGAAACTGGAAGTGGTGAAACTGAAAATGAAGCTAAAAGAGATCGAGAATTCGAAATCAACGGCTAGTAACAGTAACAGTCCTGTGGCTAATGCTTCGCCTTCTTCTGCTGATAAGCCTCCTCTTCCTCGGAGATCGTTTATAAGCTCCGTGTCGAAGAAACTCGGACGGCTTTCGCCGTTTCCGCGCGGCGATGTGTTCGCGAAAGGTCGCACGAAACCGAATAAGAATCGACGCCACTCAATTTCGTGAGAGTGTATTATTGTGCAGATTACAGAGGGTTGAAAATACAGGTCTAGTGTTTTTTGTTTTTTTGTTTTTTTCTGGTTTTTGCTTCATATTGTTGTGATCATTTGAGAACTATATATTGTAGATGGTGGTGAATAATAAAAAATATATGATTCCTAAATTGTAGGTTGATTTTAGAGTAGCAATAATAATGCAATAATACAAGAACAACAAACTAAAATTAACAATAAGTTGTCAATTGTCAATGGAAGAATCATCATTTTTCCTATTAGGGACTGTTTGAAGAAGTTATATCAAACTGAATAACTTTTTTTTCATAAGTCAAATGTGGCCACGTAAAACTAAACTCCCTAATTACCTGACCAACATGATGGGTGCAAAACTAAATAACTTCAAACTTTTCATAAGCTCTTAATTTCACATGCACAATAAAAAAACTTACCAAGATGATTTTAGTTTATTTTAATGAACTTTATATAATCATGCATGTTCATTAAGCACTTATTGTGAGTGCTTGTTCAAAAACACACTTATTTGTATGTTGGTGAACAAAGAATCACATATAGCACTTGTACATAATTGTTCCACCTAAGAAAGAAGTCTCCAACTTAAGCTTTTGTGGTTGCAAAAGATTTTATTGGAAGAGTTAGTTCCATCATGATGTGAATGTTTCTGACTCGAACACGATAATACATGTAACTACACAAAAACATAGCAGCATGATGCGTATATTGGAGCGGCCAAGCGATTTTCATTTTAATTAGTTTCTCATATGGCATGTTGCTGAATATAATTCTTCGAAGTACTGGTGATTAATATCAGTCTTCTAATAGGGAAATATAGGACCGAAAATAATGCATAAAAAAAGACAATATGGTGCTACAAGAACTCTCGCTATGCATAGGGTTTAGGGAAGGGTGAGATCCACTTAATGGATCTATTGTACGCAACCTTAACTTACATATGCAAGAGACTGTTAAGCGCCAGACAAACATCCTCTTTAGTTTGGCTGAAATCTACATGAATGATTTCTCTTCCCCGAGTGTTACATAAATAGATTAATATTCACCATTAAATTATCAATCTAACTAGTTGGGGCGAGAAATTATAAATATAATTTCCATCCAATATACCAGAATGATTTCACATTTTCAAACTAGATCCTAAAAACTAGGTGGGACAACTTGGGGAATAGACCATAAAATCACTTGAGGAATAGAAAACATGATAACAGAGAATAGTGGGGTCTATGCAGATAAATTATTGAGTCTTTTGTTGAATAAAGCTTTTGAAAATGTAATAATAGACTTTAACAGTTTCTAGTGACAGACTTGCAGTGTCGGTGTTAATGTCCAAAGCCTAATCATCAATAAAAAGAAAGAGATCATTGTTTGGTTTCAAATTCAACTCATGAAAATATTTTTTAAGATGTGGAATGTTGTAGTTATATATATGCTTCTTTTGGGCCCCAAACTGTTACTTGTTAGAAGATTTTTAAGTGTTTGGAAGAGAATCTTCTATCCATTTGATGGTAGACAGGAACTGGATCTTCAAGTTTTTTCTTGACTTGTAAGTTAATGAATGATAAGTGGAAAAAAAAAAAATAGATTGATCAGAAAAAGAATGAGTTTCCGGGAGGTGAGCCTTGAGGGCAAGGTTGTTCCTCTTGGCTATGTGTGAATTGGTGGTACGTGATAGAATAGAGAAGAATAAATTGTCATGGGATATTGGAATAAGTACTACTTATTTCGGAAAAAGCACTTCTTATAAAAAAAAAAAAAAGTTGATTAAGTTCTCAAAGGTCAATGTCAATCTCAGCACCCGATATCATGTCACAACATCACTCAAGAGTGATTGTGATTGATATTGCATCCAACAGTAATTGCGATAAGCAAAATTTACAATAAGGTGCCATCTAAAATGGTCTACCCTTTTTAATAAACCATGGTGATCATGTAAAAATTGAAATTAGTGTAAAATATAAAAGTAATAAATTACAATTGAACCCTCACGTTTCTTGGAGCAAAACACCGCTCAAACCGTAATGTCTGCATAACAAAGAGTCGGCATGCCCTTGTCGACATAGGTGCTAGAAAACATAGCGGCAAAGAGGAGGCTCCAGTTGGACTTAACACGGTGATTTTACGGTGCTCGGTGACGTGGTTCGCACTAAGATGAAAGCGTTGAGCTCATGGTTGACTTCAGAGCTGTTCTTTAGAAAAGGAATAAGGTGAAGCATATTGGGATGAAGTGGCATAATTAATTAATATGACTTAATTGACATAATTACTAAGTTGTAATACTATAAAACTTCAGTTTTTCTTAAATATTTTCACATCTTCCTTTCCCACCATGATCCATAAAAAAACTGAACAATCCTAAAAGTCACCCTACAATAAATGCTGCAAATGACTACGGAACCTTGTTCTTTAGTATTAGTCAAGATTCTCTTATTTTGAATGACCCCTCACCCACAGCTTATTCTGTTTTTCACTCATCTGCATAAGAAATCAATAATTGAAAAAAAATTCAACACAATACATTGACAGTAGCATGTTCAGTCACAAGGGTTTGTCTCCTTGAAAAGTGAAAACACAAGTCATGCTAAAATCAGTTAGCTAACTAGGTTCCATTGCTTCAGGGTATTTTGGTTTATTATTCAGAGTAACTTGGAAAGCAAAATTTGGCTTCTAAGTCACTGTTTGGTTATACAAAATTTAATTTTTAGTCACGGTTATTTTAGATCAAAATGTACATCTAACAAAAATTAAAAACTCTTACTTTCTCTCAACTGTCTTTTATTTGAATCAAAAGCTAAAACAAGCTCTAAGACGGTGAACATGAAAGTAAGGTTAGATTTGAGTTGAGATTGGATGAAAAAGTAATTGAAAAACAAACACACAGTTAGATTAAAACGTCTAGTTGGACAAAGGATGAACGAATTTTGTGTCTAACTGTGTGAGGCCCTTCCAGCTATTATGATGACTAGATCATTTATGCACTCTGAGCCTCAAGCATAATACTCTTAGTCATAGAGTTGTCAATTTCATGTGATTTGCAACTCCACGACCGAGAATACCATGCTTGACCAAGTGACCAACAACTCAAGTTGTATGAAAGATTTATCTGCTTAAAATTGCTGGAGGAACTTACACAACTCTTTTTGTCATGAGATGCAAAGATTAAAACCCAAAATTGCTTTCTTATCCAAGATGGAAACCTAATAAGACAATTTTTATTAAACAAAGGAGGAAGGGATATTTTGTTATCATTTAGGCATAGTGCTAACAAGGGACTTTATAAGATCATAGTTCTCTCTCCAATCTCCATGTTTCATAATTTCTTTGACAAATATTATGTTATAAAATTTCATAATTTCAGAATTACAACAAGTAACCTTTACACTAATCATCATTGACCATCTACCACACTAGATGATTAGGAAGAAAACTCCACAGAAACATCATTCACAAAGTTAGTCTTGAAACAGTTATTAAATACATATATATCACATTGACCTTAGAACCTTGGAAATTTTTCAAGTAGTGTTCAAACTCAATACTCGAAAAAACCAAGGTGGATGTTTTGATCTCTCTTGTCTTAATCCTTCTTCAATATTAAAATTGTTTCTAATTCCACTTTGGCGCCCCGAGACCGGACCTCTTATGTGTCCGCTTATATCTTCGTTAAGCGATGAGCCTTCTAGCACTGGGATATGCCTTTTTCTAAATTCTTCTCTGCTACTTTGAGCCATCATGTATCTTGTCTTGTTCATAAACCTTGATCCACAAGATGAAGAAGAAAAGCTATGTTCTGAATCCGAAGTTCGCGGCCTTTCGATTTTCTTATGAAGATTGTAACTTGAAGGACCTAGTGTCAACTCAATCTCGCTTTCATTTATGATATCTAGAACTCCATTGCTTTCTGATTCATCAATTTCCTCAAAAGAAGGATGTTCAAGATCAAAGTTCATTTTGGGATTTCTCTTTGCTCCTTTATGATGATCATTTTGAGTTAAACTAATTGAGGACTTGAAGTTCCATCCTAGTTGATTTACTTCCATGCCTCTGTTAGCTTCCATGTTTTTCATTAGTGTCTTCTGAATCCGATACAATCGGTGAAGTTCATACACCTGTATTTGAGTTAACAACTTAGTTAAACACTTATACAGTTAGGTGCATTCGAATAAACAACTTAATTATGCATTTGCACTTATTAAATGAGAACTTATTCATAAGTAAATTTATGAAATCATTTTAAATAAGCTAAAAACACAAATTCTAATAAGCTCTTCTCATAAGTTCATGAAAATAAGTTGAAAACAACTTATAGAAACTAATAAAATGTTTTCGTAAGAAAGGGCATAAATACTTATTAAATTAGAGTTTGTTTATATGTAAAATTATGAAACTTGCTTGCATAACTTAATAACGGGTTATAGTCATTTTTTTTTACAAAGTTTATGAATATAAGTAAAAAATCATCTTATAAAGAGTTATAAGCTATTTTCATAAATTTCGCATAATTCATTCAGATGCTCCAGCTCTAATGACGCTAAGTTGTGTATAAAAGTTATTTGCATAAAGAGATATAAGCTATTTTCATAAGTTACCATAAATTCTTTTAAATGTTCATACTCGAATGAAGCTAATTGAGAAGAAAAAGCCCAAATTAACATGAAGAAAAGTAGTACCTGCTCTTTGAAAGTTTCTTCATGTTTTAACATGGCCATTCTCATGTATTCTTTATCACAAGGCCTAATAAGATTCTCCATTGGAAATCTGTTTAGTGTTTATCTTCTGTTCTCCGTTTGCTAGAGATTTATGTTCTGATACACATTTTTTCTGTATCACTCCACCTTCATATTATATCACTGTCAAGCTGAAATGAGAAAAATTCTAGTTTACTAATTGTTCAATGAAAAAAAAATGTTTTTGTTATAAATAGGTAGTCCAATACAAAATGATGACATGAACTTTCTTTTAGTCTAATTTGTCTGTTCCATTGTTTCTCTCTCTCTCTCTCTTTCTTATCCACAATACATGAAAATATCTATAGACACCTTTATGAGTTGAATTTTTCAACCATAACAACTTCCCCTTTATATAAATATATAGAGAGACATATGATGTCATTATTCACATTATCCTTCCATTTGCAGCAACATTTATTTCAAGGCAATACTTTCTCTTCTTTTCATATATAGTGTTTGAAAATGCTTACTGTAATATCATTAGAGCTAGGGCAATATGTAAACTTATTTACTTTTCAGTCCGGCATTTCAAATTCATATGTAAGAACTACATCTGTAATCTCTCGTCCTCAATCACTCGATTAACAATTTTTTTATGGATTGTTTATTAAAAGATTAAGGGTTAAAACTACATACGTAGTTCTCGTCAAAACTGAAAAGGATTCCTGTCGTACACTTAATCATGGTACTTACTAGCATTATTAATTTGATGTTTTCGTTCAACATTCTCTGAACTATTGACAATTTGATATGATATAAGTTCTAATCATAAAAAAATTAACAACTTAAATGCACAATAAGGAATCTATGCTTTATGTTCTTTGAAGTTATGAAATTAGGAAAATACTTATATACCAAAATATGCAACAGAATTTCTATTATGAACATTAGATTGAGTTTATAAGAACCTTCTCTAAACCAAAGGAAAGTTCAACAAAGACACAAATTCATTGAATTCCAATGCAAAAGGTTGGCTCAACATAAAGATATTTTCACTAGAAACTAATTCATTGAATTGCAATGCAAAAAATTCGCTAAACCTAAAGGTACTTTCACTAGAAATAAGTAATTGTTGCTTCTGTTAAACACTATTGGAATTAGTATCTAAAATAATTACAACCGCTAATGTAATATCAGAACGCAAACCACATCGATCCAACAGAAAAAACAAAAACAAAAAACATGCCCATAGAAATCAGCTTCTGACCTGTGATGAGGCAAGAAGAAGTTCTCTCTCAAATTCTCTGTTTCTTCAGAACCGTCACTATATATATATATTGTTGCAGATTAAATATACAACACAACAGAACCGTTGTAGAAGAATTTAATTTAAGATTCTCCCTAAAAAACAGTCACAGAAACCAATGATGAGGTTTTGAGGCATGGCAAACAAATCTCAGTGCCTTGACCAATGCGATTCAAGTTTTATGCATGAATGCCTGAGACAGGTATTATAATAAATTTAACAAACTCTCAAGAAAAGAAAAGAAGAAATGATAATAATTTCAATTTATGTTAATGCTTTTTTTTTTTAATTTATGTAGGTTTTGTTAAATTGTTGTTGTTGAGAATCACAAGGCCTTGGTTTACTCAAAGAGAAATTTATCTACAAAACAGCTTAGCCTGCTAATGAGGTGAATCACATGCACCAAGTTTTTAGTATCACAGATCTCAATTGTAGTAATAATAATACTAATAAAGAAATTAATAAATAAATTGCGATTAATTATTAATTATTAATTATTGAAGCGTGCTCCCTATATGAAGGAGCTTGTGTGGCCTCTCCTTTGTCCCTTACGAGTAGATCTTGACCGTACGATAATGAGCACCTAAAAAGATAGAAATAATCGTGTACTTATTTCTCTCGTACTTGATCATCAAATGTAGTATCTGAGAGAACTTGAACTCAATAACTATGAGTATGTCTAACCATGCAACTTTATTAAGTGAATGTTTGATTTTTCGTAGTTTGAGCAATAAAACTCGCAAATCTAATAGTATATGAATAGTTATTTATAATTTGTTTGGACATATATTACAATTAAGTTTCGCAAAAACCATTTTGTCATTCACATGAAAGCATTTTCACCTTCAACCACACTGTTAAGTATTTTAGAGAATTAAAATACTAACAAGTTGTCGTCCTCAGGGAGCAACTACAGAACAATTTAGTTCAATTAGAAAAGCTCGTAATTGTAAAAAGGTTAAAAACAATTTATAAAAACACTTGGGCTTAATGTTTATTCCCAAAACTTAAGAATTTATTATGTTAATTGAATGGCTAAGGATAAAAACCACTGACAAAGATCCCTCATTTGCCAGATTCTATGACAAAACTATATCGATTAAATCCCTTTAAACGGTAAAAGAGTTGCCACGCAATAAAAATTCCCTTTTTAAAAGTGGTTCATAAATGAAAACTATCTCTAGACTTTCATTGATGAAATTCCTTTTCACAGAACCCCTTTTCAAATTAACATAAAAACCTGAGTTTGAGAATTCACACAGCAAGTTACATTAAATCCTACCATCTCTCAATTTCTCACTTTCTCTCCCTAAAACCCTAAATTTCGTGCAAAGATGGCTCCCCTAGCTCCTAGTGAATGGGGCTTTTTAAAGAGATCCCAAGTGGTTTATCTTTGCTCAAAATAAGATAAAATAATATGAGATAAGGTTTCTTCAGATCTTTTTTCCTTTTTCTTCGCTCTTATCTTCTGTGCTTTTATCTATTTACTGGGATCAAATCTTATCTAAATCAATCCATAAGATATGGATGAAACTCAAATCAACAAATTCTCTGTCAAATTAAGATAAGTATTGAATTTACTAAGGGAATTTAATTAAAAGATAAACATAATATCATTTAAAATATATTCAAATTAACCACAAAATATAGTAATAATTATCCGTCATCACACACTCACCATTATGTAAATCAAACATTAAATACATTGTTTAAAATGACTATATGTGAGTCCACCATCTCTATCTCTTTTATATAATCTAAAGCATAATGTGGAAGATTTCTAGCACCGTGATTGACGCATTCTGATTTTCCTTTCAAGTATGTAACTCTTGGCTTCGGAGTAACTATTGGAGAGAGAGATTCAAATCAGATGTCCTCAAATCATATTTCCAATTATGTCTTACCAATAGAATATCGTTACGTCATTAAAAAATTTTATTAGGAAATTAAAGATTAAAATTAAAAAAAATATTTTTAATAATGTAGCGATATTCTATTGGTGGGACATGACGGAGACACCTAATTTGAAATGTGGAAGATTTTACCTCTTCTATTCAATTGTGGAATCGGGAGGTCTTTGGTAACATCTTCCTTCGTAAAAGGAGGCTGCTTAATCGATTACATGAGTTTACAGAAAGGTTTCGAAATTCCATTCCTTAACATTGATACAGCATAACAAAGCACTATCATTACACAGAGAGTCTCTTAATTTAGAATTTAAGTGAGTTTTTTTTTTCTTAATTACTAAATTTTAAAATTCCTTTAAAGTGTAGTGTGTTTAAAAATAGGTGTGACCTGAATAATAGCTTCGTTAATATATATGTACGTGCTAATCAATACAGTGAGTGTCCTATATATAAGACAACATTTGTGTTTTATTAAAAAAAGAAACAAAGAACTTTATAATATATATAAAAAAAGAAAAAAAGAAAAAAAAACATTTGTGCATGTCATACGAATATATTGGTATATGCTAATCAATATAAATATGGGTATATGATTATCAACTTGCTGTTATGTTGTCTGTTGCGCTTCTATCTTATAGGATTTTTCTTTTTATAAGAAAAAAAAATCAATATAATTAGAATGTTCTTTTTATCAGTTGTAGAATATGTGTATTATAATTTTTCTTACAAGGTTTTACTATTTCTCATTTTAAGGTATTTTATAGTTTCACAATAAGAAAATTTAATATTTACTACAAAATATAGTTATAGATTTTTATTTATAGTTAATTTATATCTAAAATATTACAGATTAGCAATTAAAAATAATTCTAGCTAATTACGAAATTGACTTCTAATTAATTATAAAATATAGCTACCAAATATCTAAATTGCTACCAATTAGTTACAAATAAAATTTCCTAACTAATTTTCTTAGTCACTAATTAGCTACTAATTAGCTAGGAAATATATTTTTCAATTTTTTTTATAGCTAATTTATATCTAAATAGCTACTAATTAGCTACCAAAAAACATTTATACTTAATTTTCTTAGCTACTAATTAACTACTAAATTAGCTATTAATTAGATATAAAGTCAATAATAAATCAAAGTGCCACATTAAATAGTTAGGAGCAAGTTAAATGATTTATAAGTGGATTGACTCATACACATATTGTCTCAAAGAATTGGGTTATATTAAGGTATTGGTTGTATTGTGGTGTCCTACACTTGTAGTCTATTCTCTTGGCTGGTGTCTTTGACTCTATTCTCTCAGTCTGAATAGTGGTATTGGAGCCCGGTTGATTCAGTATAGTGATCAACTTTAACAATTAATTAAAAATATTTCATTTCATTTAGATATATATATTAGCTATGGTTTAGATAGTAATTAGTTACGAATAGTCATAATTAATGTTTTAGCTACGAATTGGCTACGGAAATTTTCTACGGAAATTTTCTACTACCAATTAGCGACCTAATATTAGCTCTCAAAAACTCGATAGCTAATTGATAGCTAATCCGCAACTATTCTATTTTTGCTACTGAATTGTTTTAAATTAGCTATAAATTTTTGCCTAGCTAATATGCAAAATTCTTGTAGTGTTTCTATAAAATATTTATTTTCTTATTTATTCTTACTGAAGACATTATTTTTTTTACTTTCTAATTATAATCGGTTAACATATTATTTAACGAAGAATAAAATTGATATGTCATATAATTTTTAAAAAATCAATAAAAGTAACTAAATTACTTTTATCAGTACATATAATTTTTTTAACAACATCTTATAATAAAAAATAGATGGAATATATCATCATAGACACAAAAATCTAGCATAATTAATAAATAAATAAAGCTAAATGAGGGTTGATCCGAATAGTTGGCGCTTTAGACACTTGTTTATCAAGTTTCATGTTTAATGTCTTACTTCGTTGAATTTATCTCTCGTTAGTAAGCGATTTGTATACTCCACTATAACTTCTCTTTAAATATTGTGGTATATTCTAATCTTAAATGTAGTAGACTTAACTTTTAACTAAACTTTATGAATATAAAAAATAAAAATAAATTAATAAATAAATTATAATGAATATCTAGAAGAAAAATAATCTTTGTACTCACATTTTTTTACTCACTTTATACTCATGGTTATATACGTTAAAATATCTGGTTACACATGTAGAAGTTTTGTTGAATTTTTATTTTTACGTTGTAGCCATATATTCTACATGTGTAACCACCAAATCCGAAAAAATACTGTAACAAAAAAAAATAATTAATGTAATCACTTTTTTCAACAATGTACACTATAACTAAAAAAATAACTAATATAACTATTTTCTTTTATGTACCTAACTAATGAGTATATTAATTACAAAAAATTTTAAATACAAAAATCGACTAAATAGAGAGAGATGGACATTGAATGGAGCACGCGTTGCCGGGGCTGGAAGGTGCATTGGTATGGGGCAGTGGGTCCTATGAGAGTGTAGTGTAAAGCCTGAGAGTGAGAACTACACAGGTTTCTACTTGTGTTTGTGCTTGGGTCCCACTTCAATTGGATATTCGATTGATGAGAATATAGAACCTAGAGAAAAATTATATTATAATTATAATATAAATTAAAAGCAAAATCAAGGTGGAACTATGATATTCCTGCCACTATATATAACTTATTCCTAGAATAGATGCATAGGGTTAGGGATGCATTTGATTATAAAATTTAATTAAATAATTATACAATAAATTTTTTTTATTTAAAAAAATAATTATAGAATAAATTTTTATCAAATGAGAGTTTTGTTTTTAAAATGAAATTATAAAACTTACTTGAATAAATTAAAATATAATTTATTATGATAAGCTTTTTCATAAAACTTATAAAAAATTATAAGATTATTTTTAACATATTTTGTTGACACATAACATTTTCTCAACAAGATTGAAATTTAAAAATACAAAGGACTGGTTATATGAGAGTCAAATGTAAAAAATAACGTAACAACGATAAATGTTTTATATGAATTTAGAACATTCTATGAATGAGAAGCAAAGCCCTTCTTTGCTTCGTAACTCACTTTAAATTCTAAAATTTTAATGAGACAAACTTAAAGAGAAAAATCAAATGCTTGTTTTTTTCTTTTTATTCTTTGTAAACAACAGTGCAACACTCTTAATTATCAAAAAAAAATATCTAGTCGCTTAATCTTAAGACATTAATCCTTGTTTAATCTTTTGCTTTTAACAACTAGAACCTCTCTAAGTTTACAATTCTCCATGTTGAATCTCTTTGAGACTCTACTAATGTAAGCAAATAATAAAAGGGTATGATGATTAAATTTAGTCATAAAAGACACCACTTTAATATGGTATTTAGTTTTTTTTTCCCACAAATAACAAAAGGGTATAATGATAAAATTTATGTTTTTATTGTTTGTTTTGTATTTCGATCACCAAATAATACATAGAACATTAATTTGTCTAGTAACTTTACTATATTGTATTACTTGTGTTGTCTTTGAACAAAGAACATCAAATGTATTTTTATAAATGACCAACAAAGCCTAATATAAATAATAGATATTTGAGTTTTTTAAACATATTAATCAAATATGTATCGAATCCTGATTGTGTTGTATTAAAAAAGTAAAATTATATATCACTTTAATGATCTACTCTCTGTCTCCACTCTTCAACTATTATTTAAGAATACCTTTAGTGCAAAAGAAAGAAAAAAGTTCTTGATGAGTGCACAATGAGTCACGTTAACATTTACACGAGTTACTGCAAATTATAAGAGTTATTCTGAGTGCATATGGCATGCGAAACTTAAAGGAACTGATCAAAACTCTCAACTTTAAGGCACACCATGCATATAATAATTGCTGAATACTTTTGGAGGTTAAATTAAATTGGAAAATATATCTCACTCAATAATCAATATAGATGTTCTAGTTATGTATCTTAGTTGGTGAGAGCATTAGAATATGTGTGTGTAGATATAGGGTTAAATTTTCAGTTGTACTACTTTTCTATGAACCAAAAGTAATAAATATAGTTCCTTTCCTTTTTTCTTTTCTCATTAATATAATTCATTTCTTTTCCTATGTACCAAAAAAAATATATCAACATAATTCCTAAAACAACGTCAAGCTTTCTTACAATTTGGGTTTGGGTTTAACTCAATCCCAAAAGCTAGCTTATATGAGGAGGATTGCCACACCCTTATAAACTCAACAATGGCCATATCACTAGCGATGTGAGACTTCTAACACGCCCCCGCCCCCTCACACCCAGAACTACAGAGCTGGAGCGTGACAAACACGGGTGGACAAACAAACGGGTGGCCCAATAATACGGGACTAACAAACACCCAATAACACACCCAACAACATGCGGGCCCAACAAACAGATCTAGGATAGGCTCTGATACCATTTTACAATTTGGGTTTGGATCTAACTCAATCCCAAAAGCTAGCTTATAGGAGCAGGATTGCCACACCCTTAATTATAAACTCAACAATGGCCATATCATTAGCCGATATGAGACTTCTAACAAGCTTAACTTTATTTTCATGTATCCCAGTTAGGGAGGAAGGGTAGTTGTCCCTTGGGGTAGAGCTGTCAAAATTCGTGAGTCAATTCAGTTCAACCCAGTTCATCGGTGGGTTATGTTAAAAAAATAACTTATTAAGGATGCGAGTAAATTTAACCCTACTTACTTAACCCACTTTTAAATGTGGATTGAGACGGTTTGGGTCGGGTTAACCCATTTAACCCCAACAAAAAAAGAAAAAAAAAGGGGACATAAGGGCTTTCAGTTGTAAAAACATGATTTTTGGATTATAAGTTTATAATATTTGCTTAATTAAGAGAATTAAATTTTATACTAGTGGTGAATAATATTTTGTTTTTAATTATTTAATTGACGCAATTATTTTTTTTTAAAATAAATCTTTTTTCTTTTTTCTTTTTTTATATTTTTATAATATTTTATTTATTTAAGTAAGTCAACCCGTTTAACCCACCAACTGGAGTGGGTTGAGCCGAGTTACGTTTTTCATGGCCGGATTGAGTTGGTTTGTTTTTTTGTTAACATGTGGTGAGCCAACTCAAATGAGCCGGGTTGACTTGTTTTCACAGCTCTACTTGGGGGCCTCGACCCCCGTATCCCAAAAAAAAATATTATTTGCATGTATATATAATTTTACTAAACGACCCCCATTATTTTCTAAGATGGTCCCCCATCAGAATTATTTTTGAAATTTCTAATAGGTATTATTTATATATTAGTTTATGATATCATTAAATCACTTATCTACTTTTAAATGTGTATGAGCTTTCTTTTTTATATTTTAATTTGAGTAAATACACAAATTAATTCCTAGATCACATGAGTGTCTCATTTTAATTCTTAACTGTATCAAAATTTCACTGCAGTCTTTGACTTTATACGACCAATCGTATTAGTCTTTGATTCTATAAAAAAAATTAGTCAATTTAGTCTTTGACTTGTAAAAAATCAGTCATTTTAGTCTAAAGTACACTAAAATGAATAGTATTTTACAAAGTCAATGAATGAAAAGGAATTTTGATAAAAATGACTAAAAAAAAGGAATTTTGATATAATCAAGGACTAAAATGACTGACGCGAACAAATTGAGAGCCTAAAATAATGGTTCACTTATTTTAATTTTCATAAAAATAATTTCTGCAAGTCTTATTTATATGAATAAAAAACAACAAACAAATCAGAAATATTTAATTGACTTAGATTATTGTTTGACAATTACTTATTCAAATCATGAGTTATCTACCTAAATAGGTTTAACCTTGCAAAAGCATGCTAAGTCCAATAGTTTAAGAATGTGTACAAGAATACTCACTTCACTAAGAGATTGTTAGCTCAATTCTTGCAAAAAAACATTTTTTTGGGAAAGAAATTTACCTATATCACTCTTGTCTTTGAAATATTGAAAATTTTCCTCAATAGTTTTTTCCTTATAAAAAAATATTTTTTTTCTTAAATGTGTTAATTATCAATATATTTCTTGCTAAAAAGTATCCTTATATTTTACTTAAACAAAAACTAAATTTTAATTTTTGATTAATTTTTAATATATTAATTTTAAGCTTTATGTCTGGCCCCCAAAATTTATCGTTTAGCTCCGCCCTATTCCACTACCAATCCCCTAGAGTGCATGTTGAATTAGCGACAATTAAAATTATTATTAAATATAACTTTATACTTAAATGCATATTTTGAAAAATACAAGAAACTAAAATGTTCAGCTTAAAAGTAATTACATTTAAGCAAACTTACACTCAAATTCAAGTTCAAGGTATAATATATTTATTTTTAACCCTAATCCATATATAGCTTAAACATTTTGCAAATAACCAGAGATGCATTTTGGGATGATGTGTGTGTGTGTGTTTTTTTTTTCTTTTCATCATTGGTATACCTCACAAATAAACAATAATTTTTCTAAGACAAAGATAGGTTTATTTCTCTCAACCAAATATTTTTCATGCACATAATTAAAATTCAAAACTTCCGCAAACACATTTAAAAGATTCAACTTTCTACAAGTTGTATCATATTTTATTGGTGTTTTGTTACATAGTCTCAAAACTAGGTTTTTTTTTTTTGCCGAATAAAAATATAACTTTGTTTATAATATTGTTTCATATTAAAATACATAAGTAAAAAAAAGTTATCATTTATTAATGTTTTTGGTGTCAGGTTAATCCTGTTAGAATAAACTTGGTCTAAATGAATTATCTCTTAGTATAAATATTTAATTTATAATATCAATTTATATATTATTAATAAGATTTTTAATGTCTATATTAATAGACAATTCTATTAGACAAAATCTATAGTATCAAAAGCTAATCCAACGGGAGTATGGGCGACCCAAACATTTTGGACGAAAAAGATCTCCAAATATTTTGGACAAAAATGGCCTTGAAATATTTTTTTTATTGTTAATGTACATTGACAAAAAAAAATTATAAATATATAATTTTAATAATATATTAAATATAATTAAATATCATATAAAAGAGATTATAATAGTGAAAAATATTTCTGAATTGTATACGTTTCTTATTTTTTTTATGCATATCATATCATATTATTAAGATAACAAATTAATTTAATGAGTGTAGAGAGACTAGTTTCTGTGACTAATGTTCTTTAATTTATATAATGTTAACAATTTTGAGCCTGTTTGGGTACGTATATTTTTTACTTAGAAGTATTTTTATCTGTAATGATTTCATATTCTAACGTAAATGTGACGAAAATAAAAATTTCTTATTTTTTTAAAAGTACTTTTTCTTGTAATAAAAGTGTAAATAAATAGATTCTCTATAATGTCTAATATAAAAGGTTTGTTACTCTTCGGTAGTGACATTATTGATTACAAATAAAAAAATTGATCGATCACAATTTTTACCACAACATTTATTAACGTCAGTAACAAATTGTTTAATTTTGACAAAAATTAAATCCATAACAAATTGTTTAATTTCTAGATATCAGCGTTTGAAAATGGTGTTTTCAGATGTTATCGTTCGTAAAATAATAAAAATAGAAAAGAAAGCACTCTAGTTTTATAAACAACACTATCCAAAAATATCATTTCTGACATTGATGTCCAAAATAAGATGGTGTCATTCTCAATTAAAATGATATCAATGGACCTTGCTTTGTAGTTGTTCCTAGCCCAATGGGCCTTGCTTTGTAGTTGCTTGCCAGCTTTATTCCCATACAAAAAAAACAAAAAAGATAATAATTACACTTGTTTAATCTCAAGGACATGCATTCTATTCCAAAAAAAAATCACAAGGACATTAATTCACTTTGGATGATAAAAAATAGGAATTTAATTTAAAAAGGGATCTATTCACTTTGAAATAAAAAATGTAAAGAAAAATAAATGAGAATATGTTTATTTTTAATTTAAAGTAATTAAATTACAAAATACTTTAAGTGAAATAAATAATAGATAAGTGTGTATTTTGTTATTTTATACATTTATGAACCGTAAAAAAGTAGGTAAATCCATTAATATAGATAAACGTTTATTTTGTTGCCTTTTATATCTTTTAGGACTTCTTTTTCTTTCTTTTTATAATTATAATAAATAATAAATAATAAAATTAGGATTTTTATATCTTGAATATGGAGTGTTTAACAGCTTAGTGTGTGTTTGGGAACTAGTTGGGAAAGATCAAAAGTAGGTTGGGAACCATAAAATCGATTTTGGGTGTGGTAATCAAGTGTTTGGGTCTGTCTTTGATTTGTTCTCAACTTGATTTTGAGAGAACAAAATCAATTTCTGTTGAAGCAACCTCACCCATGCTTTCGCGGTGGCTTTGGGGCAAATCATGGTGAGAGGATTTTTTCTACTTTTGCTGTTTTCACAGTGGGTTTTTGGGTAAATCTCTGTTTTCTGTTTCATTTATTTTTTCTTCCTCTGCAATAAAAAATCTCATGCAACAGATTTGGAATTAATGTTTCTCTGTTACATCTCATTAGAAAGGAGGAAGGTGGAATTTATTATGAGGATAAATGCTTTCCAACGGTAATTTTTCATCATCTTTTTCACCCAATTTAATTTTTCTTTTTCTTAATTCCTTCTGTTTTATAACTTATCTATACAGATCTATCCCACTTTAATTTTTGTTTCTCTGAATTTCTTTTGGTAGAACTTATGGTGATGTTTAATGCTTCTCAATGGTAATCTATCAACCACCTGTACTTCTTCTTTCCTTTTTTCACCAAACCCTCTTTGCTTTACTCCCTTTTACTTCTATTTATTAACTTCTTCCATTGTCAAATTCTCATATTCCACTTTGGCTGTGGTGAGTAAATTCATGGAACCCAAATTAGTTGCTTTTCATTTTTAATATTTGTTTGATCATTATGTTTGAGTTATAAGTGTTTGATTTAGGAATGAGATTCATGAAAACATAAGCATTTGATTTATGCAGAAATGATTCTCCATGATGATATATTTTTACATCTTGTGTTACTGCACTATTAATATATATTCTTTTTGTTGGGTTTATAACTAATATATATGCTTTGAGTATATCGTGACCATGACTCATATTGTAAATAATTTTTACTATGTTTCTAATTAAGCTAAGAAAAACAGTTATTTAAGTGTGAAGGGGAGAAGGTTATTTAGCTACTGAAGATTTTGGACTTCAACCTAAATTGTTTCTAATGATAGCATGTGTAGAAATTTAAATATGTTCTCACTTCTTACGCATATAAGTCATTAACTGTTAATAGAATATTTCATTGAATGTACACATGATAAGTTAAATGGACACTTTGAATATATTGCACTACTAATATATATACTTTGAGAGTATATACTTTTATTATCTTATCTATTATGATGTGTCTTTTGACTCTTATTTGTGGCATGTCTAAAGTTTTAGCTTAAAGCTTTCTATGTTTTGTGTGTTTCTATTTATTTTGCCTTTGTTTGTTGCTATTTTGTTTTCTTTTCATGTTCTGCTAATTATTTGGTTTAGTTCCTTTTTTCCCCCTTTGCAGTGATAGTTTAGGATTTCTTATTATGTTAACATTGTTATTTGATTTATAGAATCATGACTACCCCTAATAAGAAGATGGTTAAGGATCCTCTTGCAACTAACAATGAACCTCAAAAACCTAAAGCTGTTTGGGATCTTAAGACAACTGAATACTTCATCCAAGCATGCCTGGAGCAAGTCTCCAAAGGTGAACGCAGTGGCACTACCCTTACCAAGAAGGGTTGGAAAGGTGTCAGTTCCCAATTTACTGACTTAACTGGAAAGAAGTATGAGAAGCCTCAATTTAAGAACAAGTGGGATAACCTACGAAAAGAGTGGGTGGTATGGTATAAGTCATTTGCAAAAGAAACAGGCTTAGGGTGGGATAGTGTGAAGAATACTGTTGATGCACCTGATACATGGTGGGAGGAAAAACAATTGGTATGTGGTAAGTTTTAGATTTTTATACTGTGTTTTTATGTTATGATGATGGGATATATATATATATATATATATATATATATATATGCAGGAAAACCCTCAGTATGGCAAATTTCGAAACAATGGACTACCCTTTGCTAATGAATTAACTGCACTTTTCAAGGATGTGGCAGCTACCGGAGAGTTTGCTTGGGCACCATCATCAGGAGTATTGCCTAAAGGGCTTGGTGATAATGATGGTGGTGATCATGATAGAGATGATGGTGTATACCGCCCATGCTTAAATGGTGTTGATTTAGAGTTCGAGGAAGGTTCCGGTGACAATGAAGATGCAAGTGTGGGAGCAACTAATGACTTTGCTACTTTCAATTTAAACAGCTCCCAGGGGACACTTAGCCAAAAGAGTGGAGAGAAGAGAAAAATAGTTGGTTGTGCTGGAAAGTTAGGAAAGAAAAAAACCCCTGCCAGTGTACAAATTACTAAGGGTGTAAGTGTGATTGCAAACTCATGTAGGTCACGTGATGCTATTGAAGCTAGTTCATCTGTAGGAGAAGTGCTGGCTGAGCTTCAAAAGATTGATGAAGTTGCAAATGATCTAGATCTGCATACCAGTTGCTGCCACCTATTGATGTTCAAGCCAGCAAGGGATGTTTTTATAGCCTTGAGAGGTTTAGATGAGAAGAGGATTCATAGGCTTAAGGAGGCAGCAAAAAACCCTTTCCCATTCATGAAGATGTAATTGGGAGGGTAATATATATTAATGTAGTTTATGGACTTGTGAATGGAGAAACAACATGTGCTTTTGTCAAGATCAACAAGGATCAAGACCTTTTGTTTTGTATCTAGACTATCTAGGATCTAGGATTAAACCAGTTATGCTTTGTATCTAAGATGAACACTTTCTATTTTGTTCTTAGACTATCTAGGATTAAGTCCTTTAGCTGATCTGCACATTGTGTTTCAACGCAATGAGGCAATTATAATTATGCTTTCTATTTTGGTATTATGGTATGCTAATATAACTATGCTTTAAATATAAAGTTGTTGAATTTATCTCTATTTCTTCTGTCATCTTCCTTGTTTTAAGGTGGTTGTTTTACCTTTTACTTTTTTTAGCACTAGTTGCTATTATTTTGCACTAGTTATTATTTTGCACTAGATGATCTCCCAGTTTTTTATCAGTTGGTTGACCAGATATATACCTCTGTATATTTTTTATGTCGTTGAATACCTGAGCTTTCCTTTCTGAAACACAACCTTTAGCACTCCTAACTGATGAGCTTCTGATCACATGGTTGACTAGATGCATCCCTGTATTTATGCTTTAAATATAAAATTGCTGAACTTATCTCTATTTCCTCTGTGAACTCTTCTTTATTTTACTTTTTACTTTGTATTAGCACTAGTTGCTATTGTTGTGCACTAGTTGTTATTATTTTGCACTAGTTTCTTATCTGATTGAGTTGTGTGTCAATTGCTTTAAATATATTTTGCTATCAGGCTTGCATAATATATAAACCTTTAAATACATGTTGCTATCTACTGGGCTTGCGCAATATATATACTCAACTAGTATATAATATATAATTTTATAATTATCATGTAATTGAGTAATAGCCATTCTATACTACAGGTAACAATATCTTAAATGGATGCTTGGAAAAAGGATTTTGGGCTTGGAAACACAAAAGATGATGATGTTATGGAAGATATTTATCATCTAACTGCACTAATTGGTCAGTATGCAGCTAGACAATTATGTAAAGTGCCACACAGAACTAGTGAACAAATGGGTCATGTATGGGTACAAGAAATATTGCAAGGACATCCTATTTGTTGTTATGAGATGTTTCAAATGGAAAAACATATTTTTCATATGCTTTGTACAGAATTAGTTGAGCATGGATTAAAGTTCACTAGCCACATGGGAATTGAAGAGATGGTTGCAATGTTCTTGAACATCATTGGTCATGCTCAAGGTAATAGAATGATTCAAGAGAGGTTTCAACACTCCGGAGAGACCGTAAGTAGGCATTTTCATAAGGTATTAGTTGCATGCCTTAGGTTGTCTTTCAACTATATTAAACCACAAGATCCCGAGTTTCGTCATAGTCATGCAAAAATTCGAAAAGATCGACGGTCATGCCTTAAGGTATTAGTTGAATGCTATCGAAAAGATCGACGGTAGCTGCTAGTCAACAAAGAAGATTTATTGGAAGAAAAGGATATCCAACACAAAATATAATGACCGTGTGTGATTGGAATATGTGTTTCACTTTTGCATTGCCTGGATGGGAAGGAAGTGCTCACGACGCACAAATTTTTGACAATGCCCTCACAACTCCTAACATGAATTTTCCACATCCACCTTGAGGTTTATCCTATTTTACTTTTTAAAATATTTACTTCTACTTTCATTTCAAACTTTTGAATTTCATAAAACTTCATCTATTTATTTACTGTGAAACTTTAAAAAATATTGCCTCATTTAGTTAGTTTACTTTTTACATTTCTAACACTTTAAAGTTAACTCTTTCTTGTTTATGTTTAGGAAAATATTATTTGGTAGATGCTGGATACCCAACACCTATTGGGTATATTGACCTATATAAATGTGAACGCTATCACCTTCCTGATTTTAGGCGTTCATCTGGCTTTGCAAATTACAATGAAGTATTCAATTATTATCATTCTAGTTTAAGGTGCACAATAGAAAGAACCTTTGGTGTGTGGAAAAATAGGTTTGCAATTTTACGTTGTATGCCTAAGTTCAAAATTGAAACTCAAGTTCATATAATTATTGCAACAATGGCTATTCATAACTTCATTAGAAGAAAATCAGAAACAGATTCTGAATTCAATCGCTATGAAGGTGAAGATATTGAGCTTGATGATGGTAATCATGATAGCATGGATGATAATCATGGTAGTGTATGGTAGTGTGGATCCATCTATGAGATTAACGATAGGGTCATCGACACAGATGAATCCGATTCGAGACTCAATTCGAGATCAAATTGTAGAGCATATGCAACTTAATTAGTAGTGTATAATTTGTATTTCAAGAATTCAAATTTGTATTTCAGTTTCCTCTATGTTGCTGGTTTGTAATGTTATTTGGATCTAATTATTTTGTGTGTATATATAACCTTATTTAATGTTATAATTTTGTGATATTTTTAACCTATGTTATAATTTCATGAATTTATTTATTTATTTACATGTATTTTTTTCGATTGATTATATATATTTCACAATTTATTGCAATTTTAATTTATAATTTTTAATATTCTATAATTCATTTCTCAAACGTGATTTTCATTAATAACATCCAAACAACATTTGTTCATTAAAATCACTTTTAAGATAAAGTAATTCAAACAAAAATCACGTTATTTCAAAATCAATTTTATACCAAATCAATTCTATGAAATCACGTTGATCTAAAATCAATTTTGCCACCACAAAACCAAACACACACTTAGAAGTTAATCATAAGTATTGATGTTTTAGTATTGGAGTTTGTTGTTCATATCAACATAGGTGTCAACAAGAGTTGTTTTCACAAGTACTAAGATCTTAAACTTAAAATTAATATTTTCACATATATAGGTGAAGAGTTGCCTATATTACATGTGTTCTTTCTCATACATACACTTGAACTTGAGAATGAGGAATATCTTGGTTGAAGGAACTGATCTTATACGTGTTGTGTTCTTTATCATACACATCAGGAACGAAGAGGAGTTTTAGATTGGCTTGGCATTTCGATTGCTCTTCCAATGTCTATTGATCGACAATCTTTTTCTTTTCTTTTTTTCTTTTTTTTTTACTTTTTGTGGGTTTTTAAAGGTAAAAAGTGCGAAAGTTTTGTAGGAAAATTTGGCTCGCCATAACTTAGTCAATAAGACTACAAAGTGACGTGTGTCTGCATATATATATATATATAAGTTTTGGGTAATGAATTAGCAACCCATAAATAAAAATTTGTAATGACAATGATTAACAAAACTCATATATATATATATATATATATATATATATATATATATAAGTAATGCTTTTATGCTTAGAGGAGGAGAGCAGGCAAGGGGTGATTTTTGATTTATTACCTTTTTATTCTTGGTATATTTCCCTAATTGATTTTCTCTATTCTTAATTTGCCTCTATGATATATTATTTTGAGTACACCTGTTAGTCGATTAATAAAATCTTTTTTTTTCCAATAAAAAATAATTTGACAAATGTAGGATTCAAGCAAAAGTCATTATATATTGAACTTATTGAAATGCAAAAATTACATAATTTGAAAGCTATAAGATAACTCGTTATATATATATATACACACACACGAAGAATCAGTTTAAAAATCCTTAAAAACTCTCTAAGTATCTGATGATCTCATGGTGTTCCAAAAAGTTCCAAGGAAGTAAACAGTACTTAGATCTTCCTATATATACTGGAAATTAGAAATTGCACCAATTTAATTGCAAATAATTAAGGGACTCCACTGAAGTTGTCATATAATATAATATAATATTAAGAGAATAAAATTAGGAAGATGAATTGAAGAGGTGGAAAGGTGATAGGATAAATTAAATATAAGAATAAGATTATGTGCATCAAAAACCAATAATTATTTAGTTAGGTATGTAGTGCCCTGCCCATGAATTGCGCTTTCCACTTAATCCCTAATAGTACTTGCTGTGGTAATTTTATATTTTATTAGGAATTAAAATTTGATTTTTGGGTCAAACTATACGTTAGTGCATACTCAAAATTAAATATAATCTCTCACGCCTATCCAAAAAAAAACTCATTTTGCGATTTAAAGTTTATCTTGTTAATCTCTCATTAATTAGGTCTTTTATGTACAGATTATTACCCAAAAAATTATCATATTTAATTATATGAAGGGGTACCGAAGCAATCATCTTCCTGAAATTATATATTCATGAATTATGAAAAAGAAAGTTAAAGACAAATAAATTTTTTTAACTTTAGTATAAGTACACTTAGAGTGTATTTGAATTAGTTATAATTAATTATGAAAATAAGCTGTGAAAAATAAATCTATTGGGTGAGATCTAATCAATTTTTGTTTTGATATATTTGTTATCGTAAGTAACTTTTAATATAATTTTAAGCTGTGAAAAACGATTTTGAAGCTTTTTTAAAGAATACTCAATTTTTATGTGAAGGATAAAAAACTTTTTCCTTTGTTAAAAGAATAATCAAATTAAATTTTTTTTAAGTGTAAAATACAACTATCCACCATACATTAAAAAAAAAACTAATCCAAACACACCTTTAGGTACAATTACTTTTAAAGTGTGCATTTTGTTTCCCTGAACTTTTTAAGTGTAGATTTAAGTACAAAAGTCACGTTTATGACGATTTTTATGAGAACTAGTTATGGTTAAAACTGTCGCTAAATATGACTGTATAATTAAATACATAATTTATAAAGTACAAGAAGCTAAAATGCACAATTTAAAAGTAATCGCACGTATATTAAAGTTGGAACTTATTTGTTTTTAATCCAAAAAAGATTAACCTTCAAGAAAAGTTATCAATCAATTTAATGCCTAAAATTAATTTAAGGACTACATTAATATATTTTAAAATACTGTTAAGATTAAATTGATCTATTTATAAATAATTTAAGAATAAATGAGTTTGTTTTTAAAAAAATTAAGGAATAAATAGATTAAGTCATTATTTAAATTATGAAATAAATATTGGTAATTTTAATAATTGATTTTATAGTTTTAAGGATTAATTAATTGATTATTATATTTAAATATTTATGTCAGTACTCTTTAATTTAATTGGAGAGTTCATGTCTAACCTTCATACAGTATCCCTGGCCTTGACATTTTATTCTATATTAGCTATTTAGCTTTATGTGATATGTTTTCTACTTGTAATGTTGGTGCCATGTGCAATGTTTTAATTTGAGTTTTCAATTTAAATCATTAACCTTTTATTATATATATAAGTAAATAAATTACTAAACTTTTTTCGATACATAAATCATTAACCTAATAATGCCCGCGTCAATCGGCTTGAAAATCAAAATATAAAGATATGATTCACCGACAGGTGATACTCACATTAATTTAACTAGTCTCATCTTTTTTATATATAAAAAAATATATTAATGGAAGATTAAACTCATATGATAATATATATATATATATATATATATATTTATATATATATATATATATATATATATTATATTATATGTTTATCAACTGAATTAAATGACTAGGATTACTGGTCTCATTTTACACATGCAATACTCGGTTCGGTTTTTCTTGTACTAGTATTTTTGGGTAATAAAATAATTATTATCATTTAATTTCTTTTCTTTTAATATTATTTATAATCTATAATTAAAAAAATTAATTATGATCAATAATTGTAAAAATATCAACTACATGTAATTATTAATCAAATAAAATCACTACACCTTTTATTTTGTAATGTCAATGAGATCATGTCGTATGTTTCAACCTACTTATTTTGTAATGACTGAATAATGAAGAAAAACTATTAAAAAATAACCTGTTGTGATTTAACCTGTTGGGAAATAGGACGAGTAGGAGGGCCTCCTTGACCAGCAAAGGGCAGTAGGATGTCTTCTAGGTCATGGGCTCTGGCAGCGATGGTGTGCACTTGCAAGTACTCCGACGCCCAAGTCAGTGAGTGTATTAGGGTCTGTATATGTTGTAATATATCTTACGTACCTTGCATGATGCATGATGATTGTATTTATAGAGTATAGTAAATGACCTAAGTGCGGTCCGTATTGGGCCAGGATTTGTGTCTGGGCCCAATCCTTACTAGTTGGGCCTTGATCGTAAGTCGCGCACAACTTACCGGGATGCACACGGTGATTGGTGGCTATTGGACCCGGCATGTAAATATATATCCGGGATGTCGTTATTCCGGTCCACAACAGTTGCCCTCCAAGCCGTCAAGCTTTTCTAGGGAGAGGTTGGCGGGTTCATTCGTCATGCCGGGTGGATGTTAGGTGGGAATTCTGGAAATGTCACGAGATAACGGTTGGTTTACCTTCTGGGCGCGTGTTCTTCACGCGTTTCATCCTGGGCGGTGCGAGCGATGATTAGCGTGGTCTTGGGCCCCAGGTTCATTAAGGCGATGTGACGGTTTTTACTTTATTTCTTTTCACCCGTTACATTTTCACCTTTTCCTTTATTCAAGTTTTCACTTCTCTCTTTCACGCTTCCTGCCCTTTCATTTTTTGCAACCAAGAGCTTTGAGACTTTTCTTCTTCCTCTTTGTGCTTGTTTTCGGGATTCCGTTTCTAGCAACATTTCCAACTCCTCTATCAGGTGTTGCTTCTCATCTTCATTAACTTGTAATTTGTATGATTCGTCTCTGATTCTTGGATTGTTCTGTTATCTCCTTCCCATTCTTTAGGGTTTAGTCGTAGTTTCTGGGTTTCTTCCCTTCAAAAATGGCTGATAATGTTATCGTGTTGACGAGTAGTTCTTCCTCTGAATCCAATGATACTGAGCTTCTTGAGAGTTTTGCGAGGGGACTTCGAAAACATAGGTCTTCTAATGAGCCAAACCCCTGTTCAGGTACGGCCTCTAAAGCCAACCCTGATTATTGTGAATCTTGCCATCCTCTATATTCGCAACGAGTGGAGAGTGGCGAATCAGTTACCCAAAGTGTAAGTGGGTCGTTTAATACTTTGAACCCAGAACCTTCTGCCCTTCTTCTTGCATCAACCCATCTTCCTGATGAGTATAGTTCTAAAAGTTCCGTTCATGTCGAACAGGGTCCAGATCGTCGTGCTCCTGTCAATTTTATTTCGGTAGGGGATGAGGTAGAATCCTCCCATCCTGGGGATCCTTTAGGGGATAGAGATTTTATACCGTCATCTATGACACATTCCTTAGATTCCGAGTCTGACTCTGCTTATGCTCCCTCTTCTCACAGTCATTCATCCCCGGGATCTGATTCTGCTTTCTCTTGTCATGTAGATATGGAACCTGCTCAGGGTGACATTCCAATCCCGGTAGCTTCTGGTGCTCTGGGATCGTCTGATGATGTGCCGGCTTCATCCGATGCCGGGGGTTCAGAGGTTGTTGTACGAGGTGCGGGCGAACCTAGTTCTTCAAAACCTAGGATCGAATGTCCTCCTGACTTCCTAGAACTGAAGAATATTTGGGGTATGTTGTGGGCTCCCTGGGATATCATCCGGGAGGAATGTTCGGTGAAGAGTAGTCAACGGCTTAGAGAGGTGGAGCAGCACTGGAGAGCGTGCTTTCATTATGGGCTCAACACTCCGGGGACTAATGTTACAGTTGATCCTTCGTCGAACCATAAGTTAATCATCCCGAATAAGAAGGAAAGGATTTGCACGCCGGCATCTGAGGGTGAAGGTTCTTATATCATGATGCTGGAGTCTTTATGGCATCAGCTTAGGATTAGGTTTCCCTTCTCCGACCTCCAGATTGAAGTTTTGCACAACCTTCATCTTGCTCCTACCCAGCTTCACCCTAATGGTTGGGGATTTCTTCAGGCCTTTGAGGTCTTTTGCTGGGCTCAAGGCTGGCATTGTTCCTTAACCTTGTTTTTGTATATTTTTGGCCTTTACCGTGGTCCGAAAAAGAAGAATTGGGTATTCCTTCGTCACCGCTCTTGGATCCCCCAATTATTTGTCCCTTACGAAGAGTCTTTCAAGGCCCATAGGGATATTTACATTAAATTCGTCCCTCGGACAAAGGATTATACTCCCTTCTGGAAGGGAGAGAACAAGCATCCCTTGTTCCCGCTCTATTGGACGGAGGATCATTACCAGAGGTCACTATCCTTGAAGGAGTTGGAGATTGGCTTCCTAGAGGAAGAGGATCAACAAACCTTCAGGAATCTGTGTGCTTTTGTTGAACGGGGGGGGGGGGGGGGATACCCATCCATTGTAAGGATGTGATAGTGGCGTCTCGTCAAGATCAGGCGACATGCTTATGTAGGGCATTATCCTTTGTTGTGAAATATTGTTTATATGTGCTTGATGTCGCTTAATTTTCGACTTTTATTAACAAGTATGTTCTTGCTTTTGCAACCGAGATCATGGCCAACTATGCCATCCAGAAACAGAAGCGAGATGCCCAGGGGAAAGGAAAGGCTATTCCTTCTGGTCCACCTCCTTCTCCTGCTCCAATTCCTGCTCCAGTCCCGGTAGTTCCTACCGGGATTAGAATCTCGGATGCAGCTCTTGCTGGGGGAGCTTCTCCTGTTAAGAGGTCTGTTCCTCCACCCTCTGGAGCCGAGGTGGCTAATGTACAGCCAAAACATCGCCGTACTACCAAGTCTGGTATGCTCCTATAACCGAGATCTCCTGTTTGTATGGAAATCATGTATTGTTTTCTTATCTTTTTTAGTTCAATTTGTAGGTGACCAACCTGGCGGTGCCCAAGGATCTTCCGCCGGGATGACCCCCATTCTAATGGCACCCTTCTCTACTCCTTCTTCTACCTGGGAAGGGTTCCAATCGCCTTTGATTAAGTTCCAGCATGGGGACTTTTTCACCAAGGGAGGAGCCTCTGCTGTGAAGGTATGTATTTAGTCGTTTGATCTCGTCAACTTTATGATGATTAATCTCGGTAGATGTATGTTTAATGTCTTTTTGTTGTTTTTGTCTTTGTCGGAGCAAGCCAAGTCCCTGATGGGTTGGACAGATATGAGCATGGCTATGCTCCAACACGTTCATGACCAGGCAGAAGACATGGGCCAAGCTTCTGCTTTGCGAGCTTAGCTGCGAGACCTCCGTGATGATATGGAGCTGAAGGAGGCCCTGATTTCCAGTGTCAAAGAATCAGAGTCCCGCGCTGGGAAGGAACTTGCTTCCTTGAAGGAGAAGTTTCCTTATATGGAAGAAGAGTTTTCCAAAGAGAAGGAGAAAACTGCTGGCTTGGATGTTGAAAATTCCAAACTGAGGGATGAGGTTTCTCAGGCAGAAGAAGATGGTTCTGCTCTTAGCCTTCTTCAATCCGAGCTTCTGGGGTCAGCTTCGAAACTTCACGAGACTCAGGTTGAGCTATGGGAGACTCAAGAGAGGTTGGAGGAGGCTTACCATGATATGGACACTACGGTGGATGGTTCCTACCGGGATTGTGTGAAGACCCTTCAGTTTTTGAATCCCGGGATAGAGTTAAACACCCGTGGTTTCTGCAAATATCATGGTATGAAGGATGGGGTGTTCATGGATTTCCATGATCCTCATAATCCCATGCCTTTTGACCCTTCTGATCCCCGTCTGGAGCCATTCGATTGCAGTACTCCTCCTCCTCCAACCGATCCCGTTTCGGAACCCGAAGGGGCAGATGCCGAAGGGGCTGCATGATTTGCTTCTCTGTTTTTATATTTCTTTTTTTGTTTTCATTTTGTAATTCTAACAAACAAATTTATGTTGAATGTATACTTTTTCATTCTGGTATTCCGAGATGTTCTTTATGTATGGCTTTGTTTACTTTTGATTTCTGCTCTGGGATCCATGCTTAATTTACTGTATTTCTACATATCATTGAGGCTTGACCATTCAAGGTGCCTTTTTACATCCCGCTTGATATGGAACTTTCTCGTGTCGTTTTAATTGTTAGGGTACATCCGTGATGACACCCTTTTAACTCCGTAGCATAAGGGAAAGTAGTTTGTACTTGTTGCCGACATCTCATTCTCAGATTATTTGTACTTCTCATGCTTTCTTCCGATCTCATACTTTATTAATAATAAGAAGCAAATAACACATGGGGGCCTCGTTAAAACCTCTAGCAGTAAAACCCTCCTTAGGGATAAAACCTGCTATAGGAAAAAGAGTACCCCTTTATTACAAAGAATGTAAATTACATAACTTAGCTATAATAGCACCTTAAGTCTGCGACATTAAGCGTTCTTGGAATCTCTCTGCCTTTGAGAGTTTCTAAATGATATGCTCCGTTAGCTGCGATGGTCTTGACCCGGAATGGGCCTTCCCAATTTGCTCTAAGCTTCCCGTCTTTAGCACTCTGATTTCCAATACTGGCTCTTCTTAGGACTAAGTCGCCAGGTTGGAATCTTCTCGGCACAACCCTCAAGTTGTATCTCTGTGCTACTTGTTGCTTCCGGAATAACTCTTTGATTCTGGCGGCTTCTCGGATCTCTTCGACCATGTCGGAATCTTCTCTGAGCAGCTGCTCATTTTTTGTGCGGGATACATGACCCTCCAAGATGGATGCCCAATTTCTACCGGGATTACGGTATCTGATCCGTATACCATTCGAAATGGAGTTTCTCCGGTGGAGCTATGGGGAGTAGTTTTGTAGCTCCAAAGTACTTGATAAAGGTCTTCCACCCAACTAGTTCCAGCTTTCTCACACCTCTTTTTCAAGCCATTAAGTATGACTTTGTTGGCGGACTCTGTCTGTCCGTTTTATTGTGGGTGCTCTACACTGGCAAAGTATTGCTTGATGTAGAGCCCTGCTAGCATTTCTCGGAAGACTTTGTCGGTAAATTGGGTCCCGTTGTCACAGATGACTTCTGCCGGGATACCAAACCGACATATTATTTGCCGGAAGACAAAATTTTGAGCTTTAACTGATGCTATGCTGGCTAAGGGTTCCAGTTCAATCCATTTAGTGTAATAATCTACAGCAACAATAAGATGTTTGAACTGACCTGTAGTTGGCGTGAAAGGTCCAAAGAGGTCCAAACCCCAAGTGTGAAAAGGCCAAGGGGTGGAGATGCTATGCAGATCTTCGGCCGGGATGTGGGATAGTGGACTATGTTCTTGGCACTTTTGGCATTTTTTCACGTGGTCAGCTGCATATTTGTTCATGGTTGGCCAAAAGTATCATGCTTGCAAGGATTTCCTTGCCAACGATTTGCCACCAATGTGGTGACCACAACTTCCTTCATGCACCTCAGTGAGAACATACCATATTTCAAATGGCCCAATGCATTTAAGCAAAGGAGTGGACAGTCCCTTTCTGAAAAATTGTCCTTCTATCACGGAATACCGGGATGCATTATGTACTAACCGCTTTGCTACCCTGGCATATGCCAGGATGGTGCCTTTATTGATATACTCTATTATTGGGGTCCTCCAATCTTCACTTTCAACCTGCAAAATAGCACAAGGGGAAGGGAGAACTTCTTTTACCACTGATTTCAAAGTTGAGGATGACTTGGTGCTGGCCAATTTTGAGAGTAAATCAACGCGACTATTCTCTTCTCTTGGAATGTGCTTGATCTCAAATTTTGAAAGACCAAGTAGACTTTCTTTAATCTTTGCCAAGTATCTTTGCAACAAAGGCTCTCTTGCCTGGTATTCCCTTTTTATCTGGGATACCACCAATTAGGAGTCTGAACATAAAGTAATCGCAGTAGCCCCTAGTTCTTTTGCCGCGTGTATCCCGGCTAAACAGGCTTCATATTCTGCTTGATTATTGGAGGTCGGAAATTCAAATTTCAGAGAGTATTCTACAGTTACCCCTTCATCGTTTTCGATTAGTATACCAGCTCCTGCCCCTTTGGGGTTTGAGGACCCATCAACATAAATGGTCCAGGATCCTATTGGTTCTTCGTCGGGATGTGTCATCTCGGCTACGAAATCAGCCAAAGCCTGTGCTTTGATTGCCTGACGTGGTTCATACGAGTTATCGTATTGTGATAGTTCTACTGCCCAGGTCATCATTCTTCCTGCCAAGTCAGGTTTATGCAAGATTTGTCTAATGAGTTGATTAGTTCTTACCATGATGGGATGACATTGGAAGTATGGCCTCAACCGTCGAGATGCAAATACCAAGGTATAGGCGACCTTCTCAAGCCTCTGATAATTCAATTTTGATCCCTGTAGTGCTTTAGAAACAAAGTATATCGGGCTCTGGTTCCGGGACTCTTCCTTCACTAAAGCCGTGCTGATTGCATCATTTGTGATGGCTAAGTAGAGGTATAGGGTCTGTCCAGGGTCTGGGCGAGATAGAACTGGTGGAGCTGAGAGGATTTTCTTCAGCTCCTGGAAAGCTTCTTCACATTCTGCATTCCATTGGAAATCTTCCTTACGCCATAAGGTTCTGAAAAAGGGTAGGCATTTCCTAGCAGAATCTGGGAGGAATCTTGTCAATGCGGCAACCCTTCCAGTTAGCTGTTGGACTTCTTTAATAGTCCTGAGACTCTGCATACTCAAAACAGCACTACACTTGTCGGGGTTGACCTCAATCCCCTGACTAGTTAGCATGAAGCCTAAGAATTTTCCGGCTTCGACCCCAAAAGTGCATTTGTTAGGATTTAGCCTTAAATCATACCTGCGTAGCTGTTGGAAAGTTTCATGCAAGTCAGCCACCGGATCTTTGTCGTCTGGGGTCTTTACTATCATATCGTCAATGAAAACTTCAAGGATTCTGTCAATCTGTTCTTTGAAGACTTGGCTCATCATCCGCTGGTAGGTTGCTCCGGCATTCTTTAAACCAAACGGCATCATAGTGTAGCGGTAAACACCCATGTCAGTGATGAAAGCCGTTTTCTCCTGATCTTCAGGGTACATTGGGATCTGGTTGTAACCGGAGTAAGCATCCATGAAAGATAGATATTTATAACCTGCAGAGTTATCAACAAGTTTATCGATACAAGGCAAGGGGAATGGATCTTTGGGGCATGCTTTATTCAGATCTGTGTAATTTGTGCACATTCTCCACTTCCCGTTTGCAACTCCTTGACCTGTTTTTCTATAGCTGCCTGTCTTTCCGGGCCCATTTTTCTCTTCTTCTGGGCTACGAGGATACATCCCGTTTTTAAAGATAACCGATGACACACAAATTCTGGGTCCACTCCTGGCATGTCGGAAGAAACCCAAGCAAACAGGTCTTTGTTCATTTTCAATAATTCAATGAGTCTCTCCTTGATGATGGGGGGCAGGTTAGCCCCTATCTTGACAGTTTGATCTTCTTTAAGTCCTATTTGGACTAAGATCTGGTCTCTTTCTGGTTGAGGTCACTGGTGTTCAAAATCTGCTCTGGGATCTAGGTTAGTCATCATTTCCCCTGTATCCCGCATCAAATCACGTCTTTCCATCTTTTGCTTCCCTTTCTCTTCTGCCGTTACTGGCAAGATGGATGGTGATTTCGTGATTTTAAGGCCTTCTTGATAATATTTTCGCGCATCACTGCTCTTTCCACGGACAGTTACTACTGAGCCATCTTCTCCTGGAAACTTCATGGCTAAATGGATGGTAGAGACTATAGCGCCAAGGTTGTTCGGAGTTGGTCGCCCATTGATTGCGTTATAAGCTAAGGGGCAATCCACCACTATGAACCTAGCGGGGATTGTTTTGGTATTTGGCTTTTTGCCAAAATTCACCTTAAGGTCAACATATCCTTTGGGAATGATGGTGTCTCTAGTGAAGCCAATTAAGCTACCTTTATGAGGGATTAAATCCTTGAATCCTAATCTCATTTTATCAAACAGGCTCCAGAACATAATGTCAGCTGAACTTCCTTGATCAATGAAGATTCGATGAACTTCGAAGCCGTTCAAGTTAGCTGCTATGACCAATGGTTCGTTATCCCAGATCCGTTCCTCCGGGAAATCTGCATCTGAGAAAGACAAGATTGGGTTGGCTATAGCAGTCACCTGGGAACAAGAATCCCTGACATCTTGGGTCCTCTTCTTATCTTCGAGACCCTTTAAGCTGGCTCCTCC
The DNA here is from genome assembly GCA_037177725.1 of Cyamopsis tetragonoloba. Lineage (NCBI taxonomy): Eukaryota > Viridiplantae > Streptophyta > Magnoliopsida > Fabales > Fabaceae > Cyamopsis > Cyamopsis tetragonoloba. Next base: position 38,762,393 of record CM074120.1, on the reverse strand, counting down.
AGCTATTACTTTAATTATTCCCCTAGGAGGGGATTCCTGAGCTCGTCTTGGGCTTCGGGACCTCTGACGGACTTCAGCTCGTTGATCTCGGTTCCTAGGAGGGGATCTGGGTGTCTGTATCCGAGGAGATGGGCTTCGGCGACGATCCCGTCTTTCCAGGGATGCCCGAGCATAATTTCTCAACCTCCCTTGTCGGATCAGGTTTTCGATTGCATCCCGGAGTTGGATGCACTCATTGGTAGAATGCCCACGATCCCAATGGTATTCACAGTACTTATTTTTGTGCTTTCCAACTGTTTTCAAAGGTGGTGGCCGCTCCCTTAGTTCAGAATGCATCACTTCTTTCAGCACTGAAGCTGGCGGGATTGTTAGCAGGGTGTAATTGTTGAAAAGACCCTTGTGCTTCTTGGGAGACCTATCTCGGGATTTGTCGTCTTTACCCCGGGATTGGTTTAGAGGGACAATTTTTGCTTTGTCATCCTTCTTGGCGGCTTTGGCCTTCTCCCATTCTTCTATTCTGATCCACTTCTCAGCCCTGACCTTCAAGTCATCCATGGAGGTGGGCTTATCTCCAGCCAGTTGCTTGGCGAAGGCTCCTGGTTTTAATCCTCTTATAAAGAAATATAACACCAAGTTAGGTTCTACATTCATAACTTCTAGTACTTCATTGTTAAAACTTGTTATATAATCTCGTAGAGATTCATCTTTTCCCTGTTTAACAGTTTCTAAGTGGAATTTAGATTTGAACTATCTTTTACTGCTAGTGAAATGAAGAATAAACTTATCTTTAAGAGTTTTCCAGTTGCTGATGGATTGTGGTGGAAGATCTGAGAATCAACAACTTGCAGCCTCTAACAATGTGAGGGGGAAAGCACGTCATACGATGGCCTCATTCACCCCTTGAAAGTACATGGCCCTTTCAAAAGTGCTGACGTGTAGAGTAGGGTCCTTGGTTCCATCATATTCCTTTAGTTTCTTTACAAACTGGAATCCATGAGGAAGAGCATGGGACATTATCCAAGGTGTGAAGGGATTGTCAATGTATCCAAAATCTGGGACATTTTCGGCCATGTGCTCCTAGTTGCCGGCAGGTTGTCCAGCTTGCTGGGCCCCAGGGGGGACAGGCGACGGGTTGCCCCCCTCAACCCGAGATTGATGCGGGGCCCCTTCATGTCGGCGAATTGCCAGTCCTTCCTGTTGCCTTTTCTGAGTTTTCTGATTTCCTTCTTTATCTCCTTCAATTGTGGACTTACGTTGCTGCTTTTCCGCGTTGTCATTATCTTTTTCCAGATTTTCAGTGTTTACTTGGGTATGCCTCTCAACCCGTGACCATTTCAAGGTGCCTCTAAATCTCGCTTGACATGGAGATTTTTCATGTCGTTTGAATTGTTAGGGATACATTTGTGATGTCACCCTTTTAGCCCCTCAATAGGAGGGAAAGTAGCTTGTACTTTCTCTAAGTTTAAGTTGAAGTGTGACCTTGGTGGTACTTCATGCTTCTTTATGGCCAGGGTTAACCCGTGAAGGGTCCCTATTGAGTCTGTAGCAGAGAATTACCCGTGATGGTATCTCGACTCATTGTTAGCCTTGTGTGTATATCGGTTTCTGCTTGTTGCCGACATCTCATTCTCGGATTATTTGTACTTCTCATACTTTCTTCCGATCTGATTGCTATTAAGAATTGAACTAACTTGTTTGTGTAAGAGTGAATAGAATGCTACTTTGTTAATAATAAGAAGCAAATAACACATGGGGGCCTCATTAAAACCTCTAGCAGTAAAACCTTCCTTAGGGATAAAACCTGCTACAGGAAAAAGAGTACCCTTTTATTACAAAGAATGACTTGGTGCTGGCCAATTTTGAGAGTAAATCAGCGCGACTATTCTCTTCTCTTGGAATTTGCTTGATCTCAAATTTTGAAAGACCAAGTAGACTTTCTTTAACTTTTGCCAAGTATCTTTGCAACAATGGCTCTCTTGCCTGGTATTCCCCTTTTATCTGGGATACCACCAATTGGGAGTCTGAACATAAAGTAATCGCGATAGCCCCTAGTTCTTTTGCCGCGTGTATCCCGGCTAAACAGACTTCATATTCTGCTTGATTATTGGAGGTCGGAAATTCAAATTTCAGAGAGTATTCTACAGTTACCCCTTCATCGTTTTCGATTAGTATACCAGCTCCTACCCCTTTACAGTTACCCCTTCATCGTTTTCGATTAGTATACCAGCTCCTGCCCCTTTGGGGTTTGAGGACCCATCAACATAAATGGTCCAGGATCCTTGTTAATATAGACTTTGCCAAGAAAAGTCTTCCTACCTTATTTACGAGATTCATTTTTCAAAAAGCCATATTCATGTTGATCCTCTTAAAGATATGCTCAAATTCTTCTCTCTTAACCCTCCTTTTGGAGAAGAGGAAAGCTTAAATACTTGTCCAACAAGTTAGATATTAGTTTAATAAAAAAATATATTAAATTTTGTTCATTATAATATATTTCCTTGATTTTCAAATATAAGAAAAATAATTAATTTTACTTCTATTATAATACTATTAATCTCATTTAAAGATAGTAATGATTTAATAGTTTTCAATTGAGTATAGTATAAATTAGATTCAGATACTCCCTTAGCTTTTCAATTAGTAAAAAAAATAAAAAATAATCCTACTATATTTCTAACATAAAGGTTTTAATAAATATTTAACTCAATTAACATCTTGTCTCTCTTACATTATCTCTCTCACTTGAATCACTTTATTATCAATTTGATATGGCATGCTCTGTGGGCCCAGACATGACCTTTCATGAGTCTTCAGCGCGCTAGTGCAGCTCCCTGATTGCTCACCTTGTGACAGTGGTGGTATACCTGCAGACACTCCAACGATTAAATAAGTAATAGCTCTCAATGAGATAAGAGTGTAATATCAAGAATAATAGCGTAACGTTTATTATCCCCATGCCCCCTATTTATAGGGATTATGTGAGTAATAAAGTCAAACCTGTCAACATCACATTTCCGAAAATTGCAGTGCATCTTCCGGATCTATAACTGTCTGTGGTGTATCTCGGTCTGAGTGGGAACATGTCATGACCTTCCGACATGATCCCGGCGTGGCCCATCCCGTCATAGCCTCCTGGGCTTTTTTCCGCAAGATGTGATCTTCATGACCCTGCGGGATAGGTCTATAACACAATTGAATCAAGAAAGGGTGAAAATCTCCACAAACAAATACACAGATCAAATTCTCTATAGAGAAATTGAACTCATACACTATGTTAAAATAAAATATGTTTATATTATTTTATGCAAATTTTTCTGTCGACTTTTAAAGATAATACTTGATTATTATTACAAATAAAGATTTTTAAAATTTTATTAGATGCTAAATATCTTAAAAAAATATAATGTCTTTTCGTTTAATTTTTTACTTCGAAAAAACTTTGTCAATTCTATTATTTGGACGGTTATTTCAATTTTAGTTTTAAAAGAAACATTAATTTAGTCTTTAAAATTATTTTTTTTCATTAATTTGACACCTCAAAAAATTTCTTATCAAATTAATTCCTCAAAAGTTTTTCACTAATTTAGACTTATTTGTCATATTTAATTTTTTAATCATATTTTGATTACATTCACATGTGCCCAAATAAAAATAGCATATATCATATCATTGAATAAACTTATAATTAAAGTAGAACACGATCGTTATAAAACTTATGCAAAAAACACGCATAGATATGCTCAAATTCCATATACGCAAATGTAATAAAATATGTGAGATTCGTTAATGTAACTCTTTATTGACCGATATTTTCATAATATCTCGATTATAAATATTATTCTTATTATCGGTCTTTTTTATAGGAAATATTGAACATGTTTTATACATTTTAATAAAATATAATAAGTGATATTCTTTTTAATTAATGATGTGAGAAAATTACTAAAATATCTATGTAGTTAATGCATCAATTTATATGAAAAATTATGAGTGCTCATAATAAATTGAGGGTAATAAAGCATTTTTAACCTTTCTTAACAATTAATATGCCTAAAAAACTCACAAAATATCTTATAAAAAAGACAAAAAAAATCTTTTTTTTGTCTCTTTTACCGGAGGTAGTATGTCGGACATGGCATGTGGACACCCTCTCGTAACTATTTCAGTTGATTACCAGGATGAATATTTCACAGATTTTATGAGAATTGGGTTGGGCACAAAGACAAGACCCACGAGACCTAAAATACAACCTGCAAACCCTAATCGCTCCATTATAAATATGATTCATTACATCATATAAGGTACACTATTATCTAATTTATTACTCTAACCCTAATAATCACTAACTTGGACATTGAAGTTTCTACCGGTATAACCCCCTCCACAACAGAGCGTTATTGCGTAAAGACGATCGTGGAGCATCTTCAACCTTAAAGTTCACCCTCTTTATGTTCACGACCTATCCTTCTTAGGATAGATCGCAAAATTTACGCCGTTTGTGGGAAATCAATAAAAAGCTTTTTTCCATCCTTTACCTTGGATGAAGGCGGAAGAAAGAACACTAGCGGAAACAAGAAAAGAAACGAGAGTTATCAAGGGGTCCTGCGGTGATGAGAAAAAAAAATCAGAGAAACGTTGATACAAATCAAAGAAAGAGCAAAAAAAATTCCACAAGTCAAATAATGATGAAAGGCAACGGTGCGTCACTGGATAATCAGGTTAACTCTAATCTCTAAGATTATGCTTTGATAACTTGGTGAGAACATGAGGTAATTACACAAAACTTGTACTACATCTTCATTATCAACTTGATTGAACGATTGCGATGCTTTCTTCTATTATATTATATGCCCAATGCCCAACATTCGTATTTTATTACCGCTAGATAAAAAATCAAGATTATCAATTAATACAATTAGCATAACAACATAAAATTTGAGTGCCACGATCGACATGGTCGATATATGGTAAAACCGACATGAATATCATGTAGTTAGTTATTTGCTATGGATTTTCATTGTGGCTTTGGATGTGATGGATGTTCGATTGATTTTTAGATAAGATTTGATAATTGATTCATGCTTTGGATGTGGTTTGGTATGGATTTAACTTCCTCTAAAATATTATTAGCTTGAATCCCAAGATTCATAATATTATATGTTCTAGATAACGAGATTAAGAAGAAAATACTAAAGGAACCAAATCTTGGTTGATTATTTGAATAAAATGACTTGGGGTTTGTTGGTAAAAGATATTTCATGATGAGATGACACCAATCTTTGATAGGTTAATTTTGGAATAACATTTGATTAACGATTTGATTATTTAGATGAGATTTGTATTGATCAAATATTTCATTTAATTTCGATTTGATCAAAATTTCGGAAGAAATTATTTTTCAGTTATCATGGAATAATCAATGATAAAAATAGAAATTTTAAAAGATTGCATTTGTGAATATTTGATTCACTTTTAAAGATCGAGGTCTTCATGGCTTGGATAATATATTTTGGGAAAAATCTTTAAGTATTACGTTTGAGATTAAAGAATATTAAGAAGGGAGTGGCGCTATCCTCACCTTAAAATTTTTTATTATAATCAACTTGACGTGGCAATTCAAGGGTGAATTCGCGATTTATTTCTATTTTCATCAATACAAATAATAAACACCAAAGCTTATTATCTATGTCAGTAAAGATTTATTTTCATTATTATGATAGAAGTTTAATGGAAAATCAATAAAGATTTATTTCCATTATTATTATGATAGAAATTTAATGAAAAATCAATAGAGATTTATTTCTATTATTATTTTGATAGAAGATCAATGAAAAATCAATGTAGATTTATTTTCATATTATGCAAGAAGATTGAGTCACAATAGAAACTCATTATACATTTATATTTATAATTGAGACATCTCATGAAGAGATAGAATCCACATGAATATCATGTTGCTAGACTAGATGCAAAGATACATGATTGCAAAATACAACCGACCAGAAGGGGTAATGTAATAAATTAATATTAATTTATTAAATAATTGTATCCACACGTTCTATTTTTCATGAGACAGGTTTTTAATGAGGAACACCACAAGCTAAATTAGTCAAATTCTTGAATTATCAAAAAGTTATTTGACTACAGCGTCATCCTCTAAGATACCAAGAAGGCGAAAGACCACTCTAAGACAAAAGTACCTGGATCAAATTCAAAATGTCTACGGCCTTCCCGAGATGAAAATCCCCAGATGAAAGAACCTAATTGAATTAGCTTAAAGAATCTCTTGAAAAATGTTACTTGTCACGTCTTTTCTATGAAAATGCACATAATTGTGGGACTCCAAAATCAGGATTAGTTGCTACTTTCAAGACCCTCTTATTGGCGTGTAATATGTACAACGTTCAATTGTATTGTCTTAATTATAGTCATGATCTTAGGATCATGCTCCTTAAGTGCAAACAATATATTGTTTGGGGTGATTTGGTTCTTTGTCATATTCGCTACAAAGGTCTTTTGCTCGGGTTTATGACGACCAGAATGTCGGTCTCCTTAAGTGCAAGCAATATATTATTTAGGCTTTCATTCTTCATTAGCATAAGGTATTTTTCTAATTCTGAAAAGACATTCAATTTTTTTGGTATTTGTTACTTCCAATTTAAGTGGCTTCTATTATTTCTTGTACTTTCCACTCTTCTCACACACTAAAGTCACAAATTTCCTCTTGTTCCCATCCTTACTACTTATTTGACGTATAAATAATAAACACAAATTCAATATTTTTGGTCACTTCTCAAGCCCAATTAACCATATTCTTCCTATGGGAAAACCAATATAATGAGAATGAACATATCACATTAACTAATAAACATATTCACTAATAATCGTAAGAAATTCAACATGAATTCCAAACCATCTAATTAGTTTCAAAATATTATGCACAATTAGGATATATTTAGATTAGCTATGAACAAAAAGTTTATTTCATCTTCAAAAAATATTGTTTCATGCTTTTTATGTCAATACATAGATATCCTTCAAATAATTTTAATTAGGGATGACAATGCCCACAAAAATGCGAGGTGGGATGGGCCAGTCCGTGGAAGAAAATGGGTTTATTTCTTTAACTCAACCCGCTTTATGAAGGGTTATGTGGGTTGTGGGTTACGGGCTAGCCTGCATAGTCCGACAATTAAATTTTAAAAAAAATCTAAAAATATTAAAAATTCATAAATCTCATTATCTCTTTAAAAAAGCATAAAAAAATATTCTAAAAAAACTTAAAAAATCATATTAATTTCAACATTATATAAAAATAATAATATTAATTATTCAAAAGATCTAAAAATTTTACAATGTATTGTTTTCACAATAATATAAGAAAATTATGTTAACTTCATAGTAAATAAATGTAGAATTGAATGTCTCACTGTGCCTCTTTGTTTCTGTGTGTTTATTTTTTTTAATGGAACAAAGCAGGCCTGACACCAAAAAGCAAGAAAGGCTTGATTCAATTTTTTTTTCTACAACTTATTCAATATTTAAGGTTTTTTTTTTACAAATGAGCCCGCGGTCCGACCTGTCCCGCACAACTTTTGACCCATCAAAAGTACAGGTTATACGGGCCAATAAACTGCTTTTATATAGCCTGCCCCGCATATAAATGACGGGTTATACGGACTGACCCGCCAGACTAGACCCATTTTATTACCCCTCATCTTAATATAAGTTTCAAGGCACCACATGGCTAATAATATATATCATCCAAATCCAATTTAAATAAGTAGTAAAATTAAGAAGTGGCAACAATAAAATGGCAGTACATGGAGATAGAGAATGAAGGACTCGTGTCTCAACAGTGAAATTAAATTTGTGCCAGCGCATTAGATGAACAGAGTAACTCCCACATGCAGATAAAATTCTTGATATGAGTAAAGATTCTTATATCATTATTATTACTTTTCCTGCTATACATATCTCTGGAAGCTTAATTTGTTGATTTTGTTAATTTATTTTATTATCAATAATAGGAATAATAGTGGACACTACTTCACAAAAGATTACATGTATTTTATTAGAACTGGATCATCACTTACTCTGTATGTGGTCTCACTCACTACTCGTAACTGAAGTATTGAAGAGAAGTTGTGATAGATGAGAGAGTGAAAGACTTTCTTGATAAGGAGAATTATCAGTTTTTCTCATCCTCACTCTTGATCAGAACTCTTTGATCCTCCGTAGTATCAACAACTCCTTTGAAGATAATCGTCTCCTTTCTCATCATTTGATTGCTACAGATTGGAGGGTCTCCATAAGTCACGTTATTGGAGAAGAGCATAATACTATTTATGTAGCTCCGAATTATTTACACTTACACCTTCCACCGGATCAATTGAAAAACATTTTCCCTTTGTATTCCTTTATTTACCCAAAATAATTCTAATCATGTTATTCATGATTTGGTATGTGAATATGCCATATGATATTCTAATTTTGAAAAGAGTCTTTTAACCTCACGTGTGTATGAATAAGGGTTCGATCCGATTGTACTATTTTCTTATGAACAAAAAAATATATATGATTTCAGTTTTTTTAGAAGCTATTATGAGTTAGTTGTGAAAATAATTAACTATAATAAAAGAGGGAGAAAATTAAAAGAGTGATTCTTTCCATTGTAACCGAACATAAATAATTTCTAATCTTCATCTTAATCGATTAAAAAAATTATCAATTATTTATTCATATTCAAAATCAATTATTTTTAAGTAATAACTAAGGGTCATAAAAAACTAAATGAAAAAAAAAATCAAAATAACAGACTTTTTACAAAATAAAAAAATTAATTAATTTAAATATTTTAAAATATTAGAGACTAAAATAACTAATTTTTACAATCTCAAACACTTTTGAGTGTTTACTCAATTAAGAAGGAACTAAAATTTAGTGTCCCTAGATAATGTTCATATTTATGTCTCTATTCATGTCTTACGAGTATATCGTCATGTCATTAAAAATATCCACTTCGATTTTAGTGTTTAATTTGTTAATAGATTTTTTTTTGATGACGTGCGATATTCTACTCGTGAAACACAAACGAGAACGCAATTTGAAAAGAAATAATTACTATATAGGTCCCCAACTTTACGACAAAAGTTCACCTAGGTCTCTGACTTTGTTCAATGTTGTTCCCCTACTTTATGACGTTAACCACCGTTTTAACACCGTTAACCGAAATAACATAGGGACTGATTTGAGCTTTTAATAATAAGTACCGGGATTGATTTGAACTTTTGATACATAACACATGGACTGATTTAAACTTTTTTTTTAATAAACATAGGGATTAATTTGAACTTTTGATTCAAACACAGCGACTGATTTGAACTTCGATTAACGGTGTTAAAACGGTAGTTAACGTTAGAGACCTAAGTGAACAATATTGGACAAAATCAGAGACCTAAGTAAACTCTCACAAAAGTTAAAGACTTATGTAAACTTTTCTACTAAAATTTAGGATCTATATGATGCAATATTCAATTTGAAAACACTAAATTTGAGTACATTATGAAGATGGTTTGTAGGCCAAACACGGCATTGGTTTGTAGGAGCAGGACCATGAGCAAGGGCAACAAAACTGCCAAGTACACTTTAATTTATTAGGGTACCCTACCTAGCCAGGGGAAGCCAAACAAAGAAAGTTTAACGTGCATGCCACTCTACACATTCTTGTTACATTGTGCTACATGTTAGCAGCCCCTCTTTACAGGTGTTTTACCAACTTGGTCCCACAACTTTTACCAAATTCACAACTTGGATTCTAACCAGGCCCCCTCTTTATAGTCCCACCCCAAATATTTTTAGTTGAAAAAAAGGATACTGCCAATAATTCAATCTTAGTAAAAACGTACAATAGTTGAACTGTTGAGATTTGATAATTTATAAATATATATACATAATTTTTAACAGTTGGACGGTTGAGATCTCCACAATCACTGACTGCATAATTCCAAGCACTTTTTTGCATTTTCTTTTATAAATTTTTTGTTAAATTAATTATTTAGTCTTTATATATATTTTTTTATTTTAATTTCTATTTAAAAAAAGATTCATTTTTAATCTCTACACACATGTAAGGACAAAAAAAATATTTTTTTATAAAAGTCTAAAACGAACGACACTTACAAGGAACAAATAGTAAATTCAACCTATAAATTTTAAACAGGGGAGATGATGTCCCAATTCAAAAAAAAAAAAAAAGCCTCTACGGTCTTAACTTTTAATTACATGTATTTATATTAACTTCAACAAAAAAATGAGTGTAAATTTAATTTTGTGACCTATTATATGTGAGACCCTGGAATGTATATTCAACCAGAAAGCATTTTTGCATTTGATTTGGACAAAAATTAGAGCCCTATATAAAAACAGAAAAAAATCATGGTGAGACATAGGCAACCTCACTAGGGTCTCTCCTTCTTTTTGCATCAATCAATTAATGTAATTGTCCCTTTCAAAGTGTATCATTCTTCCATTATTATTAATATTATTATTATTCAAAGCTCACTTTTTTCTTTTGCTGTAAAATAAAGTCCAAAAGATTCTAAATACAACTGGCTCGTGACCCCCGACAAATTCATATCTTCTATAGTAACAAAATTCCCTTCACTTTTTCTCAATTTAAACCATAATTCACTCACTCTCTCTCACTCTGCATTTTATAGTGTTCTTCTTCCTTTACCTCTCTGCTGCAAAATCAGCAAATTATGGCTCTGATTAATGCTAAACTAATTTTGTTAATTTTCTTAAATCTTTGTGTTTTTTATTCATGTCCTACTTATGCTCAATTAAGCAGACATCACTATGCAAAAACATGCCCAAATGTTGAACATATTGTCAGAGAAGCAGTGAAGAAGAAGTTTCAACAAACATTTGTTACAGTTCCTGCTACCATTCGTCTCTTCTTCCATGATTGCTTTGTTCAGGTAATTCATCAATTGCATGCACTTGGTTAATTTGCCATATCAGTCTCAAGGTTTTAAATTGCGGTTGCGGTAACGACCGCATTGCATTCAATGCAGTTAAACGCGATATTGTGGACTGCAATTATGGTCTGATATGGTTTCAGTAACCTCTAAAACCTACGCATTGTCACGTTTCAGACTCGGATTTAAAACTTGGATCTATCCCTCGAAAGAAGGTTTAATAGTTAATGTGTGATTTTATTGTGGAATTTTTTAGGGTTGTGATGCATCAATTTTGGTGGCATCAACGAAAAACAACAGAGCAGAGAAGGATCATCCTGATAATCTGTCATTAGCAGGAGATGGATTTGATACTGTAATCAAAGCAAAAGAAGCAGTGGATGCTGTTCCTTTATGCAGAAATAAAGTTTCATGTGCTGATATTCTTGCCTTGGCAACAAGAGATGTTATTGTTCTGGTTTGTTCTTCAATGCTCTGTTTCTAATGCTCTGTTTCCTCTGAAAAAAAATTTGGAGTAAAATTTCATCTTATTTCTTGTTTTTAGTCCTGAAATATGTTTCAGTTCACCAATTTGGTGATTGAAAGTTTTTTTGTCTCGATATTTAGTTTTATTAAAATTGAAAACGTTGTTAAATTATCCTCCTGAAAAGGATTAACAAAAGATCAATTTAATAATCTTTTCAATCTTACAAAAGTGATATGAGCATATTTAAAGAATCAAAATAAGTTTTCTAAATTGTGCTTTTAGTCCTCCAACATTATTAATTGTACAATTTGTTTTCCTAATTTTCAGATGAGATTTTAGTCTATGATCAATTGTGTTTTTTTATCTTTTCCGCCATCTTCTATTAAAAAGTTAAAAGTCAAATCTATATAATTAGTATATTATTGATTGCATTAACTATTAGCTTATTAACAAAAATGGACAGAAGAGTCAAAACCGCAAAAATTTGGCAAAATTGAGGGATTAAATTCCCACGGTTAAAATTAGGAAACCAAAATTACCTAATTGACAAAATGATAGAACTGAAAATACAATAAAACCTTTTTTTTCACTATTTTAATTCTTGAAACATTAAGAATGTCACAAGTAAAATCTACGTGTTGACTCTTATGATAACTAAAATGATAAAAAAAAACAAAGTTCAAGCTATAAGTTTTTTTTTCTTTTTGTTACACAAGAGAGGCTTATGCCCAGAAACAAAATTTAAGCTATAAGTTAATTACACTATGAAGGTTAATTAAATTAATGCAATTGTATGAATTTTTAGGCTGGTGGGCCATACTATGAGGTAGAATTAGGAAGATATGATGGGCTAAGATCAAAAGCTTCAGATGTGAATGGAAGGCTGCCCCAGCCAGGATTCAACTTGAACCAACTTAATTCTCTGTTTGCCTCAAATGGGCTTACCCAAACAGAAATGATTGCTCTTTCAGGTACTAATTTATATTAATTAATGCGCATGCAATGCCTTGTTAAGTTTCAAACTTGAAAGGGTGCATACCAAAAATCATTCTTAACACCTGCCATGTGAAACACCATTATTAACTGTGTTCCTAAAAATGTTGAATCCTATGTCAACCCACTTTCATCCCTTGACATACATTAGCTTTTAGTTTTACTTGTGTTACGTGGATTGTTAGTGTATGTTTGAATTTCTGTTAGTCAACCATGACTTGGATTCTAATAATATGTCGATAGTTATAATTTGTTTGGATATAAATCTTAATCATATTCAATGGATATAAGAATTTCTGATTTCTTAGTTTCGGTCAATTGTAAACCAAACTTGTTGAATAAACTCTCAACGGTTTTAGAAGTCATGGGTAATATAATGAATTTAATTATTTTTTTATTTCTAAAATACTCTCTTGTCTTATTAGGAAATAAACTAATTTAGTGAATATAGCGTAATCAGATTTATTAACCTTGAGGTGGTTCATGAAGGTAACCAAAGACATCAATAGGAAGTCCTCATGATTTGAGGGGGATAGAATACTTGCAAGGACTCCAATGTTTAAATTAGCATATGTCTTATGAATGAAGACTAGTACTTACTTAATTAGAGTAACATTTATCCTAATGTAGTTCATTTTGCCTCTTAGAGTTCAATGTTGTAGCATATTTAGAGTCCAAGGCCTTAATACGGAAGTGGAGTCATGCTATAAGCTTTATTCAAGATATAGGTTAGACTTGGATGCTAAAATGTCACCTATCCTTGTAGGGTTGCTCGTCGAGGTCTATCCCAAATATGTGTATCACGGGTTATACTAAATATCCAGTTATATGACTAGTTAAGCCTCTTGCCACTATGACATAAGGGGATGTGTCTTTAACCGGAATGCATACCCTTTATTAAGATACCGATCTACAGCATGTTTAAATGAGTAACCCTCATAATATTTTTGAATTAGTAATAATTGATGTATAACCATACAACTTTCACTTTTAAAATAATTATATTAGTAGTTACTACTATACCAAAAAGAAAAGAATACTCATTATAGAGTTGTATAGTTGTATGCTAATATTTTTCCTTTGAATTATTTACTAATTACCACCTATCTTGTGGATCAAGGGACACAAGATTCTTTTATTTTATAACCCATAATCTCAGATTTGAATTCTGAGTAATAAATATGCAACTATATTAAATATTTGAAGAAAGAATTTTGGCATTTTAGTGAAACATACTTTAAATTTCTTTTGTAGGCACTCACACAGTTGGATTCTCACACTGCAATAAATTCGCCAACAGAGTATACAACTTCAAGAGCAAAACACGAGTTGACCCTACACTTAACTTGAAATACGCCGAAGAACTAAGATCAATGTGTCCAATCAACGGCGATCCTCGGATCGCCATCAACATGGACCCGACCACTCCACGATCCTTCGACAATGCTTATTTCAAGAACCTTAAGGAAGGAAAAGGCCTCTTCACTTCCGACCAAGTCCTCTTCACCGATCCAAGATCAAAATCCGCTGTTAACGCGTTTGCTAGTAGTAACAAAATATTTCGTGCTAATTTTGTTTCTGCCATTACGAAATTGGGTAGAGTTGGTGTGAAGAACGCACAGAATGGAAATATTCGTACTGATTGTTCTGTGATTTAGTTTATTAAAAAAACTTCATGTTTGAATGTTATTGAGAGACTTAAAAAAATTTAAGGGGATACGTTTAATGTATATTTGTTCTTAAATAAGTTAATTTCTCAACTGGAATGGTTCCTCTGTTTTTTCTTTTTTTTTACCCTTCAATTGTTTGCTTGAGATGATGAACTAGTGTTGGAGAAGAGAAAATATGCTTTGTTTGTCTTTTAATTCAAAATTAATTTTATTGTTCCGATAACCATCAACTTCACTAGCTAATGAGTTATCATAATTATCACAAACAGTGCGAGTTAATTAATGTAACATTTGTACTTAAATAAGTTAATTTCTCAACTGGGTATTTTTTTTTTTTTTGTTTTCCCAATTCTTTCTCCATCAATTGCTTGTTTGAGATGATAAAAAAGCAGAGAATTATGTAATTCCACTACTAAAATTGTTAACGCAATTTGGAAAATAAAGTGGAAGTAGATGTGGCAACATAAATAAAAATCACTAAGTGAATGCTCCACTATATATAAAACAGTAAAAGGCACACTCACAGTAGTGTTGCTTAACAGCTGCGGGCCTCAAACTAACTAACATTTTTTTTTATCCTCTCTTGTTTTTATCTATAGATGGAAAATAGCTTAGGCAGACTTTTTGGAGAATTATATGTTATTAATTGTAAGTAAATATTAACTACTCTTATTTTTGTTGTATTTAATGAAAAAATATATAAAATGTCTCTAATAATTAATTCACTTACTACTCATAATAAATATGTTTCTCTCTTTATAATAAATTTGATAGAGATACTCTAAAAAAATAAGTTACTTTTTATTTAAAGTAACAATCTTAAATAAGGTTAACCAAGATTCTTTTTGGGAGATATACCCTTTTTTATTATTATTTTTATTATTATTAAAACATTTTAAAATATCTTTCTATTTTTTATATTTATGTTCTCTAAGTAGATTATCTTGAGCCGTACATACATTGCGATGGGGTAAACTAAAAAAAACACTATTTCGAAAACTAGTCAATGATGGCCTTCCATGAATTCACCTATATAAGGTGTAGCTAAAGTAGCAAAAAAAAAAAAATTGTTCAAAGTTATTTCTTAAAATAAATACAAATTTAATTACTTTATGTTTCTAATTATCTTGACAAATATAAATAAATATATTAAAAATTTATGTAAATACCTTTTATTTATGTAAGAGCTTATGTTATAAAATAAATACGAACAAACTCATAAATTGTGTACTTATAATTAATTTTCTTAATTTAATAACACCTTTACAATAATATTATTTAACGAGACCCTTATTTTAACTCATAGCTCAATTCACCGATATGATACAAACGGTGATTACAAATATTCTGGCTGCAAAAGACCTTGCAAAGGGAGGATGAGATTAGCACCATATCTATTGGGAGTGGCACCATCATTTTTATATGTAAGAATCATAAATTTATATACTAAAAAGAATGGTGCCACTCCCAATAAGGATGGTGTTAATCTCATCCACCCTTGCAAAGACACGAGCGATTACAAAAACTTCAAAAATCATAAATGAGGTAAGGAAAAAGCCCTAAATTAAATTTTGTGGAATAAAAAAAAAAAATCACTCTCATATTATTAATTAGAAATCCAACGAATAACATTAAGGATTTAATGTGTAGTATGAATGAAATTTGAAAAAGAAAGTCAACAATATTTGAAATCAAAGTGTCTTTCGTGTTCCTCATCTACACTGCATAATCATGTGCTAAAAAATTTATGTTGACCTGCAGATTCTTAAGTAGCAAAGAAAATAGCAGTTCATAGCTGTTTTAACATGATCATATAATCTTTTTGTATAATACTCTCTCAATTAAGGTGTAGTATGAATATAGTTAGGAGTCCTACATCGATTAGTGATATGATTATTATTAAGCTTATAAGGGTGTGATAGTCTTCCTTTTATGAGCTAGTTTTTGGAAGTGAGTTAGGTCCAAACCCAAAATTGTAAGATGATATCAGAGCTAGATCCGTTTGTTGGACTTTCATATTTGGTGTTAGGTGTTTGTTAGTCGGTGGGTACTATTCCCACCTCTTCATTTTTTGAAGGCACCACACTAATTTTTTATTTTTCCAAAATTAACCTTCGCTCAGTTTTAAAAAATTGGGCGCGCTTGGGTTTTAGAAACTGGGCAAATTAATAAATTTTCCGCAAAATTAACTAACGGTTTTTAATTATTGAGCGCGTCCAGTAATTAAAAACTGTTCGCCATTAGTTACAATTGTATAGATTTATGCTTAGTTCAACTTCTAGTTTTTAAAACCCGTGGACGAACAGTTTTTAATTATTGGGGGCGCACGATTTTTAAAAACCGTTAAGGTGTTTTACGATTTACTTTCAAACATTCGCCCAGTTTTTAAAAATTGGGCGCGCCTGATTTTTATAAACCGGGCGAAGGGCAAATTTGGAAAAAAAAATAAAAATGTGTGGTGCCCTCAGAAAATGAAGAGGTGGGAATAGTAACCACCTTGTTAGTCCTGTATTATTGGGTCACCCGTTTGTTTGTCTATCCGTGTTTGCCCACGCTTTGGCTGTGTAGTACTGGGCTAGTGATATGGTTATTGTTGAATTTATAAGAATGTGACAATCCTCATTCTATCAGCTAATTTTTGGGAGCGAGTTAAGCCCAAACCCAAATTATAATAAGAAAAAGAAGATAATAGATGTGTGATTTTTTCTTTTGGCTAACTTGGGACATGAGTACCTTATAGGTGTTACTATTTTTTCCGATCTTCCTCCTTCTCTTATTTCTTTTGTTTGGGAGAACTTTTTTTTTATTTGATTGTGTAATCTTTATGTTTGGGTCTTAGTGCCCAGTTAAATAAAAAAATTTTTAATAACAATAATATTAAAAAGAAAAAAAAATTAAAAATTATTTATATATTAAATAAATATACATGATTTTTTTTACTTATATTTGAGTTTAGATAGTATCATCAAATTACTAAATCTCAAGCAGTTTCCATTATAATTAGTTTTTTTTTCCACCATTATATTAGTTATTTTTTCTGGAAATGAACCATTACAATTAGGTTTTTTGTTTTTTCTAATACAACAATTATATATATATATTTTTTGGAATACAATCATTATAATTAGTTAGGTGATGGCAAATGCATGATTTCTTTTGGAAAACCTAATCCAGAATAATTGTTTTTTCTTCTAAAAACAGTGGTATTCAGAAATCACCATTTTTTTAACTTTTGGGCCCACTTTTTTGGGAAGAAGGTGGCCTAATTACAAGAAACATGGGCCACAATCACTACAAAAACATATTTTTGATTTAATCACTTAAAAACATGGTTTATGGCTTCCTAAGTTGAGATTGACACCACTCCAATTAAGATCTGAACCACCATTTTTTTAAATATCTGCATCCGAAATAATATTTCTACCCTTCAAAAATTTGTTTAAACAAAAATAGGGCTGTATTATAAAAAAAAAAAACCAACATAGGGTGCATCAAAATTCTTTCATAATTTTCTGTTAAGTAGTATATATTATTGTTACCCTTTTTTAGTTTTATTTTTTATGGTGGATAGGATTAGCATCATCCCTATTAGGAGTGGCACCATCATTTTTAATATATAAATTTATGATTTTTACATATAAAAAGAATTATGTTACTCTTAATAAAGATGATGCTAATCTCGTCCTCTATTTTTCATATTAAAATACATTAGCCCAATACATGAGCTCACCAACTGAACTATAGCTGAACTATATATGACTAAGACTTTATTTTTTTTAGTATTGTAAGAATAAATCATGCACTTTTGTTAGACCAAAAAAACGAAGCACTACTCGTCAGCTTAGACTAGCCATGTATTCACAGATCGATAAAAACCTTTATCATTTACTCATAGTAGATATTCAGCAATCAGCATAGTATAATACTATAAATATTATATTTTTTTTTGTTACGCAAACAATCATTATATTCTCACACTTCATTTCTCTTGCATCAATAATTATTTTAGATAAAATTTTCAAAAAATAGTTTAATATTTTCTAGAAGAAATCATTAATGTTATGAGACTTAGACGACCCTAATTAAAAAACTACACTCTAAATTAAAAGATGAAATGATGTGCCATGCCAAAAAATCTATCCCTTATCATAAAAAAACTACAATACTCTAAAAAACTACACTTCATTATGTAAGCTATAATTCCCATTATCATAAAATCTCTTCGCTATAGTTTAGCTATTCCCCCTCCATTTCATAATATAAGTTTATACATTAAATATTTGATGTTTCATATTATACGTCTTTACACACAAAGAAATGCTATATCACACGAGTAATGTTTAATCTTTTTACTAAATTCTTTTATTAATTTTCTTACTCATTTAATTTTGATAAATGTCATCTATCTCACATTTAATATTTATTTTTAGAAAATAGATAATACTTGTCAAAATTAAGTGAGTAAGAGAATTAGTAAAAGAATTTAATAGGAGAATTGTGCATTTTTCATGTCACACTAAGCATATCTTTACAAGTATTTACGAAAATTGAATGGACCAATAAGGTTGTTGGACAATCATTCATACAAAAGGTGAGAATGGTGATGCACTGTTTTGTATATAAAAAAATAAGTTTACTTCTTGTAACTATTCGTGTGCATTTCGTGGCAAAATTTTTATGATATTTATCATTTTCCTTACACAAAACACAAAAAAAATGTTCATTCTTTTTTTTCTAATTTTATATTTATTTGTTAGAGTAAATTACCACTAATTGAGATAGTAGCCATTATATTTAATTAGGAGTATAATTGTAAAAAGGCAATATTTTTTTTATAATCAATCTATTAATTAATTTTCTTAAATTATATGAAAAATAGTTAGTTACTTATATTATGAGACAAAGAAAATATTATATATATATTGCCATAAATGAAATTACCTTAACATTACTGCTCAAGAGAATTAGTATACAACGGGTGTGGTAATTAATAAACTTTTTGTTTTATTATTTTGTTTTTATGTATATGTTTACTTAAGGCAAAATATGTATATTAAAAAATATAATTATTATTTTTGTTTTTATCGAAATAATGTTTGAATTCTCTATAATATTTTTATCTTTTTTTTTTATTAGTTCAAAAGCATATATTAATTAGTCCTCAAATTAAACAAATAGTAGTTAAGAGCTTGTAGATCAAATGGCACGAGAAGCTCTTGGAGTTTGAGGGGAGGGGTTCAATCTTCAGTGGCGTGGGGTGTGTGTGTTTGGCCGATAAAAAAACAAATAATAGAATTGATAAAAGCTAAGTACATTTAATAATATCTATTATCTTAAACATATAAGAAGATAATAGATAAATATAAATAATTTTTTTTTCTATTTATATAGATAAATAAAAAAGAATGGAGGGAATAACCTGATATGAAATGTAAATTAAGATATAAAAAAGTATTTAACAAAAACAAAAGGCATCCAAGTTGTTTTTTCATTAAGAACAAAGGGAATTCACTAATCAATTGAGAAATTAAACTAGCCAAATGAAGGCTTATATACATGATTGTCAAAGAAAGAAGCTCACCTCAAACACAATTGCCATAAGATCGATAAGACAAACTTTGCATTAGCATGAGCAATCACTTGCAATTTCTTCGTTCTAATAAATTCAATTTGAAAGTGTTGCTTATCTGGTTCTCAGGGATTGAATGGAAAACCGTGGGCGACGATTCTCAGCCGTGAATGAGCTCTTTGATGACGAGATTTTACTCTGACGATCAAGTAAATGAGTTTATCAGTTATTATATGAAAGCTGTGTACTTGTGCATGGCACATTTAGTATGTATTTCGTGCTCATTAATAGATCACTTGATGATTAATACACGGGGTTCAAAATTTCACTCCCCAATTACTAGACAAACTTATTGGAAGCAATACAGATTATAAAAACTCTTATACTCCCTTTGTTTCTTTTTATCCGTCTCCGTTTTGAAAAAAAAAATGTTTCTTTTTATCTATCTTTTTAGGAATTCAATAAAACATTTATAGCTTGTTTTCCTATTATACATTTTCTTATTTATTACTTTATACATATACTTAAGAAGTAGATAATTAATAATTATAGAATTCCAACAAGGGTACAAATGAGAATTATCTCATAATTTTAATAGTTATAAGAGCATTAAATAAATTTTTTAATCTATATGTTTTAACCTTAAAAGACAAATAAAAAGGAATGAAGAGAGTAATTATTTGTACCGAGCAGGTCAATCCGATGGATAAGCAATTACATATATATCAATGCTTAATTAAACACAGAAAACATTTTCCATACATACAACTTAATTAAAAAAATGTTATTATGATATAATCTGATATATAAAAGCATGTAATAGTGTTGCTGGAAAAAGTTTAGAGCTTCCAGAAGAGTGTCCGATTCACACTCATTTATATGCTTATGGTTAATTACAAGAAAATTGATGGTGAATACATTCCACTAATTAAATCTTGGCACGAGGTTGTCAACATGGGGAAAAATAAAGTAATTAGTGGAGTATTTATTAGATAGGAAATTATATTCCTAAATGATATGAAAAGGCTTATGCAGAAAGAGATACATCAAAGAAAAGAGATGGAAAATGAGAAATATCATGAGATGTAAAGGAAAAAATTAAACTTAAGAGAAAAAAACTTCCTAATTAAGAATATATTATAATTATTATTAGAACCTTAATTTGGTTTGCAGTTGTATCACAACAGCTACTATCTACATCCCTATCCTACAAGATTCAGTGTGTGCATGCTCAAACTAGGCTAACAACTTGTATTCATTACTAGAAAAAGTCTGTGTAGCAGTAAATAAAATTAGTTGTTAAACTTGTCTTTTTGATATTAAAATATTGTAAAAACTAAATTAATAATTGAAATGACTATCGACGCCATTTTTAACAACTAACAATCAACTCAATTCAAGATAATCATCCAAATTCAGCAGTTAAATCAATCTTATTGTAGCCGTCAATATCTCCTCTTCATTACCTATTCCGTAATAAACCTTAAATTTCTTTTGCTATGCACGAAAAACTATAACTATTCATATATTATTAAAAGCGAGTCCAAAACTTTTACAAGAAGAACAAAGTGAAGCTGAATAAGTGAAATTGCTCATCTACTCATCATTTACTCTTAAAATTACAATGGAAGAAAGAAGAATCACATGGCTATGATATTCATATCCAAGACCTCTAAAACATAAGAAGATCAAATGTTTGTTATTCATAGACATTAACATTACACAAATTGAAAAGTAAAAAAAGAAAAAATGTTGAAGCTAATTAAGCAGGCAACCAAGCAGAAGCAAAGATAACATTATGTCCTTTCCAAGTGAGCACAAGATTTTCATCTTCCTTCTTCATCCCCCACCCGGCGGCATGTTCCTCCAGCATCCCCTTTACCTCCAAAACCGATTCGTCGCTAAAGTTAACCCCACGAAACCCCGCGTTTCGCATCCGCCGCTCCCATCCGCTTCTCGGCTCAACACGTTCAACTCTCTGTATCCCTTCCTGCGCAATCAAATTCTCAATCTTCCAACATATATCGGCCTCGTACCACTGCCTCTGCCTGCTCCCCCGCGGAAGGAACGTATCCACCGTGTCGTACGGTATCCATAAATAATTAAACGCCGACCTTAGACGACAAACCAAATTATTCGAAGTCAAATCCGCGTCCTCGTCCACGAGGACCACAACTGTTGGATCCAAACCCCGTACCGCCTTGAGGAACATTGACCTCAAAGACGAACAAGAAGAAGAATCATAAAAATAAGAACTCGAAACATTTACATCACTAGAAGAAGAACAAGATAATAACAAACTCGTCTCGTCCGGGATATAATGAAGCATCATGTGACAGTTTATCACTAAGGCCTCGTTTGGATTATTCCCTTCGATTAAATGCTGCACCCGGAGATGTTCGATCAAGTTCGCGAACCCGTCTGCGAAACTGGAAGAAACAACTTTGAATTCCATAATCACGTTCTTCGACCTAGCGAAATTCACCAATTTCAAACCTAATTCGTCGTAGGAAAGGTCGAGCATCGGCGGAATTTCTCTTCGGTTCGAACACACGACGGTCAGCTTGATTAACGGTGGCACCTCGTGACGGTTCGCGACGGCGTCGATGAGCGTTGGGATCTGCATGCAATGCGTGAGGCTCAAGTCGACGACGTGAATGACGGAAAATCCCTCGGTGGCTTCTAGGATGACGGCGTTAGCGGCCGTGAAGCCGAAACGGTGCCAGGGCGTTAAGTCAACGAAGTTAGCCAGCTCGATAACGGAAAACCGGTGCGTGTCGAACGCGAGGTTGTTGGTGTGAGCGTCCGCAACGGCCGCGAGCATTTTGCAGCTTCCGAGCTTCGCGGCGCGTGCGGTTAAGGCGCGTAGGAAGCTAAACGCTAACCGTTGGTTAGAATCGCCGTCAGGAGGAGCTATATTGTTGAGAACCCAAAGAATCTGTTGCGCTAACGTAACGTCGTTCGTTTCGATGGCGTTAGCGCAATGCACAAGTAACTGTTCCATGCAATTCGCGTCGCCGAAGTTGTTATTGTTATTACTCGCCAGCGATTTCGATGTGGGGAAACCTGGCCATGGCCTAATCCTTGGAATTTGATTATTATTATTATTATTATTATTGTTATTTTTGTTCATGGTAGTAGGGATTGAAAAAAAAGGTGAGGTTTGGTGCAAAATTGGAAGCGTTGGAGTAAATTGCGTCATTGAAGAGAGGAAGAAGGAGGGGAAAAATTGAGAGAAATAATAATAATAATAATAATAATAATAATCAGAGAAAAGAGAAAAGGACGAGACTGGTAGTCATTGGGAAACGAAACGGTTCAATTTGTGGGAGGGAAAAAGGACGTTTCAGCTTTTTGTTTGGGTGAGGAAGGATATTGTAAAAGGGACCGGTGAGAGAGGGGAAACGCGCGTTCCGAAAAAACAGTTCTGAAGTCAACTTCGGGATAAAAGGACCGTTCTTTGGGAAAATTTCAGGCTTTATCAGTAGTGTAAAAGAGTCTGCAGTGCAGAGGTGGAGAAGAAGATGAAGCAGTGGTGTGAAAAACCCTTTTCATGGCTACAAAAGGGTCTAAAACTATAAATTCAATTCCCTTCTTCGCTAACAATAGTTACTTTTGTTTTAAATTTGGGTTTATATCGAAACATTAACGTTTCGTATCTAACCGTAAATATAATAGTAAAAATTTTTAATATGCTGATCAGAGATCAAATTTTTAACGATCTGATCTCTCTATTTTAAGATTAAAGAATAGCGGAGAGTAATAGAGTGGAGATGTGGGAGCAGTGTGTGTGTGTTGGATTATGGTGACATGTGAAGAAGCCGGCCAGCATATTGTTTGGTAGTGGGAGTTAGGATTTGGCATGTAATGTGTCTGCAGTGAGCGGGGGATTTGAGGCAGTTAACCTTTTTCTCTTTTTTTTTTCACTCACGGGTCTTCAATAATGAACAAATCATTTTTAGCCATTTTTTCACTTTCAATAATTACTTGCTATATATATGGTCCCATTGATTTTTTGGGTTAAGAAAAGGGTTACTATAAATGATTGAAGTTACTATATATAAACAGTATTTATTAAATAATTTTAAAGTTTTAAAATATTAAAATTTATTATTTTTAATAAAATATTATTATTTTTGTAATCTTAATTAATGCTCTTAGGGCATTGATTATCATTTTTATTAAGAAGGGTCTTGATATATAGTGCCCAAAGGACACTAGTTAAGTTACTAAAATTAGAATAATAATCATAAGAACACATTGTTTTGTCTCTCAGAAATACAAAAAACTACACATTTCAATATTTTTTTACTACGTTTAAATACTTATATAGTATCCTTACGACACTAAATATCATTTGCCTATATATAATATAGAAGTATAGATAAAGATACTTCTTCTACACTTCATTTCTTTTTCTTTTCACTCACAAGTTTAAATTCTCATCTGATGAGAAATTAAAGTACTACAAGTAAATAGTAGTAGTAGTAATAACCTAATTATTTAGGGGGCGTTTATTTTATGGAATCAAAAAAGATTTTTGGAAATCTAATTATTGGGATTGTACTCTTGAGATGTTTAAAAATGTATATTTCTGATTATTGTAAAGAAAACTTGTTTGTTTGTTAATTTTTTTTCTTGAAATGTTTAATAATAATTCCTGGGAATGTTTAAATTATGTTGAATTCAAAAAACACATTCCATGAAATTTATGGTATAATTATAAAATTATTCTTATTGAATGTGAAATTATTTTAAATATCTTTTTTTACTACTCTGATTACAATATTTATTTTTTTTAATATATAATTTTCTTACAAAATTTCAACTAGTTAACATATAATTATCTAATAAAAAATGTAGTATTTAACCAAATTTGTAGTTTTAAAAAAAAGATATATATGAGACATTAATGTCGGAGAATAATATAGCAGTAATTGTATATGTGGTGCTGAGTAATAGGGATAGTTTTGGTTTTTCAATCAAATCTTAACATACTCACCACCTAGCAATCTTTGTTTCTCATGGTTGAGAGTGGGAATGAAAATCCTCCATAAAGTAGGAAAGTGATTTCTTAAGAATCCTCTTTTTCTGTAAATATATTTTTATACCAAATATAAAAATGTTCATTTCCAGTAATATTTTTTAATTCCATGAAACAACGTCCCTTGTATGTTTCTTATTTTCTCTATCTTTTTTTATGTATCTTCATATATACCTCTACAATTCTAAATGAGGTGTTGATGAATCACTCTTTCCTTGGTGCATCCTTCTCTGTACTGTATTTCTTAACTTTTCTCTCTTTGGTTAAAGCCTACTATATATATATATATATAACTACTTGTCATATATGACAGCCATAACCATAAAAACTTAATAAGCATGTGAAGAAATGAGGTTGACACAAATGATTAACGATTTTGAGGAGAATCTCCTCTATTTTATTTATATGGATTGGAGACTTTTGATTTTTCTTAAGCTGATACAAAATTTTTAGATTCCTTGGTATAATGGTATAAAATTGTTTGCGATTTAAACTAGCTAGTGCAATAATTCTTTAAATTGATTTTTCAGTTGGTAGTTTCAACATGTCATTGATACCTTATCCAATAAATTAGATTATTCATGAAAAATATTTAAAATTGTGATCCATGAAATCAATGATTCCAATATGTGGATATTTAGTTTCCCCAATTTTTTATTTAATTTGTACAAAATTTATGTTGTTCCTTAGGTGTGAGTATTGTTGTCCTTCAATCAGAGTTGATGTTCACTCATGATAACATTTTTGGGTCCAGCATAAAAAAATGAGTGTTAAAGATCTATGTATAATACCGAGATAAAATTTTAACTCTAACCAGGGAATTGTACTAGCTAGTCACATTCTTTAGTTTTTTTTTTTAATGCCATTTTTGGTGCTGCACTTTACATTCATTTAAGTTTTAGTTTTTACATTTTAAAAGTCATGATTTTACTCCATATACTTTCACGTCGTTAAGGTTTTACTCTAACGATACTTTTATCCATTACTTCGTTAGTGGTAGCTAACGTAGCACACAATTGGACTAATGTTAACTACGAGGTAGTTGCCTAAGTGGAAGCCTATATATGAACCCTAATTTGCCAAAAATTCCCCTATTTCATAGTACATTTCAAAATCTTAAATTTCACAGTCTCTTAAAACTCTTAGATTGCAAAAACAACATTTTTAGTGATTTTTCAAAAATGTTACTAATAATCAATTATGGTATAGTGCACGTAGATTATCACTAACAGAGTTATGGATGAAAGTAACGTCATAGACTAAAACCTTAACAGCGTGAAAATAAAAAAAGTAAAATTACAAATTATAAAGTGCAAGAACTAAAACCTAGATGACCGTCTATAGAGACTAAAAATATATTTAAACCTTATTTTTCTTAACATGCCCTCTTTTATTATTAAGATAAGACTACGTTTTTTCAACAAATTTTGGACTGTAGCTGTAGTATGAGATATTAATAATATATTCCTGTATTCAAAATAATGTTACCTAAACATGAATATATTATCACTAAACATACACATCAACGGTCTGAATAAAAACAAAAACGATAGAATAAAACTTGGATTAATTAAGAATATATTACATGATTATTATTTTATTTTGCATATCATTATATATACATAAATGCAAACGCCACATTTTAGTCATTTCTATGCAATAATCAAATATAGAGCAATAATCCGCGATAAGGCTGCGAAACTTTTTGTGTACAAACAACAAAAGGGACCTTATTAAGTTATCTAAATTATATTAAATAATTCAAATTAAAAAAAAATGATGGAATAGACAAAACAAATAAATATATAAAGATATTTGAATGATCTCTAGTCAAAAATTACTGTTTGTTGTTGGTGTATGTCGTTTTCCAGATTTCGTTGGTCCCCATTAAATTGAATATGTTCAATCAAAATCGAGATCAATCAGAATTATTTTATGAAGCATGTTGATGTTACTATTCTCTAGGGAATACTAGAATTCTTTAAACATTCTCCAATCATTCTCTTTTTCACTCACTTACAAAACGGACACATATATATATATATAGAAATATACCTAAGAGAGTAATATTAATTTCATGTGACCTTATCCTAAGGGCCAGCTAAGCATATATAGAGAAGAGAAAATTTTGGATGTTACAAAAATGTACGTATTTTATTTTGTGGATTATTAGGAGAATTAATCAGTCTAATGATTTATATAACGCTTGCTTAAGATGATGATGTTGGATTGTGCATTTTTTTTCTAGTATATGTTTTGAAATATTTTTACTTTTAGTAATTATTTGTGTGTGTTAAATATTAATTGAAAAAGATTATATTTGTTTTGTATTAATTGGATTTGATTGTTAATCATTGGCATAATTGGTTTACAGATACTGCAAAAGAAATCTGTTTAGATTACAATTAAAATTTGATGTGGGATACATATGATGAGAATGAAAATGTAGGTCTAGTCTACACTGGACTAGATGGGAATCCTAGCAGACGATTTATAAATAGGTTTGTTAAGAGGTAATGTCTCCGACACACCAAATCAACTCATAGTCGCACACTCTTTCTCATTCGGAATTAGACATTTCAATTTTAAAACTTAAAAGGTTTGGTTGAGGAAGGCCACGACTTTTGGTTTGGTTTCTCCTTGTTGTTGTGCTCATGGTGTAAAGGTAGCAGTGAATCATAACTGGTATACATGTGGATTGTGTAATGTTTTCTGAAGGTACTTGTGAACAAGAATATCTTATGCCACTTCTAGTTTGTTCACGAGACCAATGGATCTTAGTAATTCCTTTACTGTTTATGCTATATTATTGTTCTATCATTTCGGTACTATGATCTTATCTTCTGATGTGAGATTAAAACCAATTGTATCAATAATTTCTAACTTTAATTTTCTGATTTTTTTTCTAAAGCTTTTAGTCCTCTTACATCCATGTTTATGTAATGTTCAATGTGTTTTCAATATTTTTTTTTTTAATTTTAACGGATAATTTTGGTCTAAAACCACAAACATCTTCTATTATTGGAGACAATTCTATTTGAGCTTTATAAAAATTTATAGGTGGTAAAGCTCTTTTTTCTAAATATTTAACACGTAAGTATACTTAGGACTCAAACCCAAACCTTGACTAATGGTCAAGTTAGAATAGTTGTGCATAGGCATGGCAATAAAAACCGAATCTGCGGGTACCCAACTGACCCCGCCTGACGTTGACAGGGAATCCCCGCTTTGACCAGATTTTTTATGGGTTTGAGTTTTTCCCGCCCCCGCTTTTAGTGAGACACGGGCGGGTTTGGGATTTTAACTATCCGCCCCGCCCCCGCTCCCGAACCCGTCCCGCCGTTATAATTCTATATATTTATATTTATTTTCATATTTATATACACATAATGCTATTATTACTAGCAATATTAATGATAATAAAGTTAGAATTTTATTATATTTCTAATAATTTTTACATATAATGTGAATTAAAGTAGTTAATTTAATTTTTTAAAAAATTGCAAGTATTTAATTTGTGTAAAAATATACTAAGAAATTGTATTTTTTTTTTTTAAAAAATGAGTCTAAATTTCTCGTGTGTTCCCCGCAGGTTCCCCGATCCCCGACGAGAGTGGGTTTGAGTCTGAATTTTTCATCCCCGCCTTGTTTTTTCCCGAACCCGTCCCTGCGGCGGGGATGGAGAGGGCAAAATCCGCCCCCGCCCCCGTTGCCATCCCTAGCCGTGCACCAATTGATTTACGCGCTCGACAATGAACTCTAATAAATAATCCTAACACAATATTTTACTTTCGTTTTTCTATTGTAATAATAATTTTCTTGAAAAAGAGTAATGCGTTATTATGATATCTTAGAATTTAGCAAAAAAAAATACTTACGAAATGACCAAAATTTAAACGTTACAAATATGTGCAGAAAAAAAAAAGCATATGAAAAAGCAGTGTAAGAAACTAAAGTAAAAATAAAAAAAAGATTTAGCGACCAAATAAATAACATTATTTATCGTTAAATATGACATTAGTAATCACTTTAATTACTAGCTAACTCGCTCGCTAACACAATTAACGAATAAATAAGCAAATTATTTAACAACAATTTTTTTAGTTGCTAAACAGATTTTTTTTTTTTACATTTGAAAAGATAAAAATACATTTAATTGCAAGTTGATTTACAGTGTATACATCGCACGTGATGTACTCTACTTCTGTTTCCCCATTAGTCCTTTTAGCTCCTGCCATCATGTCCATTAATACTTTAATACTTGTCACTCAGTTTATATTCCTCGTCTTGGCTTTTTATGGAAAAATAAATATATAGGTGTTTCAACAAAAAAAAAATAAATTGTAATTTAACAATAAAAATCATAAAGATGTACACTGATATTTTTTTCACCTAAAACAAAAGAACATCAATGTGAGCTTTCTCTATCTATCCTAACTAGAGTTGGATATCCCATATCACACATCTTTTTTTCTGCTTACCCATCACTCTCTTTTATCTTCCTTCTCTTGGGCTCAAATTGAGTATCGTTACTTATTTCGGTCACAAATTAAGTTATTAAAATATTAAGAAAAAAAATAATTTTTGTAATTAACTTCATTGACTGTTAAAAGGGCTCTTTTTAGTGATTTAAAAAAAACAAAAATTAGTGATGACATTAATTCTTTGACTAATATAGAGATTGAATTAATGAGGAAATTAGTGAAATATAATTTTGGTTAAATTAATTATTTAGTTCTTATACACGTCATTTATTTTTGTTTTAGTCTTTATATGCAAAAAAATATTCTTTTTAGTCCCTATACGTGTCCATCAATTTCGAATTCGTCCCTATAGTCGATTTCAATATTAACGGAGTTAACTTTTTTCATATGTGACTAACGGAACCTTTGTGAGCCAATCAATGATGGACACATAGACGGTTGATATGGAAATTAATTAATCCTTATACATATATTTATTTTTCCTTTTAGTCACGGTACATGTACTGGTGTTTCATTTTTGTCCTTATAAATGTATTTATTTTTCATTTTAGTCCCTATACATGTATTTATTTTTCGTTTTAATTCCTATAATTGTTTCTTCGTTTTAGTAAGGACAAATAGTAAGACAACGGAAAGACTAAAAGCACTAATGGAGGCACATATAAGACTAAAAAAAACATTTTTTACGTATAGAAACTAAAACAAAAATAAAAGACAGATATAAAAATAAAATAACCAATTTAACCTATAATTTTTATCATTTGGTGATAAAGCAAGAGAGACAGTTTTTATTAGGAGTTTACTTAGTAAAATATATACTAAGTAACTCCCAATAGTTTTCCTCACTAAATAGTTCTTTAAAAATACTCTGGCCTCATTACTAAATTGGTCACAACTATAGTACATAGCAAAATTTTAAATTACAATCATGATCGTGTTGGAGTTATAATTATATTGCATTAAATAAGGTTAAATATGTTCAAATACGATTATTATAGATCACAATCAAAGTAAAATAAAGTTGTAATGACTTCTAAAAGTTTTATATTTTAGTGCATTGTTGCGTTTTAGATCCAAATTTAAAACATTAATTCATAGCAACAATGCTGCTATCATTTCAAAATTATTCTATAGATTTAGAAGATTTGGAAAAATTATTCTAAATGTTAAAATTAAATTCTCCAAGTTGTTTTGTTTGTTTCACCATATATATATATGCAGCAGCAGTAAGCCAACTAATTTTCACTGTTTGGAATCTTAGAATCAAAAAGCTGACTAACTTTTGCTGATCATATTGATATTATAACATTATCATTATTCAAAAATATAATCCCTCTCTCCCTTAAAAGTTTATGCATTAATCACAGTTTAAGAAGGGAATGAGAAGAGAGAATCTGAAAAAGCATGTAATGAGAACCACAAAAAGTCAAGAATAATATTTATTTTATTTATAATAATAATTGTGTGCATGAGAATTTTGAGGAGTATCCCTAAACATGAGGTACGAAAACTACAGGACAAATGGATAAAGTAAACTATAAAGTTTTGGAGCAGAGGTTTGGAATTTTCCTGCTAATATATTTAATTTCTCTCCGTATCCAAAGTAAATGTTTCTAAATTCTAACTCCTTGGTTAAAACAATGGTAAAAAGTTTGGTGCAATTTTTTTTATCAATAAATACTTATAAACATTCTAAACTAAATCTCTAATAATCTTACATTAAATGTCCACTGTCAATTGTCAAAGTTTGAATCTTAGACCTCTTATCTCTCAAACCTTAAAAGAGTACATTTGGATACTCATTGAGATCACATTTGAGCTTAATGGAATCTGTAATTTCAGATTTTAATACTCTCAACCTAAAAGTAAAATTTTCTTACGTTTTTCATTTCTCGTTTGCAAATGAGTATCCAAACATGTACTAAAGATTTGATACATTACAAGGTGGGCTATAACGTCCACGGTTAAAAAATAATGTTTGGTGCCGTTAATAAATAGTTTAGTTTTTTAAGTATGTTGATATGACTGCCAGAATGTTGATAGTCAAGTCACTACAAACAAGTATTATTTATTAATATTTTTTTTTTGCTTCAATTAGATTAATTAGTTACGGTTGCTATAGAATATTTGTCTAACATATTTGTTATTATAGCCATTAAATATCTTTACTTATACTAACATATTTATCTGTTAGTAATTATATTTATTCGTTAGTATAAATGTTATATGTATCTATACAAACGGATTAATTCTCTTAAACAAAATCTATATTAACAATATCTAATTTAACCTGAAAAAAAAAATCTAAATAAATAAAATTTATTTTGTAATGATTGTGTATAGAAAAAAAAAACTGTTGTGAAAAAAAAAATCATTTTAGTAATCTTTACTTATATGGCAAAAAGATTTGCCTTCAATAATTATGAACTGAATGATACCCTTATTGCTGAGAAAAAAAAAACGACGCTAAAAACAAAAAAATGCAAGCACAAAACTGATGAAAGTAAGGTTTGTAACCATTTGCTTTTAAATAATTTGTTGATAGCAATTGTTCTTTAATTTTATACTTTAAATTAGATTAAATAATGATAAATAATAATTGATGTCAGATAATTAAGTAAGTTTAATTTCTACTTTTTAGGAAGGGATCTTACCTAAAACATAAGCTAAGCCAAAGGAACAAAGGTAGAAATCAGCTTCGAAAGAATAAATTCTTTCCTCATAGAGATATTTTTTCCTCTAATTAATAAAAATAATGAGCCCCAATAATTATTTTACACTCCTTTTTGTTATGCTTACTTTCATTTTTTTCTTTGCGTGTGTCACGTATTTTTTGAAAAATAATTGATACACACTACTATTCATGCGAAATTTATTTACAACTGATAGTAGGACTTAAAAAATAACTGTTGTCACTTTAAAAAAAAATTAAAAATCATAATTTACTGATCTAAACTCAATTATAAATGAGTTGTGGAAACATAATAATGTGTACCAATCATTTGTGATATTTTTTATAATGAACCAATACAAATTAACTCAACAAATAATTCTTTATACATGTGAAAATGTACGGGAATGTATAAATGGATATAATGCAGACTGATACTACTTATTTTTTTAAAAAAAAATTGGTTACTTTTCCATGGGTGGTTGGATAAGTAATACTCACCTTTTAAGACAAAAAATTCATTTAGTGTCATATAGGCACTAAGTGTGTCACATAGATATTTTATCAATATTACTTAATGTCAAGAACTAAAGTGACTTGCAGGGTGCAAAGTCAGAGATTAGTTCAGACATTTTAAAAATTTAAAGACTAAAACATCTATGATTACAAAATAAAAGACCAAAACATTCGATCACTCTTAAAAAATTCGAAGAAAATCGATATTGATTCCCCATCCAAATCTATTTGGTTTGCATCGTGTTTCATCGTGTCTTTGTGAGGAAAGGAAGAGCAAAACCATACACTGCGTCTCAGTCCGTCGCAACGAGGAAGCCATCTTGGTCGTCCGTCATTTCCCCTCAAACTGCCGTCTGTCGCTGCGCCTTAAGCCGTGGTCCATTGCTGTGCCTTAGTCCATCATCACTGAGCATAATGCAAAGAGAGAAGGAGAGAGGCTCCATAGCACAAATATAATATTAAGGTAACGTTAGATAACGGTACATAACATAATATAATGCAATGGAACAATATGAAATGGAATATAACATAATTGTGTAGTGGTTGGTGATCTTGGAACAGAACAGGACCATATGTTTTATTTTGTATTTAGTGCAGATTTAAATATAAAAAATATTTTTTTTATAAAACCTATAAAATTTCACTTTACTACTTGATAAAAAATATAAAATTAAATGAAAAAGAAAATAGTATATTTTTAAATTTTTTTAAAAAATTATTAGGATAATCAAATAATAATTTTAAAATTTATTAATTTCTATATTAATATTTCATGAAAAAATTAAATTATTAAATATAAACTTCTCACAATAAATACAATTATTAAATATATTTTTTAAAAAATTATTAAATATAAATTATGTTGAATATATTTTTGTTATGTAATTTTTTAAAAAAATTAATTTAAAAACATTTTTGGGTCGGAAAAAAAATAATATAGGGTTTAAGAAATTTAAACATATATTATTTTGTTAATAAAAAATTACTCAATAAAAATAATGATAATTCTTCGGTGTATATTCTGTTCTATTCTCTTTCGTTCCACCCTTTTCAATGGAACCAAATTGTCATGTTCATTTGCCTCAATGTCCTGTTCTAATCCTTTTGACTAATGTACCAAATATGAAACGGTACACAATGTCTTATTTGTTATGTCTGCCAAACGTTATCTTTATTTTTTATATATAATATAAATATTGTAGGAGATTCAGAATATTATAGTAAAAATTGTATTGTATTTTCTGTTTTTTGCATTAACCCACAAACAACATACAATACAATAAGTTATATAGTAATGTGTTAAATTGTGATATGTTATACCACTTGTATTTTCTTTAGACGCACATCAAACTCACCCTAAGACTATTAATTCTGTTGACTTTTCAGCTGACTTAGCTTGTTTTTCTTGAGTTTGAGGTTTATCAAATGAACCCAAAAAGAATATATAATTGATAACTTAAACTTCAAAATAACTATTGATATTTTCTCCGTTTCTTTTTATTTATTTAGAGAGAGAAAATATTTTGTTTTTATTTATGTGTCCACTTACATTTTTAATGTAGCAGTTTTCTAATTTTAATCTTATGTTTAATTAGATGTTAATTAATATTTTATTATCCAACCAATCAAACAATAGGGAATAAGGGGTATTATAGAGAGTTCAAATTTTATTGTGAGAATAATCATAATAATTATTACACTCCTTAATATGTGTGATTTTCTTTCTCTCGACAATTAAATAGGAATAGATGGAGTAAAATAACGGATGCGCTATCTTCATTTTTTGTAAGGCTTTTGTAAGGGTTGACAAAAAAAAGGCTTTTGTAAGGGATTAAATATCAAATTAAATACCAAAAAATTAATCTTTCTATAACTTTTTATGTTATAATTTTTTAAATATTAATTT
This sequence comes from Cyamopsis tetragonoloba, assembly GCA_037177725.1. NCBI lineage: Eukaryota > Viridiplantae > Streptophyta > Magnoliopsida > Fabales > Fabaceae > Cyamopsis > Cyamopsis tetragonoloba. The sequence continues at coordinate 38,728,092 of CM074120.1, read as the reverse complement.
TTTTTTATGGAATATAACTTTTCTTTAAGATATAATATATTACTAAAATTATATATATATGAAAATCAGTACCTTGATTAGTTTAATGACTTGTCCAATTTTACAAACATTATCAAACACTATCTAAAGGAAGGGAAAATAATGAGTACCAAAACGGAAAAAAAAAAAAAAGAGAAGATAAAAAAACTAAACCCAAAATTTGTCACCAATCATTGTTAAGGACATTCATTTTCAACTGCTGCACATTTGAATTATAGTATGTTTTCTTTGTTTTTTATTTTTTATTATATAGTATTATACAGTCCAGGCAAATACTTAGATTTAAACTCATCAATAAAAGTTATAAAAATAACTATATCCATTAATAACAATAATGTTAACGTAATAAGAAAGACGCATTACGTCCCAGTCATGTAGTTCAGTTGGTGAGCGTATGGGGACATACGTGTATGAGTACGGAGTTCGAATCCCGATTGTACTACTTTCATATGAATCAAAAAAAAAGAAAAGACGCATTACATTATAATGAAAACATCATAGTTTCAACCCTTAAAAGATGATTGTCATTAAAAGTTTAATATATTCTCACCGTGAAACTTTCGTGACAATATTTTGACTTGTTAATTACTCCATAATTCAAATCACTACGTATCTTTATGACATTACTTTTAAGTACACTTGATGTGATCTAATCTACCGACAAGATCACGATTATAAAAGAAGATTCTTAGCTGGAAGAAGGTGTGAGTGATAATTTTTTGTGTTCTTAAAAAATTGACGTTGTACTAGATCAATAGAGAAAATATGTGTATGTAAAGACTTCAATGTTTAAGTTAGTGACTCTATTAAAATTTTTGTGTTATTGTAATATTACCTACCTTACATGCTTTACATATGTGATATTTATATTAGAGTCTCTAAGATTTAGGGCATACTGGCTACAAGCTTAATAGTTCTGAACTCTAGGCCCAATTCTAAGAAGGCCCAGTTTCGTTAGATGTCATCATGCAAAGTTGTCTTAATTATTGTCAAAATGATATAATTCACCGAGATTATATATATGATTAACATGATACATGGACCGGTATGTCGGTCCACGAACCCTTTTTTTTACAAATCATACACTTATTAAAACGAAGAAAAATATCACTATATTGAATACGTAACACATCACTCAGAGAAGACTTAGAAACTTTGAAAGAGGTTGTGAGTGGTGGTAGACCTATGTTATGTTGAAGGGTGTAGTTCTACTTCCTTAATTTGAAAATTTATGTATAACCTTTTCTACTTCCTTATTTTTGGACTTGAATTTTTATATTTGATTTGTTAATTTTTAAATTTTAAGTGCACTACATTCCTAAATATATAATAGAATAAAATTCATCTTAAACTCTAAGTGGTTGAACCATTTGATTTCTTCAAGTGCTTTGGCAGTGTATATATCACAGTTTATTTCCTGAACAAAAATAAATATTTCTAATCATAGAGAGGGATTTTAAATCGAAAAATTGATGTTAACTTCCTACCTGTAAAACAATTTTACAACACTTGAATTTTTTCTGTCCAACAATACTTGCACATTTGACCTACGAGTACAACTTATTACAATATTTTTTCTCTTAAGTTCACTTTTGCTAATTGAATTTTGAGGTCTAACATCAAGTAAAAGACTGTTTAATATTAAATGAAAATTGAACTCGCCCAAAGTGCACAATTTTCAAATTATAGGGACTCAAAGTGCAATTATTTTCTATATTTTTGTCAATGTTATAAAGGCCCGGTTCTGTTTTTGAGCATAACAATAAAGGCCTGGTTGATTGAGATAATTAGACCTTTGGAATCAACTTTTTTTTGGGCCTCTACAATCTACTTTTTTCGGTTGCTTGGGCTTTTATGTTTTGGTCATAGGCTTTTACATTTGTTTTTGATACATAGGAAAAAAAGACACTGGGATTGACACAATTCCAATTGAGAACGAAACTAACCTATTTCGGACATCAACATTTAAAATGGTATTTTAGCATTGTGTTGTTTGTAAAATAGTGAAAACGAAAAAAGAAATCACCCTTATTTTATGGACGACGCCATCTGAAATAGAGTAATCTCATTCTTAATTTGAATGGTGTTAATCCTAACACCTCAAATACGAGGCTTTTACATTTAAACGAGTAAAATACAAGAAAGAAAGAAAATAAATAAATCTTGATATCGCAAGGCAGTGAAACTGAAAAAAAAAATTATGCTTCCTATAAAAAAAATTTAATTTTTTAAAAAATCATAAAATAATATATGCAAAAAAAAGTATTTATTTTATTTTATTTAAATTTTTTTTATCAATTGTATCTAATTAAATATTTAGTGTCTTGTTCATTCTAACCGGGACCAAATGTAGAACAAGACTAATCCAATCAATTAATTTGTAACTGTTGGGGAAAAAGTTTTAGAAAATAATTCCAATCGGTAATAGAGTGAACCGATTGAAAAAATCTATCATTTATTTTTAACTCCAAAGTGCCCCAACGCAAGATGGTAAAAGGATTTCGCCAAATGGTTATGAAAGAATACCCTATTAGAAAAGCATTATTTTCATTTTAAATTGTGATTTTTTCAATTAGTTAAACATTCAACTAATATGCCAATTTTTGACATCAATAACACCCTATTAATAATGCCAATTAAAAAATGTTATTATTAATAGCATTGAAAGAAAATATAACACTTAAAAAAAATAAGTGTTAATATTTGATGTCCAATGATAACACTTTTACAAATAAGTGTTAATAAAAGCTACAACTTTAATATTTAAATAAGTGTTTTTAAACATTTTACCTAACAAAAAATAACACTTATTTTATCAAGTGTTATTTAAGATTAACATATTAATAACACTCAAATATACAAGTGCTATTAACAAAAGAACCATAAATGACATCCATTTTAATAAGTGTTATTAAACTATTTGTCGCAAAATAAAATAAAGGCTTGAATAAATTTTAGTCCAATTAAAATTGACACTTTTTAATTTTTAATTTTAGTCCATACATTATATTCTTTTTATTTTGGACCAACTAAATTTAAAAGTTTTATTTAATTTTGGTTCGAACGTTATTATTTTTCACCATATTTTTTCAGGAGGCTAAAATAAAATAAAAATTACAATTATAGGAACTAAATACTGAAGTAAAAGCAAAAATATAATTACTGTAGGGACTAAAAATTATAGTTGTTATGAAACAAAATTTATAGTCTTTTTATGCATAAAAAATTATTAATTTTTTTAAAAATTTAAATTTTGTGTATAAACTTAAAGACACATAATATTTTTACTAGTTAAAAATAAATATATTAAAATTAAAATGCAATACTATATTATTGAATTAGATATATGAAACCGTTAAAATAATGCAATGCTAAATTGTTAAAGGTAATATATAATTTTTCATTTAAAATTATTAAATACAATTTATAGTTAAAAATAGTGTCAAATACCGATATATATACAATATACATAGAGTAAGTCTATGACAAAAGAATATTGATCTAGCTAGTAGTGAATTGTACATTGTTTAAATGGATGCAAGCTTGTGTTTAGTGCTCCATGTTCGAATCCTATAGTAGGTGGTTTGTGTTTTCTTTTCAAATAAAAAAATTACTTAATATTTTTCGATCGGTTGTTTATATAACTGTTTGTAAAAAAAAATATTTTTTCAATTGATTTTATAACCGATTTGAAAAATTTTATTTTTAACATCCTCGTAATCTAAAGGGGTTCAATAACTCATTGAAAATGTTAAAAATAACCGATTGAAAAAGACTTTTTTGCACTAGCGATAGAAGGAGTGCATTAACAAATTATAACTAGATTTTTTTAAAAAATACACTAAAAAAGTATAGCTTGCTAACGCACTCATTCATGTGGATGTACGATTGTACGTTAACAAACTCCATATATATATATATATAAATATAAAAGGAGTTTGCTAATGTACACCCACTTATTTTAAGTGTATTTTATAGGGGTTTGCTAACGTACACCCACCTATTTTATATTTTATAGAAGGAGTGCATTAGCAAGTGGGTGTAGCTTGCTAATGCACTCTTTCTATAAAACAAGTGGGTGTAGGTTAACAAACCCCTGTAGGGCTGGCTAACGTATACCCACTTGTTTTATAGAAGGAGTGCTAACGTATACCCACTTGTTTTATAGAAGGAGTGCGTTAACAAGCTACACTTTAGGTGTGTATTTTAAAATTTTAAGTTATATATATATTACAATTTAAAATAAAGAGCGATGAATATATCTTAAGCTACAATGATGAATGAATTATTACGAAAATTAAATCATGAATTCAGTGAGCAATCAATAAACTTTTTAACCCTAGGTGAGTTGTATATGTTCAAACATATAAAATATCTGCATACATATTCTATTTGACATATATTTACATTATTTTTTAAATTACATAAAAAAAATTATGAGCGGATGAGCTCATTACATCTTTTGTAATACAAATAATTAAGAGGCATAACTTGCTACCAATGCCACACAAGTTATTATTGTTTATTTGCATTAATATTCTATTCTAAAACTTTAAAAAATTATATATGTTTTGATTAATGATAACTTTTGGTTAAAGTATTTGTAGTTTATAAAAATAACTTATAGATTCTAATGAGTTATTTTTAACTTATTTTCATAAAAGTTTTTTAAAATTTATTTTCATAAGCTTTCTAAAAAAACCTTTGAGAATAAGTTATATTTAATTTCTTCAAATAAGTTTCTATAATATTATTTATAAATAAGTTATTTTTTTAATAAACACTTATTGTATAAATATTTAAGTTTTCTTTTATCAACCAACACAAATCAATATATTTATATAAATATAACAAAGTTCCAGAGAATACAAATAGATTACAAAATTACATAACAGAGAAGCACAAGTTGTGCCATACATTCTAAAGGAACAAAACAAAACACCCAAAATATGATGTCTGCGAATTGTGAGAGCAGAACAAAAACAAAACACCATAAATATTTAATTAAGTTATATTTATAAATGCACTATAATGACTCTCAAAAAAATTTTGGTCAAGATCTTCAAATAGCAGTGATGTGGATCCAATAATAATGGAAATTGACTCCAGTGGAGTTGGAACTTGGAAGTTGGAATAGAAGAAGTGACTTTAAAATAATTTGAAGGGTCATTTAATTTGTTAGAGGCAGAGAGGCCAAAGAAGCAAATTAAGACTCACAGTGCATGGCCTTGTTAGCTTGGAAACAGCAATATAATGTGCATGTGGATATATAATATTCTATACAAAGATAATAATATATAATTATATATGATATAATCCCACGTCTAACTTCCATTATATTTTTTTTTATGCTAGTGCATTATGTGTGCACAAATTATATAATAATTGAAAATTATTATTTTTTTAATGAAAAATAAACTTGTTTGATCACAAGTGAAAATATTTAAAACTTTTCTAAAATAATCTTTTTCTTTAATTTTTAATTTATGTATCTTTTCCTGACTAGCCACATCGCATAGGACTCAAAGTAACATGGAGCTTATTTTATAGGCACCTATCCCCTCCGAACCCATGAGGTATTTTTTGAAGATAAATTAAAAATGTCGAGTCCCCTGTATTAATTAAAGCGGACAATATCTCAGTTATGGTTAGTCAGATAGGATCATAGACTCATGCCATCCACACACACGCACAGGCATCCAAACCACACTTATATAACGTGTTCATCAACACTAACTTGTAACTTATTTAAAAGTATATAATTTAATAAGTTTGGATCCGTTTAATTTAGATTTGAGTAGAATAAAAAGTAAAAAATATATAAATTGAGACAAAAATTAATGATTGAGATTATTGATTCACAAAAATTGAGACAATCCAATGAAAGTAAATATTTTTAGGGTTTGGTTTGACTAAATCAAAATATTAAACAAAAAAGACCATTTATTGTCTAGTATAGGTGTTTAGTAAGTAGTAACTACAAGCTTATAACTTTCATAAGCTATATAAATGGGAGCTTATCAGAAGTTATTTTAAGTAACTTATAACTTATTTATTATACATGTAATTATTGCATATATTTTTGACTCATTTAACAAATTATAACACTACAAACAAATATCTTTTTGGGTCAGGCTTCCGTTAGAATAGACACCATTAGTATAGAGTTGGTCTAAAAGAAATAATCCGTTAGTATAGATATATAGTTTTTGTACTAATAGATAAATATGCAATTACTAACAAATAAATTCGTTATTATAGATATTTGATATATACTGACGATTTGCATATCGTTAGTGAAAACATTTTTATGGCTATACTAACAAAAAATATCATTATGAGAAGTTTATACTAATGGTGACTATTCTAACATAAGCCACAAAAAAACTATTAATAAATAACAATTTATTTATAGTGTAAACTAATTTATAAGTTAATTTTACTAAACAATCGTACATAGCTATTAGTCATAACGATATAAACGGTAAGTCATAAACAATAAGCTAATATTATCAAGGCCAAATGCATCTTTTAATCTTGTATCTCTTATGTGCATTTCATTTCGGTCCTACATTTTTTTGGGTTATATTTTGTTCATGTATCTCTTATAAACATTTCATTTTAGTTTACTGCATCAACTCCGTCACCCCGCTAACAGAATTGACCAAGAACAAAGTCAAATTATGCCATGTATGCCAATAAAAAAAATAAAAATTATGTCATGTATCTTCAAACCTAAAAAAACTATAACATACATATAAGAGATACAATACCAGAAGATACAATATGAAGTAAGAGTATCTTCTTTGGTTAGTAGTCACCCAATATCCGGACTCATGTTAGAAAAATATCTAATATAATTGAAAATAAGAAGAAAAAAAACGTTTGTTAGAAAAGGAAATTAATTTAATTATGTATGTAAAATAGGTTGTTATGAAGGCAAGAATATTTATATATTACAATAATATTAAATGTAGAAGGGAATATAAAATGGCAACAGCAGCAGCAAATGATAGAGTGGCAACGTCATCAGCGTTCACTTTCAGGTACACCCAATGCGCCAACTTGCTCCGCAACTTGCAAATATAACTTATAAATTAAATTACTACTATAATATTATCATAAACAATTCAAATATTCAAAAAATCAAATAAAATGAATTGTCCCTTTACCGCCAATAAACTTATTTATTCAATTATTCCGTTACTAATTAAATCATTCTTTTCTATATAGTGATTATATTTATCAAAATTATGATTTTGTGATTATGTTGAGATTATAGTTACATTGTGTTAAGTATTTTTAAAGACATTTAAATGTGACTATTGTGAATCACAATCACGATCAGATATAATCTCAGTAGATTACGTTACGATGCAATTTAAAATTCAGATTAGAAGTGATGAATAATTGGATATGGGAAAGGATTGGAAGGTTATCAAGGTTTATATGTGTCTCTATTCTATGTTCTCCTAACCAATTATTTTTATCACATATCCCCATAACTTCAACAAAAGAATCAAATTAACATCAGAACAAGGAACCAATAAAGAATATGTTCCTAAGAAAATATATATTTAGATATTTGAAAATATGTATTTTATTCTATAAATAAATATAAATTATGACATCATTTTAAATTATTGTTATTTTTAAATATTTATAATGCCAAAAATTATAAACCTAAATAATTAGTATTCTCCGACCGATGATTGACGATTAATCTCTTCAAGGCAAAGAGATCACCAAAATAAGTTTTTACTTTTACAAACAAAGTCTTTTTATATACGCAGCTAAAATTCGAACTCATCATGTGAGTATTTTCAAAAAAATTCAACTATTTACTAACTAAGCCAATCGCCAGACTTTCACGCTAAAAAAACACAACGGGGATTGATAGTGTGAGAGCGCGCGTGGGGTGTTTGGAATTTGGGGTGTTTGGAAAAATTCAAAATTGAAAAGGAGCGTTGGTGAAATCCGCGTCACACTTTCGCTTTAATTTCATTTTCGTCCTTGGAATAATTTTGCTTGCCACCACATCCATTTTTCATATATTCCTTAACTTTCTCCACGTGCCAACCCATCACCCTATTTCAGTTTCATCAAACTTTGTACTAAACATTGGTTTTGGGTTAAGCCATGGGTATGCACCTACTTTAATATTCAGATCAGAGAGAGTTTATTGTTCATTCTAATTCTAATTTTATTTCACTCAAGCTAAGTAAATTTGTCACATAAAAAATACATATATTTTGATCTTGACAAAATAATTGCTTGTCTTATGAATTAATTCTATTTTATTGTATAGTTCAAAAGTTATCTTGAGAAAAGAGTTAAAATAGGAGTAAATAGTATAAGATAAGAATTTTTTTTTTATGTTTTACTTCACTCATGATATTTATTTTCATTTTAAATTTTGTCTTCTAAAATTTAGATAATTTTAAATTTAAGAGATGAAAATTTTGATTGGGTGAAAATTTAATGAGAGAACTAAAAAAAATCATGATTTTTTTATAAAAATATTAGAGGAAAAAACCTTAGAGAGAGAATAAATTTTGGAGATACAAAAGAGAAAAAAATAGAATTTAAGAATTTAAGAAATACATTGAAAACTTTTAAAAAACACAAAAAAGAAAGTTATTCTATAAAAAAAGATTGATTTAGCGACCGAATTAGTAATGCTGTCGGTCGCTAAACATTGGGTCGCAAGTCATTTCGAACGCTAAAATATTTAGTGGCCAAGAAAGCAAGTTTAGTGACAAATTTCATTAGTCATTAAACAGACTTTTTTGTAGTGTTACGATAAAAAAAAATTAGAGTGCGAGATTTTAGAGATAATTCAAAAAATAACATGGCTTGATATAATTTTGGGTAACATATTAATTATTATTTATTTTATTAACAAAAATAATATTTATTCAAAGAACCAAAAGCTCTGAAACTCGTTGAGACTGATAAATAAATTTGAGTCTCTTTCATGGAAAAGAGGAATTGGCAGTGGAAACGTTCATGAAAGTAAGAGACAAGGAAGCAGCAGGTAACAAATTGGGGACATCTTCTTTTCTATGAAGATTGCAATCTATAATGTTAAAAGTTTGGGGATGGATGTTAAAATAAGAAGGATAAGGTCTTTGGTGTTCTCTGAGAAAATAGATTTTTTGGCTATTCAAGAAACGAAATTGGAAGTGGTTGAAGCTTAGTTATGTGAATCTATCTGGGGTAATGCAGATGTAGGATGGATCTTCTACTCTGTGGAAGGGACATATAGAGGTCTAATCTCGTTGTGGGATTCTTCCCAAGGATCTCTTGTGAATAAAATTGTTGGTAAAAGTTTTTGTGTTGTAGTTGTAGATTGGGGTCCTCTAGATATTCGTTGTTGTCTGGTTAATGTGTACTTTCCGGGTAATCTATCGGCCAAGAGGGTTCTATGGGAGGAGTTATGATGTTTAAAAAAAATACTATCTTGTCTCCACGTTGGTGTTTCATGGGAGACTTTAATTGTATAGTGGGCTCTTGAGAAAGGAAAGGGGTTGAGATCAGTGGTGAAAGGGAGGAATGGAAGGAGTTCAAGCTGCTTATTGAAGATCTTGACTGCCGGATCCTCAACTGTGTGGGAGGAAATTTACTTGGATGAAGTGAGATGGATAGGCAATGAGTCATCTGGACAGAATCCTTATCTTAGCTAATTGGCCTCCCAGTTGGAATCTTATTTCACAATGGGTCCTAGACTACGATATTTCTGATCACTGCCCCTTTATCCTTCAAAAAGGTGAGGTAGACCGTGGACCTTCTCCTTTTAGAATGAATAATTGTTGGTTATCTGAATAATGTTTTAAGAAGCTTGTGGAGAAGTTTTGGGCGTCTACTCAGGTTCAATGTTGGAAAGTTTATGTGCTAAAAGAAAAATTAAAGAGGCTGAAGGGGGAAATTAAATCATGGAATGAAAACCTTTTTGGGAATCTTGACAAATCTATTAATACTCTAAAAGAAGAGATTTATGGTATTGATGTAGTGACTGAGGAGAGGGATCTAATAGAAGCTGAGGTTGAGGCTAGGAGAACCAAGATGATGTCTTTATGGACAAAACTGAAGTAGAAAGAAGGGATGTTAAAACAAGTCAAGGGTGCAATGGGTGAAGGAAGGAGACGTGAAATCAAGATTCTTCTGTGCTTGTATTGCAGGACGGCGTAAAAGAAACTATATTGTGGCGGTTTTTGGTAACGAATCATGGGTGGTAGGAGGAAAGGAGATTGAGAAGTCTTTTTCTAACCATTTTTCTTCTATGTTTAGAAATACTAACTCACATTGCTTTGACTTAGACGGAGTAAACTTTGCTTTGTTGAATCCCTTAGACAATGCTTTGCTAGAAGCTCCTTTTATAGAGGAAGAAGTTAAAGATTTTGTGTTTCTATCGGGAAGCAATAAATCTCAGGGGCCGGATGGGTTCAACTTCAACTTCTTTAAAAGATTATGGGCAATTCTAAAGGAGGATTTAATTGGCATGGATACTAAATTCCACTCCAACGCGAAATTACCAAAAGGTCTCTCTTCCTGCTACATAGCGCTCATCCCAAAGGTGTTGTGCCCTCAAAAGGTTACACATTTGAGCCCTATCTCTCTTCTAGGAAGTCCGTATAAAATTTTGTACAAACTTTTAATGCATCGGCATAGGAAAGTTCTATCACTGATTATCTCCCGTTGTCGATCTGCTTTCTTATCGTGAAGAAATATTTTGGGTAGTGTTGTTATTCTATCTGAAGTGGTAGATTCCGCAAAAAGATGGGCAAGCCTTATTTTATTCTAAAGATCGATTTTGAACGGGCCTATGACTCGGTTTCATGGAATTTCCTGGAGTACATAATTAGGAGACGTGGTTTTCATGAGATCTTTCTATCTGGGATCAAAGCCTACGTCTTTACTGGTGATCTTTCTGTCCTTATTAATGGTAGTCCCACAAAGGAGATTAAAATACACCGTGGATTAAAGCAAGGAGATCCGCTAGCTTGTTTTCTTTATTTGGTAGTAGTCGAAGGCTGGCGGTCCTTGTGAAACAAGCGGTGGAATTGAGTAAATTCATAGGGTTTTTGGTTGGAAACAGTAGAGTAGAGGTGTCTATTTTATAATACATGGATGATACCATTATTATTAGAGAAGCTTCCTTAGAAAACCTATCGGTTATCAAGTCTATTTTAAGGTATTTTGAACTCGTCTTAGGTTTGAAAATCAATTTTAAAAAGAGTAACATTTTTTTGTGTAAATATAGATGATCACTTCTTGAATTTTGCTACAATTTTTCTACACTGCAATATTGGTTCCTTCCCCATCTCTTACCTTGGTATGCCAATCGGGGGAAATCCTAAGAGGAAAAGCTTTTGGGAGCATGTTATTAGGAAAATTAAAAAGAAATTATCCTCTTGAAAGAATAGGTGACTATCTTTGGGAGGAAGGGTAACTTTCCTTAATTATGTTCTCAACATCCTCCCTATCTATTGTTTTTCCATGTTTAGAGCTCCAAAAGGTGTGATAAAGTATTCAGCAACTTCAATCCAAATTTCTATGGGGAGGTAATCTTGAAAGTAAAAAAATTGCTTGGGTGTGTTGGAAAGTTGTCTGTAAGGCAAAATCTCAAGGTCGCTTAGGAGTCAAAGATCTAGAATGGTTCAATCTAGCATTGCTTTCTAAATAGGGGTGGAGATACCTTAATGAAAATAATAGTTTATAAGCTAAATTAATCAAGGCAAGAATAGGGGGCTCTACTTCCGCAATGTTAGATCTTTCAACTTTGTAGTCTAAAGGTTCTAAGTAGTGGAAGGAAATCTGTACTATTTGTAATTTTGACAACTCTGGATGGTTCTTTAAAGGAATATGCATTAAGGTTGTAAGTGGTGATTCAACGTGTGGAAGGAAATCTGTACTGTTTGTCTTTTTGACAACTCTGGATGGTTCTTTAAAGGAATACGCATTAAGGTTGTAAGTGGTGATTCAACGTGCTTTTGGAAAGATCATTGGCTTACCTTATCAAAAAAAAAAAGATCATTGGCTTGGTAATCAACCTTTGTGTCATTTTTTCCCGCGATTATATCTTTTTATCTGTTAATAAGTATTGCCCCATTAAGAGTTTCTTTGCTTATTCTGGTTCTGCCTAGACTTGGTTTTTTAACTGGCGCCAAAACCTTTTGGCTTGGGAAGAGGAATCTCTTGGGGAACTGCAAGGCATTCTTCAATCTATCTCATTAGACCCGTCGACAGTGGACAAATGGTTATGGTCCCTCTGAGGCGTTGATGGATTTTTGGTTAAATCAACGTATTCTTAAGGGCTTTCTCTTCATGTTCCTCCCTCATTGCTGATGAATAATTCTATATGAGTGGCAAAGTATCTCTGGTCCTCTAGTTCCCCTTCGAAATTCTTGTTTTTTCGTGGTTGTTGTTTCGAGATAGGATTCCCTCCAAAGCTAACTTGTATAGAAGTAGAGTTATGGGAGAAGGGCCTCTCTCACTCTGTTGTTTTTGTGGTGAATTTGTGGAAGACTCTTTCTACTTATTTATGGGCTGTGTTTTCTCGGTGTCAATTTGGAGAAAGGTCCTCCATTTGCTTGGTGTGCAATCTATAATGTCCCCTTATGTCGTTGGCTGGTTCATCTAGTTCAGGGGCTTGTATGCTGGTAAGAAGGCAAAACGTATGGGTATGATAATTTGGTTCGTGGTTATTTGGATGGTTTAGCTTGGTAGAAACGAAATCATTATTAAAGTTCAGGAAGTTGATTTATGTTATTGATCTATCGCGCGAGTGCCACGACAGATCACGACCTCCTAATTTGTGTCCGGCACGGTGGAAAAGTCTCTGGTTGACCTCTTTAGAGAGGGGCTGGAGTACTTGCAAGGACTCCAATGCTTAAGTCAGAGAGAGAGTTGACTAGCTTCTGATCCTCTAAGAGTAATAGACAAAAAGTACGTAACCCAGAAGTGAGCGAGTAAACCTGATATTTATAAGGTAGATCATACCACAAAAGTCAAACCTAACCCTGTCACGCTTCCGAATATTAAGGTGAATTAGTTAATCCAACAATCGTTATCTTAAGGCGCTATCAGGAGCTCGACACATGTCGTGAATTTCCGACATGCCCATCAATCCCGTTATAGCGCCTTCCTCTGGTTGCGTGACCTACACGTACTCAGCCCACGAGTTAGGTCCACAACAGTTATGCATTGGATCTTGTGAAATCCCGATCCTGGTTCTAGTTTCATTCTATTGAAGGGTCCTCCTATTCTTTTACTAATTGGTGTCTTGCCCCTCTTCCTTGCATTTATGGCTAGTCTTTTTTTTTGGAGGCTTCTCTATTCAATCATGCTACCTTGTCTCTGATGGCCCTCTATTCAACGTTAATACTTCCCCCCCCCCCCCTATGTTTTGATATAGTTTCTTGGGTTCCATGAATACTTCTTGTACTTATCCTTATACCAATTTCTTGTTTTGTTATTAACATATATATTGCTCTGGCTTACTTAAAAAAAAAATTCATAGAACCAAAAGAGTTTGGCTTAACTTTTTTTTGTGTATTATACTAACTTATAATTAATATAATATTTATTATAATTTAATTTAATTGAAATATAGATATAATAGTACAATATTATCAGGTGTGCTATCTAGTATACACCAAACGTTAGATAATATAAGAGCTTATCTGGTTTGACTTTATCATATTCTCCTCTTATTCAATTCTCTTGTGCATTCTTATCATATCATGTCCATCAATAAGACCCTTAGATAACTTATAACCACTAAGTTGGCATCCTAATAAATTTGACACAACTCGGCTATGGTATAAGGACTTGATGATGTAAATGCCTTGCGATAAGTTTGTGCGACCGTTTAGGATGCTATTGGAAAAGCTTATGTGCAATTTATAAAAATAGCTTATAGGTCCTAATAAGTTATTTTCAACTTATATTCACAAGTTTCATAGAATAACTTATCATGATAAACTATTTTTAACTTTTTCAAATAAGTTCAATAATTTTATTAATAAATAATATTTTTTCTAATAAAAATTTATTATATAAATACTTAATTAATTCATGTTTCCATACACAATATAATGGAGAGAGCATAGAGTCATCAAAACATAATTGAGGCCAAAGTCAATAGCAATGATATTTTTACACTCAATTTTTGGGTGTAGCTAGAGATGTGTAAAAAGACAAAGATAAAAAAGAGAAATATTAAAATGAAAAAGACGTGAATCGTTATGTGATAGAAAAGAAAAATAGAGATAAAAAGAAAGAAGGGTATAACTGGGATAAAAAGAAAAGGAGAATAGAAACAGGGTTAATTATAATTTGTCCTCATTCACTACTTTACCTCATAATCTCATATGCAGTTTATTATTAAAAATTTTAAAGTGTGTGGTTTGTACAGTTTGCTCACCTATACTTTTCAAAGGTATAATTTACTTCAAATTTTTAGATATAGTCACGATTAATTAAAATCATGACTAATTTAAAAAAATTATAACTAATTTGAATAAAAACTGTCCTGAAATATGAATTTTGTAATAAATTGCATATTGAAAAGCAACTTTTGTAATAAGCCACGCATGAGATAGAGTAATAAACTACGACAAATGATAATTAATTCATTATATAATATAATATAATAATTATGAGTAATGATATGCATATATCACATTTTGAAGTATATATATCAATGATCATAAAGAAGAGATATATGATAGAAAGAAAAGTAAAGAAACGAAAAGAAAGAGGGAAAATAAAATGTGATAAATAATTAATAATTAATGTGATGTAAAAGGAAGATAAAAATAGGAAAAGAATATGGTATAAAAGTGATGAAAGAAAAAGTGAAGGTAGAAAAATACTCCTTTTGAAATGAAAGATAAGAAAAAAAAACAATTCTGTGAATGATAGTTCAAATTTTTAATTACAATTATTCTATTTAATATTATTTTTTTTAATGTTATAAAACATCTTTTACTTAAGAGGTAAGTCTTAACAAGTAAAAATGATCTTTTAAATAATATAAAAAAATTAAATATAATTAACTGATTTTTTTTTGGAGAGGTAAGTTTTTTTTTTTTTTTTTTTTAAATTTCGGAGGAAGTAATTAGTATTTTATAATTATTGCGTTGTAGTATGTGTGGAACCGGAATAGCTCATTGCATACGTTGTGAAGGTTCCGTGGGGTCCATGGCAAATGCGGCGAGACGCAGCAAGCATCGTAGAAAGAAAGAAAAAACTATTTGTTGCACTTGCTTTAGGCATGGCAATCTTCATTCGAATTTCAGAATTTCGCGGGAATTGTCCTATTTGGGGTTTTGTGGTTGGAGAAATTTTTCCCGTAAAAACGGGGACAAAAGTTTCCCCGCATCAAATTTAGAGATGGGGACAGAGACCATGCTCCCCGTCCCGTGAGGTTCCCACATCTCCGAATATATATATAAAATTACATAAATACTCTCATTTAATATAATTAATATAATAAATATACATATAATTAAAAGGGTTAATATAGTCATTTACATAAAAAATAATATGATTAACTTTTATTTATTATTATCCTTTCTGTTCTTGTCCTTACTTACATCAATTGTTGTGCTATTTATTTGTTTATTCCTGCATGTCGTTCTTGCTCATTATTGTTATA
This sequence comes from Cyamopsis tetragonoloba, assembly GCA_037177725.1. Classification (NCBI taxonomy): domain Eukaryota; kingdom Viridiplantae; phylum Streptophyta; class Magnoliopsida; order Fabales; family Fabaceae; genus Cyamopsis; species Cyamopsis tetragonoloba. The sequence goes on along the minus strand of CM074120.1, from coordinate 38,712,389 downwards.
CAAGCATTCATGCTCTTGCGTCAATTGTTATGACTCTTACATTAGTTCTTTATTTTATTACTTATGTTTCGGGTTTTCATATTTTTTAGATTTTTTTTATTATCTGTGGAGATCCCCGCGGTCCCCGTGGGGAGGTGGGGAATGGGTATTGGGGAGAAAACATCCCCGTCGTGAGAAATAGAGATGGGGACGGGAAGGAAACTCAGGAGCGGAGACGGGGAGCGGGGGAATACTTCCCGCCCCGCCCCATTCCCATGCATAACTTGCTTTCTTTCACCTCAAATGCCTTTTTTTAAAAAATAAATAAATAAATACCTCAAATGGCTTTTGTTTATAACTTTCTTATTATCTCCACATTCTTATTGGATCCCCCGGGATGTCACCAAATATTGTAATTTCTTTGGCTTTGTGCTGATAACGTGGCTCCCACTCAGCTAGCTTCTCCCCCGTTTTGGATTAGAATTCTTTTTTTCTTCTCGGATATTAGAGTCATCAAAAAGAGTGAGTTATTTTGACTCGATCGAGTTGGTTCATAGCATGTTAACTCAGAAGTGAATTAGTTTGATTTGACTCGTTTTATTTTCGAGTTAAGAAATATATAATTTGACTCGAATAGTACGAGCTAACTCGCATTAATTTTAAAATAAATAAATAAAAATTAAAAATTATTATATTTTCACTTTTATAAAATTTTCACTTTTATAAAATTATAATTCATTAAAAAAATAGATCATTCATGAGTCACCATCCATTATAATAACAATTTCATGTTTCTATGATCCATTTTCAAAAAGTTCACAAACTAACAACATCAAGAATTCAACAAAACAACTTATTAAAAAAAAAAAGAATTCAACAAAACATAACATCATGAGTAACTCAATACAAAATATAAGACATAACACCATCAGTAAATTTTTTTTATTGGGTTTAGGTATTTAAAACAAACAAAAACAAAATTGGCAAGTCAAACTCGACCCAACTGGACTCAACTTGCAATTCTTACAAGCCAAACTAGTCGAGCAAATTTTGAATCAAATTTTTTCGAACCAGAATTTTTGCAACTCAACCCACATAAGAGTCAAGTTGACTCGCAAGTTGTGGCTTGTTTTGACGGCTCTATGACTAAAGTTTGGAAATAATGACTAATCCCCCTCGAAGCTAAGCTTGAACAAAACGATTGTTGGGTTGCCACAAAATATCGATTCTCACTAGCAGGGGATCAAACCCATACAATATGATTAAAGGATGAGATGAACTACTATTACGCTACACCTCATAATTTCTGGATTAAGATGTAGGAAGACAAGCCAATATATATATATATATATATATATATATATATATATGGGTTTGCTAACGTACACCCACTTGCTTTTTAGAAGGTGTGCGTTATCAAGTTATAACTTAAAATTTTAAAATACACCCACAAGGTGTAGCTTGCTAACGCACTCCTTCTATAAAACAAGTGGGTGTACGTTAGCGAGCCCTATAAGGGTTTGCTAACATACACCCACTTGTTTTATAAAAGGAGTACATTAACAACTTATAACTAGATTTTTTAAAATACACCCAAAAGGTGTAGCTTACTAACGCACTCCTTCTATAAAATAGGTGGGTGTACGTTAGCAAACCCTATATATATATATATATAGACACACACATACACACACATGAGAGGATATTAATTAGTATTGTGTTAATGGTGTGAAGTTTGGTGGGAAAAAGTTAATATCTACAAGGTCTAGATTTAAAATTTGTTGGTTTCATTTATATTAAAAAATGAGGCAAACTAATATATAAAAAAAGCAAACTAAACATAATTATTTCCTATCACAGATAATTAAATAAAAATAATAATTATTTAACTATAAAAAATCATACTATCTTTATTTTTATATAAAAGAAATATATGATTTATTTATCAAGATCAATAAATATATTAAATGATGTTTTTTTCAATTAATAATGTAATAAAGTTAATTTTTGGAGTATTTTTAAAGTGCTCATATAATTAATACATCTATTTGCATAGAAAGCGCTTACAATAAATATTATTTTATTCTATTTAAAGGAAAAGTTTTACTATTTTTTACTTTATAAAATTATAATATCAAAGTGAGCATTTTTTTCATTGGCAGTTGGTTAAATTTGGTTTTTTCATAGGAGATCCATCTCTTAATTCTAAACTACCGCTCCATAGTCTGTTTTGATTTTCTAACATCCACCATCTTCACTTTGTTAATAAACCTGCATTAAACAACTAAATGTTCCTTAAACCCAATCCCCTCCCCCTTTTTTTAGGTAAGCATAATTTTTCCTGAGCAATCCATACAATTGATCTATCCTTGCTATTTTTCTCCCACAAGAGATAGGCCTATACTCACCTAAACTATGTGGGTTGTCATTCTTTGGTATTAATTCAATGAATGATGAGTTACAAACTTTTGGGAGCTTCACGTTGAGATAGAACTCCCTAACACATTTTAGGATATCATCTTTTAAGATACCTCAAATTTTTTGATAATATTGAAATTAAACCCATCAAGACTAGGGCTCTTATTTCCTTCACATTCCTAAATTGCTCCTCGAAATTCTTCCTCTGAATAGGGTTGAACTAGATTCTATTCAGCAATTATTGTAAATATTTTTAGAAAGCACTAACTATCTAGAGTGGGCCATAACCAAGGTTCTTCTTCGAATTTATCTTGGAAAAAGCACTAACACCTTCCTTAACCTGAGTTGGGTTATCACACCAAGTCTCCTCTAGTATAAGCCCACTAAGGAAATGGAAAAACTAAGAATTGACATCACCTTCTCTTAACCACAACATCCTTGATTTTTGGCACAAAATAGACTCTTGCCTCTTTTTTATTTTTCAAAACTCTGATATTAATTGCTTTTTCACAAGGATTTGTAGGTTATGAAGGTCATCAGACTCCCCTAACCTGTCTAATTCATTTAGTGCAACAACTATTATTCTTACTTATGTGTCCACATTCCCAAATCTTTGGGTGTTCAATTCTTTAATGTGTATTTTAAGGCTTTTAGTTTTTCTTTGAAAACATAAGACTGGTTTGTGATAAGAGACATGTCTACACAAGGCATGTTTAGAGATGTCAGACCAAGACAGAAGTCAAATGACAACCATAAATGGTCTTACTTACAATAACCTACTCATGCCTACCCCACTAGGACTAAAGCAGGTGTATTTTCCTCCCACTAAATGAATATCCTGCACTTTTAATGCATCAATGATATGATTGAAAAGCCTAATTTTTACATTACTACCCAGGTGTAGCTCACTCTTCCTTTCATTCAAGATTCTAATGGCATTAAAGTCACCTACAATGCACTATTTTTTGACAACAAAACTCCTTACATAGATCAGAGCTTCCCGAAGTTCCCATTTGTCTTTGGGGATACATGGGGAGTATAAATTAACGATGCAACAAGGTGTATTATACATCTTCCAAAAGCCCTTAACTCCTAAAAACACCTCAATCTAAGAAGATTAATATAAACAACCCTTTCTTCCAACTAGTAATGAGAACTTTAGAGTTTCCTACTGAAGGTTCACAAACCCATTCTTCCTTATTAGAACCCCATAAGTTAGTACACATCCTCATGCCTGTAAAATCAACTTTATATTCATAAATACAAAAACTCCACATGATGTTCTCTGATCTACTTAGAAATTGCCTTCTTTTTTGCCCTCCACCTAGGCCTCTAATATTATAGGAGATAATAATTACCATAAATAGCTATTAGCACCCTCCTTATTTTTCCAATTCTGAATTTCATTTTTATCCCTTACTTCCAATTCTACTAGTTTTTTAATGATAGTTTCGTCATTACTTGAGAACATCAAACCCAATTTCTTCCCCATGGAACTCAGTACAAAAATCTTCAAGTTGATTCTTTTTGTCCATTTTGGATTTCTATGTGAACTCCTCAATTTTAGTTTTAGTTATTCCATTTAATCCACCACCTACCACAGTTTCTTATGTGAAGTAATTTTTAAATATTTCCAAGATCAAAATGCTTTGAGGCCAAAACCTTAGAAGATTGAAAGAGCGAATTCACTCTATCCGTGACATGCATAGAGTTGCTTTCTCATTTGAGGAACCTAGGGCAAAGACAAGTGATAACCCAAAACAGATCGAACCATGATCCCATGCCAACAAGCTATGTCGTCATACTACCACTAGCACTTTATCTAATGAATTGTTCAATTCTACTACTCATACTAGGACGCAAATGATATTTGGGACTCAATGACGTTGAAGAGCATACAGTTGAGGATGTAGGAAAGTAGTAATGATGGGGAATTACTATCAATAATTAAAAATAACAAATGACAAGGTCATCAAATGCCAAATAAATGAATACTATAGTTGCTCGAGGACCTTAAAAGAAAAAATATCAACCTTCTAGATGAATACGTGGTTGATATCCTAATAAAAAAACTACCTAAATCTTCAAATGATTACAAATAACAACTGAAACATAAGCACAAGTAACTTTCACTTTCAGAATTTATATGCACATTAGAATTAAATATACAAAGTTTATCTTACCCAAATAAAAATAATTTTGACTTAAATATAAGAATAAGTGGTGTTATTGACACTCCCTTTTATTTATTGCCACTCCTTTTTTTTATAATTTTTTAAAATTTATAATGAATTTTATGACTAATAAAATAAAGTATTACTACCTACGATCCTACATATAAGAAATAGAGAGAAGAATTCTTTTTTTCAAAACATAAGAAATATAGTATTACTTTTAAGTGTATTAATTGCTAACAAAATTTGATTTTTCTTATGTACCCTTAATTAATTATGAGAGAGTATGACACTCATTAATTCTCATACAAGTGGATACATTAAGGGTTTTTCTAACCTCTGCAATATTGCACAAGTTGAGAAACAAATGTAAAAAGTTATTGTTGGAAAAAAACAAAAATTTAATATGATATTGTATTTGACATATAATTAATGTTGTATTTTTTTTTCATCTTTAATTTCTAATAATGTGCAATATTGTACAGGTTAAAAAAACCGAATATCAATTATATAAGCACAATAGAAATAAAATTCAAACTCATCACTTAATTAATTGAAAATATATCATTTAATATATTTTATTGATCCGTGTAAATTTAATCTCATATTTCTTATGTATAAAACTGAAAATAATAATATTTAAATATTTTATTTATAAATTACTTAATCATTCTTTGAAGCAATAATTAATAAAACCTTTTAAATATCATTAAAATATTTAAATAGGAGTGTACTTATCATAAAGAAAAATTGGCAATAACACCCTATATCATCACAAGCTAGTAGATCCTTCCATTTTGAACTCCAAATATTTCTTAATTTTTTTAATAAAAGCAAAATTTAAAAATATATATATATTTGAATATTGTACTGCATTGAAGGGCAGGTATATAACAATGACATATGGAATGAATCTGAGTCATCAGACAGCTCCCACATGCTTTTCTAAACGGATCAGGTCAAATTCTTTGGTTACAGACGGAACTGGTAAACAAGCATGGACATAATTGATGAAAAACAGTATATAGACCAATAATAATAACATGTAAACTATTATTATTATTTAAATATAAATTTTAATTACATTCAATAATTTTGTGGTTGTGAAAATAAATCACATTAAAATAATTGTAAAACAATAACAAACCCGACCTTAATGCTTGAGAGCAAAATCTGTTGACTAATCTTTGCATGAATTTGAGACGTTTTACTTTGTAACGGGATTCTAATAATGTTTGACATTAAAGATCTTTATAGACTAGTTCCTAGTCTGTTAAGATCGTTTATCAGGTTGCTTTTTGAGTTTTTTTGGACAAGTTACTAATTTTTGGTTTGGCATTCAAAAGCTCCTCCTAAGGTTATTGCATATGCTTTTTAACTTTTTTATCGTGTTCCTAGCAAGTTAAACTTGTTGCGAAGAAGAGTGATGATTGAAAATTTGAATTGCTCTTTGTGGACAGTCCAAGAATTATCTTTTCATTTGTTTTTCGATTGTTGTGACAAGACAACTTCTTTTTGGTATATAGTGCTACACTAGTCTGACATTGAATCTGTGCTTAATACATGATGTTACACTAGTTTGACATTGAATATGTGATTCACAATATTCCGAGTTCTCAATATTTACAATTTTAGAATATTATACGTTTCTCAAAAAAAAAAGGAGGTGATGGTGATATTTGATTTGGTTCTCGATAATTTGGGTAATATTAATAGCTTAAAATCATGTTATTTTTAAGAATAAAACTTAAAATACCCAATATATTTTGGAGTTAGTTAAGGTTCATTTTGTGACTTTAAATTAAAATTTCGTCACCAAATTTTTATTACTCAATGAGAGATTAGTTCTTTAATCCTTTATAATGTCTGGCCTTTTGATTTTGTAGTCTCTTTGTGCTATTAGCCTAGTAGTTTCATTTGTTGTGACAGTGTTTATTTTTAGCCTTGTTTGTTTCTTTGCTATGCTCTTACCTTTTTCTTTTTCTTTTTTTTTCGATGATTTGACCTCGTTGATCTTTGATTTGTTTTCTTAAATTCTTTGTAATATTATGAAAATATTTCTTATGTTATTTGATAATAATATGTTTTAGTTTATTAAAAAATATAAGCCCACACTACACATTGTCTTAAAAGAAAATCTCCTTTATATCTTAATTCTTGATAAATTGGAGAATAATCTATCACATTTTATCAGATAGATGTTATAATTTGGATCACTATCCCATCTGTGCACATAAATTCCAAGATTGAATTTAACATCACATACTTAAAGGATTTATATTCTCTTTCACTCCAACTAACACATAAGTTATTCTCTACATTCTATTAATTTTATTTTTTTTATATATATATTTAACGAGACACATTCTATTAATTTGTTAAAATCAAACACACATCCACAAAATTTAAACAAGTTAAAAAATTAGCACTGTATTAACAAGAGTATTAATGCCGAGACAAGGTATATTTGAGAAATTAATTGTTTTATCCAAAAAAAACTCTCTTTAGCTGTAAAAATGATAAAAACAATTATGAAAAGAAAATAACTATGTAATTTAATTATTAATATTCACGTCAAATACACCATGATAACATCTTTGATAGATTAAAGAAAAGGAAAAATTAAAATTAAAATTATCACCGACGAACCCTCATCTTTCGCTCCCTGTCTACAAAGACCAACAGAGAGAAAAATCCTGTGCCGGAGTCTCACAAAATCTCACCGGAATTTTCAGTTCCGGCAAAGCCCTCTTTCGAAATTAACCGTTCAAAAAGAAAAAAAATAAAATAAAATAAAAGACGCGCGCGTGTGAGTGACCGCTTAATTGGACGGTTCAGAAAAGTAAAAATCTCAGAGAAAGAGAACACTCAAATGAAAAGGTTGAGCAGTTTTCCGTCTCTGCCGGAAGCGTAGAGATCTCCGATCCCGCTTTCCAAGCACGCCGTCGTTGTCACGGATTCCTCGGAATACATCGACGGCGATCCCGGCCGGCGAATTTCCCGTCGGCAGCCGTAAGTCGTCACGTTTTGCAGGAAACTCGGCGTCAACCGGAGATTAAGATCCGTCGTCGTCTGTAGCTTCGGGATTTCCTCCAATCTCTTTCGTTTACCGCCGGTGATAACATTATTTGACCGGTTGCTCGCGAACCGGAAATTCGTGTTCGGATCTTGGACCTTCCACATGTCAGCGCAAGTGACTTCTCCTTCCGATGCGTCGTCGGCGGTGGGAGTCGGAGCGTCCAAGCCAACAAGCTCCGGCATCGCCCTCAGTGTGCCGCCACGTAGCACCGTCTCAACCGCCGCCTGGCACACGTGCCAGTTTCCAGTCCAGAGAAGCCCAACGGCACCGTTTACCGGGTTGACCGTTCGTCCACACGCTTCAAACAACAGAGACTGAAACAAAGCTGCATAGAAGAACCGTGTGAGTCCATTTTGCACAATCCATTAAAAAAAAAAACAGAAAGGGTTAAAAAAATAAAATAAATTAACGCATTATGCTCACACATAATTTTTTTTTAAAAAAATTTAATCAGAAAAGTTATATACCAGTATAATTCGTTTAATTAAAAGAAAAAACTAAACTTATCAAAATTCAATGATATAAAAATATAAAAGTGCATAAAAATTAGAAAAATGAAAATCGTAACATAATTATGGGACAAAAATGTAATTAAAACGGAAAAAAAAAAGAGTGGGGTGAGGGAGGTGAAAGTAAAACTGTAAAAGTGGAATTTACCGGGGCGTTGGGGTTGGGGGACGTTGGAAATGAAGGACATGAGGTCGGCACGGCCGAAGAATTTGGCTACGAAGACGGTGGCATGACCTTGGGCTTCGGGAGTATCAATCCACTGTAGGCACGGGCGTAGGATACACGACTCGCTGCAACCCTTACGAAGGACACGGCACCCGTTGCAACTCATTCCTCTTTGTGTTGTGTTAGGAACACTACCCTACCTTCACATGAAAACGGAAGAAGGATAACAGCGAGTTACGGAAGTTTGGGAAAAGGAGGTGAAGAAACGGAGAATGGAACTTGAGGGAAGGTGAAGTTGGGGTATAAATAAACGTTGTTAACGGGTGAGAGGTGTGGTTAAAAGTTAACTATGGTTAGGTTAGTTGAGACTAGGGAGTGTGGTGACTGGTGAGTGAGTGTGTGTTTCTGCGTGCGTTACTGCCCCTTTTCTGTTTTGTATGGGAAGGGTGAGATTCCAAGGACTTTGGCGTGAGCGGCTCCGTGTTTCCGCGGATGGATGTTCCTCCACCGTTGGATTTTTTATTATATATATTTTTTTTTCTCTCTCAGCTTCATAATTCAGATATTGAATAGATGGGTGCCTTTCCCTTTCACCCATGGAAGAATAATACTACAACAACCAAAAATAATAACCTCCTCATTTTACTTTTTTTATTATCATATTACTTAATATATTTAATTTTTTTCCTTTTTAATTTATTTTTATATGTTCAAAAATTTAAACGTACATAAAATAAATCATTGCTCTGAGCAAATCGAGTAGCTTTTCATGCATCTTGTATATATGCATCTATTCTTCATTAACTTTGTTTACTGAATCAATTCTATTAAGAATTAATTTACCATATTCGCAAAACAAGATATATATACACTTAAATGAACTCAAATTATAATCCTTATTTTATATATTATATAAATAAAAATTATGATTCTTCTGCTAAAACTGTACATAGAGTATCTTTATTATTACCCATTAATATCATCACTACAAGAATGTGTTGAAATAGCCTCGCAAATTTAGCGACGGCCCGAACCGTCACTAATTAGCGACGGTAATTTAGTAGTTAGCGACGAAAAAACCCTTTTTTATTAATTTATTAATATTGTTAGTGGTTTGCGACGGTCCTTGCCGTCGCTAATTTGCGACGGTCAAGGCCATCGCTAAAGGGGACTTTTTTTTTTGAAAACCTAATTTTTTTTAAAAAACTTTTTGTTTGCGACGGTCCTTGCCGTCGCTATTTTGCGACGGTCAAGGCCGTCGCTAATGGCGGTGCATTTTTTTCGTGAAAACCAAATTTTTTTAAAAAAATTTGCTTTTGCGACGGTCCTTGCCGTCGCTATTTTGCGACGGTCAAGGCCGTCGCTATTGGCTTTCCACTTTTTTTTTAAGTAGCGACGGTATATACCGTCGCTTTTTGGGCAGAATGGGATAAAATTAGCGCCATTCACCTTCACCCTATCTCTATTTCTTATCTCCAAAACTTCTTCTCTCCACCCAAAACACAACCCCACACTCACCGATCCCCATTTCTTCTCCAATCTCACTATCTCCAACCTTATTTCTTCATCTCCATACCCAAATCCTCCATATCCAAGCTTTATTTTCCTTTCCTCCTTCCAATCTCACTCCTCTCCCCTTGCCTATCTCTCCTCCACGCACTCTCTCTCTCCACCACCAACCACCACGCCATCTTATCCCTCCACCACCACCCCATTTTCTACCTCCACCACTCTCCACCAAGGTCTCTCCCTCTCTCCACCGAGGTCTTTCTCTCTCTCCACCACAAATCCTCCCTCTCTCCACCTAGCTGAGTTTTTTTTTTTAATTTTAATTTGTTAATTTTAGAATTTATAGGATTTTTTGTTGAATTCATGTGAACTTTAAAATTTATATGAATTTTTGTTAAATTCAAGTGATTTTAGAATTTATATGAATTTTTGTTGAATTTAAGTGATTTTAGAATTTATATGATTTTTTGTTGAATTTAAGTAATTTTAGAATTTTTGTGGAATTTATGTGAATTTATATGCATTTTTGCCATAAAGGTTAAATTATGTGAATTTATGGAATTGTTAAAGTAAATATAGAAATTATGTGAATTTTAGAATTTATATGAATTTTAAAATTTATGTGAATTTTGACCTTTATGTGGATTTATAGAATTGTGAAAGTAAATATAGAATTTAAGTTGAATTTATGTGAATTTTTGCCTTTATGTCAATTTATGTTCAATTTATGTGAATGTAAGTTAGATATATGTGAATTTTTGCCATTATGTGAAATTATGTTGAATTTATGTAAATTTTATAATTTATGAGAAATTGCAATTATGTTGGAATTTATATGTGAAATTGTAAATAATGTAGAGTATAGAGTATTAGTTAGAAATTTAACTTTTAATTTAAAATTATAATGTGATATATATGCACTTGGAATATACATAGTAGAGTAGTAGTTAGAAATTTAACTTTTAATTTAAAATTCTAATGTGATATATATGCACGTTATATAAAGGGGACACAATGTATCCTAGCTAAAAGGGGGTGGGTAGGGGGAGGGGGGTAAGGTGAACTTAAGAGAGAACACCATTTTTTACCCTCAACACCCCATTTATGGACCTCACGGTTCTTCCTCTCAAAGACAACTACATTGCACCCTTTCACCAACTATAGTGCACCCTTTCTTCTTTTAAAGGCATGAATATTAAAGTTTTTTAATTTGATCCTCCCAACAAGTTTACTGTAAGAACTTCATTTGTTCTCTTCAAGCCACAAGAACCAAAGTTCCCCTCAGTCATGCACCTACTCAAATCTATGGCTACGACAATCTTGAAGAACACGATTATTGAGAGTAAGAGTAACTGTAAATGCTTCATCATTCAAAATTATGAGAGCTATTAATTCCAAAATAAATAAATTACATTAAGTGTTTTGTCGTCTACGTAATGTATGAGAAACTATATTGTTTCTTTTCTTTTTTGTGCATAAAGTTTATGGTCAAGGGATCGTATGGTATCCAAATATAATGCAAGAGAGTGAAAGCCTTCAGATTCAAAAAATATTTATATTTATTCACCCTAAAGAGATAAGTGAGAGTTCCAATTTGTAACAGTCAAATATGAGACCTGTCATGCATCATTAGACCAATCACTTAATGTTACGATAATATTTCCTTATAAATCCCATTTTTTTATCGGCAAAAAAGATGTATATTATAAAGAGTAAATAGCACCATGAGTGCAGAATTACATAATCCTTACTTAAAGACAACAAAAAGAGGAAAGAAAGAAAGCTAGCCCCTAAAAACAAACTTCTAAGAACAAGATAACATACAATCCAATAAAATAGAAAAGTACTAAACCCAAACACCTGATAAAGACAAGCAAAACCAACCAAAAAGCAGAGAAGGGAAACAAAACACAGCTAAGAAAATCTATTACTACTTCTACAAAAAACTAAAGCTGATCGTGCATGCCAGAATTAACTCTACTCACCTAAAAACTGAAAATTTCATCCTCCTATTTTCATTAATCAATAGATTAAAAACACAACAAAAGATATTGGTACCAATTAGATAGGTAGGCTGAAAAATTGGCTGAAAGCACTTTTAACCAATGCCAAGACCTAAGTTGTACAACATCCACAATATTATCTCATTGAAAGTTTTTGTTCAAAAAACATATTGATTTCTACTCCACCAAACATTTCAAACAACAGCGAACCAGACTAAAAACCATTGTCTCAACTTCTTTTTCGAATTCCTCAAAATACCATGTTGAATAAAGTCAATGTATCAGGCAAGACAACTTTTAGCCCAAACCATCTATAAACCATCATCCAGATCTTATGAGAGATCCTACAGGTAAGAAACAAATGATATAAAGTTTCTTCCATTTCATGACACAAAGGACATAGAAGACTCGCCTAAGAGAACAATATTCCTCTTCTAACTAAATTCAATTTAGTTGGACAGCTATTGAGAATCAACTTCCAAACTAAAGAAGACACTTTATGTGGTACAAAAGTAGACCAAAATTTTGAAAATAAAAGCCTCTCGGGAGATGGACAAGATCCTACCAGAAAAAAAGTAAGTTTCCTTAACATTATAAATTCCTGCTTTCCCCCAAGAACAGGCCCATTTGTCCTCAGATGAAGAATTAAGTGGGACATGTTGAATCAGGGACAATAATTCCAGCTCAATATATTTTTCCAATACAAATAATTCTCTTCTCCATTCAATATTCTATGTCCTCTTTCCATTTTCAAAAGAACTCATGTCACTGATCAATGCATTTTTAAAACTTGAAACAGAATAAAGTCTATCAAACTCATCTGTCAGAATTCTACCCCCAACCCAAGGTTCATTCCAAAAACTAGTCCTTATAAATCTTGATAATGATGAAAACCTTACCTAACGGAATTCAAACATACAATAGTACATACAATTTTTCCCCTAAAATAGCATGTATGTATTCTTATGAAATTAACCATCCTTGATCCTTCATAATTATAGTAGATTAGTAGTAGTTAATAAATTTATTTGTGTGAACCTAAAAATCTCATGAAATTACCAAATGGGGTTCCTAAAGCTAGTGGCTATTACCAATGACTACGCAATGGGTTGCACATGCACTACTAGTTTTGAAAAGAAATTAATAATAATATTCCGCACCAAATGCAAAGCTGTTTATGAAGCCAAAGTTGGAAATGAGAATAATAAAATAATTGGAATATAATTAAAAATGGGAGAGACTCTGAAAAGATATTAGTATGTTGTATTATTTAATTTAAGCCACTAATGATTGAGCATTTGGTGTAAGATCAGGAAACACTGACATTATTGTTAGCGTAGCACTTCAATTATATGAAAAGTCACATTATTTTTAGTTCCTATTCTTCCCAACACACTCCAATTTTGCAACAACAATTAGGGTTCGCTAATTTTAACTTTTATTATTACAAGTAAAATTTATTCTAAAGGAAGCAAAATTTTTTAACTTTCAAATTTAAAATTATTACAAGTAAAACTGATTTTAAGAATAAAGAATCTTAACCAAACAAATATTAAACCCTCTACTTCTATAAAAACATATAAAGTAATTTTCGCTTCTTCCACTTTTAGATGAGAGATCATATATGTTTAACAAATTCTCTTAAGATTCTTTTAGACGTAAAGATCATTCCTCACCAATGCTTCTAACGGTCTTCTACATATGCAAACAACCTTTATCAAATATATTATTATAAAGAACTTAAATATTTTACTTAAAAATGAATATTTGATGGTTTATTAAATATTTTTAATCTTTTCCAAACGAAACAAACATTTTAATATATTTTTGCGATGAAAATTTTTAAAATTAATTTTCTATTTTTTATACTTTATTTTTTTATCCTTACTTCTTTAATCAACACTCCTAAAAGTATTTACTAATATTTGTTTGAAGAAAATATCCATGTAAATAAATGTTTGTTTTTTCTGATAGAAGAGTAATCCTCAATGTTATATGAGTTTAAATTAAATGGTGGTTCTCTCCATATAAATTGTAATGTATGTATATATATATATATATATATATATATATATATATATATATATATATATTATACCAACACCCTTATGTAGTGAATGTAAAAAGTCACAGTAGGGAGGTTTATTCAAAAAAAGGCCGAATAATATTTAAATTGATTAGTCATCGTGCTTGTGTTTGGTGGATACCTTAAAAAACCAAAAAATACAGATAAATTGATTAATCTATTTTTTTTTATAAGTATACAAATCTATTTCTATTTTCATTGTTCTATAAATTTATTTTAACACAACTAAAATTAATATATATATATAATTGTCAATTTTGTCGAAAAAATCTATATTTTATCTAATTTAATATATTTTTATTATAAACATATTTTAATAATTATTCTAATCATATAACTTAGTTAATGAATATATAAGTGAATATTTGGGTTCAATCTCTAGATAATATACTTTCTTAAAAAAAACTGGTTTTAATAACTGTGAATGATAGGATAATGTTCCGTTCAAACTCAACTTTAACGAAAATATTAATGTTTATTTTTTATAATAAACAGGTTGAGATGACCTAAAAAATAAATAAAAAGAGGTTATTATTATTAGGTTAATAATTGTTATCGAGTAGAGTGGTACTTGGTAGGAAGTTGCATGAGATTGCAGTGCAAAGCAAGAAACTTATGTTTGTTTGCTGACTAATCACTGAGTCACTTTGTTGACTTTTGCGTCACAAACACATTTCCAACTAATTTTCTAATTATCTCAATATCTGTGGCCTGTGGGCGGTGACCAAGCTATATATTCTCTCTTTTAAAACATACTCATTATTCTTTATCCTTCTTTTTTTTTAAAAAAAAAAAAAAAACTTGTCCAATGAAAAGAGAAATTTCACCAATGCTAAATTTTCGGGGATCATCATCAACCACGCAACGAGAACTAGATTAGTCTCATCTTAAAAGTGAGAAAACTCATCGTTATAAAAAAAAAAAATTCTTCAATGTACATCTATGCAACATTTTCTTGCTTGTTTTGGATATTTTTAACATTTTTTACCATGTTAGAATTTTGGTAAGAAACTAATGTTTTTTTTATTTGTTTACAATGAAATTAAGATAGTAGAGATAGGATTCTGTATCATATACTAATATACATATCATTTTCACCTGTGCTGACCTTAGAGGATAGAATCCAATACTTTTGTTTGGCGATTTTAAATAATCAAACGTCTGACTATTCAATTTAATTCAAGAAAATATTATAATAATTAATGATTACAAAATATTGCAACAAGCCATTAATGTAGTTGTAGTGACATTGAGAATATGGACAATATATAACTTATTTTAATTATTGAAATTGCAGCAAAAAGTTATTTCTTTTGTTCTGAAATATTAGTCATTTTATTAGCCAAAAAAAAATTTATTTTAAAATATTTGTCACTTTTATATTACCAATGTTATATTTATTAACTATTCTCACTTTTATTATTTTTATAGCCAATAGTTATTGAGTAAACCTTGAAGTTAATGATAAATTTAGTTTATCTATATACTTTTGGTTATTAGATTCTATAGAAATTAATTGTTTTTCTTAATCCATGTGAAATTCCCTAAAGTGACTAATATTTCAAAATGGATGGAGTAGTATCTAAATTTTTAGTGACGACGTATGTTTAATGGCAAAGTTTTATTATTTGATATTATTGAATGAATAATAGTTTAAAATAACAAGTGAATTTAAAAATTAATTAACACACTACAATTAAATTGTTATTTACTAACATTTTTTTAGTTTCAGTTAAATTAACTATTATTAGTATAGATTTTATCTAACGGATTTATCTGTTAGTATATAGCCCTTAAAGATCTTTACTAACCGTTTGTATATCGATAGTATATATTAATTATTTATATTAACATCTTATTCGTTAGTATATATATTAACAGATTAATTATGTTAGAAAAAATTTATACCAACCGTAACTATTTTAATGGAAACAAAAAAAGCTAATAAATGATAATTTTATTTAATAGTGACGTTTATTAGAAACAAAATTATTGAACATTTCTATAATAACAAAGAGACTTCTATAATATATTTTTTTGTTATATATAGCTAACCAACCTTCAATTAAGATAACATTATTCGAGTCAAATAAAATCATTTCATTATAGAACAAATTACTCCAAGTCCTTTGAGTATTTAACATAATCCTACACTAATATATAATGGATTTGGTGTTAAAATTACGTGGATTATACTCATCTGGAATAGACTCAGGATCAGTGGCACAAGGGAGGGGCTGACGTTTTTTATAAGTTTAATAATATAAAATACATTTTGTTTATGTCATGTTTTATAATTTTTTTTTATCGGTCAAACACACACCCCTATTTTATAAAGTTTAATAAAAAATACATGTTAGATTTAGTCTATTTTTTACTATTCTCATAATCAAAAAAGATTTCTCAGTGTGGTACTAGCTCAAACGAAAAGAATCTAATATTCAGAGTGAACATCAAACCAACAATGAAAAAGATAATTCGATTTTTGTCATGTTTTTATATATCGTCAGTTTTTTAAAATTAAGAGATCTTTTTAATTTAAAATGAAAAGAAACTTAAGTTCATCACGTTAATTAACTTGCTGTATTTTAAAATGCATCTTTTCTTGTTCTATGAAATCATCATTAAAATAAAAATTTTGTTGTCCATTCACAAATCTTCTGCATATTGAATGATTTGTAAAGATATTATAGATCTAAAAGCAATTTTGCCATATTATTATAGCAAAATTCAAATAAGAAATCACCATAGCCAAGATTGGATTCAAGGTATTATTAGTTCCTTCCCATACCACTAATATTATGTTACATATATAATATTAATATTACATGATAAAAATAAAATAAGCAATTTGAGTAATAAATTAAATATTAAGTTTTATACTTTTAATATTAATATAATACTTTTTGAGCTTATTTTTTTAAATTTTTCGATGTTGTATCATATTGATATTAAGTGTAATCAACAATAGGAATAGATAGTCTTAATTATAAATTATTTTTCGTTACTTTCATATATTATTTGTCAAGGTTAAGAACTTATATTGAGTTGTTCTTTGTTTAGGCTTTAGAATATCTAACATGTTAATCGGTTAAATAAATATATTACTTTTTTTGTTTTTTTAGATTTTGTTAACTTTATATAATAGATTTTGATTGTTATAAAATACTCCATATTCACTTGATTTGTTTATTATTATCATCCATATTCACTTGAATTATATAATATGATAAAATTATTTACCTTGAGTTTAGCTTTAGAATTTTAAATGTACATGATATTTATGAATCAACAATAAAGTTTCATCTTGGTGATTTTATATAAAAAAAAATGCATCTTAAAATAAAAGCTAAACATTATAAATATGATTTCTTTTTTCATTTTAAATCATAAAATCTTATAACAATAAGAAAATGGCATTAACTTTCCATCGATTGTTTGATTTCTTTAGACGAACTATTTCCTTTTCAATTTTCACTACTAAGAGATCTTTTTAGTTATAAAAATTATAAAACTAAATTAAGAAATAACTTTCATCACTACTTGAATAAAACATATATTGCAGGGAAATTAATCCTTAAGGAAACTTTGATGTCTCATCCTGCCGGCTCTTTGATTCATGAGATACATGCCGCAATGGATGGATTAGAGGGTTTTCATAATATTGGCATAGGGATGCATGTTTATGATTTTATTTCTGTTCGTTTTTGTTTCAATTGTTTTTACCTATGATTTTTCTCTCTCCAATGTTAGGAGAGAGGAATAGTTGTATTTGTTTCTTTGAAAGTTTGTCCCTACCATATTCACTAATTTTTTATTAATATTAATATTAATATTAAAAATATAATGTGTATGGTATAGTATTAGTAATATTAGAAGAGGGGATGAATACAAGGGGGAAGAGAGTTTAGAGTGAAGAAGAGTTAGAAGCAGAAAATCGTATGTCTCGTATTGAATGAACACAAATGATATGTAGATGTTTTGTAACTGAAAAATCGACAAGGGGTTAGCTAGATCGTTAACCGAAAATGATAGAAATTGACAATTGCTAATTGGCCCGAGACATTAATGGGCCTTAGTTACACTAGTGAAGCCGGATTACTATCTACACAATACTCCCCTTCAATTCAACAATCGAGACAATGTTTAACATCTTCCTAAGCTCAAAGAACCTCTAAATAAACCGAGGTTTTGTCAATATATCAACGAGCTGCTCCTGGTTTCTATAGTACATCATGTTGATCCTTCCTTTATTGACTCGATCTCTCAAAAAATGAAACAATGTTTCTATATGCTTACTCCTCCCATGAGCAACTAGATTCCTTGCAAGGCTAATGGTAAACTTGTTATCGATCATCAAGTCCATAGATTTCTCTCCTCTCACTTGGATTTATTGCAGTAGTGACTTATTTAAGCCATAAGGCTTGGCAAGCTTCATAGCAAGCAGCTATGTACTTAGCCTCACATGGGGATAGAGCCACAATAGGTTGTTTCTTAAAACACCAAGATATTGGAGTATCTTCATTGCAAAAAATGCATCTTGATGTATTATTCGTGTTTATTTTGTCTCCTGACCAATCTAAGTCAGTGTATCCTGTGATGATGTATTCCTTCTGCTGAGAACCATTTGGCAATAAAATTCAATAGTCTGTAGTGCCCTTTGAGTATGTTAAGCACCAACATAAGATGCTCTATGATCCTCCATGAATCTACTCAATAATCCTACACCAAAGTAGATGTCTGGTCCTGCAACACAAAAATCTTACAAGGTGGCATCTTCTGACTTCTCTTTCTCTCATCCTTTCCCAGATTTCAAATTTGTCTCCACTGGTATTGATGTAAGGTTGCAGTTTTCCATTTTGAATTTCCTAAGCACATCTGTTGTTGGTGGTGGAAAGTTCCATGCAAATAAAGTATGAATGTGCTCCTAAGTCTTTCACCTCAAATTACTCTTTAATTCTTGACTTGAACTATGATATATCCTCATTGCTTCCAACCATCAAGAGATCATCCACATATAAGCAGATTATCATAATTCCATCCTTTATCAGCTTGAGTAAACCTCATCATTTAGATCATCTTTATGTGCCACATTCGCTTCTTCCTCTTTCCCACTTGAAGAAGCTTTTCTTTAACACTCATTTACATAATGTCGAAACTTGTTATAGTTGTAACATTGAATTTATCTTTTACCAACTTTCTTCTTGCCTTTCCACTGAAAATTACTCCCCCACCCCCCTCTTGAAGGAGTTATCACCATCATGTGAATCTTGTTTCCTTGAGTTAGTCAGATCATCTCTCTGCATTATGGCTACCATAGTATCCTTTACCTCTTTCTCTTTTCGTAGTCTTTCCTTTGTCACTTTCTGCTTTCTTGATGGACTAAGCCATCAAAGCCTTCTCAGAGATGTTTCTTAAAGATTTCCTCTCCTTCAAACATTGCTCATAGGCCTCCAAGAAGTCTTGAAGCTCCTCAACTATCAAGACATCTAGGCGTTTTAACTCCTCAATGGTTATTGCTTTGAAATCAAATTTGGAATTTGATGTATGAAGCACCTTTTCTACTATGGTCTTGGATTCAAGCTTCTACCTGCAAGACTTCATGAGATTCATTAGTGACAAAAGCCTCGTGAAGTACTTAGCTATGCTTTCTTAAGATTTCGCCTGCAATAATTTGTATTGTTTTTTCAAGGTCTGAAGTCAAACTATCTTTAACCGCTCAATCCCAGCTTAACTCTTCACCAAGGTCTCCCATGCAAGCTTCTTTTACAGAAGCTGCAGAGGGTGACTTTTCAAAATTTGCATAATCAACACATTAATGAAAGTAGAAAAGGACCTTGCAATCCTTTTTCTTGCACTCACGAAGAAAATTCCTCTGCACATCCGTAGGATTCTGCGGTGAATCTTGGTATCTGGTGAAGACCACATTCAAGACCTCTTGAAAGCTAAAAATTCCCTTCATCTTGATTCACAACCATCTATAACCAACAAGATTTTTTCTATCAAGCATAGGTAGATTGCCAAACAAATTTCCATTTGCCATTGACATTCACCAGTCATTATCTTCGAGTTACTGATACCATTATGTTAGGAGGAAGAGAATTTACAGTAAAGAAGAGTTAGACGCAAAAAATCATATGTCTTGTATTGACTGAACACGACTAATATGTACACGTTTTGTAACTAAAAAAATGAATAACGACTAGCCTAGATCACTAACCGAAAATAACAAAAATTGGCAACTGCTCATTGTGTCGAGACATTAATGGGTCATATTTACACTAGTGAAGCTGAATTACTATTCTTTAGGTGCATTGAAATGGAATCAAGGGGGCGTAGTGGAATTCACTTCGAAAAATATATATTAATGGGATTTACAGAGGTTCCTTCCAAGGTTCGCATGGTCTTCTCTGTCGTCTTCTATTTTCAATAGGATTTTGGAACTCTGGTTGTCCTTCGAAGGTAATTCTTTTCTCTTGGCTTGTTATGTTGGATCGGTTCCCTTATAGAGTCAAGTTACTTAAGCGTGGGATTATTCCTGAAAATTCTGCATCTCCATGTGTGATGGGAGAATGGAAGATGCTAACCATTTGTTTCTTACTTGCCCGATTGTGGTAAATTTGTGGAATTTTGTGGTGAATTGGTTGTGATTTGATTGTGCTTTACCTCAGTCAATCCATAACTAGTTTTCGGTGTTCAGAAGCTTTTTCAAAGGGAAGAAGGCAAAGAAACATGGTATGGCAATTTGGCAGAGAATGGTTTGGTCTATTTGGCTTGCTAAAAATACTTGTATTTTTAGAGATGAAGGCTTTGATTTTACACAAGTATGTGATATTAAAGTTAGAACTTGGAGTTTCCATCTATTGAGAGTCCTCCTTTTCCTTTTTTTTTTTTGCTTGGTGTATGTTGCCATTGAGCTATCTTTTCTTTGGTAAACGATTAGGTGATGTTGAGGCTTTGTTTTTTCTTTTTTTGAAAAGTAAACAAAACCTTTCTATTTATGTAACACTGTTGTACAAGTATTTCACAGATTACAAAAGACAGACCTAAAAGCCACCAACAGTAAACCTTAAGCTACACAGAGAAAAAAAAAACGAAAAAACATCCCCTTCCTTTGAAACTCAGAAATTCACTCTATCCTCCTTACCCCCACTGTAATATACAAGAAAAAGATTCTAAACACCAAGAAGAGTAGTTAAGTCCAGCAACACTATTTCTTGCAAAGCATTTAAACCGTTCAAAAGACCTTCTTTTTATCTCCTCCACCACAGAGTCTGCATCTGGTGGCTCTCTTCTGAATATTAAATTATTTCTTGTTATCCAAATTTGCGAAACTGTAGCTAACCAAATTATGCTATCCCTGTTTGCTCTGTTTTTCTTTTTCGGTAGACAAAGCTTGAATGCCAGCAGATTCACATGGCATAACTCTGATAAAACGGATCTAACTCCCAGCCACGACATTATTTTCACCCAGATATAATAAGAAAACTTACAAGCAAAAAATAGATGTTTTTCATATTCTTCCTTTTCATTACAAAAAACACAGAAGCTCCCATTTTCCATTTAAATAATATTTCTTGCTAATAAATTCATCTTTGTAGACAATCTGTTGTAATTTGTATTTGTGAGCACTTCCTGTGCTCTTGATTAAATTAATTATTTGCTGATAAAAAAATTTTTTATAAAATGAGTAATTTCAATTGTTTTAATTATTAAAATTATTAAACCAAAAGATAAATCATATGTAATAAAATGCTTGCAACATTTTTTTTATTATTGATGAACTTCAAATCAAATAATAAAATAGGATGAGGCATCACTTTGATTAAAGATACTTTTTAGTCATCTTTTTTAATACCATTTTATGACTAAATTTGTGTTAACATTACATATCTTTTATTAAAGCTAATTAACTTCCCCATCTAAAAATACATAAAAATAGTTCTATCTTCTTTCTTTTTAGGATGAGATAATGAAATTATAAAAAATATTACTTTCACAATTTAGAAAAACTAAATATTTTTAATTATTCTCCCTCAGAATAAATATAATTTTAAAATTCGAATCTGTATTATTATCTTTATAATGAACTTAGATGCTTATCGGCCACTAATCCAACAATTTAGAGGTCTCTCTTCTTATTTTAAAACCTACACTTTAATACACACTTTATCACACCATTAATTATTTTGAGTTATTTGGGCATTAATCTCTTATGTGTACCAAACAAAATTATATGAGTTATATATGGCGTAAAGCCTCTCCAAAGTTCAAACTTTGAAGAAGGTTTTTGTTCAATGATGTAATATATATTTAATTATTTATATTATTTTTTCTACCACATAAATTGAAAATATAAAATCTTTAAACATATTTCATTATCACATGTCAATTCAAAAATTCAGCTCCGGTAATTTGTGAGAGGGCCCACATACATATAAAAAATGAAGAGTTGCTTGTTGGTATATGCCGCCCAATCCTTTCATTATGATAATACAAGCATCATTATTTCACCCATATGATATGAAATAAGCATATAAGCATCTCAAAAAAAAAAAAAAATCTGTTTATCAAAAAAAAAAAATTTAGCTCCAAATATCATATACATTGTATGTAATATGTACCAAGTAATTGATGTGACATATGAACATGAATCTTAAGATAAAAACAATGACATAGAATGTTCTGATACAAAAACGACGAATTAAAAATGTGTGTTATCGACAATATGTTTGTTTGATTTTATACTGGTAAAATTAGTGGTGATTTATACCTTATGTTTTGAAAGAATTAATGTTCGATGGTTAGTTCGAAGATATTCTTGATACATACTAAAAATATTATATGAAATAAAATAAGTTTTATATAATTAATTTTGAATAAAATTAATTATAAAATAACATAATTTTAATTTGAAATGTTAGTATGCAAAAGTAATTTTTAGAGATAATAGTATTTAGATATTTTCATGAAAATTGTTTTTAAGGTGTATAATTGCTAAATTTGCTTATTATTATATATATAACATGAAGGGAGATCATTGAAGACCAAATGAGACATTATTTTAATGTATAATTAATTTTATTAGAGGCCAGATTTACTCCAAATTATTTCCTTCCAACGTATTGGCACAATAATAAATTATTAAAAATTTACCTAGACATCATAAATTAATTATCCTTTGCACCAAACTATTATTTGACCACATTAAAAGTGATTTCAAACATACACGTTAATAGTAATTATAGCTGATAAAGAGTTAAGTCCTTGGGTTGGATCCCTAACTATGCATGAGAGAATTCATAGAGATAAATTAATTTTCATAGTAGAGAGGAGCTAATGTGTATTGTAAGATAATATCACTAGAACATAATTTATTTAACATGATTTTTATATAATATTTTAAAAAAATATTGCAATTTGTAAATACAAAAAAGCAATATTTTTTAACAAGTTAATAATATTTTTTAAATGTTACCAAAATTTTTTTGCAACATTATGTTGTAATTGTCTTGGTACCCCTTGTACTTCACTAATAATAATATATTACTTTGTTGCCGATAAAAAAAAATATAGATGTAACATTTGTTAAAAACTTTACAAATAAAAATAACATTTTTAGTGATTTGATAATATTTTTTTATAATTTAACAACATTTTTTCAAATATTGTTATATGCTAATTATGTTAGTGTGTGCTAATAACTAGGGCTTCTAAATTTTTTTAAAAAGAATTGAATTGAATTGGTAATCGAACTGAACTATATCTTGAGAAAATCGAACCAAAACAAGTTTTGAAAATAGGTTTTCAGCCCGTTTGAAAAAAATAAAACCGGTTCATATCCAATTCAGGTTGAAAATGGTCTAGATCAATTTAAATTGACCCAAACCGGTTCCATATTCAATGAAATTGTTTTCTTATGAAATACTATCCAAAACCGCTTTTGAAATAACAACTTATTCAAAATCGGTTCGGACTTTAAAACAAAACTCGTTTATATCCGATTCTAAAAATAAAAACTAAATGTGAAAAACGGTTGAATTGATCATGAAGAACCCAAATCAATTTTGATTGACAAGTTAATTGTTTGGTTATGAGTTGAAAACAAACTAAAACTAATTTTGGATTACTAAAATTAATTTTAACTAAAATAAGAAAAGACTTGTTTTTACGTGATATTTACATTATATTTTTACTCTAAACTATTTTTAAGAGAAAAAATTTTTAAATATAAATCGCGTTATGGTAAAAATGCAATTGCAATATAGTAAAGATTCCGGAGTGTGGGTCCGTGTACCATCAACATAGTTTGGATCAGTTTGAATCCAATTTCTACACATCACGATGTTGATGGTAAGGTCCCTATGTCTCTTAAATCTAAATAAAGTAACTTGCTTGGTTATCCTTCCTCTTTCAAGTACAGAACTTGTTCAGTTGGACATTATATATATATATAGGGTTTGTTAACATACGCCCATCTATTTTTTAGAAGGAGTGCGTTAGCAAGCTACACCTTTTAGGTGTATTTTAAAAAATCTAATTATAACTTGCTAATGTACTCTTTCTATAAAATAAGTAGGTGTACATTAACAAACCCCATATATATATATATATATATATATAAATAAATAAAAGTAGGGCTAAAATATAAGTTTAGTCATTTATGTTTTTTGAAAATTTTAGTCTAATTTTTTATGTTTTGTAAAAATTTTAGTTTAGTCTTTTATTTTTTATTTTTATCAATTCTATTTTTGATATCAATTTTATATATTAATTTAGTCATTTATTTTTTCATAGTCAAATTAATCCTTTATTTTAATTTATA
The DNA here is from genome assembly GCA_037177725.1 of Cyamopsis tetragonoloba. Taxonomy (NCBI): domain Eukaryota; kingdom Viridiplantae; phylum Streptophyta; class Magnoliopsida; order Fabales; family Fabaceae; genus Cyamopsis; species Cyamopsis tetragonoloba. The sequence goes on along the minus strand of CM074120.1, from coordinate 38,687,641 downwards.
AGTTTTACTTATTAATCTTTTTTGTGAAGTTATTAAAGATAAAACAAAATCTTTTTACAAACAATAAACAATAAAGTTTGACGTTGAGACTAGCATAAATTAATATGAAGGATTAAAGAGACAAGAAAATAAATAAATAAATGACTCAATTGAGATATTAAATAAATACGAAAGATAAAATTAAATAAAATAAATGATAAAACTGAATTCATAGAATATAGTAAAGGACTAATATTATACTTCTTCAGTTTCTTTTTATAATCACGTAAATAAAAAAATTAGTGTTAATTTTTATAAGTATCTATTACAAGTATTTATTATATTTTTTTAATTTTATTCTTATTAATTAATGAAGGTAGTTGAATTAACTTCTTCTGTTTTATAATAAGTGTTTTTTTAGAGAAATTTTTTTTAAAATAATTGTTATTTTATATTTTCAATGTATTATTAAATGTTTTTTTTCTATTTTACCCTTATATAACAATTAATGCTCAACTAGAGACAATGTTAGATAGTTAATGTTTTAATTATTAATAGGAAATAGGAATATGTTAGTAAAATTATATTGCTTTATTTATTATGGCATTTATTTTATTTTTTAATTTTCGTGAAATAACCTTAAACGACTGTCATTTTGAAACGGATGGAGTAATTTTAAATGATATAGATGATAGAGTTTGACTTATATAAGGATTAAATTGTAAATAAATTAGGGCTATAATAGTACTTACTAAACAATGCACTTAGGACACTTGTTAAGGTGTAATAAATACTACTCCGGTCTTAAATATAAGTCACATTCTAGAAGAATTCTTTAGTCCTAACTATAGGTCACCAACTAACTTATAATGGATAGTTTCCACTTCTACCCCTTCTACAATTTTCAAAGATTCAATTAACAATTGAGAGAGAAAGATAGTGGAATAAGATAGAGAAAAATTATTAATTGAATCAAAAAATTTATTAACGCATTTATTTAGACATATAGTTGGAAAAATTTTAAATTTTCAGACAAATTTAATGACTTAACTTTCATTCCTTGGTTTCGGTGATTCGGTTAAAAATTACTTATAGTATTTAGGACTGGAAGGAGTACACCTTCTTAAATAATTGAAGTTACTATAAAAACATTCATTAAATGATTTTTAAGTTTCAAAACATTAAATTCTACCATTTTTAATAAAATATTGCTATTTTTATAATATTAACTGTGCTATAAAGTGTTCTTAAAGCACTGTTTAGATTTTTTAATAAATTATTTCCTCCGTTCCTATTTAACTGTCCGGAGAGAGAAAATCACATATGTTAAAAAAATGTAATAATTGTTATGGTTTTCCTCAATATAAATTTTGAACTCTCCATAATATCCTTTATCTCTCATTGTTTGATTGGTTAGCATTGATTACTCTCCAATTAAACATAAGGTTAAAATTGATAAAAATACAATTAATGTTACATTAAAAATATAAGTGGACAAATAAATAAGAACATGATTTTTTTTCTCTCTTGACAATTAAATAGAAACAAAAGAAATATTATTTATTTAAAAACTACTAATACATTTTATTGATGTAAACACTTTTCTTAATACATGTGATTTTTGTTTTAGTGAATTATAAATACAGGGTATATTTTAGCTAGTCTATGTATAATGTACAAACATTAGTTAAGGAAAATCAAATTATTATTTCAAACCGAAATAATTATTGTAACTTATTCACACCTATAATTAATGGATTATTTATTATTTTGATTTTTCACTTTGTAGTTACAGAGCATTTTAAGTAATATTAGTAAAATATTTACATGATATATTGAGTGTTTATATGATATGTTAATTGATACTCAGGAGTCCACATAAGTGACAAAATGACATTATTTTGCTTAATATCGAAACAGGTAACTCGATTAGTCCCTCAAATCACTTACAAAATAAACTAATTTTAAGCCTCAAGATACTGTGTAACTTTGGAGATTAAGCAAAACAACATCGTTTGGTTGTTTACGCGGACTCGTATGTGATAAATAGTGTGTTATATAGACACTTTACGTGTCATGTAAACATTTCGTCAATATAACTAAGCGTAGGCTAAAATAATTTATAGAATACAAAATTAAAAATTAATTCAAATATTTTAAAAAATCAAAAACTAAAACATTTCGTAATTACAAAGTAAAAAACCAAATTGTTCAATCTCTCAGTAATTAATTATACGTACCACTCATATGAATCTTTGCTTGGAAAAAATAAATAAATAAATACAGGTAAAGGGGGTTGAAGAAAGAAATTTTATGCTATCACAATTGAAACTTTTTTGTTCTTTTAATTTGAACCACACAGACCGTTGACCAAAAAAACTAGACAGACTATGATGTCTATATTTTTTTATTATTTAATCATGATTTGATCTATCATAAATAAGGAATTATGTAAATCATGATGGATCATTACTTAATAAACAGTTTTTTTAACTGGTACAACATTGTACATGTTAAACATGTTAAGTATCTTAAAAAAGAAAAATTTTTAAAGACAAAAATTAATTAAATTTTATATTTAACATATATTTATTATTTATATTTATATTTTATTTTGAAATTCTTATTATATGCAATAATTACACATGTTAAAAAAATCATTAATAAATAACTGAAGACTAAGTAATTAATAGCACGTAACTTGTGACTCATGATTAGTCACTGTTCTAACTCGCTTATCTTAAAATCACCTACAATAATACTAGTTAATCTTATTTACTCCTTTTTCTTATTAGGATTTTTTTAACTTGTGTAATAATATTATACATATTAAGTATTTTAAAGAAAACTTTTTTTTGTTTTCTTTTAAAAAAATGAAAAAATTAATTAATTTATATTTTAACATGCATTTATTACTAGCTATTTTTCCTATTTTGAAATTCTTATCTTATGTAATATTGCACAAATTAAAAAAAATCCCTCTTATTATATGAACTTAGAAAGCTAATTGCATTTATTAGAAAAAACGTAAAAAAAAGAAAGTAATATATTAATTTTCAAAAAAATATAATTTTTTTAAATTACCTTATTCTCTTCCATTATTATATTTAGGGCCTTATATTGCCTTAGGCCAATAAGACAATGTCCTAAGGCCCTAATTTAGAATGCACCAAAAAACATTACCGTGTCAAAAAAAATGTGATATATATCGATTTCACTTAAATTTTTGAGATTGTAAAAGTTATTCACTTTAGTCCTTACTTTAATAGATGTTTATTTTAGTTTTGAGATTGTACTTTCTTATTTAGTTATGTTGCTGGCGCAGTTGACCAATAGTATAATTTCACCTGTCCTTAAAATTTTAAAGAACGATTCAATTATATCCATGAGTTAGGTGTAAAAAGTTCAATTTAATCCCTATGTTTTTTTTAAAAATATCAGTTTAGTCCCTAAGTCCTTAACTAAAATAACCTTAGGGATATAATTGAATAACAAAATATGAGGGACTAAGCTAAAATGAAACTCTACTAAAATCAGCAACTAAAATGAACAAAATTCACAATATAAATGACAAAAAAAAAATCAACAATTTTATCAACACAAGAAATTTTTTGAGATTTCATGAATATTTTGATATTGATAATTGTAATTTATTATAGAGTTGAAGGTATTGAAAGAATTGCTAATAAAGGAAACTAATATTCAATTATATAAAGAATTATATTATTTTTGAAATGTATCATTACTTAGAGAATATTATTAAAAATATATAAGTTGAATTAATTAATTGTTAGTTTAAAAAAATTAAATTGATTAGGTTATATTCAAGGTTAATTATGTTATAAGATAAATTAAATAAATCAGTCACTATATTATCAATTGAGAGTGAAATGTTAGAATTAATTTATTATGAAATTTTTATAAATATTTCACAGCCTAATTACATAGAAAAATGAAATAAAATGTAAGTTATATTAAACAAAAAAAAAAAGCCTCAACTTGTTAGTTCCACCTAAAGCCTAAAGTTTTCTAGATCCAACCTTAATTTGTATTAATTATATTTTACAATTACTTTAAAAAGCTCATTAGAAATTTATAAAAAGACTTATTAGTAAAGAAATCAATAATAATGTCTAAAAAAGGATAAAACAGATGGAGTTTGTTACCGACACGAAACATTTTTCCTACGAATTAAGATACAAATATTATTCCCTCATGAGTGGGCAACACTTTACCTTAAATTACCTAAACAAAAGCATTTATGCTTTGGGTATAAGTGGCAATGAACTATTCACCTAACCAAAGGAAAACAACAAATAAACAAATAAAGTGTACCAAAGTTTAAAACTTTTTTATTACAAGAAAAAAAAAGTTTAAAACTTTTTTTTCCTGCAAAGGGTGAGTGGTCCACAGTCACCACCACCATAGCCACAAGCAACCATGAGTAAATTTTGAGAATTCCTGTGATATATATTTCTTTTGGTATATTTAATTGGTGATGAATTCACAATATATGATAGATATTTGATATAATTTTTAGTCATTGGAATGTATTTAAAATATATGACACTTGTAAATTTTTAAGATGTTGTTATATGTACTATTGCAGGAGCACGGTAGATTTTTTTCACAGCCACATTATTTATAAGACATGTCACATTTTGCCCAGATTCTATAATTGGATAGTTTATTTTAATTGGATTCTAAAATTTATGCGAACTTTTCTTATGTACTGAATTCTAAAATTCGAACAAATATATGGTCCGAAATAAAAAAGGTGTGACATGAAAAAAAGATGAAACAAGATAGCTAGCAGTAGTAGTAAAAAACCAGTAGTACTACCTAATGAAGGTGCATCTGAATTGTGAAAGTAAAGGTACAGAAATGCCATTAAAGGAACCCTAAAACATTGAGTACACAAGTACTATTAATTTGGTGAAACAATATCAAGTTGGAGATTTTGGGTACAGAAATGTTCTGTACGGACCAATAATATTGATGGTGCCCATAGAGAGGGATGAAGCTGCTTTTGGATCACATTGGATTTTACCTTCACATAATAGGTGGCATCAGGATATATTCCTTTTACATTTCCTGCTATTCGAGAGCGAGAAAGATAAATGGTGGCGATCAAGTATGAGATTGACACGAAAGCAGTTATAGAGAATGACAGACAACATCCATTGGTAATTGATTGAACGGTTGAGATCTTAGTGGGGATATTACTTTATATTCTTATTGTTAAGGGGTTGAAACTCAATTACCGAAAGTCCTAAAGTCTAAACATGACGAAAGGAGAGTCTAAGTATGTAGAGTTTTCATACCAACTTAGGTGTAGTTTATTATAGTTATTGAATATGTTGTACTTAATTTCTTCCTTTTATGTACATGGTGGCTCACTTGTGAAGTGAATTGATTTTTGTTAAAATCGAATCACATTTGTTTGACTGTGTGCACGTTTGGCTTAAAAAATATTGTTAATTGCGCATTGTTTGACATGTACTACTTGAGAGTACCTTTAAGGAAGCAATTCCCTTCCTCAAATTGAGATAAAAAAATTAACTCGATTACAATCAATTATAAAAATTCCAAGTAAACAAACCACGATGAAATATAATACAAGTGATTAAACTATAATTAACCTTTCTTTTTATATATTTTCCTGTCACAACTTTTGTTATGTTACTTAAGGGTAATCAAGATCCTAATAACTTGACCAACTAGATCAAACCGATCCAATTCAATCATAAAGAACAGATTGATTAGGGTTAATTGGTCCAAACAAGTAAAAAACATAAACCGAATGTACACTAATTGAATACCTAATTAACAAAAGTTAAATCTGTGTAACCCGATAACCCAAGTACATAGAAAGAAAATCTCTTCTTTAGCCGATATTACATGGACTTAAACTATTTACCATGTACGATAGTAATAATGTAATTATTTTGTGGTGATGTACTAGACCTACTAGTTTAATTAGATCATATAAGATTAATTAAATACAATTTTACTTGTGACTATTATATGTTTATTAATTATCATTGATGATTTTGTTCATATTTGGAGATTTTAGAATTAGGTTTGTTTCTTTTATAATTTAGTACCCATTTATCATGAAATTAAATTGGCATATTTTTACTTCAAAAAGTTATATATTTTGATATAAAAAAAAATTATTTTACTAGATTTTTCTTTAATTATAATCTTTTACATTTTTTATTATAATAAAAAACTCGACCCAACGCATAAAAAAAATGGGTTGAATTAGTTTAAGTTACATGATAAAAAAGTATTTATCCAACTCGACCCACATGCAACCCTAATGTCATCTTTTTATTTTTTATCTCTCTTCTTACACCTCTTGTACATCACCTAAAAACATCATTGTTTTGTTTTTTCAATTGAGATGCTGAATTCTAATGGGAATGACGTTAACCTCACTCAATAAGTGCCTGCCCTTCCCAGAATTCATACTTATGTTTTTTTTTTTTTGTCAGGAATTGTAAGTGCTTTTTTTTTGGGTAAACAGGAATTGTAAGTGCTTTGAGTGTGAAAGTTTTCCCTTCCTTTGAGCTGAAAAAGCATTCCTCACTCAAAATTATCCATTACCAAAAAGAAAATGGCCCACCATATCATACTGCAATCAATTTCAAGATATGTTGTACCAAGCTGACTAGAAAAAACACTGTTGTACACTCGTCAATGAATTCAAAAGGCCATGGAAAACTTGGGTTATGTTATCAACGCCTACCTGGCCTGTATATAACTCTAGTTGACATGGCACAGTAGGAAGTGGCATTAAAGACCGCAACCCAACAATAGACATAAAAATTAGAGGTGAGAGAGATTGACACTACTCAACTTTGAAAGTCTCATATCTCTTTATATATAAAAATTATAAATCTATATATTAAAAAGGATAGTGTCACTCCCAATAAATATGGTGCTAATCCCTTCCACCAAATTATACCTCCAACCTGGGTATGGCTAGACACTATTAGCACCACCCTTTTAATTACTTACGCCGCATTTTTTTGTTGTCAAGATAGCACCTTTTTTATATTCCGGAAAATGCATACATTCTGGGCCTAAAAAGTAGCCCGGGAAATAGATTCCGAAATCTAAGAGTGTGGTAAGTAGTAAACAGGTGGTGCTAATATTATTGACCGTGGGTATAATTATAAATAAGTATCATACCCAATTTAATTGTTATAAATCGTGTTCCTTACGACAAAAAAAAAATCGAATTCCTTAATCTGGTTTCTGAAGACTAACACAATATAGAAAACAAACAATTACAAGCTATCCAGCTCCCATGTGAAAGGAAAATAAGGGTGGTTTCTTCTTTAGTTTTACCATTTCAGACATTGATGTCCGAAAATGGTAGTCTCGTTCCCAACGGGAGTGGTGTCAATTCCCACGTCACGTAAACGTCTCGGAAACTATTAAGGTACTAAATTCAAATTCAAGGCTATTCTCACAATTTGATTTTGAAGGCGCCTGGTTAGATATTTCTTTTTTCAGAAATTACAAAAGCTAGTTCCAAAACTTAAGTGCAAGAGGAGGCAGTTACTCACACTATCCTAAATAATTACCTTAACAACCAAAAACTGTGTTCTACACTAAATTGTCGATTACTAGGAATAACCATATACCGTGTGCTCAGTAATATATCGAAAGTGTTCGGTGGTGCGGCAGAGAAGCACTTTGAACACCAGAAGCCCAAAGCCAAAGATCCAGCTCCACACTGAGCACCTGAAACAAGATAGAAAAAAAAAATAGCTAGTTAGGTGAAGAGCAATGGCAAAAGGCCTTTTAGTTTCAGATAAGAATAACTTGTGGTGACACACAAGCAATAACAATCAAACTATGCATTTTTTTTCTAGCTGATACATAACCAAATTCTTCAATGGAATCACACAATAAAGGGAATGCATCAAGTCAGCGAGAGAGCCTAATATTGATCAACACGTAATAATTATTTCACTATATATAACGAATATTTCAGCCTAAAAGCAACAATCTAAAGGATCACAAACAAATGGTGCTTGAGAAAAAAGCTAGTTTAAGTCTTGAAGGAAATGAATTATGAGAAGCAGAAATATGCATACATTGAAAAAGGGTAGTAACAGGGAGATGCTCTGTTAAGAAAATCAGAAAAGAACTAACCTGTCTTCCGGATTTTATACTAATTAGCTCCCTCATTTTCTCCACAGCATGTATAGAGCAAGCCCGTAATTCAACTTCCTCCTCAGTCCCTGGACCTATTTCTCCACTGGCCTCAATAGTACTGGCAAGTGTTGGACTGTATTTTAAAATACCAAGCTCCCTAAGCATAGCTGGGACAATGTAATCTGCCATTATAGTTAGAGAGTTGATGTCTTCAAACTCGCCATAACCTTGGCCCCTGAATGCACCCCATAAATCTGCTGCAAATATTTGAGCTCTTTTGTATAAAAATACTTGGCGCCCTTTGTAAACTGAGTGGTCTCTAAAGCCTAGAAAATTTCAATTTTGGAGTCAATGACCATATTCTTTGCAAGTAATCCATAGCAACAGCAAACAGAAGTTATCTAAATTGATCATTATTTATTTCAGAACTTGAGTAATGAAAGCTATGAAAAGGTGAAAGAAAACTATACCAGGAAAATGACGTGCAACAAGAGCAACAAGATTCACAGCTGAGTTTCCACAGCTCTCAACAAGATTAGAGGCTTTCCCCTTAAAACTTCTTTCCAATTCAATCCCAACCTAACAGTAAACAAAATTGTAGATAAGGCTATCAAAATTTGAAGACATGCTTATTATCTACATAAATTCACAGAATTGAGAACCACAAGGACTGAAACTTAGAAGCAACAAAGAAAAGAGATATAATTGTGATTAAAGCTAGCTTCAAAAATTATTTGTTTTACCTCATGAAGTAACCTAACACGTTCATCTTCCAAAGGAAGGGGTCTAGGCCACTTCAAAAGCTCACGAAGTTGTGGACCTAACATTATGAACTGATTAAATCATTATGCTATTCGTGGAAAAGTGTTTCTTCGTTGGAAGCAAGTAAATAAACCATAAGGTCAGAAGCACAAAAATATGTAGATATGTTTTTTTCAAGAATACTGTAAAATGTAAATTAAACACAAATCCCATGATCAATCCTCTAATATATGATATACCACAATACGATTATTGTTGATACTTGACTACTTTAAGCAAACAAACATGTACCAAACATAATTATTTCCTTTGATCGGAAGGAGAAGATGAACTTTAACGAGTCCATTAAGTGATATTCAATTTCATGCACCTTTACTTGTCTTTCAATATCATGTAGACCCATCTCAATTGTATATCTACCCTTAAATAATTTTGTTACTTGTCCTTTAATACAATATAAGACCATCTCAACTTTATATCCACTCTTAAATAATCTTAGTTAGCCTTAGATTCAATTAATAATAAAAAGCATGAGCTCAATAGAAGATGAAATTCTTTCACTACACATTCGTCATTTCAATACAAATGTGTTCATGAGAATAAATGTAATGTAATTAAAGCGTCATGCTAATACGCATACGGGAAATACAAGCACCAAACACAATTACCAGTGTACTTTTGCAGACGATCAGCATCAAATGCAGACTTATCGTTTTGAAGAGCTGCCTTTAGCCCAGATGCCAAATGATCATAACTCAAATCCTTGTCTGCTAACAAATGAGCAGAATGGGTGACCATCGAAAATAACAGGAAGAATGGCAAAGTTAAAAAGCAGGGGAGTAAAAAAGGTGTGCTAAAATCATGGGAGACAGTTGTTTACGAATCATTTCTTCTTCATATGCAATCATAACGAAACAGATAAACATCTTTGACAAAAATAGCCAATTAAAAATACATTTACGAAAACAGGGAACTATAAACACCGTGACTAAGGTAATGAATGCCTGTAATAATCAAGCAATGGAGGTCGTTTTCATTATCCAGAGAAGTTCGACTATTGCATTTAGGATCCGAAAAAGAGAAAAGCATACCAGGCCAGAAGCAAAAATTCAGAGCGTCCAACACAAACAAGTACTGAACGGTGAGAGGTCCATTGTCGAAATAGTGAATCCCTTCGAAATCCCACTCAACTTTGGGAATATTGTCGAGCGTGCTCACCACTTTTTCAATTCCTGAAAACCACAACACGGAAGCAAATACGCATTTTCATTTCTACTTTTCTGGAGAATGCACAAGCTAAAGCATTCGAAATAGGAAAACGAACGGCATCAAAACGACAACGCCGAAGCAAATACGCACTCTGGTTTCTACTTTTCTAGAAAATGCAATCGATGAAACATTCGAATTCGGAAAACGAACGGCATTAATCGGAGAAAGAATTCACCTGCAGAATCAACGACGACGTGAGAGGAGCGGCTAGCGACCCAAGCAGAGGTAACCCTAACGTCGTCCATGGAGTTTTCAAGGAGAAAAGCACAATGCGGCGGTGAAAGCGAGCGTGTGATGAACCCTAAAAAAACAAAGAGGTTTGAAGAGTGAATAAATATATAGGGTAAGAGACGAAGGTGTGGTGGGTGAGTGTCTTTACCTGGTTCGAAGTTTCGCGGGTTTTCATGCTGAACGGAACGAGTGGCGTTGAGAATTGTAATCCTCTGTTGTATCACTAGCAACAGAGTCTCTCCAGGGAAGATCTTGATCGCATATCACGTGTAATGAGATTAACCAACGGTGGAGATCACGTAAGAAAGTTTATCTGAACCGGTGGGGTTGGTGTATTTGTTTTTTTTTTTTTTTCCATATTGTGGTATTGGCGCTTTGACTCTGAATTTTGTGACTGTCTTTCCAATTTTTCAAAAGTTGAAACCCTTATGGACCACGAAATGTCCTACTATTTCAGGATAAAGTTGGCACACCATAACTCTCAACAACCAGAGACTTAGACCCAATGAGATCACGTGAACAATGCCTTAGTACCTGATCTTTCCTGAATCCTGGACCACCATTCTCCAGTACGGCAGTACATAGTCTAAGGGATATGTTTAGTGTCTACTTTAGGAAATTTTCACTAGGGATCACAATAGGTTGTGCTACCCATTATCATGACTTTGTTACTATGCATCGAGTATTTGTGAGTGTTTTTATTTAATGCTGTAGATTGATTAAGTAATACTGTATTTGTGAAGAAGCAAATGTAGTACTAAAAAATTGCAGAAGTCCCTATAGTAGTTTATTCTATTTTAAAAAAAAAATGATCCTATGATTAATGCACAGTAGATTATCATATTTGGTAGCTTAGAAATAATTGAACAAGTTTATTCAAAAGTGTATTAAGAGGTTTGTGAAACATTTTAAGAAAGATGCAATAAATCTTATCTTATAAATATAAAGGGAACAATGTCTTATAGAAGTTCTGGCGCCAAAATAGTAGTAAAACCTTAACCTTAACCTTAATGCAATAGTGTATGTACTATGTGGTTCTATACAACTTCTATTTTAGTGTCCATTCAAGTTCATTTCGCAATAAGCGATGCATTTCACTTACCCAGAAATAATGTAAACAAAGGTAAAATTGAGAGAGATAAAAAATGAAATGTTTATTCACTTGGTTTAACATGGTTTTATACATAGAAAGAATGAAAACATAACACTAACTGCAAGCCCCTTAACCGAAATAACAAAAACCGGTTTTTAACTGTCTTGGAGACTAAACTGCAAATATCTATTAAATCAAATTACATATATTACAGTCTAGGGGATATGTTTACTTTAGGACATCTCCAACTATTGTATAGGGTCCTCCTCTAATAAAATAGAGGATCGCCAACAAATGAGAACCGTCTGTTTAATAATTTTTTATTTGATGGTCTAGATCGATTAACAGTGTCGGTAAGAAAGCAAATAGTCCTCAAAATTTATAACAAAGTCCCTTTAGTTTATTGTATTGAAAAAGGTGACCTATCATTAATACAAACAAATATTGAATATAATTTTTAATAAAAATATTTTATTTATAGAGTACTTATTTATTACCCTTAATGTTAGCAAAAGTTTTTAATTTATCTTTTAAATGATGATAAGAAGGTAGAATTTAAGTTTATTATTTTATTTCTATATTTTAAACTATAGTTCAAAACTATAGTATTTTTTTTAGTTCATAAAAAAAATATAATGATCGGGAGATTGAACTTGGATACTCACGTACATATTTCAAATAGTAGAAGCCGTAAAGATGCACAAATATTTTCAATGGAGTGATGTACCGTTTCAGTCCCTAATTTTGCGAAAATAATTCACTTTAATCCCTGACTTTGTGCGGATAAGTCATTTTAGTCCCTGACTTTATATTTTACAGGTCGCTTTAGTCCCTAAATTATATGATCATTCATTTTGGTCCCTGAAAATCAGAGACTAAAATGAATAATGTAGTGAAAGTCAGGGACTAAAATGACCAATAATAGTGAAAGTCAAGGACTAAAATGACTGATTTTGCGAGGGACTAAACTGAATGATAAAATACAAAGTTAGAGACTATTTTAGTATATAATTCATTTCCAACGACAGAAAAAAAATTCAAATATAGACCCTTTGATGATTTGGATCATGAGTTTACTAACCTCTTTGAATCAAACAATATTGGGATGCTTCAACGATCTACATTTCATGCTCATCAATATGCAGTACATATTTTCACACAAATAAAATCACAATACAATTAAAAAATAAAATCCTAGAACCCAAATGAAGAATCACAGACAAATAGGAAAAAATAATTTAATAAAGAATCTGAAATTGAAAGGATTAAGAAGTTGAAAAATACCTCATGGCCTCTCTTGATAAACTTAAGAGAAAAAATCTCATTAGTGAAAGTGTGATCCTGGAATTGCTAGTGTTAATCTGAAAAACTCATTAAGAAGGTGCTCTTGTATTCAGGGTAGCCATATATGCCACTCGCTCCAAAGTTGAAATCTAACAACGATTTATTTTTAACAATTTAAGATGTTAGGAAATAAATTGAAGTAACCAATTGTTGGAGAAATAAAATAATCCATTTACTGCAACAGCAATTCCTGTGACATTTCTAGAGTGTAACATTTTCAGTCTGGCAAGTGGGAAAGATATAAAGACTATTGGAAATCATTGAGATAAAATATCAAAACTACCCTTACATGAGTGGATAAAATAAACTATCTGATTGGCTACATGGATTTAGAAGGTGATTTACCACAAAGATGTTGCTAAACAGTATTCTAAAAGGCACTTGTTAAGAATATAAAAATAGAAATGTTTTATTAAAATTGATAGTATTTAAATAGAATTTTAACTTTCGAAATAATAAATACTATTAATTTCACTAAAATATTTTCACTTTTGTATTGTTAATAAGTGGCCTAAAAATACTGTTTAACATTTTCCAACTACAAATTAAACGCTAAATTTCACGTCTAAAATGCAACATGACTGATTGACTTTTATATAATTAAGATTAAGATTTATTAGTCCCCCAGCCACTCATATAACTAAACCAATTAAACTGAGCAAAGTGTTGGTCAGACTTATAACAAATGAAAAAGACCCAAAAATGAAGTATCTGCAGAAACTTATGGTCAACTCCTTTACAAGTCCCCTCTAAAGGGTTAATACACCACTGTAGGGGTGTCTTAAGATTCAAGCAACTTAAACAAGAGCTTGAGGCACACATTTTATTTTACTCATATACTATTGAAAATTAAAAAAAAATCTTAAAAATATATTTATAAAATTTTTAAGTAGATTTTATAATTATTATTTTTATTCTTAAAATGTAAAATATTCTAAATGTCTATTAAATTTTTTATTGGCATTATAAATTATGATTAATTAATTTTTTCAATAATAATAATAATAATGTCTTTCTCTCTTGCCTTAACAAGAATATCAAAAGAATTAAATAGTTTTTTTTTCTTTTTATCTTTTTACTTTAATTTTAAATAGTACTAAATTAGCAACCATAAGATATTGTTAGGTGCTTTTATGTAGTCTACTTTTTTAAAAAAAATTAATAAATAAAAAATTTACTTTTGTGAATATAATGCCTGACAACTCGTTGACTTGACCGGCAACCATTGCCAAGAGGATGATTTTTTATTTTTTTGGGTAAAGCCAAGAGGATGATTTAATTACATTACAGACCTCCACCACATCCACACCTAAAGGATATGATCATATATAAGTGATGAACTATTTTGGTCTCTAATTTTGTGAAGATAAGTTTTTTTAGTCCCTGACTTTGTGCGGATAAGTCACTTTAGTCTCTGACTTTTTATTTTCAGGTCACTTTAGTCCCTAAATTATACAAACATTCATTTTAGTCCTTGACTTTCAGGGACTAAAATGACCGATGATAGTGAAAGTCAGGGATTAAAATGACCCATGATAGTGAAAGTCAAGAATTAAAATAGCCGATGATAGTGAAAGTTAAGGACTAAACTAACAGATTTCATGAGGGACTAAAGTGCCTTATAAAATACAAAGTCAGAGACTATTTTGAGAAAGACCAAAATCACGCAAATGAGAAAGTTTGAGAACCAAAAGTGTCCTAAATCGTGCAATTGAACACTGAATGATAAAATCACACAATTAACTAAGATAGGGGGACCAAAGCTGCACTTAAAACAAAATATTATTTCACTTTTGTCTCGTTGTCACATTAGCATTTTAGTTGGGAACTTGTCAATAATATCTATTTAATACCAAAATCGAGCAGTTAAAAAAACAAACAAATGAGACTAAAATTAAAATTAAGCCAAAATATGCAAAAATAGCATAGTTAAGTCATATGAAGCAGCCACTTAAATTCTCTCAAAAATAGTCTGGGCCTCTGCATGAAAGTACAAGGAGTTAAGACAAGATTGATGAAAACAAAATGGAATAAACAATGGAACACGAATCATTTACCTTTGCCTTTGACAAGGCAACGCTTCTTTTTAACAAGCGCCTTCTCGACAACTTTGGCAACTTTAGGACTGGGATGAGGAGCGACATACGAGTGACCACCCTTCTTCAGGATGAACACTGAGATGTTGGGCTGGGGAGGAGCCAAATCATCCTTCATGTTGTCGGATGGTGTTGAGGCTAGAGCTTTGGCTTTGCCTCTAGCATCCCTTTTGGCAAGACGAGCAGCATAACTAGCCATGATTGCCCCTGCAATCTAAAAAGCAAACCAAGATAAAAAAAAATAGTTAGTACTGGAATCAATCATAGGTCAGATCAATGTTATCATAGATTAACAAATAAAATTAATGGTTAAGGATTTTACTAAGGCAAGTTTAGTCTTTTCGAGGGGCGTCGATAACATCTTTACAATGGATGGGTGCCCCATTTCATTGACGAAGGTGTAAAATCTTAAGAGAGTGAGCTGATCCTCCTCTTCAAGGAATCTGTGATCCACTTCCGGGACATTAGAAATCTTGGAGTAGGGATCATGGGTCCAGTATAAAGGAAAAAGTGGTTTTTTGTCTGGTCTCTCCTAGAAAGGAGTTGTGTTTTCATTTCAGGGAAGAATTTTGACGTAAAGATCTCGAAAGAACTTAAATGACTCATCATACTGTGTGAAAGTGCTTGGAGGTTTACGGTGGTGTGGGGAAACAACGGCTTTTAGTCTAATCCCTGGTAAGAACCAAAAGTATACAGGAAGAGCGCAAAAGAATAATGCTAATTATTGTTCAAAAAAAATATCTCGAAATCTTGAAGAAACCCCCAAGCATTGATGAAGGTGTTCAATACTTCTTTTTGGAGGTGCATAAAAGGAAACCGAGCTTTGATTCTATCGAAAATGGCTTCATAGACCATGATGTGTGGTGGCTCATTTGCATCAGCAGGAGTACAGATTCGCTCGTCATCATTGACAATTTCAAACCGATGGTTGGAGATAAGATTTGATTTAGTGTCAGCATCCTCCGAGTTTGGACCATTATGGAAGCACTCATGCCATAGTTTCTTAGTTACCTTAAGCCAAGATTGATCTTGGATATTGGATTGAACATTCAAAACAGTGGAATAGCACCATAAAATTTTGTGGATATTTTTCAAGTCTCTCCATTCTGGGTGAATTTCGGGTAGAGCAGCACTAGTACCTACTTGGGAAGGCCCTAAGTGTGGGTTTTCCACCTCTCTATCCTGCTTAGGAGCTGATTCCCGATTAGCTGGAATAACAACTTATAGGGCCTTGGCCTTGGATTTTGACGCTCCTCATGGTGGTGCTTTATCTACAAAGTTAGGAAACTCGGGGTTAGATTTCGGATTTGAAGAACTCGGAGAAGATGAAGCATATGGACAATATGTCGGGTTAGATTCAGAATATTTGGGATCTAGTTCGTGTGTCAAGACATGTACTGGGTATTTCCCATTTCTTTTTTGCGGATGACATACCTATTGTTTTTTAAGACGAAGGCTTCCCAAGTGAGATTAACTTCTGAGATTCTTCAGACGTTTTGTGTTGCTTCAGGCCTTCGAGTGAATATACAGAAGTCTAAGGCTATGACTTATGCTAACATCTTTCTCCATAAGTGTTAGAAGTATGCGAGTATTTTATCTATCCAATTTACATCCAATATTGGAAAGTATCTTGGTTTTCCTTTGGTGAAGGATAAAGCTACATCTCAAGATTTCAATTTTATAATTAATAATCTCTAGAAGAAACTAGCTAGTTGGAAAGGTAGTCTTTTTGAATAAAGTGGGGAGGTTGACTCTTGTGAACTCTATCCTAGCAACAGTTCTTGTTCATATCATTCAGAATATTTGGTTATCAGAATCCATTTGTAGTAAGATTGGTGCCTTACTCCCTTATTTCCTTTGGGGAGGGAATGCTAACACTGGTTAGGGCCTTATCTTGGTGAGTTGGAATAGTGTTTGCAAGCTGAAGAGATATGGAGGTCTTGGTGTAAAATGGACACGGGATTTCAATAGCTCCATCTTGGGTAAACATGTTTGACCTATGGTCCATGATCATGATAAGCTTTGGGTCTCATTGCTCTTAGCCAAGTACTTGGACTGTCAACATGTCCTTAATGCTTCTACCAAGGGGGTGATTCCATCGTTTGAGATTGCTAATAAAAGCCAAAGGCTGTATACTAAATTGGTTCAATTATTGAGTTAGTTATGGGAATATTCCTTTTTGGTTTCGAAGTGGATGGACATTGGTGCTCTTTGTGAAAAAGTTCCTTATATTGAGTTCTGAAATTCTCACATTTACGTTGCAAACTTTGTAGATGACCATGGTGATTGGGCTTTAAATAGATTGGCAACACAACTACCTGCGACTATTAAGAATATCATTCTATCGGTTCCTACAACTTTGGTTCTCTTTGATAGGTTAGCTTGAGATATGAATTCAAATGGTTTATATACTATGAGCTCATGTTATAATTGGCTCCTTAAGTTGCTAACGTTGTCTTGCTGGAGCATACTTTTAGTTGGATTTGGAAACTTTTGGTTATGGAGAAGATGTAGTTTATAATTTGGTTAATTTGGCACAACTCGCTCAAGTAGTGCGCACAACTCCCTTAAGGTTTTATTGCTGCTAAGGATACTCTATATCTTTTTCATGATTGTTCTTTTGCTAAGGATATTTGGGGTTTGTTCTCTATTTCCGACGAGCCTGTGTTTTCACACTTAACCTTTGAGAGTGATTTACATTGTTCACTATGAAGGACCATGTGTTCACTTTTGTGCCCTTGTGTTGGGTGCTTTGATTGTGTCGGAATACTCTTGTGTTTTCTCAGGATATATGACCTTTATATAAAGTTGTAAGCTAGGAAAGTTTGTATGGATTTTGTCGTTTATCATGTAAATCGTTATTCTTCTAGTAGTGTCCCTCCTCGTATAATTTCGTGAGTTCCTCCTCCGAGTGATGCTCATAAGCTTAATGTGGATGGTAATGCACTTTCAAAAGTTGGTAAGACTGGGATTGGTGGTGTTATTCGAAATAAGATGGGTGATTTTAGGCATACATTTGCAAGCTTTGTTAGAGTTACGACCAATCTTCATGTTGAGCTTCTCTCCCTTAAGAAAGGCCTTGAGCTGGCTTGGTCAATGGGTTTTATATAGAAATTGTTTATTCATTCGATTTGGGTTTTCACCTCTTTGCTTAATGCTTGTTTTAGCTTAATCACCTATGGCATAATTTTAGATTTTAAACTACTTCGAGAGAAGTTTTCTTAGATCCGAACCAAATGAAAATCTCAACTTATCACTATTCTAGAGATAGATAGTGATCGACTTGATTGTCGTTTTTGAACGAACACTTATTCTTAAAGCTAGAGTGTCTTCATTTAATTCAAGAGATTGCGTTTTATGAGCGACTACTCTTAGGATCATTAAATTGAGAGATCATTTAATGTGACTTTAGCATGTGCATCAAATCGTGATTTATTCAATAACTATCTCTAATTGATTGTAGAGTATGAGAGGGAGATTGATGAAATTCAATCCCAAACCCTTCAAATACTGTTGTCTCAACCCTCAATTTATTTCTTTGCATTCTTTTCTTGTAGTTTCTTAAATTTCTCTTTATCAAAACTTTTACTTGCTTGATAATTATTTATTAGGTAAAGATCTAAAAATACGCTGTTTCCTATGGTTTGACAACTCATTTTTTCCTTTACTATTGCGAGTTGACATTAGTTCATGCTAAAGTATTAACACACATCTACCACCACACCGTTTCCCCCCGCCTATGCGAATGATAAGTACATAGGCAATGCATTGAATGAGGCAATCATAAAAGGTTATTTATGATAGGGACATTGCTTCGTCGCTATGTCCGCGACAAACGGTGGTCCTCCGATCACATGAACAAATTATCTATCAAGTATATGAAGTGTTTAAACATCTGGATTTGCCTTATTCAATTTCTAAAATTGTCCCATAGGATTTAAATGAAAATTTAACCTTTGTACTTGATACAATGTTCAACATAACGTGTGAATTTCGATAATAGTTGTTTGTTGAACAATTGATATTTCTACCTATTAATTAAATTATAAATTGAGCATATTAGATTTGATAGTTGAACTTGTGATAATTGATTGTAGATTTGTGGTTTAAAAACTTGTGTTTGAGTTGAGAGGATAAGATCAATAAATAAATGTGGAGCAAGAGCAAGATTTGAGTGAAACACTCGTAGTGCGTTTTGTAGTATTTTATTTAATTGTATTTAAATTTTGTATAAAAAATTGTATAGACATTATTCTTTTAATTGATCATTGCAAAATACCAAGGATTTATTTTTACAATCCCAACACAGTTGTCTTACCATGGTTAGTTTAGAAATTAAGTGAGTTTGGGTCTCTTTAAGCATCAGCGTGGTGTGAAGTGCATATTTTTTCAAACTTTAGTGTTTTCTTTATACAAAAGTAGTAAAACTGAAGATCGAACCTCTACCCACTCATGTATATTTCTATGCACTCGCCAACTGAACTACATGACTGGAACTCAAACTTTGGTGTTTAGTGCTATTTGATAAAACCTCAAGTGATGTTTCTATATTTTACCCATTACCCATATAAATATAAATATTATACTTAAAGTAAACTCTATCTCTTCACCCAAAATATATCAAAATTAAATTCATAAATAAAAGAAAAATATTTATAGAAAAATCCTTAAAAAATAATAATATTGACTTAGTTAGTAAATACGTAAAGAAATGAGTACGCTAGTGTCTGAGTTCAATTCCGTATTATTATATTTATATTTTCTTATGAAAAAAATTATTTTTTTAGAAAGTAAAAAAAAAGAATTAGTTAAAAAAAAAATAAAAAAAGAGGGGGAGAGAGAAGAGGGTTTGAGTGCGAAGACATCAAAGGAATCGCTGCAACTTTTTTGCGTGTTAGCGATTTGATGGCCATAAGGCCGCTCCATTCCCATTCCACCTTCTCGCGTGACACATTGCTCTCTCTTTTTCGCTCCTTTCATCATTATTCCCTTTCTTCTCCTAAACCTCTTCCCCTTTCCCTCCTCCGTCGCTTCGCTTCGTCGGCGGCCACTCCCTATTCACGCCCTCACCGCTCTCCTCCTCGCTCTCCTCCTCCTCCTCCTCCTCCTCCTCCGCCGTCTTCATATCTACCTGACATCCTGGCGCAGAAGATCGGAAAAGCCACTCGCCGCCCTGGCGCTACCTCCAAGGCCAGAATTTATGCCGATATCAACGTCGTCCGTCCCAAGGAATATTGGGATTACGAGTCCCTCACCGTCCAGTGGGGGTAATTATAGCAGCTGATAATCCAATCCTCACCATAATTTATGTAATTATTTGTTGAATATATATTTAATTTATCTTTTGTTGTCGTTGTTATGAGTTCCAGGGATCAGGATGATTATGAGGTTGTGAGGAAGGTTGGAAGAGGGAAATACAGTGAGGTGTTTGAGGGTGTTCACTGCACGGATAACGAAAAATGTATCATCAAGATCCTGAAGCCCGTGAAGAAGAAGAAGGTGAATAATGGCATCCACGCTTTCTTCTCTGTGCATCTCTGTTTTTAATTGGTGTTGGGTTAGTGAATTGTTGTATACTTGTATTGTTTTTATATGTAATGTAAAGCTAATATTGCTCGTAAAAGGTTGTGGATTGGTTTCGATGGATTTTTCAGTCATGCCTATCCTTGGGGCAAGTGGTTAACAGAAATGAGACAGTGCTGCTATATTCGTTTTTTAGTTCAGAAGATGTTTATGGATAGTGTACCACTTTGTACATTGTGCTATGTTGTCTGAACTCTAAACCATTGTTCCCTTGTTTTAATTTGATTTTCTGCAAAAAAGGTTGTTAGGATGATTGTTTAATTTATTTGTCATTAGAACATTGAATTTTGTCTTGCTCAGCAACTAGACCTCATAGATGTGTTTTTGAATGTTCGTTCTGTCGTTCTAATTGCAACCGCCATGTTTGAAACTAAGAACAGTTTGTGTCTTGTTGGATGTGAGTGACATGCAATTGGACACATTGCTTGAGAGTAGTTCTAGTCTTCTAGAAGGCTATCCAGACATTTATTTCGTTGTTTGAAATGTAATATCTGATTATCTGTAAAACCTGTAAGATTTGTTAATGCCCCTCTTCCATTCTTTGGCTATTTATATGTACACAGTCTTTTAATTTCTTTTGATTCTGGATGCAGATAAAGAGAGAGATCAAAATATTACAAAATCTTTGTGGAGGGCCCAACATTGTGAAGCTGCTTGACATAGTTCGAGACCAGCAATCAAAGACCCCTAGCCTTATATTTGAATATGTTAACAACACTGATTTTAAAGTGCTCTATCCTACACTTTCAGATTATGATATACGATATTACATCTATGAACTCCTAAAGGTAAATTACTATACTCTTGCTTTTGTAAACGAACAGCATAACTAGGATTTATATTTGTAGTCGTTTTTGCATATTGCGGTACACAGAATATGCTAAATGCTTCACAATTAAGTTATTTGTTATATTTTTGTATTTTTTTCTTCTTGAGACTTGGACTAGAAAGTGATTGAGCCATTTGTTGCATTCATTTGAATATGAATATTTGATGAAAAAGCTTCCGTATTAATTTTAGATGAAAGTACGTTCTTTAATGTCTTGGGATCCAAAGTCTTAAAATGGGTGTGTTGTATAAGGGTTTTAATTGAACTGAATTTTGTTCCATAGATGTTCCTTAATGTATAATATAGTATAATCATGGTTATAAAATGGAGATTTGAATGGTGAATTGGGATTTTTTTTTAAAAATTATGAATTGAATCTTATAAGGGTTTGTAAGATACATGATCAATATCAAATAGGGTAAACCCTCCATTGAGTCCTCAAAAGATATAAGAAGTGTTATCAACTTTGTCCTTGAAAGATTTGTGCCTCCAATTAAGTCCTTTATAGATCAAGAGTGTCATCAATTAAGTCCTCCAAAGTTCAAAAATGTCATCAATTACATCCTTCAAAAATGAAAACTGTTACCAATTTTTGACTTAAAGGGGCTTAATTGGTGACATTTATCTTTTAGGGATCAAGTTGGTGACACTTGTATATTTTGAGGACCTAACGAAAGGT
This sequence comes from Cyamopsis tetragonoloba, assembly GCA_037177725.1. Taxonomy (NCBI): domain Eukaryota; kingdom Viridiplantae; phylum Streptophyta; class Magnoliopsida; order Fabales; family Fabaceae; genus Cyamopsis; species Cyamopsis tetragonoloba. The sequence goes on along the minus strand of CM074120.1, from coordinate 38,665,601 downwards.
TTACTGTAAAAGATACTAGCTTTTAGAAGAAAAAAACTCATAATAAAAAGTTGAAACATAAACTGACGGATAATCTTCAAATTCAACAACAACTACAAGCCTTATATCACTAGGCGAGGTCGGGTATATGGATCACATGATGCCATTTTGCTCAATCAAAAACCAAATCTTCAAATTCTAATAAATCATACTTTACCTTCCACCAGGTTCCATGACCATTGGATAACATGCAAGTGTTTGGACAGTCTTACTAGACTATTAGTTTTGATTGGAATAATTGCATTGCAAAGAATGATTGCAAAAGACTGTATATCTGCATGTATATACGTCTGCTTATGTGCCATGTGAATTTCTTGAAAGGTATATTTAGTTATACATGTCCATACATCCTGGTTGATGCCTTTCTTGTTTTATTTGATTGAGTTTGTGATCTATGACTATGATTGCAGTAGTTTCTTTTTTGTCAATCTAACCTTTTTTACCAGTTGTTTGTGACCTTCAAATTGTAAGAGTTAAGCTTGCTAAAACTTTTTTCTGGCAGGCACTGGATTATTGCCACTCGCAAGGAATTATGCATCGAGATGTTAAGCCACATAATGTAATGATTGACCATGAGAAACGTAAGCTTCGACTTATAGATTGGGGGCTTGCAGAGTTTTATCATCCTGGGAAAGAATATAATGTTCGAGTTGCCTCAAGGTTCTTATTTCTCTTTTATTGCTTTCTCGGATGATTAGTGAATTGTAGAAAAAAACTTGCCCTGATCTGGTCCAGTAGATGAAGAAATTGGTAAATTTGGATCCTTTTTAGACCCAAAATGAAAGTGGGGTTGGGTCTTGAAAATCACTGCTTGTTTTGGTCAATGGCTGATGATCTTCCTCTATTGAGTGAGTTAATCAATCTTTATTGTTGAATTAGGTTATAGAGCAACTATAGTTTACGAAATTACACCCAAGTAGTTGGGATGCTAAACCCAGCAATTATTGCTTCTCACTTACCCTTGCAAATTTATTTCTCAATGATATACGTGTGTGTGTGTGTGTGTGTTTCCTTTAAAGCACTTGTTTCTTTAAAAGTAGGTAATACCATTTCCATTAAATCTTGAGAGGATATTTGGGTAGGATATAATTATATTAATTTGGAGCACTTTTTCCTTGAATGTATCACCTTTCTTATTCCTCCTTCCATGTTTTTAGAATACGCTAGGCCTCAAATCTTCTCGAAACTTCCGTTTATGTAAGAAATTGGAGGACACTTCTGAGTTGGAGTCCCTTTTCATTTTGTTTGACCTGGCTTATTTTACTAATAATTTGTAAAGGAGTCTTTGGTGTTTCGACTCTTTTAGTGTGTTTTTCTGCTGTTGATACAGTTTTTGGATTATCAAAATCCCATTTATTCTTGGAAAGACCTGTAAATTCCTTCTGAAAAATTCCTTCTAGAAATCCAACAATCACAGTGATATGCTGTGTATGTGTAGGGTCTGGCTGCTGCTTCATTTTGGTTTGTACTTGCTGGTTTCTCTAGTAGCTTATGATATTTGTTATTTCTCCTTTTTTATTTATTTTCTGTTTCTGACATTTTTGTTGAAAGAAAAACTAGCCAGTGTTCACTCTCCAAATACACAACTTAATATTGTTTCAAAGGGAATTGCAACATTTGATTTTTGGGCATGTGCTAATCTTGGACATGGCATTTTTAATAACATATTAATGCCTCAATGTAATATAGGACGATACCCTTTAGTGGAGTTTAACTTGATGCTTTTGAGTAATCTAATTGTACCTTTGGATTGGTTTTAGCAGGTTGATACTGTTTGTGTGCAGTATAATGGTGTTGTCTTTATTGTGTGTACACAACCTGTCAGCTGCTTCTCAATAAATTCTTTGTTTTACACTTTCAGTTAGGGGCATGATATCTTCCTATGTTGTGCAATCATCACTTAGTCCATTTACCAATGTGGAAACTTATTTACTCATGTTTGAATTCTGAATAAATTTGCATGGAAACAATCCCTTGCCTTATATCTAATGGATGTCCTACATGGAGTACTAGTTTAGAGCTTCAGTGAAAAAAATTAATGCAGTTTAATATTTAATGAATATGTTGTTCCTATGTTTTGGAATGGTTCAACCCCTGATTGGGAATGAAGCAAGACAAAAATGTCATTGCCCATATGTTATATAAAAATAAACATTTTGACTAAAAGTCCATGAAACATCAATGTCTACCAGGTTGATATTTGATTAGAGGGAAACCATTCATTGAATATAGAGAATGAGTTTCTGAGATTAAGTAATTCATTATTCTCAATTTAATTTGCTGCAGAAAATATGGTTTCGGTATGGTGATAATTGGTAATCTGGTGTTAGGCTTCAAAGATGAAATTAGGGAATGAATAGAAGAAAAGAATGAATTTTATTGATCACAAAAGAATTAGGATTACAAGAATCCCTCAGAGCTATCAGCTCCAATAGAGACTAACAAAAAATCAACAACTAGTACTATAGGGAAACTATGTTCCTATTTATACAACCATTTATGACAACTCATAGCCTAAATAATTAACTAGGCCTTTCCTTTTGTATCTGACGTTTCCTCCTGGAATAAACCCGCCACACTTTTGGGCTTCCTATTCTCATCAATTACTTGCTCCTCTTCTATGGGTCTAACATATGGTGACTGGCCAGCTTGTTGATATTTCAATGATCTACTAGCTTCAGTAGCTTGTGCTTATTGGACTATGTTTTTGTTAGAGTTCAACTTGCTACTTCCATTTGACAAACTATTATTTACTGTTTCCTTTACACGCATTGTTTGTAGATATTTCAAAGGTCCTGAGCTTCTTGTTGATCTTCAAGACTATGACTACTCTCTAGATTTATGGTCTCTGGGTTGTATGTTTGCTGGAATGGTAAGGGAGTCCACTTTCCTCAGAATGCAATTTGATTATATTTAGGGTTATGGCCTGGCTCTTGATTGAAGAATTAAACATTTTCCATTAATGCAATTTCTCCTTGTAAACTCAATGTATGGGTTATGGCTTTGGCTTTGCTTACTCGTGTTTGTGTTTTAACAGATATTTCGTAAGGAGCCGTTCTTTTATGGACATGATAACTATGATCAACTAGTCAAAATAGCCAAGGTCGGTGAAGATTTTGAATTATACTTGCTGGAGTCTGCCAGATTTTGTGTTATTTGTGTTGTGTGATAATTTTTTTGCGGTGTCTGGCCTTTTTTTAAAGACATTTTAATTATAATGTGATTTGTTTCACTCTTGTGAAGAAATTGAAAGTGTCAGTCTTGGTCTTTAAGAATGCCTATCCTGTGTCTCCTACTTTTCTTTTTAAATAAGCGGAATTGCACCCAAGTGGATTCAAGTCAAGGAGCTGCTATTTAAGTAGTCCTATGTCTCCAACTTGGTAGCATTTTTTTTCTGCTACATTTAAAATGATGCCTTCTTTTGGATATTTTTTAATTATTATTTGTGCCTGCAAAGTCAATTTGAATTTTGAAATAGATGTAGTACTCTAGAAAATGTTTCCTCTGTTCTTGGCTGTATGATGTACAATATAGCTTGTTTTTACGTTGCTGCAATAGGTACTTGGAACTGATGAATTAAATGCATATCTGAGCAAGTACCGCATAGAGTTGGACAAGCATCTTGCAGCACTTGTTGGAAGGTTGATTTCTGGGTATTTTTTATATGTGTGTGTGTTTGCTTTTGCACACTAACTATTATCACTCTAAAAGTTCTAAGAAAATGCTCTAATATTGTGACAGGCATGGCCGGAAGCCATGGGCAAGGTTCATTAATATAGAGAACCAGCACTTGGCAGTTCCTGAGGTAGCATGCGTTGTAAATATTTCTGCTTCTTGAATGTTCATATAGTCATTGACTCATTCTAAATTTATCATTTTTGGTTTTCACAGGCTGTTGACTTTCTTGACAAATTACTGCGGTACGATCACCAAGAACGGCCCACTGCAAAAGAAGCTATGGTAAAAACTCCCCATCTTTGACATCTTTATCATTGCAATAAGTTCAGTTACACATTTCTTTAAGATATGTAAATCAGTATATCTGAGCTCTGGTCTTTTACCTTGGGGACTTCAGAGTTCAAACTTCTAATTTGATATGATTGGGCTGTAACTAGCTATTATTCTGACTTTTGTGGTTTCGATTTTTCCAGAATTATTTTTTGTTTTCTCAGTGCTTGGTCCTAGAGAAGATTGTTATTAGCCTAGTTTTTTTAATTATTTCTATTTCTTGCTCAAAACTATACGCTAACTCTGCCTGCCAGTACTTGAAAAACGATTATTCAACAGATAAACTCATTTTCTAGAATGTTTTAAACAAATATTCAATGCTATGCAGGCCCATCCTTACTTCAATCCAGTCAGAAATGCAGAAAGCAGTAGAACTCGTACACATTGAGTTGTTGATGCTTGTTGAGATTTGGTGCTTGCTTTTGGTTCAAGGGCTTCTCTTTCTCTGTATGACCAATATGTCAATCCTGGGGGAGGTTGCTTTTAGAAGATTTTGCCCTTATTCCGTTGTATAATTCAAGTTTAATTCATTGTCTTCCTCCACTCACCTCCCCCCATTTTGGGCAAAATCTAGGTGTCAATGATTTCATTCATGTGTATGTTCCAGATTCAAGGACGGGGACCGCGGAATCCTGGTCTCAAAGATTTCATTTGTTTGCGTGGTTTAAATTTGGGAACGAAATTCAATTTCCCAGAAGTTCATTCGCATGTTTTTGTTTTGCCTGTAATTTCTAATTTCGAATTTCATATCCTTTTTAGTATCAAAGAAAATGGAAACAGATATTAAAGTTTTACTAGATATTTTATCTTCTCCAACATCCTATTTGAAATCATTAATCATTTTGAGCATTCATAAAAGACAATTTAGAGACAAGTGTGTAATCATGTAAAGTGAGAGTTTGATTCAGGGTTCTTTTGGCTTGTTTTCACTTTATGCAAGAAGAGGTTTCAGTGTTTTACAGGTGTTGTCATAAGATCCTGTTTGATTTGAAATCTTGATTCTGTTCGAGCATTCGAAAAAGCAATTGAGTGCATATTTGATTTCCAATTTGTCAAATGTGATTTGTGTTTGAATAATATATCGGTTTATAATTTGTTTGGACGTATATCTCAATCACTTTCAAATTTCTTGCATCTAATAAAAGTACTTTTAGTTTTAGTCAATTGTAGATCAAACACACATTGAGACTGGTGGGCAATCAGGTAATGTGAGTTGGATTCGGGGTTTTTTTGGTTTGTTTTCACTTTTTGCTAAGAGTTTCAAGGATTTTACCATACTAAAGGTGCTTGTAGTCATAATATCTTGTCTCTTTCTTGAAGTTTTCTGTATGGATGAAAGGGGTTGGAAAGGAATGAAAATAAAATGATTCGTTCTATTTCCTTTCATTTGATATTTTTTTTCTTTTAATTTGAGGGATGAAATAAAATATTTTCTTTTTATTATACTGTGGATATATGTAAATAATGGGATTTAATGAAATTAACATTATTTCATTTCGTTTATTAAATATCTAAATTTAGTTGCACAAATGAAGTTGTGTTAAAACTCAATAAGAGAACTTTGCTGACTGCTATCATACCATGGTATATCTAATGTGGTGGTTTAGATATCGACCTTCTTTTGGTCAAACTCCCTTTTTTTTTTCTTTTAAGAATTGCATGGGAAATACTTAAATTCTTTTATTTAACAAGGGCCTAAAACAACTTTACGTTCCCTTTCATAAATCCTTAAAAAAATAATCATGGGTATTTATTAAATTTTCAATTTTATCTTTAATTAACAAATTATATTAAGCCCCTTAATTAACAAATGAATAAATGATCAAATTGATTTTGACACAATTATTCAAAATGATCCCTGACTTATAAGAATAAGCAAAATGGTTCCTATCGTTAATATATATTAATAAAGTCATGATATGACACGTTAAATACTACGATAAAAGCTCAAAATGATGTTGTATATGTAAGTAAACAGAAATCAAGCATTTTATTTTTGCTCACTCATTTTTCTCCATTTTTTTTAATGAAAATGAAGAAAAATGATCATTTTTTCAATTTCTTTTGTTCTAAAATACTTGATTTTCATTCACAAACCTATACGACATTATTTGTTAGTGTGTTAATGGCATGAATTATTTTGAACGACAGAGGATAAATTCAACGTTATTTTACTTATTTTTATAAGTCAGAAACCAATGATAAAGTTGGGGATTATTTTATTAATTATTTTAGCAGAGAACTATTCTTATACTTAAAATGTAGTTTATTTTTAGTAGGATTGGATAAAAGTAGAATGAAACAAATAAGTGAAGATGAAGGCATATGATTTCTGACAGGCAACCTCAATATGCATTATTGGGTGGTGATGGATGAAGGTCAAATTGGTCAGATTGAGAAGAGAGAGAAAGAGAGAAAGAGAGAGAGAGAAAGAGCACGAGATCCAAAAGACAAAGATCCCTAATTCAATAGAAAGCGACAGAGAGACCACGGTCTCCAACCCCAACTGAATTTTAGGGACAAAGGTCCTAGCGTTCTCACTTGTGCCTTCCATTTCAAATATTTTCCTCAATTAACCCAAAATTATAAATATAAATCCCTCTCCTTGTCACATATGTACTACTACTTACTTAAACAAATGGTTGAAACCTTGTTTGCCTGTATTTATTGCCCCTAGATATTTTTGCACTAATCTCAAGTGGTTGGTTAAGTGATGCATGATAAAATCACATAAGTTGATCCTAAGTTCAAAATTTCATTTATCCTCTTGAAATGAAGTAAATGTAAATACCTCAATACTACTATTTAAGCATGAGATTTTTTCTGCCTTGGACTATAAGGCCATGTCATCCTCACCCTAAAATTTGTTTATAAAAAATAATTTTACCTTTAATAATGGGAACATTAAAAACATACATCAGACAGTGAAATTAATTTATATTTTTGGTAATGAAATAAATTTATTATAACTTTTTTAAGTTTAAATTTTAAACTTGAAACTCTCCATCATATAGTTCAGTTGTAAGCACATCAGAATATGCATGTGTGATTATCCGCGTTAAATTCATAGTTATTGTACTTTCCTATGAAAAAAATGAAAGTAAAATATATGTATTTTAGTGTTTTTTTTATAGGCAAAAGTGCGTCTACAAGAGTAAAACCGAAGAACTGCTACTTAAAACTTTGCTTCATAGCTTATAGGCATTAAACCAACCACCTGGATGCAATATACATATTTTAGTTACATCTACAAATATTTTATCATTTGGATGAATTTTAATTAATTGCAAGATTTTAATTATATCTTAATTCATTATTTTTTTTTTACATATATTGTAATTGATTATTCAAATTATTCACATATAATTCGCATTTTTTATTAACAATAATAATGTGCATTTCAAAGAAACATAAATAAACATTTAACTGATTGTGTTTATAATTATATGCTAATGTTTGTCCTTTTTTATTAGTTGGGTAACATATTAGAAATAATGAAGAAAGAAAACGAAAAAACTTCTTAGATACAAAGCACCCAATTGGTTAGACAATAAATTAATAAACTTGAGAATCATGAAGAACATAACTACTTGTCATTCTGAGCTAGCTAGCTAGCTTTGTCATTTTGAAATTAAATCATACATTTATAATAATAAAACTACATTAAAGCAATAAGATTTTGGAAGGGAAAAAAAAATCAACAATTAACGCATACCATCACTAATATTTATCTTTAACATGTTTTATATTTTAATATGTAAAAATATGCTAAATTTAATTAACCTGATATATAATTTCACGATTCTAAATTAAAGAATGGTTACTCAAATAATCTAGTCACTAGATCTGCATGTTATCTAATTAGTAATCAAATTATGTAGGTTAATTAAACCAATGCATTAATTTTCGTAATTTTTTTTTTTATCTAATTAGCTTATTTTATTTTTGTTAAATAGCAGCGCGTGTAAGCACTCTCTGGATGACCGAGAAGATGGAAGCAAAGTGAGAGATAATAATTGGAGACAAGGTTAAGACATATAAATCTTTAGATTTTCTTGTTTTTGAGACATTTGGCATATAATCCGATTTTATGGAACAATATTGTATGTGGCCACCCTCTAACTCCTATCATAAATATATATGCACTACAACTTATGTACTCCAATTGGAGTATGAGTTTCATTGTATATTATGAAAAAAAATTTGTTAAATAATATTTTGAAGGCATTTATTAAAGTTATTAAAATTAAAAAAATAATTATAAATATACATATTATTTTATCTTTTAAAAATATAAACAAATCTATATTTTTTAATAATTTTTATATGTTAACATTATGATTTTATTAGTTGAAAAAAAATTTTAAATAAAAAAATATTAATAACAGTGACAATAAAGTCACTCTGTTACTTTCACACATGAGAATAATAATACTCCTTATGTTTTTATTTATAAGATATTTTCTAGAACATTTTGATATTATTTTTAATAAGATGTTTTATAGTTTTTATGAAGCATTTATTACTTGTTTTTTTATTTGCTCTTATTAAATGCATTGATTATTTGTACTCTTTAATTGTAATTGGTTAGCACAATATTTAATGAATTGGTATGTTATATAATCTTTTAGAAAACTAATAAAATTAACTAAATTTAATTATTTTTATTAGTATGTTTAATATAATTAAAAACGTCTTATAATAAAAACACAAGAAAAAGACGCTTAGTGAGAGAAATGGGAAATAGATCAAGGAAGAGTTAGTCAAATTTTTATGAGCCAAATAGAAATGCTAAAATTAATATATTAAATTTAAGTAATGAATGATCATGCCATTTTTAATGGGAGGTGTTTAATTAGTTCTTAGAAGTTCAACGCGTCAATCTGTTAAGCACTTGTGTTAAAAAATTGACGTGTACATTTGAGACCCACCTAAAAGTTATTCAATACCCATAAAGAATTTATGTAAGCAACCATGGCATTGGAGATTTTTTAAATGATTATAACAAATAACAAATATAAAATATAAAGTAAAGTAGCTGTTAAGAGTTAATTATACGATTTTAGTTATATTTTAATTTTTATTTTTTATCGTCAAGAATTTGTAGCTCAAATGGCATAAGAATGAGTTCTTTGAGTTCAAAAAGAGGAGTTCGATTCCCAATGAGTAGAACTAGGAGTAGATTTAAGAGTAGTATGAGAGTCTGTGTGTTTGGCTGATAAAAAAAAATTTATTTTCTATCTTTTTATTGTTAATTAAATATATGCGCCAAAAGCTTACGTGGAAAAAAAAACCTAATATTCTAGATGTTTTAGTCAAAGGAAAGGGTTTTTTTATCAACTTAGAAAGGAGAAGGGTTTAGGAGAGGCGGTAGCACTTAAAGCAACCACCATGTAGCCTTAATGTTTTTCATCCATAGAGTTTGGTGGAGGAAGGAAGATCATCTATCACCAACCTCTCTTCATCTTCATGAAAATCTTCCTATCTCTTCTCTATTTTTTCCTCTACAAAAAAAGATTGATTTAGTTACTGAATTTTTCACTCTATAGGTTGCAAGACATTGGGTCGCAAGTTATTTCTGTCGTAAATTCAATAGCAAAAATATTTTGTGACTGAAAATGTGTGTTTTGCAATCGATTTTGTTGGTCTCAAAAACACTTTTCTTATAGTGTTCTTTAGTTTCTTTGTTTATGTTTTAAGCTTTGAAAATTATTATGTAATTTGATTATTGGTGAAGCTTTAATCCTGACCAATTAGTTATTCTATAACAATTTCTCTTGTTTGAATGTCAATTGCTATGTTTAATGCTTTTGTGTGTTTGATCACCACTCAAATGTTATGTAGGTTCATGTTTATACTAGCAATAAATATAAATATGAGTATGCTTCTTGCAATTGTTATTATTGATGTTATTATGCTAGGAATAGATGAATTCTTAGTCTTTAATACTTGTTTTAATATATGATAGTCAATGAATTGATATCTTGAGCTAGGAAAATGGTTAATGAGCCAAAGGATAGATCTATAACTAATTTAATGAATTCGACTATCAACTAGAAAATTGGGATTAGTATAACATAGTTAAGAGTAATTCAAAGGGTGTTTTGTTTATGAAATGTCCGGATTTCAAATAAAATGAAATTGGACTCCTAGTATAACTAATGTTTTTTTTTTCCTTCTAGGTGTTTATTTAAATTCCTATAAGAAAAACACAATAATGTTGGTTTGTTTCCATTGTTTGTTTCATATTTTCAAATTATGTTAATTCATTTAGATTATTAGATATATAGTTGTCTAACTTGAAAAGTGGTACTTAAAAGACAAAATCCCTCATCATGACGATATCCAGTACTCACCATTTTTATTACTTATAACGATCCGGTACATTTGTCGATGATTTTCCTATCAACAACAAATTAAAAACTTACCGAGATCATTTAAGATAAAGTTAAACTCCATAGTATTTTATGGAGTCAAACCCATCAATGGCTTGTTGGATATACATTATTGAATTACGTGTGAGGATTCATTTTCAATTTTGTTTTAATGTTTGGTCTTTGACATTTTTGGTTGTTAAAAATACTCTCAGTAGTTGCCATATATAGAGACTGAAAGCTTTAGAATAAATAAGACATTCACTTATAGAGATGAAAATAGTTAAATATAATAACAACGAGTTTTATTTTATTGGGTGAGGTCGGCTACATAAATAACGCGATGTCGTTATACTCAATTAAAAATCAAAATTTCATAAATATATTATTAAGTAAAAAATCTTGTTTAATTAGCTCTCTTTAGAGTCCTTTTAAGTCTTTCTCTATCCCTTTTTAGAAGACTAAAGACTATGCTATTAACTCTCCTCACAGGTGCTTCAAAGGGGTTTCTTTACACATGTCCAAGCTACATTAACTGATTTTCTATCATCTTTATCTCAATAGGTGTCATCACACCAACATCATTTCGTATATATACTCGCGATCATACATCCATCTCAATATTCACTACAACATTTTTTACCTATGACAACGCTCTTTAGTATGACAACTCTAAAATCGTTGCTATAAAGTACAATAGACAACATTTTTAATTTCAATTACTCTTAAACCGTTGTCTTAAAGCACATATATTAAACAATGGTTTTCACTTTTGATAATGCCTTAAACCACAACGCTAGCTTTAAAAAATCATTGTCTAACTTAACGCAATGGTTTTTTGAATTTATAAAATGTGGTGGTTTAAGGCGTTGCCAAAAGTGAAAATAGTTGTCTAATATGCTTTAAGACAACAGTTTAAAATTAATTGGAACTAAAAGTGTTGCCTAATGTACTTTAAGGCAACAGTTTTAGAGCCGTTACATTGACGAGCGTTGCCGTAGGTCAAAAATATTGTAGTGATTTTAGAAGTAGTTCAATAAAAAAATAATTTAAACATTTATTTATGTATATTTGACTGAAACTATGGATGTTCTAAGTTAAAATTGATTAGTGAGTTTATTAGAAGACATAATAATAATGGGCATGCATGCATGATAGTGAGTGGCACAAGATAGTGGAAATATACTTGAGAAGTTGTTTGTTTGTTCTTTGTCTATGCCAATTAAGGACAGGACATATAAAAGGACATCTTTGTAAATTCAGCCACACCAACCACATTTTTCCACAACAAACAATGGCACCAAATCCACCAAAATCTTTATAGCTTCAGAGCCACTTTTGTGATGGTGAAACTTAAAATTGCAAGCATGCACCAACAGCTGTCAATTACTACCATACATGTCGGTGACTTATTTCTAATTTTATCCACACTATTAAAATGTGACGGTTTAGTTCGTATTTAATTTTTTATTGGTAAAACTTGGTTTGTTTAATGGCAGTTGCAGTTATAAGAGCTATACTTTTGGAAAGACTATGGTGTTTACCATATGCAAATCGAATTGTGAGTAATTATTGCTCTAAAAAAATTTCTTAATATTTTTATATTAATTACTAAAATATTTATGTGTATATTTATCATCATTATAAATAAATTGTCATTTTATTAACTTTTTTTTTTATTTTTGTTAGATTAGCTATTTCTGGTATATATTTTAATTTGTCTAACGAATTTATCCGTTAGTATAGTCAAATGATATGTAAATCGATAGTATATAACAATTACTTATACTAACATATTTATCTATTAATAATTATTATTTATAGTATAAATATTATATATTTATATTAATAGATTAGTTGTGTTTGACAAAATCTATATTAATTAACAGTAGTTAATAGTGAAAGCAAAAAAAATATATTAATAAATAATAATTTTATATAGTGGATTCAATAGTTAAATGAATAAATGTAATAGTATTTATTTATTTTTACCATATAGATATATTGTTCTAAAATATTTAAATCCTTAATTGATCGAAACACAGTAAATATATGTTCGATTTGATCACCCCATGTTGTGATAAGATGAACTTCACTCAAAATGTCATTTTCAGATAAATGTGAGAAGAATATGCACAAATATCTTTGGACAATCGCCCAATTGGTTTTCCAAAATAAAATAAAATAAATGGCCCAATTGATCGCCCACACCTAATTTGTGTCGGATTCATGGCATACACACACTGCTCAAAAAACATAATTACCAAAAACAAAAACACAAAACAATTATAAAAAAAAAAAAAAACACAAAATACCAAATTAGTGTGAGAAATGTCAGCTCTCTCATGATATATATGTACATGATGATATACGATGTACATGATATATATACATGTGTGCATAATACGCACCTTCTCTAACAATTACACCACATTTATAATTTGGTTTGTTGTAACGTGTAATTTTGATAATCACTAAAATTAGAAAATGTTTGGGTATTTTTTGGTATAACATATATTATTTAGATTGTTTGATTTTGTATTTAAAAAAAAAATATTTTTTAACCAAAAAAAAATAAAGTTTTTGGTCCTTTAGTTAAAAATTGAACTTTATTTCAAAAAATTTAAAAATAACTTTTTAAAACTATAAATTATCTTAAATATACCCAAACAAAAACTTATTATCTCAGATAATTGATTTTTTTTCACAGTTAATTCAAACACACATCTATATTAAATTATTATTGCTATAAGTATAAGAAGCATTCAGCCACCCATTTGATCGGTTTTATTAAAATATGATTGTATTCATAACAAAGCTATATCACAACTTAAAATTTTTGATAATGCCCTTATGGGAACCATATAGTTTTATGCATACGGTGACAATTTCAAATTAATTAATTTTGATATCACAACTTTCGTTGGAAATTTTGGGTGTCTCTTAACTTGTTGAAAATGGGGTTCTTTCCAATTTGCAAACTCATTTTCAAATGTTTGTTTCTTTTGGATTCATGGTTTATGGAAAGTTGATATAAAATACATTGTTTCGTTGTTAATGTGTATATCTGTAACACCTTACCGGGTGGGACACTACCACTATTCTTGGCAATATACTTAGAGCTTAATCACCCCCCTTAAGTGGTCTATTCCCCTACGAATAAATCACTATTTATTCTAGGATTTGGAAACCTTCCGTGGATTCGAACCAAGGACCAAAGGGATATTGTCCTTAAGTTCCTAAATCTACTATCAATCCCAAATACTGGAATAAAAGTAGATTTATTCGCAGGGGGATAACTCACTTAAGGGAGTGGGTGAAGTACTTAAGTACACTGCCAGGAATGGTGATAGCATCTCGCCCGGGGTGTCACAATACCCTTGCACAATTGAAAAAAAATGTTGAGAGTCATTGATTAATAGTAAAAGATCCTAGGACTCGATAAGGGGTGTATTTTGGAGGACTTTAACTTGCTTAGAAATGTTATGGAGAGAAAGGAACATAGTAGCTCAAGTGGAGTTGCAATATCTTTTTATGTATTGCAAAATTGTTTGTTAAGCATTACTAGTGCTCTATTTTAATATATTTGTTTTTGCCTCTCTTTTAAAAAAAACGTGTGGAGCTGCAAAAATGAGCGGATTGGATAAGGTTTTAGTTTCTGATGATTGGTTACTTTATTGGCCTTATTTCTCATAGAATGTTTTAACAAGAGCTCTGTCTAAATATCATAGACCTCTCCTTCTTAAAGTCATCTATGTATATTGGAGGTTTATAGACCTTTTCGGTCTTTGAATTGTGGATTGGAGGACAAGTCTTTCATTACCCTTGTAGAAAATGTTTGGAAAGAGGAGAAAATTTTAGGGTGGGAGACATTTGTATTCAAAGAAAAATTAAAAGCACTGAAGTCTTAGATAAGGAACTGGAATAACAATTTTTAGGAATGTTGAAAATCTTATCATAAAAACAATGACTAAAATGAATGAGCTAGACAAGTTAGGAGAGTCACAAGCATTAGATGAATAGCGGGAAAAATCTTCATCTTTTTGGAATTTAGAACGTTGGAAGACGGAGTCTATTCTCTTACAAAAATTCAGAATCTAGTGGTCGGGGAAGGGTGATGTCAATTCTAAATTTTTTCATGTTCTATAAAATCTAGAAAGAATATAAATGAAATCAAAGGATTGACAGTGGGCGACAACTGGTGTGAAAACCCAATTGAGGTTAAGAAGAATATTAAAGAGTTCTTTGAGAAGAAGTTTAGTGAAATACCTGGATTGAGACATAAGTACATACCTTAGATGGAGTGCAATTCCTACAACTTAATGAGTCAAGAAGCTGAATCTGGTTGCACCATTCTCTGAGGAAAATATTAGAGAAGTGTCGTGGGACTATAGAAGTTTTGGAATATTCTTAAAGAAGACATTATAAGGTGCGTGAGGGAATTTTACCTGAACGGTAAGTTTCCTAAGGGTTGTGATACATCTTTCCTTACCCTTAATCCAAAGAATGAATGTCACCAAAGTCTAAGTGAGTATAGACCAATATCCTTAATTGGATATGCTTGTGCAAATAATTGCAAAATGTCTAGCAAGTAGACTAAAGGGTGTCATTCAATCAATTATTCCTAAAACTTTGTTTGCCTTTGTGGATTCTAGAATTATGTTAGATGGATAGTGATAGCAAATGAGGGCATTGATTTTAGTAACAAGAATATGTTACCTTAGTATTCTTCTCAAAGTGGATTTTGAGAAGGCATAACACTATAAGTTGGGATTTTTTAGATTATTATATGATGGGTATGTTGGAGTTTTGTCAAAAATGAAGAGGGTGGGTGTTAAGCACCATATTTTAGTTGTAATTAGGTGTAATTAGGTCCCTTTCTAGTGGTAAATAGTAGGTTTGGTGCTTAAACTTTTTGAATTTGGAACTTTTGCATTTTTTCGAAGGTTACTTGATTGAATTTTAAATTCAAGTGCATTCATTCCCTTTTTCTCCAAGTTTTGTAGGTTAAGGAAGAACTAGGAGATGAAGCAAGGTTTGGAAGTGCTTATGAAGGCTTGGAATTGAAGAAAGAGTGAAGAAAATAAAGTTTTGGACCAAGTCAGATTCGCTACCGCGAATACTTTCGCGGCCGCGAAAACAAGCTAGAAACAACCAGTTTTTCAGCATAAAATTCGTGGCAGTGAATATTTTCGTGGTCGCGAACTCAAGGCAAAAGAGACCATGGTTTTCCCATCAAATTCGCGGCAGCAAATATTTTTGCGGCCACGAATTTTGTCAGAGGCTGAGAGGTATTTAAGGCTTTATTCTGCGAAATTGGGGGCATCTTCTTGAACCTTAGCACTCCAAACACGAAAAAGTGAAGAAGAAGGAGGGAACTTCATCTTTGAAGCTTGTTTTGGATTTTTCTTGCTTGCAAGGATGTTTGTAACCACCATGTGTGGCTAGTTCTCCCATTGGGGTGGGATTGAATGTAAACCTTCTCTACTTTGCATACTCTTGACTTAAACTTGTTAACTTTCATGTAATTTATTAATACTTGGTATTTTCCTTTGCTTTCAATGCTTGATTCTAGTTGCCTCTAGTTTCTTGTCTTCAAACCTAAGTTTTATCTGGAAGGAAGGATTTGGGTTTGTGTTTAAGTGGAAATACTCAATGAAATGATGCTCTAGGGATAGGTTTCATGACATTGAATGATTTTAATGCTTGTCTTTAATGCAAAAAATATTTCTTTGAGCTTCCAAGGGATTGAGGCTTGTGTTTTATGTTTTAGGGTTTGTCATCAAGGAATTGAGGCAAAGTACTTGTGTGTATGCATCAAGTAGTGTAAATGACTTGGTTAATGAGCCTTTAAGTTAAAAGAATGCAAATGTGTGAATGGTGAAAGTCAATTCCACCCCCACCTAAGCTTTGGTTCAAGAATTTATCTACTTTTATCATTTTTATTGCTTATCCAATATTTGCCCTGATTTTAGTCAATATCAAAAACATATTTTAAACAGTTTCCTTGATTGTGAATTTGAGCTAAATAGTGTGCTTGTTTGTGCTCCCTGAGGACAATAAACATTTTCCCTATATTTGTAACGAGTAAGGAATCTTCACAAAAATGCTAACAGTGGGTTAAAAGTTGTCTAGTTTTATCAACGATGTCAGTTCTACTCAATGGTTCGCCTACCTAAGAATTTCAATGTACCCACTTAGGTAAGGGGATCTAATGGCCCCCTTCCTCTTCCTATTGGTGGCAAAGAGTCTCGGTGGGTTGATGTAAAAGGCTTCAGCAATGGGGATGTTTTCAGGGGTTTGTGTTGAGTGGGGGAGTGTAGAGTTTTCTCAACTACAATTTGCAAATGACACGTTATAGATAGGTATTGCCTCATAGAAAATTTTTAAAACTACTAAAGCTATACTTAGATGTTTCGGACTAGTATCAGGACTGAAGCTAATTTTTTATAAAGTAGGTTATTGGATTTTAATATTCTGCATGAGTCCTTACTTGCTATGGCAAAATATCTTAACTGTTTGATCGGCTCTATTCCTTTCCCTTTTCTTGGTATTCCATTGGGTGCAAATCTGAAGCATCCTAGATTCCTAGTATATGGCAACATGTTGTAGATAAGCTCCCTGGGAAATGATCTTCTTGGAGGCATAGATTCCTATCTTTGGGGGATGGATCGTTGAAGGGTTAGTATGTAACTTGGTTCAATGTCATTTGGAATCAATGGACTTGAAGAAACCAATTTTTTTAATAGTAGTGTTACAAAACCATAAGGTGTAGTTGAGATAATTCAAATACACACTTGGAAATGGTTAAAAGCATATTGTCCTGGGTTCTCCTATTCTCTCGGTCAATGACTTCAAATGCTTTCTACTTGTTTCAAGTCACATAAGCTTTAGTGGTTCCTCACTGCTAAGTTATTTTTTGGCTTTTCTGGAGTGTTTGTCTTGTGATTTTTGTGGTATTGGTTATGGTATGCAGGTGTTGGTTTTGCAAAATTCTAAGGCCCGGCCGGATGATGGAGGGGATTCGACTATTTAAATGGATGGGATTGGAGCTACAGTTTAATTGTTTTGAATTTTGAGTACATGGGCTTAATTTGCTCTGTTTCTGATTGTTGTTTAGCTCTATTTTTTACAAGAGACAATCATGTTTGAGCCAGGTAAGACCAATATAGACGAAAAATTAAACTTCTCCCTTCGAGCATTTAACACAGTAGGATACCCAGACTTGAACCAAAGACCTTTGGTTAAACTAGTTCAACCACTAATAACTTCATCTTTTTTACTTATATTTATCATGTAATTCCTCGGTTGTTTTTTGGCTCGTATCATTGCTATCACGTCTAGTGTTATCTTTCAATTTATATATATTTTCTTTTGTTGATAAAATAAAGTGAGCCCAGCTACATATGGTATGGGTCTCACCCAGTTGGGTTTTATTCCCGAAACCCATCAAAGCGCATAATCCTAAATCTAATAACTTCAATATATAAGGCCAATGACAACCTTATTTAAGTACGTAATCATCATCAAACGTACAAAAACCTAGATCAAGTACTATTAACTTAGGCCCCGTTTGGAACAGATTAAAAATAGCTTATTTGAGCTTATCTTATAAAATAAGTCGTTATGCATGTGTTTGGATAAATTTATAAAACAGCTTATCACTATGGGAAAAGCCAATTTCGGCTTATTTGTATAAGCTACTGAATCAAACTTATTGAAAAAGCTTATCCGGAAAGCTAAATTAGAGACCCTCCTTCGAATCTCAATTACCAAAATATATCCCCATATTCACCCAATTTAATATATATGGAAACAAATCATTTGATTTTACAAATTATGTATTACCGTTGAGTCTCTAATCTCTTCTCGCACTATATAGTACCTTTATTCTCCCCACCATCAAGCTCATCTCAGAGTTATCGTTGCCTCACAATCACGTCGCTCATCAAATTGGCTTCACCCGAGAGGTTATTATTTGTTTCTTTTAGTTTAATTTTTCTTTGATTAAATTTTTGGAGCTCCATTGCAAACTTGAGGTTTTGATTATTGTTATTGTTTTTGTTTATTTTCTTTTACTATCATTGTCAATTGGTATTTCATATTGTTTATTATTCAATATTGGTGTTGATTGGTTTTTGTATGGGCCTTTTGATCAATTGATTCCTTTTCTTTTTCACTTTTTTTTCTCTCTACAACTAATTACATTAAAATAAGAGTTCTGCGATTAATTAATTAGATCACAGTAAGGTGAAAGGAGGGGTTCATTAGGTGCAAGTACATAAATTATGGTTTTCCTTTGATTCTGATCTCCTTCTCTGATAAATAATCTTTTATTTTTTTTAAAAAAAAATCTATGATAAATAACCTTATTACCACTTTGATTCTCCTTCCCAATAACATGCTTGATGTTAGACTTAAGAAATCTAAGTCAAATAGGGGGACTTTCTTTCTACTAAGTAACCCTATATTTCAGCTTAATTGGATAAAGATCCACACTCTATATTATGTGTCTCGCCATTGATTTGTTAATTATGGGGTAGCTCAGGCTTAGCTATTATGTTTTCCTAGTTTGTTAAGTTTTTTCATTCTTATGTTTTATAATTATCTTCTTTGTGTTAGGTTATATGCGTTATCTAACTTATTTATAGTCATGGAAATAATAATGTTATTTCATATTTGAAAATTACATCGGATGTCTATCGCTAATACAAATGATACTTCTTCTAGTTCAAATAGCAATAGTTCATATGATAATAGTCATTTATCATGAATTAAAAAGAACAAAAAAAGATACATTTGGTGATATCAATGCATGCCAATGCGAACTATTTCTTAAATCATGTGATAAAAAGTCCATGTAGGACTTAAGCTTTGACAGGTCACGAATGGTTTCAAGAGATTATTAATGGACATGATACTTGTTGTTATCAACAATTCGGGATGAGAAAACGTGTATTTCTACATTTGTGTAATGTTTTGGAATGTAGTTATTGTCTAAATCTAACAATAGAAATGGGGATGAACAACTTGGGTTTTTCCTCTGTTTTAGGACAATCAGGTTCAATTCGTAATGCAGAGGAGAGATTTCAACATTCTGGAGAAACTATTTCTAGACAATTTCATAGAGTCTTAAAGGCGGTACTAGCACTTTTTAAAGATATCATAAAGCCTATCGACCCCAACTTTCAAGATGTTCCATACCAAATTAGAAATGATTAAAGATATTATTCTTGCTTTAAAAATTGCATTGGTGCTATAGATGGCACTCATGTAAAACTTATGGTACCTGCTGAACATCAAATCCCTTACACTTATAGAAAAACCGTATACATCAACTAATGTAATGGTAGTGTGTGATTTCAACATGTGCTAGCAGGATGAGAGGGATCTGCGCATGATACTAGGGTCTTTATGGATGCTTTGTGAATACCTAGACTGCATTTTCTGCATCCTCCTATGAGTAAGAAAGTTCTTTTTTTTTTTTGTGTGATATCACTTGTATATATATCAACTTATTGGCATTAACTATGCTAACTTTATACATAGATAAATATTATTTTGTTGATGTTGGTTATCTCAATTTTATGGGATATTTAGGACCTTACAAAACCATTAGGTATCATCTACCTCATTTTAGATCGGGACCTCGAGCTAGAGGAAGAAATGAAGTTTTTAATTATTTACACTCGAGCCTGCGAAGCACGATTGAACGATCATTTGGGTGCTGCAAGGCGAGGTAGAAAATATTAGGTAACATGCCTCCTTTTTCTTTGACTACTGCAACTCACATCATTGTTGCATGTATGGCATTGCACAACTTCATAAGGTGAAATGATACCGGTGATAAAGAATTTCTTTAATTTGATAAAAACGTTGAGTTGGAGTATAATGCTGAAGTGAATCATAAAATTAGATCCAAAGATGTCACATGGGAGGAACCAAACCAAGGAAGTATTAAGCAAATGAAAAGTATCAGAGACATTATTAGAGATCAGATGCCCAGAATCATCTAATTTTATTTTCATGTTTTGATCATAATGAGCAGTGAATTTTTATTATCTAGGATTTTTTTTTATTTCAATAACTTTTATTTTTAGTTTATCATCTTTTTTCTTTGCCTTTGGTTATTTAAGTTTTTTTAAATAATTTTTCAATATTTACTTTATTTTAAATTTTAAAATTTAAGATTCTTTACTTCAATAAAAAAAAATTGCTAATAAAAATACTTGTGTAAGTGCTTTCAAGATATGCATCTAAACATAAATTGCTTATTGAATTTAAGCACTTGTAAAAAAGCTCTTATATGATAAGTACTTATTCAATAAGCGCTTAATTAAGTTGTTTATCCAGACTGGACCTTAATCATTAGAGTTTATGTAAATACCCCACCACCTTGGTGCACCGTGAAGACTCTAGAACATAAAAATGCAGGTTGTTCGCTAGGAATAGCAACAGGATGTGGCAGGAGTAGGTTTTTCCATCTCTATCCCCGTTTTCACTATGAGCAAGGCAGGGTCGGGTTTGGGGATAAACAAGGCCGTGAGGAAAAATTCGAATCCAACCTCATCCCAATCTCCATTAGGAATCAGAAAACCCATAGGATTCTTATACTGGCATTATTTCTTAAAAAATAATTTATTAATATAATTTTTTACAAATTAAATGCTTAATTTTTTCTTTAAAAAAAGTATCACTTATAATTTACATTATGTATGAAAATTATTTGAAATCAAGTAAATATATAAAACTTTTATAGCCAAAAACTTTAAATCCTCAAACTCGATCACTCTGCCCCATCAAAAGTAGAGTGAAAAAAATCTTAACCCGTCAAAAATCCGTTCAAAATAAAGATTCTTCATTAAAGGTTTAATATATATATATATATATATATATATATATATATATATATATATATTGCTTTGGCTTACCAAACCAAAAAACAAAAGATTCTTCATTAAAGTCAAAATGAGTCAATCAAATATCAGTAAGTTTAATTTTTATTATCATGCCTAGCATATTTTTATGATGGTAGACAGGTCCAAAGCACATCAATAAAAATTATAAGTTTCAGTTTCACAACACTGTCTACATATCTGTTATAAGGTCAAGGTATAGCTCTCTTATGTCGCTACACCTGAGAACATTTAGGCTTTACTGCCTTAAAATTATATTACTTTTCTGTCCCTTTTTGCATAGTGTGCTTCTTTCTTAGTTCTCCAATGTTGATGAAAATAAATAAATAAATAAATTCGCAAGCAGAGAAGACCCAAGTAGTCAATGCCAACTATGCATGATTATTTATTTTTATATAATAATAGTAATGATGATTAATTAATAATTATTGTAAGTTTATTACTTATGTATGTAAATCAAGTAATGAAGCACATTAAATTATTGAAATTAAACAAATAGAAACGAATATGACACATTAATAATATGTATATACATTTCCTTAAAAAAAGATATACTCATTAATAATATGTACACATTACCTTAAACAAATGTACAATTTTTATTTTTTTCTAATAAGAAATCCCCTACCCTATTATATATAAGCTAAAAGATGGAGCAATTATATGAGAGTAGACACATGTTTAGTCACTCAATCCCAAACATACATTTTCTAGAATTATTTTATATTGTGAATTTTATATTTTATTTTTTTTAGGTTATACATTACCTAGAAGCAGTGGCAGTTAATTAAGTAATCAAATATCCCATATAAACATTCCTCGAGCCATGCTATTTTATTTTATTTTAATTTTTTCTAATCATGGAAGGGTCAAAGTCAACTTACCCAATTCATTCTTCTTTTCCCATTTTGATTATTTCTCCATTATCTGTCCTAATCAATTTTTAATAATAATCTGTTAACTAATTAATTAATTATGTTCCATGTTCGTTCCTACTATGCTAGACAATGTGCAAGATTACAGTCAACACGATGCTTAATTGTTGCAATTTGTTTAACCCTAACCCCCTTTCAAGCTTCCCTGTCGATTGCAATAGTAGGTGAACGAAAATAATAATTATTTATTTATTTTACTTAATTAATTTAATTAATTAATTAATTAATTAATCAAATCCCAAGTAGCTAATGTGGTTCCTCCAACGTTAATTTCTCCATGTGGTAGCCAACAAGAGACATGTCCTATATATTCACAGGGCCTATTGTTTGGTATCGGCCCTACATTTTTTGTTGTGCTTCGCGACCAATTCTCATTTTTTTAACAAAAAAAAAACATTGATTTTTATATAGATTTAAAAATATACAAGTCTATTGAACTTTAATATATTTACACTTAAGTGTAATTGCGTGTGTTTTAATCTTTTGTATTTTTTCAAGTGTGTACTTACAAAGTCATATTTAGCAACGATTAAATGTCGCTAAATTTGATGAAAACCATCATTAAAAAGTGCACAAGATCAAAATGCACACTTTAAAAGTAATTACACCTAAATGTATATTTTAAGTGTTGCTAATTCTAATAAACACTGTTGATAAACGTAACTTTTGTATTTTAGTACACACTTCAAAAAATTCAAAATAATCTAAATGCATACTTTAAAAATAATTACACTTAGATGAACTTACACTGAAGTTTCATAAAAGTTATTTGTTTTTAACTTTACTATATATGAATGAAAATGTAAGCAAGCTATTATGGTATTTAAGAAATTTAAAATGAAAACAAGTCAAAAAAATACGCTTTATATAGTTGGTAGATAACATGGTCACTTAAGTATATAAATTGAATCATAATTGTGTCTATAAAAAAAATTATTAAAAAAGATTATAACTATTTTGATCATCTCTGTTATTTAAAGGAATCAGATCAATTTTTTACTGTCAATAAATATATTTTTCTTAGTTGGTGGTGTACAAAGAACTAAAATGAAAATTAAACAGCAGGGAACAAGATCTCTACCCTTGATCATTTTCTAGGAGTTTTTCTTTTTTTTTTTATTCTCCTAACTGTTTTTCCTTTGTCTGAATATTTCATCATCTGGATGGAACACATAATGAACATGATACGTGTCCAGGACCCATGTTATACTTCTTGATTAGGGTGATGCAAAACCTTTCAAAATCTTAATATAATACGTCATTATTCTAGAATATCATAATTAAATATTTAATAGGATAGTGATATACATACCACTATTATAGCGTGTAACACTTAAACCTTTTTAGATAAAAAAATAATTTTTTTGGTATTATTGTAGTTGTGTGTATAGGTGTACATTTTTTTCAGTTCATATAAAAAAGTAATACAACTTAGAATCGAATCTTATACCTTCATGCGCATGTTTCTATACACTCATCAACTAAGTGTAACGTATAGGTGTATGTACATTTATAGTGGTACAAAAATATTTTTTCTATTTAATAACACAAGATTTTGGTTGTTTAAGTAAGTATGGTGGAATTGGAGAAAGAATTAAAGCCCAAGTAATCTGTTTTTTTTTTTTTTGCACTCATTAGCATATTCTATCAAAATGATTTATTTTTTTTTTGCTCATTTATCTCCTTTTTTTATTAGGTTTTTTTAGATATTGTCCAAGGTAGATTAGTGAGCAATAAAACTTGTTCTTAAATGTTAGATTCAAAGATATAGCTTCCGGACCATAACTGTATAGATTGATGATCTCTAGAAATTATTATGTTAAAAAACACAAATTTCTTAGCCAAAAAAAAAAAATCAACAAGAAAACTACCATATAGCTAGGGAGATTTTTGTGATGGGAAAATGTTTTGAAATGTTCAGTCTTGAGAAACGTTGAGACAGAGAATATATAATTTGGTCAGCAAATTAAAATCCCAGTACTGGACTCTTAGGATCTTGCTTTGATTTGAAAATAGTTAATTTTAAATTAACATTAAACAAGAATCCCATCGTGTACAACAAAGTTTAATACACACGATAGATATTTTAGTCTCTTAAATATATTTATTGAAGTTGTCGTCGTATCGGCTAAAGATATTACAACTATAAGATATATAATTAATGTAACTATCATTCTCGTATGAACTGACTTTTGAGAATTAGTTAGGTTCAAAACCTAAATTTAAGATAGTATCGGACCACTTTGAAAGTCTCGTATAATTAGGCCACTCATATTTGTTCACATTTTAGATGTTCAATCCTAAACACAAGGATGCGTGTTGAAAGTCATATATCAATTATAGGATATACAAATTATATGACAATCTTCTTCTTATGAGCTGTCTTTTAGGAGTTAAACCTAAAACTCAAATTTAAAAAAATTTACAAAGAGTTTAATCTTTCACTATTGCAAAATATCCTTAGGATTAAAAAAAAAAATGATAACATGTTGGTTTTAAATTTATAGAGTTTATTCTACGCGCACTAGTATGCATTGGGAGGGTATATGCATGCATGTAATATGGCATATGCCTTAGTTTAAGCATCTAATTATTATTAAAATTAAAATTAAAGAATTTTGGTCTCAAAACAAGTGGATGGTTTCTTACTGTCGCTTAGAGGTGTTGTATGTTTTGTTTGGCGTAACTTTCCTGTAAAATATTTTTGGATAAATTGTAATAATTCGTTTGAGGTTTAAAGAAATTGCATTTCACTTTAAATTTCATCAAAATTAACACTTTATTTCATTTTGGTTAGTTAACTAGCATTTTTGACCCGTCAATCTATCACATAAGTATTATAAATATTTTTTTAATGTTAATGGAGGGTCTAGAATTTGCATATGTGACAAACTGGCATGACAGAAACGTTAGCAATATAACAGTTAACTAACTTTTTTTCTCGCCAATTTACTATATTATCCTTAAAAATAGTTTTTAAAGTTAACAAATAGACATCTTTAAAGATATGACATATGGAGACGACAAAAACGTTAGTTAGGTCAGCAATCAACTGTTAAAGAAATGGGGTGGAGTGCTAATTTTAGTTAAGTTTGGGATAGAGTGCAATTTCTCCAAACCTCAAGGGGATTATTACAATATTCCAATTTTTTTTTTTAAATTATGTTCTTAGTTCCTAAAAAATAAGATATTTTTAATTTTAGTCTTTATAAAAAATAATTTAGTATTTTGATTTCTATAAAATAAATAAAAATATTGTTTTTAGTCTATATTATTAAAAAAAATTTGTTAAGTACAAACTAAGATAACATAACAAAATGTCACACGTCAACAATACATCATATCTCAACAATTTTATATTTAAGCGAATTTGATTTTACATCTAGAAGTTTCCTACCTCTATCTCAAAGTACACTTAGGCTATATTTACTAAAATTAGCTTATAACTTTTAAGATTATAACTTATAGCTTATGACTTATAGTTTATAACTTATAGTTTATAGTATATGATTGAGAGTAGTGTTTAGTAAAGCTAATTTATGAAAACTAAAATTATATGAAATGACCTACAATGACATATAATAATATATTAATATTTAATATAATGAGATGGCAAAAACAATATAATTACTCACAACAGATAATGATAAAATTAAAATAAATTATTAAAAATTAAAAACTATATACTAAAACCTATTTGAAATAGCTCTATAAATTATAAATTCCTCAAAAAATTATAAACTCGTGTTGGGATACACAACCTACTAATCTCGCTTTGATAGCTTACAAATTCCAAATAAAATATCATTAACTCTCTTTTTATAGTAAATTATCATGTTCATCTCAATATATACCCTCATAACTTCCTAAAGGCAACAAAAAAAATATTAAATTTAAGTTTAAGTGTAATTAACTCTTAAAAATTATCTGAGAAAGATTGCTCGGTCATTATTTATATACTATTCCATCACTAATTTGTTTTTTTTTTTTTTATCATTGTAAGACTTTCTCATTATCTTAATATATTTTTTTTTCTCTTCTTGTCTTCCAAATTTGTTTGTTTCTTTGCAAGTTCATCATCATTATTAACGAACGACACTATTTTGTTCCTAATGGCGTATATCATTCTTTAATTTTATTATTTAATATTTATATTTATTATATATATGCATATCCATAGTCATTATCGTCGGTTGCTATCAACGACAAATTATATTTTTTTTATTTTTAGAAAATCAACGAAAAATTATATATAACGAAATAATATTTCATCATTTAAATAAATTAGTGGCCAAAACCACCAGATGTGACATATACTTTTTCATATTATTTTTCAGTCTCGTAAAATGTATATTATTCTCCACTGTATAAGTAGAAGTTTGTATATCATCATGATGTGATATGAACTGAGGGATAGTACTCTCTATTATTATACTTTTTTTTTTATTTCGTCCCTACCCATTGGAAAAGGTTAGACAAAGGAATCAAATAATATTTTTTAAATCATTAACAAAAAAAAATTATTTAGGAATTATTTAAAAAATATATAAAACCTGCATGTCAGAAGACAATATGTCAAATATTAGTGGAAATAATGAAGTTTTGCTCAACACTTTTCTCTTGACAGAGATAGCGTAAGAAATTTAAAAAAAAATAAAAATATAATGACTTGGTAACCAAGTTTGTTCTTAACTCTTTCAATTCTTTTTTTTTTAATTTTTAGAAACAAACAGAATTTGGAAATTAAAAATAAACGCGTTGTCATAACTGACATAACCAGAAAAATTTTAAAATTAGGGATGTGACCTCTTTAATTTAGTGATTATTTTTTTATATTTATATTTGATTGATAATATTTTTACACAAACTTTTAGAGTTGGTATATAGGTCAGCTTGTACTAGTTTGCGGATTAGCTCGCGAAACTCACTTTTTAAATAATCAAATATTTCAGTAACCTATATGAACCCGTGGTTAAACAAATCAACCCACGAGCTAGGCCATGTAAAAACATGGTTTAAATATGTTTTTCGTTCCTAAAAAATAAGAAAATAAAGATATAAGTTTTTAAAAAATATTTTTTAGGATTTAAGTCCTTAAATCAGTATTTTTTAATGACTCATATCCTCTATTTTTGAGGTTTTTAAGGACTTAAATCCTAAAATACATTTTTCAAGGGCTTAAATTCTTTTTTTTTTTATTTTTTAGGGACGAAAAACATATTTAAACCCAAAAAAAATTTATAAAAAATTATTTTTGTTTAGAAATTTATATTTAAAATGTGAAAATATTTATTTTACTTTAATTATAATTAAAATATTGATATAATATTAAAATTACACAAAAAAATTTAAAAATAAGAACTAAAAATAGTGTTTTAAATTAAATTATTATTGTTTTATTTTATAGAAGTGACTTGTAAGCAAACCTATTTAATAGGCGATTTAAATAGATTAACTTACAAACCCAACTTTATATATGATCTTTATTTTTTTTAACCTAAGATTGCGTAGACTGTGGGCCGTATACCCAACTCTACGTAAGCGAGGGATAAAATGAAAGATTTAACAAAAATATCAAAGGAAAAAGGATATTTGTGTTCTTAGGGAAAAAAAAAACTCCAACTAATTGGATTGAACAAATTTTTTTCCTTGAACAAATTTTACGCTTAATTTTTGTTGCTGTGACAGATTGTCAGATTTTATATTAGACTTTTATTTATTTATTTATTATATTCTCGCGTACGTCCTATTTCTTTTATTTTTTAATAAATTTTCTTCTATTAATATGTCTCTTGCTTGAAAAATTAATATGGTTAATAATTACCAGACTCAGGCTCTCTTAAAATGTAAAAGATATTAGATACTAGATTTTTTGCTCGGCCCATTTGGGCTTTATTCACGCAAATTTTCATATAAGCTTTTTTTATTAAAAACATTATTTAAAGGAAAATATATTTGTTTTTGCTGAAAAGAAAAACATAATTTTTTTGAAAAGTAGGCATGTAGATTGATTAACCCGAACAAGCCCAGAACCCATCTTAATAGTTTAGGAATGGATATTTGTTATTAGAAAGAAAAGTATTACAAATACAAAAATTATTTAATATTTGTTTTCTCCAATAAATAGTTTTTATTTTTGAACTATTGATATTAATGATTTCAATTAATATTAATATTAAAATAAAATAAAAAATTCCAAGGGCCTTAAGCAATTTCTTTTGATAATGGCAATTGTCTATTTTATCTAATAAAAATGTTAAATCTTCCTACTCATATACTTTTAATGATTGTCATATACTTTTCATTAAGTATTTACTTTTTAAACTGATAAATGACAATTATTAAAGTTAAGTGTGTAAAAAGATTTAGGCTAAAATATACATTTGGTCATTTATGTTTTGTCTAAGTCCTATTTTGCTCCTTTATATTTTATTTGTCTCAATTTAGTCATTTACATTTGATTTTTGGACCAACGTTGGACTTCTGTGAGAATCTGTTAGTGTCACTTAACAGAACTTCTGACGTGGCAATGACATGGCATAACGGCGTTAAGTTCCATCCAAGCCATATACTAAATTGGTCCTTCATGTTTTATATAGGTCCTAAATTGGTCCTTCATGTTTCATATAGGTCCTAAATTGGTCCTTTATGTTTCATAGAGGTCCTAGTTTTGTTGGGGAGTTGGTGTTGTTGGTGCTCTTCTTGGTGTCAGCTTCACTCTTATGGCTGCAGGGGTTGCTCTTCTTGGGTGGACAACTTGGCTTGTTCCAGCTGTTGGTGCTGATTGAGTGGTACTTGCTGCTGCAGCTGAGCCTTGACTAGGCGCAGATTGGTGGTTAATTGCTGTTGCAGCTGAACCTTGACTAGGCACATATTGGTGGTTTGCTGCTGCAGCTTCAGTGGTTCCTCTTTGACTGGCAGCTTCAGTGGTTCCTCCTTGACTGGCTTCAATGGGCTCAGTTACTCCAGATTGAGTCTCAACTTGTGCAGGTGGAGGGGCTAGAGGACAAGTACGCCTGTTATGACCAGAACTGCCACAGGCTTTGCATTTTTGTGGCATACCTATTTTGGGCATCAGATCTGTATCCCTTGTCAATTCTCCAGCCTCCTTGTTTCTCCTTTTTTTGGGTCTTCCTGGTTGCTTCTTAATGGGTGGAGGCAATATGTCTAGAGTATCAGTTGTCTGCCATAAGTTTGGACCATTTACAGGATACAATATTGGCTCATAGACAACCTCATAGTGTTGTTTCCTGTAGTAGGGTGGGATGAAATCTTCAGGACTTAAATTCACTTTATTCTTGCAAGAAATTGCATGGCAGCAAGGTATTCCATTTAATTGTCATCTTCTGCATGAACATTTCTTGTTGTTGATGTTCACAGTAAACCAATACTCCGTAGCAGTTATGTGCCTCACCTTAAACAAATTTTCTCCCGATCTCCTAATAAAAAAACATGAAGGACCAATTTAGGACCTATATGAAACATGAAAGACCAATTTAGGACCTATATGAAACATAAAGGACCAATTTAGTATATGACTTGAATGGAACTTAATGCCGTTATGCCATGTCATTGTCACGTCAGAAGTTCCGTTAAGTGACACTAATAGATTCTCACAGAAGTCCAACGTTTGTCCAAAAACTAAACGTAAAGAACCAAATTGAGACAAATAAAACATAAAGGACCAAAATAGGACTTAGACAAAACATAAAAGACCAAATGTATATTTTAGCCAAAAATTTACTAAAAAACATAACATTTATTTTTGTCTAATGCTAAGCACGACCCTTAGCCCATTTTACCACTTATGGCTACATAAAGGTAAAGTTGCTCATAGTTTCAATGTGTACTCCCTCGTCTTTTAATATAAGCAAATTCAACTACTGTTATCATATTTAATTAAAATATTCTAAATGTACTTTTATTCATTTCAATTACTTATTTATTGCAATTCTTTTAGAAAAGAAAAAATTAATATGTTAAGGATATTTTAAGAAAAATTTATTTTTAATAAAATAAAATTAATTAATTTTCTAAAAAATGTAACATAGTTATTTTTTCTTGGAGAATGTATTGGCACCATATAGGAGTAGCATGAGAGATAAATGATTGAATTATTTTTGGCACCATATAAGAGAATGTATTGGCACCATTTGTTTGAATTATTTTTTAGTGTTTGAATTAGTAGTATTTTTTAAAAAAGTTGTACTACTCCATAGTGTAGAGAAAAACAAAAATGAGCCGTTGGTCTTCTAATCCCTACTTGAAAATTAAATTAAATGCAGCAGTTTTCCAAATTTCAATGTTTATTTATTTAAGGGAAAATGATTGAACATTTAATTATTGGTTTAAAGTTTAAATTAAACTCAAAATTTTGGTGACGTACCCACTTCCTCAATGTCCAATCATTATCAAAAACTGTTTTCTTCCTGCTCTTAATTTCTCTAGGCTGCCTCTGCCATGAATCTGGTATTTATGGTTGAGTATTGTTAATTAGAATTATTCTTATTATCTTCAAATTTTTTTAGGTAGATTATCATCTTATTATTATTATTATTATTTTTAAACAATATCATTAAGATATTTGTTAAAATAATTAGAAAGGTCTTACTAAATG
This sequence comes from Cyamopsis tetragonoloba, assembly GCA_037177725.1. Lineage (NCBI taxonomy): Eukaryota > Viridiplantae > Streptophyta > Magnoliopsida > Fabales > Fabaceae > Cyamopsis > Cyamopsis tetragonoloba. The sequence goes on along the minus strand of CM074120.1, from coordinate 38,634,712 downwards.
ATATTCTAAAGATGCTGAATAAGATTATTAGAATTAAAATAATAATTATAAATATATATTATTTTATGTTTTAAAAATATAAAAATTATGTTTTTTTAATAATTTTTTATTTAAGAAAGTATAACAATTAGAGATTAAACCTAGTACCTATACATATATTTTAATGTATTTATCAACTGAATTACATAATTTTTATATTTATTTATCTTTAAAATATTATTATTTTTTCGTAACATTGGACAAATTAAGAATCTCAATTTAAAAATTATTCCTTGAAAATGACAGAAATTATATTTATACAGTCTTTAACATTAAGGTTTTCCGTATAAAATTTCTAATTCGAAATTTTTAATGCATGCAATGTTATATAGATTTAAAAAATAAAAACACGAATATAATCTACCTTGTTGATGAGAATGGTTGGAACCCTGTTTGATTTGTTCATCATTCTCATTCACATTCTCATCCCTTGTTACCTTTTTGGGATAAGAAATCTGGAATCTCGTTTCGTTTGGGTCTAGTAGTGATGATGATAACTGATAAAAGGCTACGGGGCTATGTTGATCATCAAAATCCATAGGGCTGCGTCGCAGGGTAGCGAAACCTCTCTCTCTCATAGGCTTTAATCAGCGTATAAAGTGCAGAAAATCTTAGCTGCTCGTGAATAAAGTGATCGCAGCCGTCAACTAGAAAAAAGAGAATCGGATAATGTGATGTGTAATGATGCGAACGATGATGATTATCGCTCTAGACAAATCAACGCTTCCAGTTACAGCAGCTGCTAAAGGAGGAAAGCCGCTTTTGCAGCTCAGTAGTCAATCAATATAGTCAGTGCTCAGCACTGAAACAACAAATAATAATAAAAACAATTCAATATTCAAAACATAAATACTCCTATATAAATATATTTTTAAACAAAATTTAAGAAATCATTCAATATAGAGCATATTATTAGAGAAAATTTAAATCATTAACTAAAATTTATAACATCATAAAAATAATATAAATTTAAATAAAGTTAAAATAACATACAAAACATCCAACAGATTAATTTACTAGCAATTTTAAATAATAATTTTTCGATTAAAATTCTTGTGAATATACTTTTACATATAAAAAATTTTAAAATAATAAAAATTCTAATTATTTTAGAAATATATGATGATAGTCAAATGTTATAAATTATAAATTAGTAATAAAGAAAACAATATTGGCAATTGGTATGCTAGGATATTAAAGTGAGAGTATTTTAATGTAAGGAACCAACGAAAATAAGTAATATAATATAATAGTATATAAATATAAAATTACTAAGATTTAAATAAGATTTAGTAGTTCTTACAAAATTGATTTTTTTTTGTCATAGTTCTAATTAAATTTTTATTTTAATCCAACTTAATTTAAAATCTATACTTCGAGTCCTTACAAATTTTTTTCACAATAATTATATTTTTTTTACACAATAATTATAAGTTTTTAGTCCCTAAAGTTATTAGATTTTTTTAGTTCTTGTAACTTTTTTTTTATTTGGCCATTTAAAAATGTGATTGAAAAGAAAAAAAATTAACATTTTAGATTAATAACAAAATTTAAAATTAAGTTAGATCAAAATGAAATAAAATATTTTTTAGGAACTAAAACAAAAAATATCGATCCTGTGTGGACTAAAAAAAAAAATTTTAAATTAATTAGAACTAAAATAAAAAATAATAATTTTATAGAAACTAAATAAACATGTATAAATTTTAAAAGAACTAAAAATTTATTTAAGCTTCCCCCTTTCTTTACCAAAAAAATTCATTTAAGCTAATGACCAAATATAAATATAAATATGATAATTAAGCAACAAAAATGCTTGTATAAAAATAATAAAAAAATAAAAATATTTTATAATAATAAACGAGACAATAAGGCAAAAAGAAAATAAAAAATAAAAACTTGTATTAGAATAATAAAAAAAATAAAAATGCTTGCATTAGAAGAAAGGAGGATATCCGTTTCGCCACGTTACATGAGATTCATTTCATTATCATTTGACGGTTTTATTCATTCAACTACTATATTTGAATTTGATATGAACAAAATTAGAAAATCATGCATGCTCATAGTAACGGTATTATCACGCAATCTCACATCCATTGCATGCAAAATGTTCTCACATCCATAATAAGCAGTGTCACCAAATTTTATGTTAAAAATAGCAAATAGAAGATAGATTTCTCACATTCCATTTCCAATTCACATCTAAATATGCATGTGCATGATCATATTTCCACAAGAATATTACTGTTAGATGCAAACATATAGATTCTCTCTAAGGTTGAATCGTTTAAAGAAAGGTTAGAATATAGTTTTGATTATTTACGTTATTAAAAAGTTTTACTTTAGTATTTTATGCTTTAAAAGTTTTAATTTGATCCCTTATATTTAAAAAGTTTTACTTTGATCACTTTATGTTGGATTTTTAAAATCACTTTAAAATTTTTAAAACATAAGGGACTAAACTGAAAATTTTCGATAATGTAAAAGATCAAAATTGTACTTTACCTTTAGAAAAATTATTGTTAAATTGAAATCTCTTGCTATCTCTTAAATTATAGGTAGTAATGAATCAACTATCAAAATACAATTGAAGATGTGTCGGAAATTGTTACGTACTTGATTAATAGGGAAAGAACTGGATACTTTAGACGACATACATGGCTCTAACACTATCCACTATAATGAGAGTATACCGCAAAGACTCTGACGATTAAATCAATGATAAAATAAGATTTATATGCATTTAACGAATAGATTGTGTATCTATGTATAACACATTCAACATATATTTATAATATTCTATCTAAAGTTTTATGCTCATTAATAGACTTTTAGAGATGAATGGGTCAGGTCCAATATACCCAAGTCCAATATTAATCTTCATTCCAAAATGGACATTATGTCTCTAGATTTGACATGCCTAAATCCTAGATTAGGATACCAATTCATATAACTGGAGAAAATTTTTACGAAAATCCAAATTCTATACTATAAAATATATAATAAATAATAGATTTAGATATTTTTACAATAACTCTATCCTGCAATAATCCTTTTCATCGTGATCATTAATTTATTTACACACTTTAATTAAATAAAAATAATATTAAACAATCTAAATAAATTATTTATACACTTATTAGATCATCCACCAAATTAGAGAGGATTCATTTGCAATACAGAAGTAGTGAGATGAGAGAGTATTAAAGAGGTAATGATTACAAATGGGGTCATGATGGCAACGCGTCCTTCCGTATTAAAATTAAAATTAAAATGATTATTATTTTCCAAAAAACTTAAAACGATTACAACAAATTGCAATTAACTGCGCAGCCATAGCCGCCACTTCCCCCTTCCTTTTTGCCCCTTCCCCTCCTTTTCCATAATTAAAATTTATATTACCACTAACTGCTTTAATTTTCTTAATTTGTTTATTTAATTTCTTTTCCGTCATTATTATCACCATTACAAGTCATTTGGGGAAGAAATTTTTTAACCGTATAATATTATTTAAAGAAAAAGTCTCGGAGATAAACAAAAATTGAACAGATGGACTGAAGAGAGAATAGACAAGGACGTCTTCGGAATTATTTAAAAAGTTTTTAAAATATAAAATTCCATGCGAAAGCAAAAGGAAGTCGTCGATTCTGGAGAGAGAAATTAAAAATTATTAAAAAATTAAAACAAAACATAAGAAAGTAGCTGAAAAGTTCAGTATTTAAACGATTTCTGCGATTGCAACTGCCAAAGAATTCGAACCAGAAATATCTCAATTATCATTATTCTCTTTTCTTCTCAATAGTCTTCGCTCCCTATATTTGATTTTCCAAATTTTCTACTTACAAATTTCGAAGCCTTTATATAGCACAGTGTACACGTTATTAATCAGTCTTGAAAAAGCTGCGATAATTTTCTCTCACTCTTACTCTCATTCTTCCTTCTATATAATCCCACACATCGTAACGTTCTTTCGCACTTTTCCCTCTTCTATTTCACATCTTTTCTCCTTCGTCTCTTCCAAAATTACACACTCACTGTGATTCTGACTCATTTAGCAACCATGGCTGTAGTAATTGTGAGAGAATTTGATCCAAACAAAGACAGGGAGAAAGTAGAATCCGTCGAAAGAATCTGTGAGGTTGGACCCACCGGAAAACTTTCTCTCTTCACCGACATGCTCGGTGACCCTATTTGCCGTGTTCGCCACTCCCCTGCTTTTCTCATGCTGGTACTAATACGTATTTTAAATTTTTATTCATTATTATAAAAAATGAAAAATCGATCTTATAATTCAAATAGTAATTAATTTATCTGTATTGTATTTGGGTTAAACAGGTAGCAGAAATCGGAGAAGAGATAGTGGGAATGATTAGAGGTTGCATAAAAACAGTCACGTGCGGAAAAAAGCTCTCCAGAAACGGAAAGCAAAACGACACTGTAACATCAAAACGCGTCCCTGTTTACACTAAACTCGCCTATATACTAGGCCTTCGCGTTTCACCTAATCAACGGTACGACAGAGTAACCGCATAGACGACAATGTTAATGTGACGCGGCGTTAATTAGAATTTTGGAATTTTTGATTATTTTATTTTTTGTGTTAATGCAGGAGAATGGGAATAGGGTTGAAGCTCGTGAAGAGAATGGAGGAATGGTTTAGAGATAACGGAGCGGAATACTCGTACATGGCAACGGAAAACGACAACTTAGCGTCCGTTAAGCTTTTCACCGACAAATGCGGGTATTCAAAGTTCCGTACTCCGTCTATCCTTGTCAACCCCGTTTTCGCTCATCGAGTCAAAATCTCACGAAACGTCATCATCATTCCGCTCTCCGCCTCCGACGCCGAGACTCTCTACCGTCGGCGATTCTCCACCGTGGAATTCTTCCCGCGCGACATTGACGCCGTTCTCAACAACAAGCTCAACCTCGGCACCTTCCTCGCGGTCCCGCGTGGGTCCTACAACGCTGCCACGTGGCCCGGTCCGGATCAGTTTTTATCCCACCCACCGGGTTCATGGGCCGTGTTAAGTGTGTGGAACTCTAAGGAAGTGTTTACGCTCGAGGTTCGAGGCGCGTCGCGCGTGAAGATGACTTTGGCGAAAACGACCCGCGTCGTGGACCGGGCTTTGCCGTTTTTGCGGGTTCCGTCGGTTCCGGATTTGTTTAAACCGTTTGGGTTTCACTTTTTGTATGGTCTTGGAGGAGAAGGCCCGGAGGCGGTTAAGATGGTTAAAGCACTCTGTGGATTCGCGCACAACCTTGCTATGGAGCGTGGGTGTGGCGTCGTGGCGACTGAAGTCTCCACGCGCGAGCCTCTGCGCGTGGGGATACCTCATTGGAAAATGTTTTCCTGTGATGAGGATCTATGGTGTATCAAGAGGCTCGGAGAAGATTACAGCGACGGTTCCGTTGGTGACTGGACGAAATCTCCGCCTGGAATCTCCATTTTTGTTGATCCTAGAGAGGTCTAAGGAGTTTGTATTTTGCACATTTCTTTTTCCTTTTAAAAAAAAAGAATTTTGTGGATAATTTTGCTAAATGTGTAGGTGATTAGTTAGAGTAATTAAGTAGAGTTTGAAGGAGGTGATGAGATTAGATGTGAATTTTTGTTTGAGATGGTAAAAATTAGAAGGATTATCCTGTTGCACTTTTTGTTGTTGAGAATTAGATTTTGTTCCGTAAATTGCTGGGCTTTTCAGATCCCTTTCCTGTTTTCAACAAAACGCATCCTTCCAATAAGTGTTGTTCGCCTATCGTCTTTCTGGATTTTGATTTGTCATTTGTGAATATAATATTATGTTTTCTTAAATTAGATTTAAATTTTGGAAATTCTGACTAACAAAAAATATATATTGTAATTTCTTACTACTATGCATCTGGAAATTCTGGCTAACAAAAAGTAAATATTGTAATTTACGATATGTAGTGACTTAAACTTGAAAATAATTGTTTTTCAATATAATTAAAAAATTATTTTTATAAGTTGTTTTTTATTTGTAATATAATATTCCTTTGGTCTCTATATAAAAGATATTTTAAAAAAAACACGAGAATTAAAAAAATTAATAAATTTTAAAAAATTTATGAAATTTATATATCAACTTGTCATTATTTTTCTATTTACTGTTAATTATTAACATAAATAGTAATAATGTATTCTCACTAAATTAGTCTTTTCTAATAATTATAATAGAGAATTTTTTTTCTTTAATTTATTATTTTTATTGATTTTGAACCACACAAAGAAAATTAATTAAATAAGAATAATTTAATAAAAATAATTTTAATGTGCACAAGTTTCAAAGAAGTTCTTATAAAAGCGAACAAATAATTTTTTATAAAAGTTTTTATTAATAGGAACAGAAAGAGTATTCTTTAAGAAAATAAAGATAAAAAAATAATTATATTAAATTTTTTATTTTTCAACCATTTTTTAACCTTGTGTTAACTTCTGTACATATTAAATTTTTTTTTACAATTAGTTATGATAAAAATTATAAGTTGTATATATTTAGTTAAAATAAAAATAAGAATTTATAATTTTTTTATTATATTTGATTATTTTTAGATACAGATTATTTTTAATTTTTGATTATTTTGAAAAGTATATATACTCTAATAAAAACTTATATAATTTTTTTTTAAAATTAATATTTATTTTATAAAATAAACACAAACGTGCTCTTAAACTCGTGTGTAAATCCAATAAGCCAATTAGGGATTGAGATTACAATATCCAGTTGAAAAATTGTATAATTTTTTTTTAAAAGAATAAAAGCTTTGATTAATCATATTACATGTTTTTTAATAGGGTAAATTGCACTCATCACCCTTGAGGTTTGACAAAATTGCACTCCACCCAATTCTGGAGCCAAAATTGCACTTCACCCCATTCTCGAGCCAAAGTTGCACTTCGCCCTATTTCATTAATTATAATTAATTTCTTTTTAATTTACAATAGTTAATTAATTTTTTTGGTACATTAAAATTGTTAGTTTTAATTTTAAACAAATTTGTAGTCCCAAACAATTTTGTTTCTTGTTTTAATCAAATTTAATTCGAAAATTTTAATTTCATGAAAAAAAATTAATATTATTCGGGGTCTTCAAAAATAATTTTTTTTAATTAAATTGGATTAAAATAAAAAACAAAATTATTGGGACTACAAATTTGTTTAAAATTAAAACTAACAATTTTAATATACCAAAAAAATAATTAACCATTGTGAAATAAAAAGAAATTAATTATAATTAATGAAATGGGGTAGAGTGCAATTTTGACTCAAGAATGAGGTGGAGTGCAATTTTGACTCAAGAATAGGGTGGAGTACAATTTTGCCAAACCTCAAGGGTAATAAGTGTAATTTACCCTTTTTAATATATAACATAAAATGCGAGGAGTATCGAGTTATTAACAGGTTTAGTGAGTCAAATTCGACTTTCACTTGAGTAAATTTTTAGTACTAATAATATCAATAATATCAATAATATCAATGGTAGATTTGTGAAACATGCTAGTTGCTTGATATAAAATAAAATCATGAGATTTTTTTAAATAAAAATATAAGTCAACGTTTTAATTGGGTACATATATGATGTGCAACATATTACAACAGTACCACTTATGATTTTCCACTTTCACTTAGCATAATGGAAAATTACTACCTAATATGAACATTATTATATGATTATATGATGAATCGGAGTATGTTGGAATTGTTTGATGATGTTTCTATTAGGAGAAGTTATAATAATAATGCAGCCCTTTGTAATATAGTGTTGGCCCAAATTAGTTTGATCTACTAGAAGTCTAATATAGAGTTAGTATTTTGATATTTTTCGATTTTTTTTATTATCCCATAGGTATTATTCTGGCTGTCAACTCACTTTATAGATCTTTTTGTGGAGGGTTCTGAGGGTGTGAGAAAAATCCATTAGGTTATTGGGAGCGGGTGTGTTGTCCTAAGGAGAATAGAGGTTTAGGGGTTAAGGATCTCGTTTTTTTTAATTGTGCTTATTAGGTAAGTCCGTAAGTGGGTTTGGAGGATCAATTCTGAGAGAGATTCATCGTAGGTTAAAGTGTTTTTGGCAAAATATGGTGAGGGTGTGGGGAATCTTAGTTCACGTCGTGATCATTGCTCTTTATGGTGGTTGGATTTATGTCAATTGTTTGGCGATGATGGTTATTTGTGTCCCTGGTTTGCAGAGAATTTCTGCAAAAGCCTTGGGGATGGGGGTAATACTTCATTTTGGTGTGATAAGTGGTTGGAGGGATAGCATCTAAAGTCTATGTCTGAACCTCTTTACAATTTATCTTTGGACAAGGAGGCTTCCATTAGAGATATGGGAGAGTGGGTGAGTGATATTTGGGTTTGGAGATCGAGGTGGTTTTGGAATTTAACCAATGACGAACTAAATATGTTTAATGATCTTGTTTGAGTTGTCAATTTAGTCCAATTGGAGGTTGGCCAAACAGGTTCTTGAATTTGGAATGCTTCGGTCTCTAAGCAATATACTATTAAGACAGCTTATGAAGCAACATGTAATTCGCCTCATGACGAATTTTTTCAACAGTTCTAGTTACCAAATATTCCTGCCAAGGTTTTTTCTTTCACATGGAAAGTGATTCTGGATAGGATAGCATCAAAAGGAGGTCTATCTTCTAGAGGTGTTATGCCTTCAAGAGATACAACTTGTTCAATTTTGCATGAAGAATCAGAATCTGCATCTCATCTTCTTTTTGAATGCTCATTTTCTTCAAAAGTGTGGTACAAGATTGCTGCTTGGTTAGGTGTACAAACAATTTTCCATAATTCCAGTAAGATGAATTTTGAGGAGTTTTTGGGATTAACTTCTGACTCTAAAAAGAACCGAGAAATGTTCCATTATGTTTGGTTTCTTTCTTTGTGGTCCATTTGGCAGTCTCGCAATGCGATAGTCTTTAAAAATGAACCATGGTGTTTGGATTCAGTAATAGACCAGATTAAATTGCGCTCTTGGTTATGGTTGAAGTCCAATAATTACGCTTGGAATTATCCTTTCCACAGTTGGGAGCGTAACTCATCAGCTTGTCTTGGTCTTTTTTCAATAGATAACTCATGATATGTTCTCTGTTATGTTGTTCAGTAACCTTTTTGCTGTTTTGCATCCTGGTGTTTCTTTCTTGTTATTGTGTTGCTGTCCTAATTTGTTTAGGGTGTTTCTCTAGTTTATCTAGCCCCTATGTTGTTGCTGTTTGTTGTTATAAGGGTCAGTTTTTTGGATTCTTGTATTATTTGTATTATTTTCAATATATTTTTTGGCTTATCCAAAAAAAAAAATTGAAGTTCCCTCGATTACATTTTCTCTATTCTTCCCCCTCTAACAGTTGGATCAAAGTTTGATTGTAAATGAAAAATATTGCTAAGTATTTTAATAGGCTTTTGTCTTTGACAAACCTAATGAAATTTTGTGAGGGAAAATTGTTCAATAGAACAATAGTGGATCACACTCGTTAAAATTGCATGGTTGGAAAGAAATCTATTCAAAGCTTGGTTGCCAACACGAACCATTGGCCTTTTGTAATGTATATAAAAGCATGCATGTGGATATCATATATTTTTAAGTCTTCAACTAATGAAAGTTATGAAACTATTTGTATAAACTAAAATTTGTAAGTTTCTGAAGGTCAAAGTTTAAATTTTTTTATGCTATATATTGTTCTAGAAATAAAAATGTGCTTAATTATATGGTTGTCTGGATTATGTGTACTGTAATTATAACATAGAAGAATGATACTAAAAAAAATCACTCTTTACGAGGTGAAAGGTATATGGATACATTGTACTTAAAAGAATAAAAATATATAATGTATCATTTTGTTTTTTGTTTTTATCAACAATAATGAGGAATTTTATTAAATAGGCACCAGAGGTATATAAATATATTGTTATTAATTTATATAATGTATTGATGTTGGGCATTAGCAAGTCTCTCAATAGGTGAATACACAGTGAAGTCAACATATAATAAGGTGTTGTACAATTATCAAAGGGATCCATTTTAAAAGACTTCTTGGAACAAAATGGTGATTTCTATAGTGAACTCGTTTGCGTTGAAGTTTCTCTTTAATAAAATTCTTTGTAGAGTTGAATTAGTTAAAAGGGGAGTTATTAAGAATTCAGAGGGATTTTAGGTATTAACTCACTTGGTCATATTTCAAGTCTTTAAGATTTGAGAGGTTGAAGGTCCAAGATTCAAATCTTGACATTGAAAATTTAGTTTAGGATGCGCGTGTTGAGAACTCATTATGATTGAAAAATCTTTTTTACTGTATGGTATAAGTTGTTTTCTTGGTTATTAGGAGTTTCGATGGTTTGTCATATTGACGGTAAAACTCATTAGGATAATTTCTTTGGCCTTTAAGAATCGTTTGATTTGTATTTTCATTTTCTATTTTCATTATGTTTCCTGTTTTTTCAAATTTTACAAAAAAAAAAAAAAACTTAAAATGCTGAAAACAAAAAATTTCTGTTTTCAGCATTTTAAATTTTTCTTTAGTAAAATTTCAAAAAATAAAAACAAAAAATAAAAATGTAAACCAAACATCTCCTAAGAGATTTTTGATTTGATTACTCTAATATCTTGTTTATTGCAATTAAATAATGTGTAATCTATAGGCGTGTTTTCCTATTTAGGCATTAGAGTTTTGTTGCCTTGTTTTGGTTGTTTTACTCATGGTGTCTTTAGTCTTTCGTATGGATTCAAATCAAGTGTCTATGTATCATGTTTTTAATTATGTTTCACGAATAAAATATCATCATGTCATTAAAAATATTTTTTTTAATTTTAATGTGTAATTTTCTAATAGAATTTCTTAATAACGTGACGATATTTTATTCGTAAAATATGATTGAACATAATATAAGAGCATTAGATTTAAATCTCTTTTGGGTAGCGTGTAGTGTTTTAGGTATATTTTTGTAACTTTAGAATACTCTTTTAATACAATTTCACTTATATATATATATATATAAAAAAAAAGACTATAATTTATCTCTACCTAGCATTGAGCCAACATCTTTTTGGTATTCAATTCAACATTTGAAGAGTAAAACCCGAATTTGCTAATTATATTTATATATTTTTTTATGGATAACAAACACATTTAACCCCTAACATAAAAAATCAATAAATTAAACATAAGGTACTCTCCCAAGGTTGTCTTTTTCTTGGATCAGCCACTACTTTTACATGCGTTTGAACTTTCAATTATAAAAAAATTGTTTAGCATATGCATGTTAGGTTCAAAAGTTTCCCATTTCCACCTGCAATTCTAACTATCTCTGACTCATATAAACATTTTTAAAAAAACAATTAAATAAATAAATAAGACAATGCACAATATAATGCACAAGTGAGTAAGTGGCACCTGTCTTTCCACATCTTGCCAAAATATATGTGTATACCAATACTATAAAGAAACGAAAATGAATTGACTCACTTATCTTTAATTTGAAATTCAACCTAGACTATCGACCATGTCTGATATAGTTAATAGATAATTGAGTTTTTTAAATATATTTACAGAAGTTTTAATTTTGATCTTACGTATAAAAAATATTTTGTTAGAGAGATTGTATCCATTAATTTTTGACTATTGGCTAAAGTTTACTGTGATGAAAAAAAAGAAGAAATTGAACCTAGACTAGTTTTTTCTCCAATCCTATATACAACCCTAAAGTTTGATTATTTATTTCTTATTATTAATAATTAATTAAAGCACATACAGTATTATTGGTGTTACTCCTATTAGTCAATCATGCATGTGTATGTGGAAGAGTTAGGCGAAGTTTAATTAAGCATGCTAATTAAATAGTTTTGCTGCCTAATTGTCACTAATTAAACAAATTAAAATAATATTAATTAATAATGTAGGTGTGGAAGCTCATTCTCCGAGTCACATTTTAGATTAATGAGATAGGCCACAAATACATAAATAGTTAAGGTCAAAGTAGACAAAAAAAAAAAAAAAAAAAACAGAACCATGAAAAGTGATTGCCAGAAAAAAGTGATTTTGTGTTATGTTTGAAAATAAATTAAATTAAATTAACTTATAAAAAATTAAATAAAAATAAATTAAGTTTAATGTGAATTTAAATTTGTATTTGAATCTCATCTATGTCAAATTCTCGTGGCCAATACCGACCATATAGCACGAATGAGATTAGTCTCATCCAAAAGTAAAGAAACTCGTAATTGTAAAAAAAAATATAAAAAGCTTTTTAATTGTATTAAAATAAATTGACATTTATTCTCATTTAAATGTAAAATTAAAAAAAATGGTAAAATTAAACGCATAGGAAAAATATTATTATTGAATAAAAAATTTCATTTTTATTTTTTCCTTAAAAAAGTAAAAAAGAAAAAAAAGAAAGAAGGGGTGGATTGATAAGTCATAGGACATAGGCTGATAGTATTTTTCTTTTCCTTTTCAGTCATTTCTTTGTTTAATTGACTGACTGACTGGTTTGGGTTTTTAATGGACAAAGACAAATCACTACTTAGAATTTCTCAAAGTCAAAATTGAACGCCATTTATTTATTTATTTTTTTATTTATTTTTGTATAGACTCAACATTTAACAATGTTTAGTTCTTTACTACTCTCGTGTAATGATTTTTCCAACCTATGTCCATAAGTACACAATAAAACACATCAAATATACAATTTAATGAATATCTTAAATTAATATAAAAAGTTAACATTAACCATTAATTATTTTTCAATTTAAGAAAATAAATGATATTTTTATATAAAAATTTGTATATTTAAATTTTTGTGTTTGTCCATGGATACACATTAGAAAAACTAACTTATGAATAAGTTATTTTGAGAAAATTTCAATGATTTTTTTTTAATAACAATTAGAGTGATTTTTAAGTAAAATTAATCATAAATATATAAGTTGTTTTAAGAAATTTAGGAAACCAATTTATTTACTTTAAGAGTGATGTTATCGCCCCTCCAAGATGTCGATTGTCACACCTTTAAAATATTTTTAAATTTAAAATATAATTTTTCAGGGGCAGAGCTAGAAGATAATTTTTGGAGGACTAGACATAAAGATTAAAATTAATATATCAAATATTAAAATTTAATTTTTTCTTGAGTAAAATATAAGAATACTTTGTACCATTAAATATATCAATAATTAACCCTTTTAAGAAAATTATTCAATTTTTATAAATAAAAAAATTGTGGAAAAAAAAAAATCAGTTTCGAAGGTTAGAGTGACATGGATAAACTTCTTCTCCAGAGAATGCTTCTTACATAAATTAAGCTAACAACCTCTTAGTAAAGTAAGCATTATTGTACACATTCTCAAACTATTGAACCTATATGCTTCCACAAAGTTAAACACATTTATGATAGAAAATTCGTGATTTGATTAAGCAAGTGTCAAATAATAATCTAAGTCAATTAAATATTTCTGAATTTGTCAATAGTTTTTTATTCATATAAATAAGACTTGCAGAAATTATATTTATGAAAGTTAAATTAAGTGAACCACCACTACAGGAGGTCAATTTGTTCGCGTTAGTCATTTTAGTCCTTGATTATATCATAATTACTTGTTAGCCTTGATTTTGTAAAATACTATTCATTTTAGTGCACTCTCGATTAAAATGACTGGTATTTTTATAAGTTAAATATTAGATTGACTACTTTTTATACAATCAAAGACTAATATGATCGATCTTATAAAGTCAAAGACTGAAGTGAAATTTTGATAGAGTTAAGAATTAATATAAAATACTCATATGATCTAGAAAACTAATTTCAGTATTTACTCAAATTAAAATACAAAAGAGAGAGTCCATACATATTTTAAAGTAAATAAGTGATTCAATAATATCATAATTAGTATATAAACAGTATTTTTTATCAATTTTAAAAATAATTTCGATAGGGCCATCTAAAAAATAAAGGGGGCTGTTCCCTAAAATAATATATACAGTTTTTAACTACGCTCCGCCCCTGTAATTTTTTAACTAATGAAATTAGGAATATATAGTTTAGGTACAAATACTTGTTTTTTTTACAATCTAGCACCACTTCTATATTGTTTTTTGAGCTTGGTGAAATGAGTTTCGTTTCTTTTAATAATTTTTTTATATATGACAAAGTTTTGTTTAAAAATAATCTTTCTCAAATATATAATTTTTTTATATGCGAAAGTGCGTTTATAGGAGTTTGAACTGAGAATCTGTTATTCAAAATAATACTCCTCAATTGTCCGACCTTTCTCAAACATATTATTAATACTTGAAAAATCATCCAAATAAATCTGTAAGATAGCCGTAAATTATTTTTACAATTAAGCCAATTTTTGTTTTTTAAAAAATTAAATTTTTGGTAAATTAAAAATAACTATATTTGACTAGATTATTATAACAAAATAACTAATTATATATGACTGAATTATTATGAAGGTAATATATTCACCAAAAATAAACTACGAAGGTACGAGCAATATTTTTTTATTAATATTTTATTTTTTTAATAAGCAGAAACATATCTTATTATAGAGAGTATGAGGGGTATTCCAACCCACTAAAAAACAATCAAGATTATTGAGCAAAGTTAAAAATAATATTTTATCTCTGTAGAAGAACTAATAAATAAGAGTAAAGTTAAAAATTATAATACATTATTTCTTTTCTATAATTTTAAATAAATTAAAAATCAAACCCATTCTCAAAATTAAATAACAATTATTATGTTACCAAAATAACAGTTATTTTGCGACACAGTATTATATGCAATCAACTCAATAAATTAAAGAATCTGATGATTATGCAAAACATATTCGAAAACAGACCTTATGTTTATACAAAAATTAGTTACTAGCAATAATTTTGTTCTGCTTGCTCTGCTATTTTTGGGCTAAGGACCAATAAGTGAGAAATTATATCTAATTGCACTATCTATCTTTAAATTAAAGGTTTTTTTTTTTTTTTGGTGAATACTATCTTTAAAGACAAGTCTTTTTTTTTTAGACTCTATCATTAAAGATAAGACTATATAGCTATTAAGATTAGACATTTGTGACCTTTGCTGCCTGGTAGATAATGTGACAATTAATTTCTAATTAATTAATTAATATTATCCTTAAGAGGTCTACCTAAATATTGTTGATTTATTTGACACCAGAAACAGACAAAAAAAAAGTATGCACTAGCAAAATTATTTATTTGTCCTAATCAAATAATTAGTTTGAGTATTTGACTGTTAAACTACATGGGGATTGTATATATTAATATATTATGTCATTTAATTCAGATACCTAACTATCCTATCCTATTGTCCATTAGAAGAATTCAAAACAAACACTACAAAAAAAAATTATAAACATTTTTTATAAGTTAAATGAATTTAGGTGAGTTCGAATAGAGAAATTGTTATTTAAAGTTATATTCTTTTAGCTACTAGATTAATATGTTGGATAAAAAGTTATACATTAATAAAATATACAAACCTTTAGAGAATTTATTCTTTTTATTAGGATTGTATATATTATAAATATCAATTTTCCATATTAAGAAATAAATATATAATTATTACAAATAATTCTGTTAAAAAGAGTCAAAATGCCTATACTAATAGAAATCAATTAGTACATGTTAGAAAAAAAATTACTATTGGGAGATAGCCTGAAAAATTGTTTTTTTTTCCTGTAGAATTTGAAACATTTCTGTTGCTAACATAGCATTTGATTTTTATTTTTTTAGTTTTAACATTTATTGATGAGTAAAATTTCATGTAAAAGTTATTAAATAATTGAATCTTATAATTTGGAGCATGGCAAATGTTTCTTTGATATATGAGAAAAAGAATTTCCTTGATACTTCCTCTGCCAAAAGTTTCTTGACAAGGATTTTCTTTTGGTCAAGCTGAAAGCATTTTTTTTTTTGTTAGGGAGGCTCAAAGAAATGAAAGAAAGTAAGTGTGTTTCTGATTTTACGTTGATAAATTTTAATTTAGTTGAAAGTACTTTTAATGAATGTAAGTTGAGTTAAAAATGAATTTTATTTAATGAAATTTATGTTTGAATATTTTAAGATTAAAATATGTTTGATAAACTGAATATTGTTTAGATATAAGGATAAAAAAACTTATAAACTAAAAATTCTAAACTAACTTTTACTAAATCGAAAAGTAACTCTCTGAGTCCTTTTCTGAAATATAAGTTCAAAGTAAGTTTTGACAAAAAAGAAGTTAAACTAACCTGTACAAACTGAAAACTAAACACAGAGTTACATATAAGTTGAAAGTACGTAATAGAAATTCAAACGAACCCTAAGAAATTTAGGAGGATGGGATTAGCATCATCTCTATTGGGAGTGGCACCATCCTTTTTATATGTAAGAATCATAAATTTATATACAATAAATGATGGTGTCACTCTCAATAAGGATGATGCTAATCCCATCCACCAAAGTTTATTGAGAAGATAACAATTTTTTGGTGAACTTTTCTTTACAAGAATTTTTTTTGAGCAGGTTTTTTTTTTTTGACAAGACAAGACTGAAAGAATCAAACACCATGAAGAGCTAGGCCTGTATTTTACATCCTTTTTTCTTCATACACCTTCTCCTTTTCCAAAAACTATTTTTCACTTTTCAGTAGTATTTTTGTTTGTTATTTTTGAAAGATAATTTTCGGAATTAATTTCAAAATTTGCTTTCATAAATTATTTCTCACAAATATTTTTTTGAAATCTTATTTCCAAAATCGATAAAAAATTATTACTTCCGAAATTTCATTATAAAAAATTATCTAACATTTGAGTGATGTGAGTATAAAAAGTAGGTGTAAATATCAATAGCAACAAAATAGTACAAGGGGCTCAGTAGTTAAACTGACAGGCTCGATGGGACAGAATGAATAAATATCTTTTAATTTTTATTTGAAATATATTTAGAATTTATATCAATATTTTTTTTAGAAAAGAATTTATATCATTAACAAATATATGAAAATTATAATAAAATTAATTATTGTTTTCTCCCAACTTTAAATTTTTAAGTAATTACGTATATTAATTCTTTTAGGATAAGTTCACTAATTTTCCTGAAGTTACAAGTATCAACTGTTATCCTCTTTTTATTTCTAAAATTACACTTACCTTGGGTAATGGAATTTTAAATTTTAGGGGTGGTAAGTCTCAAAGGGACACATTAATTGAGTTTCAAACTTTGGTGGGTTTCTGTTTTTTTAAAAATAAATAGGAGTACGTGTGATAAACGTAAATCGGTGTACTTATTATAATTTTTTTCTCAGTTTATTTTTTTGGACAACAAGTTTTTTTTGTTTTTTATTCAGCATTTCTATATTGCTTGTAAAGTTGGGCTTTCGGGCCTGACAGCCAAGCTTGTTGACCAAAAATGAATGTTACTTTTTTATCAAATAAAAATGTTAGTTCCTAAATTTAAACACCTTTGTTGGCCAATGTTGGACTTCAAATATTAAGCACTAAAGCAAAAAAGACTAAAGTGATTATTATTTTACAAACTTAGGTATTAACTAGTATTTGATGCTCGTCATATTGAGGATTAAAGTTGTTTATAGTATCTGTCACTTGTGTTTTGGCATAACAAATGTCACCTCATTCTAACGGGTAATTGTTGTGAATAAAAGAAATGAATAATTTTACAAAATTGTGAATCCCAAATGTGCTTCAAAGTCAATTTATTAAATGCTCTATGGATTATTTACAATTTGAAATAAATGTCAAGCATAACAAATAAAAGTTATTATTTTTGAGAAGATATGATTCATTTATTTTCGTCCCCTTTAGTGACCTCTAGTCATGGCAAATTGTCGCATTCGGTCACCATAGATGGTGTCGCTTTGGGTTATGTGGGTCGTCTGTTTGTCGTTGTCAAGCAGAAGTATTATATTTTTCAAAATTTTAAGAATATAGATTCGAAGAATTTAATTTATAAAGGTTTATTTAGTTAAAAATTAACACAAAATTAACGATAGTTGATCAATTTTGTTCAAGAAATTATGAAAAATACATTTCAATCCCTAATATTAACAATTGACAATAATTTTAGTCCCTAAAATTTTTCAAAAATATTTTACTATCCAAATTTAATGGTCATTAATCAATTTAATCCGCCGATTAATTAAGGTATATTTAAAATTGATTTTTCATTTTTATTTAAAAGATACCTTAATCTTCAAGTGATAGTACACAAATTCTAGAAAAAACTATATTAATTTTAAGAAAATTAAAAACTATGTATATTGAGTTAGAAACTCAAAAGTGAATAATACATTATTTTCAAAAAGATTCAAATAATTTGAGTAATTGAAAAACACCCTATTAATTTTTATTTTAAAAAACACCTCATTTTGCAAGTGTATAGTATACGATCTTGCAATTTTTTAAAAAATAAATATTATATAAATTGAGTTAGAAACTATAAAGTGAATAATAGATTGTTTTAAAAAAAAAACTTCAAATGATTTAGATAATTTTAAAACACCATGTTCATTTTTATTTCGAAAAATAACCTAGCTTTAAATGTATTGTAAACAATCTCTAAAAAAACTGTTGCAATTTTAAACAATATAAAAAAATTATGTAAATTGCACTAGAAACTTCAAGTTCAATAAGACATTGTTTTTCATAAAGCTTCAAATAATTTAGGAAATTCAAAAATCACATTTTTTTATTTTGAAAAACACCATATTACACGATCACTAAAAAAACTGTTAAAATTTTCAAAAATATAAAAAAATTATATAAAGTTTGCTAGAAACTTCATAGTGAATAAGACTTTATTTTTAAAAAGCTTCAAATAATTTAGGTTATTTAAAAATCACGTTTTTATTTTTATTCGAGAAACACCATATTTTTCAATTGTATAGTACACGATCTCTACAAAATGTGTTGCAATTTTAAAAATAAAAAAATTATATAAACTGAACTAGAATCTTCAAGGTGAATAAAACATTATTTTAGAAAATCTTCTAATAATTTAGGTAATTAAAATATCATATTTACATTTTTATTTCTAAAAACACCATTTCTCGTTTTTTTTTTTCTGATTTTTTGACAATAATACTCTGTCTTTCTTTTCTATATAATTTCCACACTCTCCAAATTCACGAGTTAGGATAATTATTTAATACTTTCATAGGATTATCGTCATTTTAGATTCTAATTTTATTAACTAGCTTTAGATTATTATTTTGAATGAATGAATTCTACAAATATGAGACTTGTTATGTCTCTGAACATCAATAAAAGTATTATTTCAATTTTCATGGTGCGAATCATTATTAACTAGCTAGGGATCTGATGAAGTGACAATAATTTGTATTAGATATTGGAAAAATAAAATAATTAACTTTCAGATTGCAGCAATTAACGCAAGATTTTAGAAGACTTTTAGGTAAAATTACTAGTGGAAATCTTCCTGAAAATTTTGCTAGACAACCAAAACCAATTCAGATACTTTCTACACACTATTACTGCTACAGAAAACTACAATAAGTTGCTAATAAATCTAAAGCTATCACAACTAATATTCAAATGTAGATTGAGAATATACCAAAACTACACGGAACAAACGATGTCATTGTTTTTAATCAAGACCATAATTTCGAAAATATTCCTTACCACGAGATTCTTTTTGGTGATTTCTCCTAGGATTTTTTTTTGACACCCTCTACCCTATTTTAAAGGGAAAATATTCACAATCCACATAATCACAATCAATCAAATTCTTGAGACCATATTAACACTTTAACCATGAACGAATTGAATAGTGTGAATCGCTTATTAAAAGCTTGGATTCCCATATGAGTTGTTTATGGAAACCTACATTACCATTTCAATGTTACTCTATCTAGAAGGCTGGCCATAGTTGGTCTCACTACTAAATTAATCCTGTAAGGAGATAAAAAAAACAACTTGTGAAACTTGTTGTGTACCAAGATCTTAGGAAGGGTGGTCCAGCACCGAAGATAGGTTGCTCCGCCTTACTCCTCGACGTGAGTGTACACACCTGCAAGGACTCCAACGACCAAGTTAGTATTGACTAGGGTTTGTAGGTAGTTGAATGGAAAGAATAGCATACCTTGGACCGGAATGTAGATGGAGTATTTATAACCCCTTGTCTAGGGTTTCATGCCCCCAGTTAGGCCTTTCCCTGGGGCTAGCCCTTTTAGTCCCTCTTGAGAGGTTAGGGCCCAGTACCCCGGGATAGGAGCATGGGATTGTCTCTGGCATGAATGGGCTTGCTTCGGGTCCCAAGATAGTAGTGACAGTTGCCCCCAAACTGACAAGTTGCGAAGTCAAGTTGCCTAAGGATTTTGCTCAAATTGATGTCCTGAACAATCTGCCTTTATTTGACAATTGAAAGGGAAAACAAATGTCCTTTTGAATTTTGAATTTCCTAGCCACGTGTCTTCTCCTCATTGGTAGTCTCCCTTGGCATTTGTGTGCCATAATTGCGAAAGATAAGGATTTATTGGGCAGTTTCGAGCAGTTCCAACGCAACGCTTCAATTCCCCTCTATTTTCAACTACAAGAAATGATTTTTCTCCTTCATCCATTTTGTTTGTCTTCGGTGAAATAGGGTTCCCTTCTCTGAAGGAAACGTTGGAGCAAGATTCTCCAGTGCATTGTTGGGTTCGTGCCTCGCTATTGATTTCGACGCAGAAATACATAGAATCTTCCCTTTTTCCAGGTATTTCTCTTATCCAATCTTGTGGTTTTTAGGCACGAAGTATCTTCACTTGCAATTTCACAGTCGTTGATGTTCCTTTGTCTTCTCTCACCTTGGGACTTTGTGTGTCCCCTTTCTTCTGCGCGGACATTTTCTGGTTTTCCTTTGCTAACAAGAGGCATAGCTCTCTCCGCCTGAATGATGATTAGCTAAGGATCAAGTAATTCCTCCAATCGCGAATGTTTTCTTTCCCCGTTTAGGTTCAGATCTTTCTATCTCTTGGCTGACTTGGTAAATCCCCAATCTGGTAGTTCATGCGCTACCTTGAGTTATTTTCATCAACACACGTTTCACGCTACCCAAAATATGAAGTCGAAGAAGGGATAATCTATGACTCAATTTGTTAGTGCTTTTGTAAGTCGGGATATTCCCTCAGAGGATTATCCAATATATTACCACTACCCTGTTACCTTGCGTTTGGATGTCCTAGTGATGTTGAAGTTAGAACAATAGGCATATCGGCGTCCCGGGATTGTTTAGGTATCCGTGTTAGTGATTGATTTTTATGTCGGTTATCTTACGTCGGTATTATTTCTCTTGTTTCTGTTATTGAGGTTTTCTTCTTTTGGCCTCATGTTTCCCTTTCTGACGTTGTAGACGTGTCTCCTCCTTGGGCAATTGGATCTAGCGGACCCAAAAAGGATAAATGGAAAGGAAAATTTGTGCGCCGCGTAGTGAGGATAGTGATTCCGAGAATGTCGATACCCTGAGGTCTCCCGAGGTTGAGGTGCTGGCAAAGTGGGCCGATATTAAAGGTATCAAAAAATGCTTATGGGTGAACGAAGACATCTTAAATATCCCTACCGCAATCCAAGATAAAGACGACCTCAAGATAGTTGAGAGAGATTGGTGTCGGTGCTTCAAACTCTATCCACTGCAACTTGGCAAGGAGAGGGATTCAACTCCCTGAGCCACCTATGAACTTGTCCTAGCGAGTAAAAATGAATTGGTTTGCTGCCCAGTTGATAATGATGAATTTCCTCATATCATGCTGTACCACGACTTGTTTGATCGAATCATGGTTCGATTTTCATTCTCTTTGTTCCAAATGGAGGTTCTGAATTATCTGCAGGTGGCCCCTTCGCAGCTACACCCAAATGAATGGGGGTTCACTCAGGATTTCGAGACCTTTTGCTGGACCCAGGATTAGTCTTACTTGTCTTTGCTATTCCCCTATCTTTTTCAACCATACCAAAAAGACAAGAAGAAGAAGGAGTGGGTTTCTCTTCGTCAGAATGAAAACCCTTCTTTTTTACCTGTTACGAGGATTCCTTCAAGAATTGGAAGGTTGGATATGTCAAAGTTGCCCCAATGAGGAAGGATGTAGCATTCTGGCAAGGTGAAAATTTTTAAAAATTATGTAAATTGAGCTACAAGCTTTAATGTGATGAATAATAAATCATTTTTAAAAAGTTTCAAATAATTTAGGTAAGTTAAAAACACCCTGCTCATTTTTATTTAAAAAAACATCATATTCTTAAAGTATGTATTACACAATCTCTAAAAAACCTATTCCAATTTTAAAAATAGAAAAAGTTATGTAAATTGAGTTAGAAAATTTAAATTGAATAATACATTATTTTCAGAAAGCTTCAAATAATTTAGGTAATTTAAAAACAACTGACTCTTTTTTATTACGAAAAACATGATATTATTTAAATGTATTGTACACAATCCGATCTCTAGAAAAACTAATGTATTTTTAAAAATATAAAAATAATGTAAATTGAGATAGAAACTCCATAGTGAATAAGATATTTTTTTTCAAAAGATTTAAATAATTTAGGTAATTTAAAAATCACGTTTTAATTTTTATTTTGAAAATGACCATATTTTTCAAGTGTATAGCACACAATAAATTGTATAAATTGACTTAGAAACTTCAAAGTGAATAACACATTATTTTCATAAAGTTTTAAATAATTTAGGTAATTTAAAAATACTCTATTCATTTTATTTCAAAAAACACCGTATTCTTCAGGTGTATAGTACACAGTCTCTAAACAAATTGTTGCAATTTTAAAAATATAAATAACTATATAAATTGAATTAGAAACTTTAAAGTGAATAATACATTATTTTCTAAAATCTGCAAATAATTTAGGTAATTTAAAAAAAAATCCTATTTATTTTTATTTCAAAAAACACCCTATTGTTCAAGTGTATACACGATCTCTTAAAAAATTATTAAAATTTTTAAAATATAAAAAATTATGTAAATTGAGTCAGAAATTTCAAAGTGAATAAATAATTATTTTTAAAAAAAGCAAATAATTTAAGTAATATAAAAATATGGAGTATTTTAAATCAAAACATCGTATTCGTCAAGTGTATAGTACATGATTTTTTCTTTCTTGTAGATTGAAGAATACGTTCTTTGAAAATTATTTCTAAAAACATTATTGCAATTTAAAAATGATAAAAATTATATAATTTGACTTAGAAACTTCAAGTGTTTATATATTATTATATTATTTTTAAAAAACTTTAAATAATTTAAAAAAGTAAATTTCATTTTTAAATCAAAACATTAGATTCTTCAAGTGTATAATATAGAATTTTTTTTGCAAATTAAAAAATACGTTGTTTAAAAAAAATCTTCTTAAAAAATTATTGCAATTAAAAAAATATAAAACTATGTTAATTAACCTAGAAATTTATACTTATACTACATATTTTTTTAAAAAATTAAATTATTTAAATTAGACAGTTTGATTTTTAAATCAAAATATGATATTCTTCAAGTGTATAATACATGATTTTTTCTTTTAGATTAAAGAATACATTATTTAATAAATGTTCTAAAAAATTGCTACAATTTAAAAAAATATAAAAAATTATGTAAATTGATCTAGAAACTTATAGTACATTGTTCTTAAAAAAATTCGAATAATTAAAGTAATTTAAAAAGGTCGCTTTTATTTTTGAATCAAAACATCGTATTCTTCAATTGTATAGTACATGAATTTTTCTCTTAGATTGAAGAATACGTTGTTTAAAAAAATATTTTAAAATATTTTTTACAATTTTAAAAATACAAAAATTATGTAAATTGACCTAAAAACTTTAAGTGTATATTACATTGTTTTAAAAAAAATTTCAAATAATTTAACTAATTTAAAAAAGACAGGTTAATTTTTAAATCAAAACATCTTCTAGTACATTATGTTTTCTTGTACATTGAAGAATATGTTTTTAAAATAAATTTTTTTTTGCAATTAATAAATTAGAAACTTGAGTGTATAGTATATTTTTTCAACAAACTTTAAAAAATTTAAGTAATTTAAAAAAGACGTTTTGATTTTAAAATCAAAACATTGTATTTTCTAGTACATGATTTTTTCTTGTAGATTGGAGAATGCATTGTTTATCTTAAAATACTATAACCGATATACCACAAATATATCTCACTAACAACGTGGTTTTACTAAAATAGTATTTTTTAACTCGCTCAGTTGTACGAAAAAGAACAATGAACAAACACACAATCACAAAAAATTCATTAACTTAATTTATCAGGACATTATTTGATTGTCTTTTTCTTTATTTATGATTTAATTTGCAATTTTTTTTGGATTGTTACTATACATAATTTTTATTTAAAAATAGTGAAAAAATATTTATTTTACAAAAGCAAGTTGACGTTAAAAATAATGGATATAAAAATATAATCATGTAAAAAAAAATTAGATGACATGAAAAGATAGAGACATGATGGCAATAAAGTAATTAATTTGATGTAGTGATGCCAAGATATACTAAATTTAACTTATAAATAATAAATTTTATCATTCTTCGCTCACTTCCTTTAATTATAATATGATATGATATGATGTTGTCTTTGTATATTTTCGATATTTTTTACAAATATTGCATATATATAGATCATATTACAAAAAATATTAGCAATATTTAAAAAAATTATCAAATTGTTAAAAAGTGTTATCTTTTTTATATTTATAATATTTTTATAATATTTTTAACACTTAACAAGTTAACATCTTCAGAGCCAAAGTCCTTATTCAGATTATTCCTTAGCAAAAGTGCTTCTGAAATCACAAAATAAAAAAGTGTTTCTGAAATTACTTAAAGCATAAATTCTTGACTGTGACTTAAGAAATGAGTACCCTGCCGTTGCTCCTTTTTCTTGCTTTTTTTTTTTCCTTTTGTCTCAAATGTTAAAGCATCTTCTTTTCATTTGTTTGATACTTCATTTCCTTTATAAGAACAAACTATAAAACAAACAGTAATAATTGCTTTTGCAGTTAATAGGCACAAGATGGTTATTTCATTTCATCAATATAATAAACTTCAAATCAGAGCTTTCTTTTTTTTTTTTATAAGCAAAAAAAATAAAAATTAAAGGAGAGTACAAAAGGTATTCAAAACCCGTTTACAAGTTAAGATAAGAGATTTCTTAAATTAGCAACTGTTGTTTGTATAAACAAAAGCAACAGTACTTAATTAAAACATTTTTTGAGTTATGTGAGATCCATTCGATAAATATTTGTGAGTAAAATTAAGGATATAAATTCTTAACACGCAAGGTTAATTTTAGTTATTTTTTTCAATTTTTTTTTTTTGAGTAAGTAATACTCATGTGAGAATGAAAAAATAATTTTAAAAAACTCACTTAAATAATTGTTTACTTTATACTAAACATAAATAAATTTAAAAATAAGTTATACTTTTATATAATTTTTTCGAACAATAACAAACACTCCATAAAGAGTATCTAAAAAATAAGGTAGTATTTAATAGTTTTACATAGTACTCTTTTCGTTTTTTTTATTTATCCGTATAAAAAAAGTTATTTTTATTTATTTGCCTACTTAATTTTTAAAATAATATTAATTATATAAATAAAAAATAATAATATTAATTATATTTTTATTTATTATACTCTTATATTTAATTAGATATTAATTAATATTCAACAATCAAACTTATAACAACACACACGACAAATTTTGCTTTATATATTAAAGCACAATATGATCGTTGTGCAATAATTATTCTAGTAAAAAAAAATGACGATGCAGTCAAAGTTTTTTCTGATTAAAACAGGGAATTCAGAGTCAAAGGAGTACATAACAAGTTGTATTTCTGATAGGTCAGTGAATAACTGAATTTCAATATATACAACCAAAAATGCATAAATAATTACAAATAATATAGTTTGGATTAGTTAGAATTAATTGTAAAAATAATTTGTAAAAAAAATCACTTGTTTGATATATAATTAATTTTAATTTGAATACATTAGCTGTCAGAAGCGATTTTTAAAATAATTTTAAGATATTAAAAACGATTTTAAAGCTCTATAAGACAATTTCAAATTTTAACTAAATGACAATTTTTTTTTCCTTTGTTAAAAAATATTTAAAAATTTTTGTGAATGCAAAATATTAAAATGAAAAAAATCTAATTCAAACACACCATAACCAATAATCTTTATATATAAAATCCTTTAAAAAATACATCAACATTTAATAAATTCATTAATTTAATTAAAATAATGTAATAATTTGTATTAATTTATACAAATACCTTTTGAGTGATGTACCGTTTCAGTCTCTAACTTTGTGAGAATAATTCACTTTAGTCCCTGACTTTGTGCGGATAAGTCACTTTAATCCCTGACTTTATATTTTACAGGTCACTTTAGTCCCTGAATTATATGATCATTCATTTTAGTCCCTGAAAGTCAGGGACTAAAATGAATGATGTAGTAAAAGTCAGGGACTAAAATGGTCAATAATAGTGAAAGTCTAGAACTAAAATAACTGATTTCGCGAGAGACTAAACTTAATGATAAAATACAAAGTTAGGGACTATTTTAGTATATTTTAACTTATTAGAACTCAATTTCATCATCTTCTTCCCCAATTATGGATGGTGAAAAGAAATTATCTATGTCATTTATTATTTTCAGATTACACAAGTAATCGAGAGATAATAGTATTTCAATGAAAAAAACTGATTATGCACAAACTTTTAAAAAATGTCTTATTATAAAAAATAGGTAAAATAATACTTTTGTTTTCTTAATTCTTTGCGCCAATTTTGAATTTAACTTGGTCCTTTCAAAAATGGTTTTTGATCCGTTAACGTTCTTGATGGATGTAACCGTATGGACCAAATTAAATTCAAAATAAAAGTTAAAGAACTAAAACGGATCAAAAAAATTAAGGGACCAAAGTGAATTGACACAAAGAATTAAGCGACCAAAATTGTCATTTTGCCTAAAAAAATAAAAAAAAATTCTTTTATAAAAAAAGGTCCTATTATAATAGAAATGGATATAGTAAGTTTTTTCTACTAATTAATCAATTATTTTAAACATAATCACAAATTAATTATCCCTTACAAATAAAATAAGAGTTTTTCTAATTTTCGTACAATATAAGAAAACTAAAGATAAAAAGTTCTTAGAAAAAACAAAAAAAAAATATAAATATGATGGATATATAATTAATATTATGTTTTTTTGAATTTGTACAAGATAAAAAACTCCATGAAATAAATATAATAGTGAATCAACATAACATTTAGCCTCAAAAAGGTATCTAAGTTGGTATATTACACTAAATTAGTACTAGTTCCAAGTTCTAACAACATAATAAGTTCACTAATTTGATCCATACATTTTCATTAAATTAAATACAAGTGAATAACAAACCAAAATTAACTTAATTAAACATTAAAATCTCAACACTAACTCAGCAAAAGAAACTCGCAAGTGTCACTCTTCTTTCATAAGCATGCATCTAGGTGAGAATAAACCGACAGTGAAGGAAACCTGCAAACAAAATTTTTAGTTAGTGTGTATTTGATTTTATTGTAATTTTCAATCAAAATGATTTCATAAATTAACTATGAGGTCACATGATTTTAAGAACAACCAATTAATTAACAGAATTAATTCCGCTTAAAATTAATTTTATTATTGTCAATCTAAACATGCACTAACAAATGCTAAAATAAAATAGCAAAAGAAAAATAACTTCCTTTTTTTTTCTTAGAAAAGTGACTAAAATTGTTTTTATTGCGAATATTTTAAAAATATCAAGTGCAAAATCCAAAATATGAAACAGAAACTAATAACTTCAGCTAACTAAATTTTCCTATGTTACATTTATTTACTACTTGATATTTTTTTACAATATTGCTCAATAGTTTTTTGTTTTTCTTTCTCAACAGCTACCTATTGTTTGGACATGCTCATCATTTGTCATCTATGCTGGGTTGAACTGATGTTTAAATTGAGGAAATCCTTCAAATTAGTATTATAATTTTAAAAATCTTAAATTAGTATTTAACTTTTCAAAACAACATTTATTTTATAGTCCGATTTTACTTAATTTATAATGTGCTTTCATTGTCTCTTTACAAATCAATCACTAATTCGAAATTTTTATAATCTAAAAAATTAACTTCAAAAAAATAAAAAAATTTAAAAAACTAAAATATCCAATGCATGAGTGATTTATTGATTTACTCTGTCATAATTGATCAACATGTATTTTGACCAAATTAAAACCATGATTTGCAAGTAAGAGAAGTGGTTCAAAACACAGATAATGAATGTCAAATTAACAAAATAAAATAAAATAAAATTGAAAAACCAATTGTCTCAACTCTCAAGTCCCAAAAAATGGATAAACTCTGTGATGTGTTTAGTATCTAAGTTAATTTTAATTATTTTGTTTCAAAAGTATTTTTTGAATAAGTGATACTCACCTTCTAATATAGTAATGAAAAAATATTTTCAAGAAACATTCCTAATATCAAATACCCCATAATAATAATAATAATTAATAAATAAATTAATTAAAAAAATAAATTGCTTACTTGGGTCAGAATGGATCAACATTGCAGTGCCACCAAAGTTACAAGTTCCACCATTTCTCTTATGCTTCTGCCAGTAACTATTAAAAGCATAAGAAGCATGAGCAACAACATTATCAGGATAATAACAATTCCCCTGAGGTGTTGAAATTTCTCCACAATCAGCATCACCCTCTCCACAAGCATAATCCAAAGCTTCTTGCAACTTTTCATCTGGAACACTAGGTTTAGCCACACACCATAATTTCTGAATAGGGGAAATTTGGGGATATGGTGACCCATTACTGATTGGATTGCAAGGAGGTAAAATTGAACCATGTGGTGATAATGTAGTAGTTGGAGAAATGAAGGGTGGTTCTTCAGGGGCAAAATTGGAAGAAGAAAATGGAGGAGGAGAAGAAACAATTTGAGCTAGTGGAGGAAATGGGTTTGAAGATGAAGGGTTACCAATGGAAATTCCCAATGGGGGTTCAGCAATTTCTGGCATTGGTGTTGGTTTTAATGGAAATGACCCTATTAGGTTTGAATCTAAAGATGAGAGCTTTCTTGAATTGGTTTCTTTAGTTTTCTCAATTTTTGCAGCAATGGTTAAGACATTTATGTTTTTTGGGTGGAAAAATCCAAGCTTTTTGATTTGGGTAGACACAAAATTGAAACTTTTTTCTGGGAAATGTGAGAAATCAAAATGGGGTATGAGAGTGTATGTTGAGTTCACACTTTGGATAAACTCTGCCAAAGGTTTGATTTTGGAGATTTTGAAATCATAGTTATCAGATTCAGAAGCTGAGTTTTGCAGCAAACAATCTAAATGAAAAGCAGGAGAAACTTTAATTTCTTTCTCCAAACCCCATCTTGTTAAGGAGTGGTAGAGATTCTTCAAAGATGAGAGAACCACATTGAGATTCTGATTTTGGTGGTTTCTGCAGAAAACAGAGGTTTCCACAACAATGGTGGTGATTTTTGAAGCAGGGTAATGTGCAAGAACATTGGTTCTAAGCCAAGTTTCTGCCATTAAAATGCTTCTAGAAACCTCATTTAGGTTTCTAGAACTTACCAAAACAGCTAAGGGAAGTTCACTTTGTGAAATTTCATCGCTTGTTTCATCATAGAGGGTTAGGAGCTCAATTGATTCTTGACCAGTAACTGCATTGAAAACAAAAAAAGAAAAGAAAAAAGGAAGAAGCTTTCATTAATATTAGTAATAAACTAAGAAAATGAAATGAAAATGAGAAGAAACCTACATTGGAAAGTGAACATAGAAGCATTTGAAGTGTTTTAACTTAAACTTACCAGTAAGACCTAGAAAACAGAGGAAAAACAGAGAAAATAGGAACAGTATCTTCAGCATTTTTGAGAAAAAGAAACAAATTTGAAGCGAACACACACTTTGATTTCTTGTTTGGTTGTTGTTCTTGTTCACGGGCTCTCACACTTCTTATATGAGATGTGACATTTTTCTGAATATTGCAGAGGAAGGCTCCTAACGTGTTTCTACAATTTTATTTATTTATTTATTTTTTTCTGCTGATCATGAATTTTCTCTAGGGTGTGTACACCCATATCAAGAATTGTACCGTTAGGTAAAAACAGAAAATAATAATAAAATTAAATTTATTTGTTTGTTGAAATTAAAAGTATTACTAATGTAGTATTGTAGCTTATGATATTAAGAAGTTTGTGAATCAATATTCAGTCTATATAATCAATTTAATTAATGAATTATTTAAAAATATGTTAATTTAGTCTCTAAATTATCTAAGATGCATCAGTTTAAAATATTTAAAAATTGAGTACTTTAGTCTACATGAGGATTTCAACCTATAAAAGATCTCACAAACTACTTAAATTTCTCATCATTAAGTCGATCATAGAAGGTTATAGTTATAAACATCTCAAATGATAACAAAGGAAAATAATGATAGTCGATACTAAAACAAATGAGACATGGTCAATGAAGGGTTCCTTGTAGGCTTATAGTGGGAGGAACCCATAAATAAATATATTTGTCTATGGTTGAAAATATATTAAAATAATTTATTTGTACTACCTATACTAAAAAATACATTTATTTTTAGGTAACTTACCACTAGAGAAACTAAAAAAAAAAAGAAAAAAAAATAATAAATAAAGACATAATTTGAAGACATTCATTCTAATAATAAATAAAGTGAATATTTTTTATAACGTGAAGATATTTTATTCGTAAGACAAATAAAGATATAATTTAAAGACACTATATTTAAATCCATATTTTGAATTGAAACCCTAAAAAATATGAGTATTTTTTTTCACTTATATTCAAGTCTGCTGAAAGTATCTTATTATTAAATTGTTATCAAACAGAGTAAAAAAAATTTCTAAAATAAAATAAACTTTTATCTAGATAAATTTTTTTGCCACATACAATGATGCCTCCACCATAGTTATTATTTAAGCCAACTGAACAAGAGATAAAAAGGGATACATTTCTTCTACATACGGAAGAAAGCCTTGTGAGTATTCTTTGTTGTAATGAATTCTTTTATTATTAATAGAGATTTTTCTTCAATTTTCATTGCAAAAGTTTATTCGCCAGAGGCAACTTTTCTAAACAAATTAGTATTTAGAACTATGACATCTATAAAGTTTGATGTGAAGAAATTTATTGGCAAAAATAACGTTAACTTGTGATGAGTAAAGATGCTAGTTCTTCTCAAGCAATAAGAATGTGAGTTGACATTAGAAGGAGAAGCAACGTTACCGGTCAATCTTACATATGTAAGAAAAAATTCAATAATGAAGAAGATGCATAGCATAATAAGTTACCGGTCAATCTTACATATGCATAAAAGAATTCAATAATGAAGAAGATGCATAGCATAATACAGTTATCACTAAGTGATGAAGTTTTAGGAGAAGTCTTAGAAAAAAAGACCTCCAACACGCTTTGGTCAAAACTTACAAATGTGTACATAACAAAATCTCTCTACAATCCTATCTGCTTGAAGACAAAATTATATACCATCCAAATGCATGAAGGTGAATCTATTCATAAACATAATGATAATTTCAACCAAAATTTTCTTACTTTGAAAAAAATTAAGGTTGTAGTAAATGAAGAGGACTAAGCTATTTTTCTTCTTAGTTTATTGCCAATAACTTATTACAATTTCGTAGACACAATAATTTTCTATTTAAATTCACTATCCACGAAAGAAGTAAAAACAATTTTATAATTTTGGAAATCGAAAAAATGAATTATCGATTTATTTGGTGGCACTAGCTTAGGTGAGGGTCTAATGGTATGGAAGAATGGAGGAAAGGAAGAAATTTTTTCAAATAAGATGATCTAAATCATGCAACAGAAATAAGAATAATAACATATGTCATAACAATAAAAAAAATAAGGGCATTGAAAAAAAAACTGGATAGAGCTTAAAAACGACAAAACATGTACTTCATAGTTTGGTGGAGTAGTTGTGGCATCAGAAGAATTAGATGATGGGAATGCTCTCTTTGTCTCGTCTAATGTTAGTGACAATGATTGTATTCTAATTTCTAATTCGGCACTACTTTCCACATGACACCTTACAAAGATTGGAATGTCATGTTTAAGAGATTAACATTAGTAATGTTCTAATGGGAAACAATGGTATTTGTAGCATAGTTACTAAAGGTATGGTGCACATTAAGATGGTTGACTATATTGTAAGAATATTAGTTGATGCGAGGCATGTTCCTGAACTCTGGAAGAATTTAATTTCGTTGAGCACTTTAGACTTACTCGACTGTACATATCGAGCTGAATGTGAAGACTTTAGAGTTTTTAGAGGCACCTTGATAGTTATGAAGGGAAAATTTGAAAAATGGACTCTATATTTTGCAAGACACTACAATGGCAAGTGCAACCGCATTTTCTTCTATTTCAGATGTTGACCTGACTTGTTTGTGGCATATAAGGTTAGGCCATATGAGTGAGCATAAAATGAATGAGCTTAGGAAGAGAGGCTTGCTCAATGGACATCAAATTGTAAACCTAGATTTTTGCGAGCCTTGTATTTAGGGAAAATAACGTAGAGTAAAATTTAGCACAAAAGTTCACAGAATGCGAGGGACTCTTGACTATATCGATTTAGACCTATGGGGTCTGTCAAGTGTTCCTTTCCATGGTGGAGCTAGGTACATGTTAACCTTAATGGATGATTATTCTCTAAAAGTTTGGATTCATGTCTTGAAACAAAAGAGTAATGTATTCCTCAATTTCAAACAATGGAAATCTCTAGTGGAAAAGCAAACACAGATGAAGGGCAAACGACTCATGACAAATAATGGGTTAGAGTTTTGCATTAGGGAGTTCAATTAGTTTTTGCTCAAATGAAGGAATAGCTTGCCATAGAATCGTGACATATACACCACAATAAAATGGCATGTCATAACGAATGAACATGGCATTATTAGAGAGAGCTCGTTGCATGCTCTCAAATGCGAGTTTGCCTAAGCAATTTTGGGTAGAGGCAGCTAATACTGGACGTTATTTGATGAATAGCTCTCCTTCTACAGCTATTGATCGTTAAACTCAAGAAAAATATGATTAGACTCTATAATAAGTTATTCAAACCTACATGTATTTGGGTATCATGGAGTAAAGAGCCAAGAAATTCATATTTTTGGATTATCAAAACAAGCTACGGAACCCTAATGAATCAAAACTTGTGATTAGAATAGATGTAACATTTGATGAGACAACCATACTTAATAAGCAATAAATATATAGAGCAACAAATATAATACTTAAAAGAATAGGAAAGAGAAAATCAAACACAAAAATTTATACCAATTTGACCACTAAACTACCTTGTAACCTACGTCTAATTCTTCAAACTTTAATAAAAAGTCTTTATTAAGAATTTCAAGCTTCTAAGCAGCGCTTGTTGCTTATATAATATAGAGCACTCCACACAACTCTAGGATACATCACTTAAGTGTATGAGCCTCAACGTCTAAAGGGATACCTCACCCTTTTTTACTCTTGAAGATACCTCACCATCGTACAAGAGAATTCGCTTTGAGATACCATACTCTATTTACTATAGGGATACCTCAACCTTTTCTCTAGAGGGACACCTCACCTTTACTCTCAATTGAATAGATGATAGACAAGAATTTGAACATCTCAAAAGAGTAGATGTTACAAATTAAAATACTAGAACTAATGATACTCTCACAGGATAGAGCAACTCATTTTAATCAAATTTTTGAAAAGAGAGAATATGATCATTGTATGGAACAAGAGAGAAGAAGTAATGCTTAATTGCTTTAGGAGTGCCAAAACAACTCTATTTATAAAGTTGATTTTGATTCTAGTCATTTGGGGTGCTTAAAGGAATAAAACGCAAAAAATAGGGCCAAATTTCATAACCTTTGTAGTTCTGCATTTTTGGTATTCGAATATTTTTCAATAGTAGTTTTATATTCAAATATAATATTCGAACACGCAGAGTGCTTTTCAGAAACTATCTTTAAAATGTCATAACTTCTCCATTTATCATTCGTTTAAAGCAAATGATCTATCATTGAAAAGATTTTCAAGTCTATTTTTATACGAAATAAGTTTCAACATAAAAACCAAAACACATCTAAAGTTATGGTCAAAATAGTAAACACACATAAGCTTCCATAAAACACATCAAAATTTTTTTTCACTCTTTTCTCTCATCTCGTTTTTTTTTCTCACTCTTTTCTCTCCTTCAAAATACAAGGATATGCGTACGTGGATACGAGGTTCAAATCTTAATTATACTACTTTTCTATGAAAAAAAAAATACAAGCTAAAGTATGTATTGTTATCAACATGCATGCATATGGCTTACATGAGAGGGAAAATTCAGTACATGGGCCTATATAATATACAAAACCTATATATGGGTCTAGGATGATAAAAATTCCCTGCTAAGGGTTACTTTTATCTTTCTTCAAAAAATAAAAAATAAAAAGTTCACAAATCACATCATCATCAACGCTTTTCACTTCTTCTTCCTTTTTTTTTTGTTTTTTTAAGAAAAGAATAGCAATGAAGGAGTTAGATAATTATGGGTAGGGGTGTTCGCAGTGCGGTTTGATTCAATTTTGAGGTAAAAACCGACCCAAAAAAATTTGCGGTTCAGTTTGGTTTGATTAAAATAAAAATTAAAACACAACAAAACCAATCTGATATTTTGCGGTTTAGTGGTTTAGTTTGGTTCGATTAATTCGGTTTTTTTTAGTTCACTGCGTTTTTTTTATTATTAACTAATATTAGTTTATAATAATTATTAAGTTATTGGCAACTAAGCAGTATTCTTTTAAACTCGTTTAATAAAAAATAACTTAGTAAACACAAATAATCAAACACAATTAAATTTAGTTGCAGATATTAAATGATTTTAAATTTAGTTAACAAAGCAATAATTATACATACAAAAATAGAAACTAATGGTTATTTTGCCTTCTACTCTTGCTGGAAGACCCTCTTTCACCCCAATCCATCTCATTGTGAATACGATTAGATGCAGGACGTCCTCTGGCTCGTTCCATGTTAGGATTTGGTAAAATTTTTATATTCAAAGCGGATCTCAGATCGTTATCGTCCCCTAGAGGGTAGAACCTCCCACTATAAGCCTTTTTCACACTTTGAATAGAGTAAACCGAATGCACATATTTCCACGGATCGATAGATACACTAGAGCATGCACTGATTGCATGTGAACATGGCATGTGAATCGCTTGATATCTGCCACACTCACACGTTCCACGAGTCAAATCCACAATATATTTGCGAGGGCACGACAAATTGTTGCGATTTTTGCATTGGATAACCTCAAACAAACCTTGTTCTCTATCAAATAAAATGGATCTGTGTGTAGCAGCATGTGTCGTCTCTTCATTCATCCTATCTAGTGCATCTGATGACCACCTATATCCTTTTTCAAGCATTTTAGCAATTTTGTCACGACGATCACAAAATATTTCATTCATCTTGTAATAGGTGCCCCTGACTAATGCAAATATTGGTAGACACCGAAGCTCCCTCAGCTGCCCATTGACACTTTCTACAAGGTTTGTTGTCATATGACCCCAACGCCTACCATCAACGTCGCCACACTGTGCCCACTTCTCTTTCTCCACATCATTGAACCATGTGTATCCTCTTGGTCTGCCAGATGTGATGCACTGCATTTTTATTCTATTCATTCTTCGGTTGAAATCATGTTCTTCAAATTGAGCACCTATTAAACCAAAAAGAATAACTTATAAATTTAGCAACACCATTATAAACATATAAAGATTTAACTATTTAAAAATTACCAGCATTGTATATGGATTTCTTTATGTCATTGTTTTTGAATTCCCTGTTCCAATTACTGACGACGTGCCGTAAACAGTAAAAATGTCGAGCCATTGGAGGTTGCATGCTGACACTTGGGTCCCTCAATGCTGCCTTAAGTCCAGTGCTTCGATCAGATATGAGACCAATCTGTCGCTCTTTAGCTACGTGTAGTCTGAGAAGCCTTAAGAACCATGTCCATGCATCCTCAGTCTCGCCTTCAACAACTGCATATGCAAGATGAATTATTTGCCTATTACCTTCTTGCGTAGACGCCACTAATAAGGTTGCTTTATATTTCCCATAAAGAAATGTTCCATCAACCTGGATTATTGGCTTGCAAAAGCGAAAGGCATCAATACATGGTTTGAAGCTCCAAAAAACGCGACGAAAAATTCCAAGTGATGGGTGATGACATCTTAATAGATCCCACTCCACTATAGATCCTTCCATCTTGAATTGCATCAAACTGAACCATCTTTGGAGCTTGTCGTAGCTTTCATCCCAATCGCCGTGAATTCTTTCAAGGGCATGACATTTCCCCATCCAAGCCTTCTTATATGATACACGGTACTGGAAAGCACTTTGTATTGCAGCTTGTAACAACTTCACTGGTGTGTCAGGCTTCAGCTTAACCAGCTCCATAATATTTTTCCCTATTATCTTATAATCCAGCTTTTTGTGTTGTTGTGCCAATTCTGCACTAACGCAAGTGTGAGGACCATTATATTTCTTTATTTCCCATAGTCCTGAGCGGCTCTTTATGCTTGCACGCAACCTCCATTGGCAATCGGCTCCATAATGTGGACACTTCAGCACCCATTTATCACGCTTTGATTCTTCAGTGTTGTAGGTATGATGCACACGTAAGTGGTACTGCTTCACAGCCGACACAACTTCATCTTTTGATTCGAATTGTTGCCCGACCCAGAACTCATCCCCATGAACCCAAACACCCTCGTTTGCCTGGAAATTATTTTCTCTCGTTTGCATGGCCTCCCAGTCTATACTTGAATGCCATCCCGGTTGAGACGAAAGCGGTATCACATTTACATCAATTCCACCATCTTGCTCGCCATCTGGATCATTCAGGTTGAAGTCGGTCTCATCTTCCTCTTCAATTTCAACAAAGGGATCCACGAACTCATCTTCTTCGTTTTCTTCGATTGCTATCAATTTTAGGAAATTAGCATCGCTCCCATCAACGGAAACCGAATGTCGGGATGGGGCTGTGGTGAACTGGGATACAACATGACCTGAGTGTGACATTGAGTGTCGTGGTTGGTCTAGCATTAACACTTCTTCGCCATCCTCTTCAATGGTAGCAACTTCTACAAGTATCTCCATATTGCCGACATGGGTGGACCATATGTTGTGCCTATAGAACATCTCTGCGACGTCTGCATCTGATGCGAGCTCCACTGCTTCATAATAAAATGGGACGACGCTAATTGGCCGCCTATAAGTCATCTTCTTCACCACTTGATTGGGTGGCAGAGTCAACGTCCTCCGGATGTGATACATCAATGCGTGATGATCACAAATATTTTTTAAGTTCATCGTATGAACAACATCAGCCTCAAAATACACTCCTTCAATTCCTTGTTGTATGCTTCCATGAACATACATGAACACTCTTGCCATATCCTCACAAGAATAACAAAGGGTTTTCAATATTCACTCAAATCTCGTAGTTTGACAAATATTCTAAGGAATTGGGTGTGTTGAATGGAGAACTCAACTCCCTTATATACTATGAGTTGTGAATTATTACAACAAGAATCAGAATCGGAATAAGAATAAGAATAAGAATCGGAATCAGAATAAGAATAAGAATAAGAAAATAAGAATAAGAATCGAAATCAGAATAAGAATAAGAATCGGAATATTCAGCTTTATAGATTCTCTATGTGACATTTATGAGAGTTTGAGTGTATTTTTTTCCAACCGGTGAGTCATTGGGTCACTCGCAGAACCGGATAAATTTATATATAAATATAAATATCCATACACATAATGATAAAAAATTCTAAAAATTTATGTATAATAGAAAGTAAATAAAAAATAGAAAGTAAGAAAATAGAAAGTAAACAATTATATAATATATATAAGATGATTAGCGCAATTTGACAAGAGAAAACTAACAACCTTGTGGTTTGGTATATGAGATTTCTATAACAGGAGCTGGGTTTGAATCCTAATTTCCCCATTTTGCTCCATTTGTCCCTTATTTTGTTTTTATTTTTATGTCAATCAGCTTTTTTCTTTTTTTTTTATTAAAAATATTCAAAAGAGAGAAAATAAGACCCATATGAGAAATTTTTTTTGATTCCACCCCTAAAACATAAAATTTTTTCTCTGCAGCCTCTATGGCATCTTTCTCTCTACATGAGATATGGGATATGGACCGCAAAAGGGAGACACGTTAAACGTCTTGTGTACTATTCACACTTCAGTGCGGTTTCAAATAATTTAATGCAGAAATTATATTTATATTTATATTATATTATATTCAAAGATATGCTCTTTTTCTTTTCTTTTCTGTTCTGTTTTGCTTTGTTCTGTTCTTGTCCTGCCACTAATGATTCTGGTCACCATCGATCCATCGGTGTCCATTCAGACTTAGTTCGGACCACCAGTTTCCAGCTGGACACCTTCTCTCACTATGACCATGTTTGTAAATTATTGCAGTTGGAGAGATCTATTTTAAAGCGTTAAAATTAATTTTGATTTATAAAATAGTTATTTAGTTATGTGTTAAAAAAGTTAAAGTTAAATTCAAGTTTTTAAAATTAATTTTAATAAAATAAAGTGAGAATTATTTTAACGTTAAGTTAAAACGTTTACTTGAAATTTTTATTTTGAACTTTGTTGAATTATAAGTTACGTAATTTAAAAATTAACTTTATACAAAATTAATTTTATAAAATATTTAATTATATTTTTGATTTTACAATTTTTTAATTGTGTAATATTAGCCTCTTTACATTCAATTATGCTATTTTAGTCTCTTAGTTTAGTTAATTATGTAATTTTGGTATCCTAACTTTGAATTGTGCAATTTTGATTCTGAAACTTTTCTAATTACGTGATTTTGATTATTTTAACTATCCCTATTTAAGAAGTTAATGGTTACCGTCAAACTCATATAATGAGTTTTTATTTATACAATTTTGATTTAAAACTTTTCTAATTGCACGATTTTAGTGCTCTTACACATTTTATTTTATTGGTTTTATTGTGTTAACCGTTAGCTTCTTAACAAAAGATGAATTAATTGAGTAAAATCGTACAATTTGAAGAAGTTGAGGGACCAAAATCTCACAATAAACAAAATTGTGATACTAAAATCACATAATTAAAAGTTTGAGGACCAAAATCACACAATTAAAAAAATTAAAAACTAACCCAATTAATAATTAAAGAACCAAAATCATACAAATAATTAAATTAAAAGATCAAAGCTATAAGCCTTTATAAAATTAAGTTGAGTCAAAATCAATTATATCACTGTCAAACTAAATACACAGTGACACTATACTGAACTTCTTTTCCAAACTTTGGAGTTTGGCATCTTAGAATTTGTGCGTATCTGTTTTTATAATTTTGATTAAAAATGGGATATATGTTTTACAATTTTAATTGAAATTTTTTTACTCTATCTGTTTTTTTAGGTAAAGTACTCTACCTGTTATACATTATAAAATCTTCCGATCCTAAGATAATTATATTTATTTAAAAAGTATATAAACCATTTTTTAAAAGATTGTATAGTCTTTAAATTTATCTTTACTTTTAATAAATGATTTAATTTAATTTTATTATTATTTTTAAAATGTTCATTAATTATAAAAAAATAAATATGAAAAAAATAATAAATGCTCATAAAAAATTATAAAAATTTTATATTTTAAAACACTAAAAATGTCTTATAATAGTCTTACCATTCTGATGGTGATGCGTACTGATGCTGATGCTGTGTAGTGTGCTTTTTCTTTTGTAAAATTTTTTATACTTCTAGTACTTTATATATATTATTAATTGTTGCTGATAAAAAAAATCAAATGGAGGGTATTACACAATTTTTTACCTATTTTTTGGTTCCTCACTAACCGATTCATTTATCCACATTCATCACATTTTTTTATATTTTTGCAATCAAAATATTATTTAATTACTTAGCAATCAAACAAATATAAAAATAAATGAGTCTTTTACACAAGTCCCATTTTCTAAATAATTGTTTTTTGGGTACAACTGTTTAAAATGATTATTTGCAATTTGTTATCCATTTCTCAATCGGCTTCGCTTTATTACAGATTTTAAAATTGAAAGCATTGTTTCTTATCTCATTTCACCATTAGAGCTGTGTAGGTATCGTTCTTATATAATCTCTCAATACTTGTATAAGCAACGATATTTAAAATCTCTTTTGAGTATATATGGGATTGAGTAAATATTGTGAGTCCATATGGGACTCTTAGGGTTTTACTATTACCCTATACCAAACTTTGTTATAGTTAAGTTTCAAATTCAACAAAGTTCAACTTATTTTTACCCTCAGATAAATTTTTAACAAGAGTTAAAAATCAAACACTACTTAAATGCATGCGTTTACCGTACAAAGTTTGCGTGCACAAAGCCAACCCTAATGACATTGATTTAACATTGGCTTAGCCGATGTTAAGTCGCGCCATCGAAAAGACAAAAAAAAATCTTCATTAACTTGAGTCCTCTAAAATTAATAAAGGGTTCCATCCCGAATGTTCTTGTTTGTTCAATTAGTTGATGAACCACTAATAAACTAATGCTATGGATAGACAAGGCATACAATTTTTTTTTTTTTTTTAAATCAATCACGCCAAGAAAATTCAGTTAATTTGCTGTTTAATTGAATTTACCTGTTGTTTAATTTGGTATTATTGCCATGAATGGTTGGTTTTTTGTATTTTTCTTATTTTCGATAGCAAAGGACAATGTGTTCATCACATTTAGTTGGTAGTAAGAGACATAAATTGCTTTGGAATGGTCCCCTGGTTTCTAATTATCTAATCCCTTTGGATTTAACAAATTTGAATTGTTTTTGTTTTTATGCAGGAGATCTTGGTATTGTGGACCTCATTAAATTTGGTTCCTAGTCTTACATTATTTCCAAATTAGGATTTTTTTTTTCCTTTCATAGATGTGTTATTTAAACACAAAAGTAACACAGAACTTTGTGTCTTTTGGTGTAA
The DNA here is from genome assembly GCA_037177725.1 of Cyamopsis tetragonoloba. Taxonomy (NCBI): domain Eukaryota; kingdom Viridiplantae; phylum Streptophyta; class Magnoliopsida; order Fabales; family Fabaceae; genus Cyamopsis; species Cyamopsis tetragonoloba. The sequence continues at coordinate 38,593,453 of CM074120.1, read as the reverse complement.
TACTATTACATTCTTATATTGAGCATCTACTATCTCAACGAGTCAATAAGTTGAATTTATTGTACTCCCTTAAAATTATGGAGTACTAGAAAAATTCTTGGGTGGACACAGACCTAACACATTATTTTTAGACACAATCAATAGAAAAAAATTAATTCACTAAAAACTATGAAAAATGAGTAGTTTCTTTTGATTGAGTTTTAAAATTGTAAGCAACTACTTGCATTATGTGAGAGAGAAGGAAATGTAATTTTATTTTAAATTTTTAGTTTGGATAAATTTTAGTGAGTTGGTTTTTTTTCTATTAGGTGTGCCCAAAATTGACGTGTTAAGTACGTGTCGATCTAAGAATTTCTCGTAACATACTCCATTTCTATTTTTAGTATTTAAATTAATATTTTTATAATAATAATAGAATAAAAAAAATAATATAAACTTTAATTATTTGTAATAAATAGTATGGTACACCCAAACTTATTGAGTGTATCCTAAAATGATCCTAAGTCAATGATATAACATCTATTGTTAGTTTAACAGCATTACCTACCTTTTTTTTTATAAATAAAAGTGCATCTATATATAGATTCAAATAAAAGAATTATTAAAATTTTACTCTTATTCTTCGGTCACTAAATTAATTTATTGGATTCTTTGCTAAGTAGTGTGTCAACAGAGCAAGCAAATAATGTAAGAACACCATCAATTCAGAGAAGAAATCCTTGTAAAATCCCTTCTCACCACCATCAATCAATAACCAAAGTTACAATCATGGTGTCTCAGATTGGCTCTAAGATTACAACCATCATCAATCAAGAATACAATAAGAATTTGAATTAAAATGGACCAAAGGAGGAAATGAAAGGAAAGCTAGTGATGAATCACCACAATAAAAAAAGTTGTTGACAAGGAACTAATACTAGAAGTTCAGGCATGAACCCTAGACCTTAGCTAGGAGAATCATATCTTTCTCAAACTCAAAATCTAATAATCTATACTAAACCTTTTTTAAAAAAAGTTAAATATATACCAAACTTCTTTAACTTTTTTTTTTGGGGTCTACCAAACCTATTTGGCTAAGTGTGAACCATGAAAGCCACTAATGGACCATAAACAAACTAAGCCCAATTTGCTAAATAAGCCCCCAAACTCCCTATATATTAGTTAAAAGGGTAAATAGGCTTAAGAAAAATGACATTGCAACTCATTCTTGACCTAAACTTGCACTCTTCTCCATTTGAGCCATTTGACTAACACCGTTAATTATGGATAATTAAGTATATAGTCTGACTTAACTATGTAGTTTACTTACACTTTTCTTATATCTTTCTCTTTTGGCTTCATGTTCTAATTCCCCGGTTTTCGTCGCTAAGTTTGAGAGTTCAATTGACTGAAGTGATTTTTGTGGTCTTTATAAGAGTTGTATATAATCCTTTTAGTTTTTAAATGTCTTTGGTTTCACTCAATCTGAAAATCTACAACTTTAGTTATGACCAAATTATCGAGACAATGTCAAATGGGGTGATGATATGTTGTACTATTGTATTCTAATGCAATTTTAACCAAGAAGAAGCTTGATTTAGTTCATGACTTCTACATGAAAGTTGTAGGAAATTGTGTTAGCTTTCCAACAAGATAAGAATAACTTCATTTGAATGAGTAAAACCCCAATTAAATCCAAAACACTACAGTGAGGTCAGAGAGAAAATGCCCTTCTCCCTGAAGCGAGAGTCCTCTCACTGCAGCGAGAAGCCCACATTTTGCAAAGGTTGAAAGTGTGCCTCTCTCGCTTCAGCAAGGATCTCCTGGCTGAAGCAAAAAGCCCATTTGCTTTATAAAATTTGAAACTCAGTTTTCTACGTGGTTTTGACTCTAAAAGGTGTTTTCTAATTCCCTTAACCATTGTGTGATTTAAATTGAAGATTTAATCCCAAACCTTGAATGTAATTTATGGATAACATAGATGTTTGGTTAAGATACATGTTAGTTCTTCATGTCCATGATATTAGATCAAAATTCAATGTAAACCTAATTAACCTATTCCTAGGGTTGGAATGAGTGAAAATAAGTTCATATGAGTTAGAACCATGTAATAGGGTTATGAAAAATGCTTTATGCTATGAGATGAGTTGAATGATGAATGCTTTTGAACATGATGAATGCATATGAGATGTGATGAATGCTTTGGATTATGTTGAATGCATATGAGATGTGTTGATTGATGAATGCTTGAAACATGATGAATGTATGATCACATGAAATGAAGAATGAAATGATTTCTCACTTCAACGTTGATTGAGTAAGTGGGTTGATTATCATACCGCTAGTATACTAGGTAAATGGACAAGTGTAAAGAATGAAATTAAAAAAATGTAATGTTATCCCAAAAGGGACAGATAACTTGTAGCACAAAGGTTATCCCAAAAGGGGTAAATAACCTAGAGTACAAAAATGACTATCCCGAAGGAATAAATAGCCCGATAGTTTGACCCTGGCTAAGGATGCTTCCCAGTGGTCCAAAGATATGAGTTCAATTGTGCATTTACTCACCATGGAGAAGATCTAGTACATTGGACTCCCTGTAAAAGAAATAAAGAAAAGAAATAATAATTAAAAAAGGATCATGATATGCATACATAAATGATATTATCATTACATGCATTATTTATGTTTGAATATGTTTGTGTGTATGTTGTATATTGTTGGGGATTTTCAAGTTAGACTGGCTACAATACTATGAAATGCTTTTTATAGATAGGAGTTACTCGGTTATATGTTTTACATATAAATGACAGTCTCAATTACAAATATCAGAAGATATGTGGGGCAAGCGTCACAAATGAGACAAGCTTCAGAGTATCCTTAGGCATAATTAAGTATAAAATCTTGGTAAATTCTCATATATGGTGAATCTAAATCTCTTGTTTAGATATTAGTTTGTTCAGCTGTATAGGAGTTTGTTTTAGTTAATAGATTATGAATATTATTAGTTATTGTAATAAAAATTAGACTTCCACTTATGTTTTGAGGGTTTATGTACTGGACTTACTAAAGTCAGGGTGTTACATACATGTTCTGTAAAAATATTTGTTGTAATTTTAAAAATATAAAAAATTATGTGAATTGAGTTAGAAATTTCAGAGTGAGTAATACATGTTCCAGTATGTAGCTTAATTAGTGAGCAAATGGAGACATGTGTGTGTGGGTATCTAGGTTCAATCCCCAATTATTTTAATTTCCTATAAACCAAAAAAAAGAGAGTGAATAATACATTGTTTCAATAAAACTTCAAATAATTTAGCTAATTTAAAAACACTCTATTCATTATTATTCTAAAAAACACTTTATTTTTCAAATGTATTTAACATCATCTTTAAAAAAAAAGCTACAATTTTAGAAATATAAAAAATTATGTGCATTGAGCTAAAAACGTTAAAATGAATAATACAATATTTTCATAAAACTTCAAATAATTTTGGTAAGTTAAAATGAAACTTTTGATTTTTATTTCGAAAAATACTCTATTTTTCAAGTGTATAGTACACAATCTCTAAAAAATAGTTACTATTTTAAGAATATAAAAAAATTATGTAAATTGAGCAAGAAAACTTCTAAGTTAATAATATATTATATTCATAAATCTTCAAATAATTTAGGAAATTTAAGAACACCATAAACATTTTAATTTTGAAAACCACCCTATTCTTCAAGTGTATAGTATATGATCTCTAAAAAACTATTTCAATTTTAAAAATATAAAAGAATATGTAAGTTGAGTTACAAACTTCAAATTGAATAATACATTATTTTCATAAAGAATCAAAAAATTAATTAATTTAAAAAACAAAATCCTATTTATTTTTTTCAAAAAATACCCTACTCTTTAAGTGTGTGGTACATGATCCTTAAATAAACTATTACAATTTTAAAAATATAAAAAGTTATATAAATTGAGTTAGAAACTTCAAAGTGAATAATAAATTATTTTTAGAAAACTTTAAATTATTTAGATAATTTAAAAACATCCTATTCATTTTTAATTCAAAAAACACCCTATTCTTTACATGTATTAAACAAGATCTCTAAAAAACTGTTATAATCTTCAAACTATAAAAAATTATACATATTGAGATGAAAAATTTAAAGTGAATGATACATTATTTTCAAAAAGCTTAAAATAATTTGGATAATTTAAAAATACCCTTTTCATTTTCATTTTGAAAAACACGTTATTTTTCAAGGGTATTGTACACGATCTTAAAAAGATTATTACAATTTTTAAAATATAAAAAATTAGGTAAATTAAGTTAGAAACTTATATGTTAATAATAGTTTGTTTTAGAAATCTTAAATTGGTTCAGATAATTTAAAAACACCTTGTACATTTTTATTTGTAGAAATACCCTATTCTTTAGGTGTATAGTACATGATCTCTGAAAAAAGGTGTTGTAATTTTTTTTTAAAAAAAAAACTATGTAAATTGAGTTATAAACTTCAAAGTGAATATTATATTAATTTTAGAAAGCTTCAAAAAATTTAGATGATTTAAAAATACCCTATAAATTTTGTTTTCTAAAAAATACTATATTCTTCAAGTATATAATACATGATCGCTAAAAAAACTTTTATAATTTTTTAAAAATATTTAAATTGAGTTAGAAACTTAAAAATGAATGATACAAGTCACAGTCATGTAACTCAGTTAGTAAGCACATGAGGACATGTGTGTGTGAGTATTTGGGTTCAATCCCCGCTTATTATAATTTTCTATGAATGAAAAAAAGTGAATAATACATTATTTTCATAAAGCTTCAAATAATTCATTTTTATTTCTAAAAAAACCTATTCTTAAAATGTATGAAACACCATCTCTAAAAAATTGCTACAATTTTAAAAATATAAAAATTATATATATTGAGCTAGAAACTTTAAATTGATTAATACAATGTTTTTAGAAAAATTCAAATAATTTAGATAATTTAAAATTACACTTATAATTTTCATTTTCTAAAAAATGTTACTATTTTAAGAATATAAAAATTATGTTAATTGAGTTATAAAATTTTAAATTAATAATACATTGTTTTCATAAATTTTCAAATAACTTTGGTAATTTAAAAATACCCTATACATTGAGTTAAAAACATTAAAGTGAATAATATATTATTTTTAGAATACTTCAAATAATTTAGGTAATTTAAAAAGATACTATTCGTATTTATGTCGAAAATTTTCCTATTCTTCAAATGTATTAAACACGATTTCTAAAAAAAACTATTACAATTTTAAAAATATAAATCATTATTACATGGAGCTAAAAACTTTAAAATGAATAATATATTATTTTCAGAAAGCATCTAATAATTTAAGTATATTAAAAACATCCTTGTCATTTCATTTCAAAAAACACTATATTCTTCAAGTGTACAGTACATGATATCTAAAAAAACTGATACAATTTTAAAAATATTAAAATCTTCAAATAATATCGGTAATTTGAAAACACACTATACATTTTTATTTCAAAAAACACCTTATTCTTCAAGTGTTTAGTACAAGAAAGTGAACAATAATATTTTTGAAAAGATTCAAATAATTTAGGTAATTTAAAAACTACCTATTTAATTTTATTTGGACAAACATCACATCCTTCAAATTTAAGGTAAAAGATCTCAAAAGAAAATTGTTGCAATTTTATAAATATAAAAAATTGTTTGTAAATTGACTTAGAAACTTCAAAGTGAATGTGACATTGTTTTCAAAGAGCTTCTTATAATTTAGATATATTAAAAATCGTGTTTTCCATTTAATTCAAAAAACATCCTATTGTTTAAGTGATAGTCATCATTTCTAAAAAACTATTGCAAATTTAAAAATATAAGAAAAATTTGTAAATTGTGTTAAAAACTTCAAAGTGAATAATAAATTGTATTTAGAAAGCTTCAAATAATTTAGGTAATTTAAAAGCACCCTATTCATTTTAATTTCCAAAAACACCATATTTTTCAAGTGTACAGTAGACGATCTCTAAAACACTTGTGCAATTTTAAAAATATAAAAATTTATGTAAATTGAGTTAGAAACTTTAAATTGAATTATACATTGTTTTTAGGAAGCTTCAAATAATTTAGTTAATTTAAAAATACTTTATTCATTTTTATTTCAAAAAAAAACTATGTGTATTGTACTTGATCTCTAAAAAGCGATTACAAATTTAATAACATAAAATATTTTGTAAATTGATCTAGAATGTTCAAAGTAGATAATACATTCTTTTAAAAAAAACTTTAAATATATTAGGTAATTTAAAAATTGAGTTTTATTTTTATTTCGAAAAACACCATATTCTTAATGTGTCTAATACAGGATCGCCAAAAAAATATTGTTGTAGCTTTAAAAATAACAGAAATTATATAAGTTGAGCTAAAAACTTCAAAGTCAATAAAAAATTTTTTTGAAAAATCTTCTAATAATTTGGGTATATTAAAAATCATGTTTTCTTTTTTATTAGAAAAACACCCTATAGCACACGGTTTCTAAAAATGCTATTTCAATTTTAAAATTTTTGTAAATAATTTAAATTGAGTTAGAAACTTGAAAGTGAATAACACATTGTTTATAGAAAACTTTAAATAATTTTGCTAATTTTAAAACACCATATTCTTCAAGTGTATAATACACTATCTCTAAAAACACTTTTGCAATTTCAAAAATATAAAAAATATGTAAATTAAGTTAGAAATTTAAATGTGAATAATACATCATATTTAAAAACAACCTTTTTATGTATATATCAAAAAACATCATATTCTTCAAATGTATTGTACACGATATATAAAAAAATGGTTACAATTTTAAAAATATAAAAAATTATGTAAATTAAGGTAGAAACTTTATAGTGAATAAGACATATATATTAAAAAGATTTCAAATAATTTAGGTAATTCAATAATCATGTTTTCATTTTTATTTCAAAAACACCATATTTGTACACTAAAATAAACAATTGCATATTTAAAATTATAAATATTTTTTTGTAAATTCAGTTAGAAACTTCAAAGTGAATAATACATTGTCTTTAGAAAGCTTCAACTAATTTAGATAATTTAAAAACACCCATTTCATTTACATTTTAAAAAACATCATATTCTTCAATTTTATAGTACACGATTACTAAAAAAATTGTTGCAATTTAAAAAATTATAAAAAGTTATGTAAATTGAGTTAGAAATTTCAAAGTAAATTATACTTTATTTTCAAGAAGTTTCAATAATTTAGGTAAATTAAAAATTGGGTTTTCAATTTTAAACACCCCAGTCATGAAGTGTACAGTACACTATGCCAAAAAAAACTTTCACAATTTTAAAAATATAAAAAAAATAATTGAGCTACAAACTAAATAGTGAATATAAGACATTGTTTTCAGAAAGCTTCTAATAAGTTAGGTATAATAAAAAGCATATTTTCATTTTATTCGAAAAGCACTCTATGCTTCAAGTGATAGTACATGGTTAATAAAAAAATTGTTCTAATTTTAAAAATATAAAAAATTATATAAATTGATTTAGAAACTTCAAAGTGAATAATACATTGTTTTTAAAAAGCTTTTAATAATTAAGGTATATTAAAAATAACATTTCATTATTTTTTTTAAAACACCTTATTTTTTAAGTGATAGTACACGATTTTTAAAATAACTATTGGAGTTTTAAAATTTTTAAAAATAATGTAAATTCAGATGGAAATTTCATAGTGAATAATACATTATTTTCGGAAAGTTTCAAATAATTTAAGTAAATTAAAAACACCTTATTCATTTTTATTTCAAAAAAACACTCTATTCTTCAAGTGTATAATATAAGTTCTCTATAAAAGCGGTTTCTATTTTAAAAATATAAAAAAATTGTTAAATTGAGCTAGAAACTTTAACGTGAATAAGACATTGTTTTCATAAAGCTTCAAATAATTAAAGTAATTTAAAAATTGTGTTTTCATTTTTATTTCGAAAAACACTCTATTCTTCAATTGATATAGTACACGAACTATAAAAAACTCTTGCAATTATAAAAAAATGTAAATTGAGCTTGAAACTTTAAAGTGAATAATACATTGTTTTAAGAAAGTTTCAAATAATTTAAGTAATTTAAAAACACCCTATTGATTTTTATTTAAAGAAACAACCCATTCTTAAGTGTATACACGATCCCTAAAAAAATGTTCCAATTTTAAGAATATAAAAAATTAAGTAAATTGAACTAGTAACATCAAAGTGAATATGAAATTATTCTCAAAAAGCTTCAAATTATTAAATAATTTAGGTAATTTAAAAATTGTGTTTTATTTTCAATTCAAAATATTATGCTCTTCAAGTGTATAGTACATGATCTTTGAAAAACTGTTACAATTTTAAAAATATAAAAAAATTGTTAATTGTTATAGAAATCTTTAAGTGAACGAGCCATTATTTTCAAAAAGCTTCCAATAAGTTAGGTATATTAAAAATCATACCTTTTTATTCAAAAAAATAAATTAATTCTTCAAGTGATAGTACATGGTTTCTAAAAAGACTGTTGCAATTTTAAAACTTTAAATTCTTTTGTAAATTGAGCTAAAACTTCAATGTGATTGCAATTTTAAAACTTTAAATTCTTTTGTAAATTGAGCTAAAACTTCAATGTGATTAAGACATTATTTTCAAAATACTTCTAATAATTAAGGTATATTAAAAATAGTATTTTTGTTTTTTTTTGAAAAACATCCTATCCTTCACGTGATAGATTGAAGATTTCTAAATGTTGCAATTTTAAAAATATAAAAATTTATGTAAATTGAGTTAGAAACTTCAAAGTGAATAATACATTATTTTCAGAAAGCTTCAAATAATTTAGGTAATTTGAAAACACCCTATTCATTTTTATTTCAAAATATACCCTATCATTCAAAATATATTGTACACGATCTCTAATAAAACTTTTACAATTTTAAAATGGTAAAAAATTATGTAAATTGGGTTAGAAACTTTAAAGCGAATAAGACATTGTTTTCAAAAAGCTTCAAATAATTTTGGTAATTTATAAACTGTGTTTTAAGTTTTACTTCAAAAACCCCAAATTCTTCAAATACTCAATCTCTTAAAAAACTGTTACATTTTTTAAAATATAAAAAGTTATGTAAATTGAGTTAGAATATTTAAAGTGAATAATACATTATTTTCATAACGACTCAATTAATTTAGGTAATTTAAAATACCCTTTTCATTTTTATTTTAAAAAACATATTATCCTTGAAGTATATAGTACACACGATCAATAAAAATACTGTTATAATTTAAAAAATATAATTTTTTTTGTAAATTGAGTTATAAACTTTAAAGCAAATAATACACTGTTTTCATAAAGCTTCAAATAATTTATGTAATTTAAAAATTACGGTTTCATTTTTATTATGAAAAACACCCGGGACTTCTAAGTGTATATTACACAATCTCTAAAAAACAATTGCAATTTTAGTAATACAAAAAATTTTGTAAAATGAGTTAGATACTTCAAAGTGAATTATATATTATTTTCAGAAAGCTTCAAATAATTTAGGTAACTTTAAAACATCCTATTCATTTTTATTTCTAAAAATAACCTATTCTTCAAGTGTAGAGTACCTAATATCTGAAAAACTGTAGCAATAAAAAATTTATGTAAAATTGTGAATTGAGTTAGAAACTTAAGTGCAATTGTTTTCATTTTAACATAATTTTAAATGAATAGGATGTTTTCATTGTAACAATTTTAAAACTACGTTTTCATTTTTGTTCACCTTTTTTTGCAATTTTGAAAATATAAAAAATTATATAAATTAAGTTAATAACTTTAAAATTAATAATACATTATTTTTAGAAAACTTTAAATAATTTAATTATTTTAAAATTATATTTTTATTTTTATTTGGAAAAACATCCTAGACTTCATGTGTATATTACACGATCTATAAAAAACTATTGCAATTTTAATAATGTAAAAAACTTTATAAATTGAGTTAGAAAATTCAAAGTGAATAATACACTATTTTTAGAAAGATTCAATTGAGTTAAGTAATTTAATTTCAACACACCCTATTCATTTTTATTTCGAAAATCAACCTATTCTTGAAGTGTAGAGTACTTAATCTGTTAAAAAATGTACCAATAAAAAATTATGTTTATTGAGTTAGAAACTTAAAAGTGCATAAAACATTATTTTGATAAAGCATCAAATAATTTAGGTAATATAAAAATTACATTTTCATTTTTATTTGAAAAATACCCTAATCTTCTAGTGATAATACACGATATCAAAAAATATTGTTACAATTTTAAAAAGATAAAAAATTATGTAAATTGGCTTAGAAACAAAGTAAATAATACAATGTTTTCTGAAAGCTTCAAATAATTTAGGTAATTTAAAAACATCATATTCATTTTTATTTTAAAAAACGCCTTGTTCTTCAAATGGTAGTACATGTCTACATGGTTCCGAAAAAGACCGTTACAATTTTAAAAATTTAAATTTAGTTTTATAAATTGGGATAAAAACTTCAATGTGAACAAGTCATTTTTTTAAAAAAGCTTATAATAATTAAGGAGTATTAAAAATCGCGTTTTTATTTTTATTAGAAAAACACCTTATTCTTCAAGTGGTAGTACACAATTTCTAAAAAAACAGTTCCAATATTAAAAATATAAAAATTAGGTAAATAGAATTAGAAACTTCAAAGTGAATAATATATTATTTTTAGAAAGCTTCAAATAATTTAGGTAATTTAAAAATATTCTATTCAATTTTATTTCGAAGATGTTTAAAAAACTATTGCAATTTTTTAAAAATATGTAAATTGTGCTAGAATTTTCAAAGTGCATTAGTTTTTATTTTAAAAAATCTTCAAATAATTTATGTAAGAGTTTTCGTTTTTATTTCAAAAAATAACATATTTTTCAAGTGTATATAGTACACAATCTTTGAAAAAACTATTGCAATTTTAGAAATTTAAAAAATTATGTAAATTATGTTAGAAGCTTCAAATTGAATAATACAATGTTTTCAGAAACATTCAAATAACTAATTTAAAAACATCTAATTCATTTTTATTTTAAAAAAATCATTTTCTTCAACTGTATTGTACAAGATCCTTTAAAAAATTGTTGTAATTTCAAAAAAATTATAAATTATATAATTTGAGTTAGAAACTTCAACATGAATAATAAATTGTTTTCATAAAGCTTCAAATAATTTAGGAAATTTTAAAAATATCATTTTCATTTTTATTTCGAAAAACACTATATTCTTCATATGTATAATACACAATCTCTAAAATCCTGTTACAATTTGAAAAATATAAAATATTATGTAAATTGTGGTAGAAATCTTAAAGTAAACAAGATCAACAAGCTTCAAATGATTTAGGTAATTTAAAAATCACGTTTTCATTTTTATTTCGAAAAACATCATATTCTTCAAGTATATAGTAAACGATCCATAAAAAAACCATTGCAATTTTAAAAATAAAAAACTATTATGTAAATTGAATTAGAAATTTTCAAAGTGAATAAAATTTTGTTTTGAGAAAGCTTATAATAATTTATGTAATTTAGAAACACTCTATTAATTTCAATTTCGAAGAACAACCTATTCTTCATGTGTATAGTACACTATATACAAAAAATTGTTGTCATTTTAAAAATATTAAAAGTTATGTAAATTGAGTTAGAAACTTCAAATTAAATAATACATTATTTTCAGAAAGCATCAAATAGTTTAGGTAATATAAAAATTGTGTTTTCATTTTTATTTTGAAGAACACCCTATTTTTCAAGTGTATTATACATGATCTCTAAAAAAACGTGTTGCAATTTTAAAAATAAAAAATATGTAAATTGAGCTAGAAACTTCTACATGAATAAGAAATTGTTTAAAAAAGCTTCAAATAACTTAGGTAATTTAAGAATCGTATTTTCATTTTTATTTCGAAAAACACAATTTTCATTAAGTGTATAGTATACAATATCTAAAAAAACTATTCCAAATTTAAAAATATAAATATTATGTAAATTTTGCTAGAAACTTGAAAGTGAAAATTACATTTGGACTAGCTAGTTGGTCTCAACCCAGCTTCATTAACTATCTCAAACCTCCTCAGTCAAAGACTTCAAGGCTTGTGGGGCTGGTGGACTAGAGCCTCACACCGGCCGTCTCAAGTCTCCCACTGGAGTTCTAACATACAATTAATACTGCGAGGAGGCCTGATACTCAGGCATGGGATCCATCACAATTAATCGGCACTTATGATGATAGATAGAATGAACCATATCATTTATAATCAAGACCAAATACTTTCCTAAGTTAGAATGGAGGTAGACACTAAGGCCTGAGGGAACCCACTTGTATATATAGACCAAGGACTTTTGCTTGTAGTATGATCATAGTAAAAATCACTGTTCTTATTAGGGTTCGGGCATTGGAATACTACCGTTGTCAGGACTCGAGAGCTGTAAGTGAATATCTGGTGCCCATCGTGAGGCTGATAGAGAAATCTCTCCGCCTTAAAGGAAAACAAAATCAAATATGGCCACAAAATAAGACATTAGCAAGGCAAACTTGGCCCTTTTTTAACAGTTACATAACGATACAAACATAGGTGATCTTAGCCCTCTTGTCACAAGCTTCAACTCTACAAAACACACTTTATCGTTGATGGATAACAGGTTAACTGTCAATACACAAACATACTACAATACAAAGCACCCTATTGCAAAACTAAAGGGCTACGCTACGACCAAAACTCCATGAGCTTCTCCCAACAACATGAGCCAGGTCGCCAATATGTGAAACACACTCCCAAGAACAGTGCCCCCAATTCAGCCGAAGGAAAGCGTATGATCCCAAGCTGGGAAGGACGAGTATGATGCTCAGGAAAGAATCAGACTTCGACCAAAGACAACCTGACTAAGGCAGAAGCCACCCACGAGCAATTATCAAAAAGATAAATAGCTGCACATAGTATGGGGTGTTGAATCGAGCGACACAAGGACGTCGGATACCCTGAAGACAGCTCAACCGTGACTAACGCCGTAGTTTTCATGATAAGAAGTACGACGCGGTAGCAAGGCCCAACTTCTTATCAGAAAACTACATAAATGACCTGAGCCAGAAGCCATCGAGATTCTAACGACACACAAAATCTTCGCCTTTTCCTCTTGTTAAAATGCTCAGATGCAACTGGAAAGAAGAATAAGCCACTTTATATAGAAAATGTGGTCATAAATGCACATTTGACTAAAGAGAGGAAGTAGAAAACGGTCAAGTCAAGCAATAAACATGGCACAAAAAATGATGGGTCAATTAACCGTCAGGTAATAAACACAGGACTGACTACCTCAAAGACTTTTTAGCCAAAGACTTCAAGGCTTGTGGTGTTGGTGGACTAGCCGGTCTCAACCCTGCCTCATCAACTATCTCAAGCCTTCTCAGCTAAACACTTCAAGGCTTGTGGGGCTGGTGAACTAGCCAGTCTCAACCCAGCCTTATCAACTATCTTAAGCTTTCTCAGTCAAAGACTTCTTGTGGGGCTAGTGGATTAGCCGGTCTCAACTCGACATCACACCGGTCATCTTAGGTCTCCCAACAAAGTTCTAACATGCAATTAATACTGCGACGAGGCATGATACTCAGACACGGGATCCGTGACAATTAATCGGCACTTATGATGACAAATAGCATTGATCATATCAATCGTCATGAAGACCAAATACTTTCCAAATTTAGAATGAATGTAGACACCAAAGCCTCATGGCCCCCACTTGTATATATAGCCTAGGGACTCGTGTTTGTAGCATGATCACAATAAAAACCACCGGTCTTATTAGGGTTTAAGCATCAGAACACCACCGCCGTCGGGACTCGAGAACTTTCAGTGAATATTATTTTTCAGAAAACTTCAAATAATTTAGATGACTTAAAAATCATGTTTTGATTTTTATTTGGAATAACACCTTATTCTTCAATTGAATAATATACGATCTCTAAAAAATTGTGGCAAATTTTAAAATATAAAAAATTATATAAATTCAGTTAGAATCTTCAAAGTGTATAATACATTATTTTTACAAAGCTTTAAATAATTTAGGCAATTGAAAAATTGTATTTTTATTTTTCTTTTAACATCATATTATTCAAGTGTATAGCATATGATTTCTAAAAAGCTGTTACAATTTTTAAAATATAAATAATTATGTAAATTGAATTAGAAACTTCAAAGTTAATAATACAATTCTTTAAGAAAACTTTAAATAATTTAGGTAATTTAAAAACACCATATTCATTTTTATTTCGAAAAACATCATATTCTTCAAGTGTATAGTATATAATCTCTAAAAAACTGATACAATTTCAAAAATCTAAAAAGTTATTTAAATTGAGTTAGAAATTTCAAAGTGAATAATATGTTATTTTCAGAAAGCTTCAAATAATTTAAGTAATTAAAAAACTATTCATTTTTATTTTGAAAAACATCATATTCTTCAAGTGTATAGTACACGGTCTCTAAAAAAACCGTTGCAATTTTAAAAATATAAAAAGTTATTTAATTAGAAACTTTAAAGTGAAGAATACATTGTTTCCAAAAAGTGCAAATAATTTAGGAAATTTAAAAATTGCGTATGATTTTTATTTCAAAAAACACCATATTTTTCAAATGAAGAATAGTACACAATTTCTAAAAAACTATCGCAATTTTAAAAATATGAAATATTATGGGAATCGAGCTAGAAACTTCAAAATGAATAAGATATTGTTTTCAAAAAGCTTGCAATAATTTAGGTATATTAAAAATCACATTTTCATTTCTATTCGAAAAACACCATATTTTTCAAGTGATAGTATATGATTCCTAAAAACTGTTGCAATTTTAAAAGTTTAAAAATTTATGTAAATTGAGCTAGAAACTTTAAATTGAATAATATATTATTTTTAAAATGCCCTTTCATTTTTTTTCTGAAAAACATTCTAGTATTCAAGTGTATATAGTACAAGATCTCCAATTTTTTTTGTAATTTTAAAAATATAAAAACTTATGTAAATTGAGTTAGAAACTTTAAACTGAATAATATATTATTTTCAGAAAACTTCAAATAATTTAGATATTTTGAATAACGTGTTTTCTTTTTTATTTCAAAAAATATCTTATTCTTCAAGTGCATAGTACACTATTCGTAAAAAGTTGTTATAATTTTTAAAATATAAAAAAGCATGTACTATAAAAAAATGTATTATAAAAAGTGTATTATAAAAAAGTTTTTAGAAACAATTGGAGTTTTGGTTTTCTTTTAAAAATTGTATTATAAAACAGTTTTAAAAAAATATTAGAGGAGTTTTCAAAACAAATTTATATGTAAATTCAAAAAATTGGAAGTTGAGAGCTAAAACAAGTTTAAGATGTTTTTAAATTTTAGTTTTTAAAAGCTAAAAAAAATATTCTCAAAAACTATTTTAAAAACTCGTCTAGTAAACAATTCTTTAATTTTCTAATTTTAAAAATAAAAAATTGTTTTCAGAAACAGACATAAAAAGCCAAAGTCATTGCATATTAGTTGTGTTTGGGAGAACAGGTTTCTCCTTAAGGTTCATGGGTGGGCAAATTTACCAAATTAATATTATTTTAAAAATTAATTACTAAATTGAGTCTAAAAAATTGTTTATCTAAATAGGCCTTTTTAATGTTCATCAGCCGTTTGGAAAAAAAAAAAGAGAGTAAAAACGCTGAAAACAAGAGATCCAATGACAGCGTGCCATGTGGCAGACACCGGTTCTTTGCCGCTTGCTAATAGGTGCAACATATGTATTATATATTTTGGTAAATTACACGAAGTACCCTTGAGATTTTTGAAAATAGTACCAACCACTAAACTTTAAAAAAATTAGCAGTCCATACCATTTTTTCAAATAGACACTGACCATAATTAAATCTAT